>CM035426.1:84398542-84998542 GCA_020310875.1 Ceratopteris richardii
ATGTCTTGTGCTAGTTACTTTGACAAAACTTCAACACTTCAATCATCAGATTTCTACCATCCTTGAATTCATCAAGCAATAACATAAGACACCATTAAAAAAAAAAAGTAGTTTTAATGTCGAACAGATATAGACCCCAACCATGATAATCAACAAGTACATAGATACTATAAATTGTGGTCATTTTGCATGTGGGTGCAAAGGTTTCATCAAAATCAATGCCTCTCTCTTGAGCATAACCATCAAGCTTACACTTGTGCTTATATACCAAGTTAGTGCTGATGGAGTTTTCTATCTAGAGGAAAATCACATAAAGACCAAGTACCATTCTTCATAATAGCATCATATTGTGATTGCATAGTACCCATCCAATTTTTTTGAGTTTTTAACTTCATCAAAAGAAACGAAATCAATCTCATCACAAAGACTATAGGTAGCCATTGCATATCAATCCAATGAAAAAGAAGCACTATGAGATCTTCAACGAGTATGATATGACAAAGGTGCATCTAACTTGCTATATTGCAAAGTGTGCACCAACCATTTAGGCATATTTTTTGCATCCTCTATATGACCTTTCTTATCAATAAGTGCATCATGTAGATCTACATCAAAAATGGAATGATTTGCATCCTCATTTTGAACTTTTAAAGTCAAAAAAATAGCCTCATTTGGACCACCACTTGATGATTCACTAGTAAAAAGAGGCAACAAAGTGTCATGCACATCTTAGGATCTTATTGATATCTCCTTAGTACATGAAAGTACCTATTCAATTGCATCTTCCATAAAAAAACATGGCTAACCAAAATGCATTATCCATGGATAATACAAATGATAGCCTTTGCTTTCAAAACTATACCCAATAAGCAACGTTTTTCACTACTTTATCATCCAATTTCTTGTGTTGTTGTTCATGGCCTAATGCATATGCTAGATAACCAAAGACAAATAGATGAGCATATGATGGCTTGCGACCATGCCAAGCCTCATATGGAATGATAGATTGTAGTGATTTGTTTGGGACACTTGTTAAATACATATGATGCACATAAAACAACCTCCATCAGAAGCTATGTGGTAAAGCTTGACTTTTGACCATAAACATCACCATGTACATGAGAGACATGTTATTTCTGTCTACAAATACATTTTGTTAAGCTATATATGGCAATATATACTGATTTCTTGTCCCGTTCACAATCTGAAATGCATTAAAATCAAAATACATGTATTTCCCCCCTTGATTAGAATGGAGGGTTCCCAATCTACATGCTGACAAATTTTTCACCATAACCAAAAACTATTTGAAGCACATAAACACTTTTGAAATTGCTTTCAATGGAAGCACCCATGCATGCCTAAAAAAATCATCAATAAAAATCATTAAGTGAAGGTAATTCCCTTCATAGGACCATAAACATTTCACTATGAACAAGCTACAATTTATGAGCGGCTCAAAATGAACCATCTTTAGGGAAGGAATAACATTGCATTTTGCCCAAAATATAGCCTTCAAAGACAGGTTTACAAGGTGCCTCAATTTTGGGTAGAGAGGATGCTATTTCATATTTTTGTAGGCATAGCAAGCTGGCAGAATTCAGATGACCAAAGCATACATGTCAAATCTTTTCATCTAAGATAGCCTAAGAATCTTCAACTACACATGTAGAATCATTTATAGATTTTGCATAGTCTATGAGCGTATACATCTCACACATGAAATGTCAGAAGCAACAATAACATCACCATTTGAGAGACCATGAAATGTACATATGTCATCAATAAATTTTATAACCAAGCCAATCTTGGCTAATGCTAGAATAGGGAGGTAATACATTTCATTGCCCCATTCTTCATTTTACACAAGTTTAGAGAACTCTATTTTAGGTGTAGATGCCTCTGCAACAACCATTCTAGCCTCTATCATCTTTGGCTCTTTTGCAACCATTTTTGGACAACTCTTTATGACATGATCCTTTCCTTTATAGTATTTGCAAAACTATTTTTACTTTTTTTTTCATTTCATCTTTGTCTTCTTTGATTGTGCAGCATTAGCAGATTTGTGTACTAGTAGTTGAGCTCTATTTACCTTTTCCCTTCTAACTAGCTAAGACAACTTGATCTACAACATGCATAATAGGCACGTTCTCCCTCGACTGGCCTTCTTGCCACAAACTAGAGAAAAACACCTCGAATGTTAAGGAATTCGGATTGCTTTTGTCATCAATCTAAGAGTAATTCACCAACCAGTTAGGCATGGTTTTTTCCTCTTGTATGTCATATCCCTCATTAATGAGTATCCTCTAAATCTACATAAATAATGTAATAATATGCATCATCATTTGAAACATGTAAATGCTGAGATTGCCTCACTAGGACCAGCACTTGATTGTTCACCTATAAAAAGACTTACCAAAGCATCATACACATCCTTTGAGCTAATAATTTCCACAGAAAACAACATCATGTCTTATATGAATGCATTTATATTATCCATAAAAGAGAATGACAAAATTTATCTTCACAACTATACCCAACTAAAATACATTTCATAGCCTTATCATACAATTTTCTACATTGTTGTTCATGCACTAATGCATATTCCGAAGAAGAAAAAACACACAAATAGCAGGCTTTCATCCATGCCAAAACTCATATGGAGCAATAGAGTGCAATATTTTTGTGGTACTCCTAATAAGCTCATATGTTACACACATAATAGGCTCAAGCTAGAAGCTATGTGGTTAATCGTGAATTTAGATCATACATGTTGTCATTTCCATGAGAGACATGTTATTCGTGTCAACAAATCCGTTTTTGTGAATTGTATATAGCACTTTTTATTCATAGTTCATGCCAAGCTTAGCCCAAAACTCATTACATTCAGAAGACATATTCAACCCCCTCGATAAGAAAGAGGGTGCTCAATTTACATGGTGATAGATTACGAGCCATAAGCAAGAGCTGTTTAAAGCACATAAAAACTTCTTACTTTTTTTCAATGAATAAAGTAATAAAATCGATAATGAAAGTAAACCATTGTAGGTAGTTTCCAAATAAAGGTGCTTGTAGAGGAATAGAGACATCACTATGAACAAGATACAATTTATGTGTAGCTCTAAATGAACCATTTTTGTGGAAGTAAGAATGCTCCAATTTACCCAAATAAAACCTTGATAATCTTCTTTATAGGGTGCCTCACGTTTTGGCAGAGAGCCACCATTTTATATTTGTAGGTGAAGCAAACTAGCAAAATTTAGATGTCAAATCATGCACACCAAAACTTTCCATCTGAAATAGCCTAAGAATAATTAACTATGCATGTTTAATCATTCATAGATTTTGCATAATCTATGAACTTAAATATGTCACAATAAGAATGCAAGAAGCAATGATAATATCATGATATAAGAGATGATGAACTACACGTTTGGCATCAACTAACAAGATAATATTTGAAAGTGTTGAAACTAATATTTATTTTTCCCTAATCCCTAACATAAATAAGACATTTGAAAATGTGAAAGTAGATATATCATCTCCAATAGATAGAAAGATCATTCGATCTCCCATAACAAGGGAACAGGACTTTGTCCCATATGTGACAATATTCCTTATAGGACTAGGCTCAAGTGAAGTGAAGAAACTATGTTGCAAGGTAATATGTTTGGTTGTACCACTGTCAACATACATAGTATCCAAGTCTACGTTAGACATACACTTCTCATAAGAATATATGCCATGGATGAAATGAGTAGGAATTGCCCACTATTCATTTTGAAGAAGGTTAGTAAAATCTATTTTATGTTTAGATGTCTTTGCAATAGCCATTCCAACCTCCTTCTTCTTTGCCCCCTTTGGAACTAGTTAAGGACAACTCTTAATGACATGATCATTTTCCTTACAATACTTTCTTTTTTTATGCTTTTCTCTCTTCCAGTAATCTTTGTCTTCCTTCTTTGCTTGTTAAGCATAAGTAGATCTTTGCCTACTAGTGGAAGAGCTCCATTTATCTTTGCTCTTTTGTGTAAATAAGAAAGCTTAATTTGCAACACACATAATAAATATGTTCTACGTGGAGTGATCTTTTTGTAGCAAAAGAGAGAAAATTCATCAAATGTCAAGGCATTTGGCTTTCCTTTTATCATCACATAGTTGTTCTAAGATGATTGAAAATTTTTGACTCTATAATGCTAACTTTGTTTGAGACATGGACCATAAGTGCAGAGGAATTTTGGTTGGAAGAAAAGAAGGCATTTCATCATACCAAGTTAAATTTCCTAATTTCGATTAAATGGTATTTGCTACATAAAATAGTTCTCCATCTAGAAAAGAATCATCAATTTCTTCTAGAGGTTCTCCATTATCTAAGAAAGATAAGAAGTCTTCCACTATGTGTGAAGAGCGAGTCCTTGTATCATATCATAATCAAATTCTTATAAAAGGAGTACCCACTATGCCAATCTCCCAATCAAGTTTTGTTTCTTTACCAGATACAACACAGAATGGTCCACATGAAAAATAAAGTTTTGGCCTGATAGATAGTGACAAAACATTTTGATGGAGTACGTTATTCTAAAGCATTCAGGTTCGATTCCTAAATAGTTATTTTCAATAGTCATGAGATGCTTGAAAGATAAGTCACACTTGGTTGTCCATTGGAAATTTGTGCCTTTGGCATGAGCTAGACAATTGAGAGGGATGACAATGTGGGTTAAACATTGGAAGTGTTGCCCATGCCACCGAATTGGACCTAGGAATTGAAGTGCTTTTTTTGCATTTGTCGACAGAGGGTCCTTTAACACCACTTTTATTCTATCAAGATCAAGAGCAATCCCTGCACTAGAAATCACATGTCCTAGTAATTTCACAAAACTCACACCAAACACCAATTAAGCTAGATTTAAACTCAAATGCACTGCTGGCCACTTAGTAAAAAATAATCGTAAATGTTGCAAATGATCAGATGTGTGTTACCAAAGACAGAAAAATCATCGAGAAATACATGCATAAAACTAGTTTAATACGGGGCAAATATGTGTTGCATGTAACACTCAACAGTGCTAGGGCCATTCTAAAGTCCAAACCACATTACGGTTCAAGAAAATAATCCCCAATTGGTAATAAAATTTGTTTTAGGAATATCTTTATAAGCCATTCACACCTAATTGTAACCATTGAATCCATCTAAGAAAGAGTATATTTTTGTGCTATGCTTAGTTTGCGATGATCTAGAGAGATCTAGAAGTGCTTGTTTTTCTTGGGTACCATGATAATTGGAGATACTCATTTTGGATATTTGATAGGTATAATATATCCTACTCTAAACAACTGATCAAGTTCATCCTTGACTTGCTTTGATACGTGATGACTTGTAAAAACTCCACCTCCCAAATCATCCGTATTTATGTGATAGATGATTGTGCCACTACAACTATCCCCTACTGTAATTGATATTGTGAAAACCACTTACCTCACTATGTTTTCATCTTTTTTCTCTATGGTAGTATGAAACCTTCAATCCCATCCTAATTGCACCTACTGTGTACGACACCTTATCCCCTTGTACTATTTAGCAATACCCCATCCCATTCTGGTCAGCTAGAAATATAATGAATACTAAAAAGAAGACATAAAAAATAGCGGATAATGCAAGGAGAAAGTAACAGTATATTACAATGAAGAATCAAGCATTACATATTAGTGGACATTACAATCTAGAGAGTACATTTTGCATCTCTATCTTTCTAAAGTACTTTGTACCTTTATATTTCATGACTCTTCTCCTTCCTTTCCTCTCAAAATGTCGTTCATTAAAACAATTATTAATAAGCAACCGATAGTCAGTTATGTTTTTTCAGGAATTCTAAAAGCTTATGAGAATAAAGAGATCACAAATTGGGTATCCAAACCAGCCATTGGCTTGTTCATATGCTTTGTGATCTCAATAGAGATGCTTCTTGGCCAGAAACATGAGTTTCTCATTCCATGGATTTCATTAGCACTGATGATGATGAGTATCATCTCTAAGTGTTTCATATCAAATTCAATGGCATTTAAGAAAATTGTATGGTTCTATAATACTTTAAAATTATCTCCAAGCGTTTTTCAGAAAAGTATGTATGGAAAGATTCTTCAAAAGTTTCCATTTGATGGATATACAAAAATTAACACCTACTATAATGTGCTATTAAACACTTGATTAGAGGCATTTGACTAAAATCAAATAACAATGGTCTTAACAAAATAACTGAAGCCAAATAAGGATGTCTCTAGAGTAGGGCCATAATTAAAATCTATCAAACACTTGATTAGAGGCATTTGACTAAAATCAAATAACAATGGTCTTAGCCAAATAACTGAAGCCGGATCGAGTAAGTCTGCTACATCTTTCTACCAAAATGCAATAGTGGTACACATATCTATTTAATGGTGATGGTATTATCTTTCAGACCAGCCATAGTTTGATAATCGAACCAAAGTTTGGTCAATCAAGACCATACATGGAGAAGACCATACTTAAGCCATTATCCATCATACATAAATTGTGTGTATATAGGGTTATATTGAATGTATGCATGTATGGTATTGTACATGGTGGTTGTTGCTCTATCACAATGGAAAGTAACAATGTGAGGAGATCCACCTCATAATTTTTGATCTGGGGAGATGTGAGGAAGGTATGATGATGATGAGCAATTGAGAGTACAAGTGTGTGTCTGAGAAGCACACAAGCATGCACACATACACACACATGCACACATAGCAAGACAAAGAGTAGAAAAATGGAATCCTCTATTCGCAAGCACAAAGAAGGCATACGATACTCCAAAATCAATTCACTCTCCAACTAGCTAACCCCAAAAATGAGCTCTCTAGTTGTTTTTATAGTTTTTTTGACTAGTTTTGGCCCTATTGAAACCTAGTTTCCAACCTAGTTCCAGGGTTTATTTGCAGGCTCAAATGGAGTCTAAAAAATATGAAAAATAGGTACATAGGTACTTCTAATATTCCTAAATCTTGGGAACTTCTTAGCTTGAATAAAATGGAGTTTAGAAAATGTGAATTGATATTTACAATGGTTTTCAGTGATCATAATCATTGTTTTTATAGGGATTTCTTTTGAAAATTTGACATATACTTCTTGGAGCTCCCTATATGCTCCATCTTCTCATGTGTCCACTACTTTGATGTGCTCCTACACTCTGTGCTTGACCTTGAGTGCAAACACTCCCCCCTCTTGAGTCTCTCATCCCTAATAGGTCCTTGTTGTAGTGGATGTTCCATGTAGTACTTGGAGAGGTAGTTTTGAGCATGAATCCACAAGAGTGTTTTTCTTCCAAATGTAGCTAGGTCGGTTTTCCTCTTCTTCATTCTATCATTAATATCCCTTGCAAGTTTTTATCTTTTTGTATGTACTTCTCCCTTGGATTCTTGCATGATATTGTAGTTGTGAGTCTTAAAAATGACTAGTTGCTCAAAAGAGGTTTTAATGTTCATTATGAGGAGCTATCAGTTGTGAATTGCTTCACAGGTACTGATGCGGTAGGCTTGATGTCCTTTGGATATTTTCTAGCATGGGTTAGTTTCCTTGCCAAGTACTTGTAACCCATAATAAATGATGGGTAAGTGTGTTAGTGCATGGATTAAAGAAAATACGTGCCTTATGAATGGCCTTGTAATGTGGCACTATGCATGCATAATTGGGGAATGCATGCATAAAGTATGGTGCAAAAAATTGGGTCTTGAGCTACATGCTCAAGGGTATGCTAACAAAGAGGTTTCCTAATCTAGAATTGTTATTTCATTGCGAAGGTAGGGTATTCTTACCATGGTGAAAGGTCGGTCGATATTCACCTCTATTACACCCGTCACAGTGATTGGCCATTGGCTTGTCATTCACTGTTGATGGATTTCCTTGTTGATGTTTCACTGATGAGATTCTTCGAGCATATGGTCCTTTCTGTTCTCTCTTTTCTTTCCTTTCTCTCTCTATCTCTCTCTCTTCCTTTTTTTTGAAACTGTCACAAAACAAGAAGAAAGAAGTTAATATTAATAAAATAGTTTACATATGTCACATGTGTCTCATGTGCCTATGATTCTCAATTGTGTCTATGCACGGCCTTGTAATGTGGCCCTATATTAATGCATACTATGGAAATGCATGACCTGAATGGTGCAAAAGATGGGGTTATGAAAAGAGCACATGGTTTTCGCATGTTGAGGCTTCTGATGTTACTTGTAGACATTACTTCAACCTTTCTTTGGGGGTATCTCTTGCATCTCAAAAGGACGTGGATCATTCCTCCTTATAGGGATCCATTGTAAAACAATGTTCAGCTGTGTAGAGATCACTTTGGACTTCTTCACCTTTGGATGGTTTCTGAACTTTGGTTTTCCTCTTTGTTGGCTCTTTGGTTCTATGGGGGCTACTGGTGCTTTTGGCTTCCAAACCCATACTCTTGTTGCTTGCCATCATACTATTGCCGAAGAGGTGAGTTGATCCCCATTTGTTCTTGGTGCTTTATTCTGATCCTTGCCTTTCCTTGACTTCATTGTTGAAACTTTACTTGTGTGGGAGAACATAGTGTTTTGTCCATGTAAGAGTTCCTTTTGTACCACATGTTTAATCCTCCTTGTTGAGCTATAACTAATTTCCTAGGCACCCAAATTTGTGTATTACTGTGGTTGGCCTTCATCCATTGCTTCAGTAACCATGCTCGTAGTACTCTTTCAGATAGAGATCATCATTGTTCTACTACATGTTGCCTTCTCGTTGTTAATATATTTAGGTAGTGATGTGTGTGAACACTCTAGGACCACCGGTGCACTTTTTTCCCTCCTTAGGAGGTTTTTTTCCCCCGGCTTGTATATACGCCTATTGCCCTAATGGGCTACTTATCTTTGTACATTCTCTAGTAATAGATTCAGCATTGTGTGTTGTGCTCCAAGCTTCTTCTTCTTCCTTGTGCTGTTTGCGCGCTTCCACAGACGTCTAACTCCAAAAATTGGTATTAGAGTAGGTCATTGGTTCATCTAGGGCAGTGGCGACACTCCTTTGGTTGGAGTCTCATAATCACACGAATTTTGGTGAGCATACTCAGCGTGTTTCCAAGATCAAAACAACTTCGCTATGTGGTGCCCAAATCGGGATCTGAGCTTGTTTCAGCCTCTGAACGCACTATCGCAGCGCTTGTGCAAGCTATTTCATCTTTTTGTGCCAAAGATATATATTAGTTTCTTTTCACCAGTATAAGGGTGTCGAAGTCTGCTAGAGGTCTAGTAGAATTCCTCTAGACAATTCAGTTTAACGTTTTGAGATACAATCAATTTTTTTCATCAAGTGGGTTGTATAAGCTCATAGACTATGCAAAATCTATGAATGATTCAGCATGTGTAGTTCAAGATTCTGAGACTATCTTAGATGAAAAACTTTGACATGTGTGCTTTGCTCATCTAAATTATGCTAGTTTTCTATGCATGTAGAAATCTAACATGGCATCTTCTCTGCCCAACTTGAGGCACCTTGTAAACATGTCTATGAAGGTTGTATTTTGGACAAAATGCAATGTTATCTCTTCCCTAAAGATGGTTCAGTTTGAGCTGGTCATAAATTGTAGCATGTACATAGTGATGTCTATGGTCCCATGCCGACATCTTCTTTTGGGAATTACCTTCACTTTGTCACTTTTAGTGATGATTTTTCTATGCATGCATGAGTGTTTCCATTGAATCAATGTCTATCGTGTTTATGTGCTTCTAATAGTTTTGGTTATTGCTAAAAATCTATCAACATGTAAGTTGGGAGACCCTACTCTAATTGTGGGGAGGGGATACATGTCTTCAAATTTTAATGCATCTCTAGCTAAGCATGGGATAGGAAATCATTATATAGTGCCATATACACCTCAACAAAATGGAGTTGCAGAAAGAAACAACTAGTCTCAAGGTTTTAGAAGACTTGCGAAAGGAGAAAGGAAAGGAACCTTATTTACTCAAGGTTTTAGAGGACTCAGTTAAACCATATGAAGGGGAAGCATTAAAATCAGTTAGATGAAAAGTAATTGCAATATTTGTGAGTTGCTCAATGTGAAAGCAAGTAAAAATGCAACATACATTTTGATTTGTGTATTTTCCTTTGCATCATGTATGCCTACTTTCATACTCTCTTACTATTGAGACGAGAACATCAACCCCCTAGCTTTTTTTTTCTCGATTCGGAAAACAAAGATTCCATACCCGAGTATAATAAACCGTCCATACCAAAATCAAGATCAAGTTTCCATACCAAAATCACGTTGGTGCATAATCTTCTTCGTCATCTTTTGACTTGGGGAGGGTTGTTCTCACTCCTCAATAGTCCAATGCTTATGAATAAGGGCTCATTGAGAAGTTATTAGTTCTTATCTTATTTCTATAGAATCTTGTATCATTTAGTGTCTATGTGATTTGTTTAGATTTTAAGCACTTGGGCTCATTATTCGCACATCCCTAAAACATTGGGGAGACATCCATTCAATGCTAGAGTTGTATTTAGAGCATAGCAGGATTATAAACCTGATTCTTGTGTTTAATAGCTACACAACCCCATAAAACACTATCATCTAAGAGGAATTTTTGCCAATTGTTATTGGATTGGGAGGAGTGAGCATTTGAAGGTGCATGATTCAACCATAAATAGCAATTCCCAAGAATTTCAAGTAGCTTATGTGCTCAGCTTGAAGCTTATGAGGTGCGTAAAAGTCTCCAAAAGCTAAAGGGTAGGTCCTTGGCTAGTTAGCTTGACAAAAATGAAAAACTTTCATCATTATATTTCTACTAACCTTTAATTCATCAAGCAATCACATAAGACACCATTCAAAAATGTAGCTTTAATGTCCAACTAATGTACACTCCAACTATGATAAGCTACAACTACATAGATGCTATAAATAGTGGTCATTTGGCATGTTGGTGCAAAGGTTTAATCAAAATCAATGCCTCTCTCTTGAGCATAACCTTTTGCAACAAGCCTAGCTTTATACTTGTCAACTATTCCATCAAGCGTAAACTTGAGCTTGTATACCCATTTAGTGCCAATGGCCTTTTTTTTCTCGAGGAAAATCACATAAAGAACAAGTACCATTCTTCATAATAGCATCTTATTATGATTGCATAGTAGCCATCCAATTTTTTTAGTTTTCTACTTCAACAAAAGAAATGGAATCATTCAATTAATAAAGACTAGAGGTAGCCATTGCATAACAATTTGATTGAAAAGAAGGACTATGAGGCCGTAAAGGAGTATGATATGAGAAAGATGCATCTAATTTTCTATCTCGCAAACTTTGCACCAACTATTTAGGCATAGTTTTTCCCTCCTCTATATGAGCCTTCTTATCAACAAGTTCATCATGTATATCTGCATAAGAAATGGAATGATCTACAGTCTCATTTGGAACTTGTAAAGGTTGAGAAATTGCCTCATTTGGACCAGCACTTGAGTATCCACAAGTAAAAAGAGGCAACAAAGTGTCATACACATCTTAGGAACTTATTGATATCTCCTTAGTACATGAAAGTAATGGCTGATTTGCATCTTCCACAAAAACAACATCATGGGTAACCAAAATGCATTATCCATGGATGATACAGAGGATAGCCTTTGCTTTTCAGAATTGTACCTGATAAAAATAGATTTCACTACTTTATCATCCAATTTCCTATGTTGTCGTTATGGCCCTAATGCATATTCCACACAACCAAAGACACATAAATGGGCAACAGATGGCTTGCGACCATGCCAAGCCTCATATGGAGTGATAAACTATAGTGATTTTGTGGGACACTTGTTAAGAATGTCCCTTTGATCTTTTCTAGCATGGGTTAGTTTCATTGCCAAGTACTTGTAACCCATAATAAATGATGGGTAAGTGTGTTAGTGCATGGGTTAAAGGAAATATGTGCCTTATGCACCACCTTGTAATGTGGACCTATGCATGTGTATTTGGGGAATGCATTGCATAAAGTATGGTGCAAAAAATTCGGTCTTGAGCTACATGCTCAAGGGTATGCTAATGAAGAGGTTTCCTAATCTATAATTGTTATATCATTGCGAAGGTAGGGTATTCTTACCATGGTGAAAGGTTGGTTGATATGCACCTCTTTTACACCCGTCAAAGTGAATGGCCATTGGGTTGTCATTTGTTGTTGATGGATTTCCTTATTGATGTTTTGTTGATGAGATTCTTCAAGCATATGGTCCTTTCTCTTCTCTCTTTTCATTTCTCTCTCTCTCTCGCTCTCTCTCTCTCTCTCTCTCTCTCTCTCTCTCTCTCTCTTTTTTCCTTTTTTTGCAAACTATCACAAAGCAAGAAGAAAGAAGTTAGTATCAATAAAATAGTTTACATATGTCAGATGTGTCTCATGTGCTTAGGTTTCTCAATTGCTGTAAAATTTCATCCATGTTTGGCTAGAAATTCTATACATATTCAATCTATTTTGTTGGATCATTTCAGAACTTTGAGCCTCAATTGGCTGCTCTACATTGCCATAGTCAAGCACACCATTTTTGAACAAAGACATGAGTGTATGAAACACATCTTGTCAACTAACTATTGGCTATTTTTTGCATTCAAGTAGAGTAAAAACTAAATTTTCAAAAAATAACACATCTCGACTCATAATAACTATGTCTATCAATGGATGGTACAAATAATAACCCCTACTTTATATAATATAACCCAAAAATATATATTTCTTTTCCTTAACATCAAGTTTGTAAGGTTGTTATGATTGCAAAAGAGCATATGCCCAAGAGAGAAATCCCAAGAGAGAAACAACATATGACTAACCATAGGTGTATGTCCATCCCAAGCATCATAAGGAGTGATGAATCTCAATACGTTTGTAGGGCAGTGATTCAACACATAGTATGCATGCATGACTACTTCCATCCAAAACTTGTATGGAAGGTGCTTTCCTTTAACCATACACCGTGACACTTCAAGGATTAATCTGTTTTTATGCTCAACAAAACCATTTTGTTGAGGTGTATATGGCATCATACATAGGTGTGAAATTCCTCTTTCATGAAGAAAATCATAAAGCTCATGTGACATGTATTCACCACCACGATTTGTGCATAGAGTCAAAAGCTTATTTCTAAGTGTGTATGACTATTGTTTTGGGAAATAAGAACAATGCTTTTTTCCAAGAATGAAACCTTCACTTGCGTGCTTTTCAATGAACTAAAGTGTTGGAAAACCAACAATCATGTCCTTCTTTTACAAATAAAGCAAACTATTGAAGTTCAAATGACCAAAATGAGCTTGGCAAAGCTCCATTTCAGCCGTGCAAGAAGTATAAGCAACCAAGGCATTTGAAAAGGCCTTCTTGTATGTATCCAGATGATATAAACCATTGCATAATGTATCGAAAATCATGTTAATATCACCATTGTTGAGATCATGTACCATACACTTATCATCAACATGGATTGGGACACACAAACTAGGAAAACAATCATTCCATGGGTGCGATAGCTTCCAAGCCATAAGCCAATTTGAAAGTTTTGAACCCAATGATAACCTTGTATGATGTCAAGTATCCCCATAAGACCATTGATATGTATTCTTCCCACTTAGCCAGATGTTTAAGCAACGTCTTTTGAAGGATCATGAGTAAAACTTAATTAGTGCTTTCTCTTAAGCCATTTGCATAAGAATAATATGAGGAAAATATTTATGGTCAATCCTATAATAGTTAGTAATGTGCTTAAATGATCTCGTTAAGGAAATGAGATCCATGATTAGAGACTAATTCAAGGGGAGGTCTGAAACATGGAAATAATTTATTTAGTAGGATCATAGAAACATTGCTAGTTGTAGCATGCTTTAAAGCCCAAGATTTCACTTGTTTGGTAGAATAATTTGTACACATCAAAATAAATGTATTACCATAGATTTTCAGTCATCGATGAATCAAATTGATAAGATCCACACCACACTTTTGAAAAGGTTTGAGAGTCAATACAATATGGAGAGGAAAGCAATGCACATCTCAAGACTCACATGTCTCTTGATAGGGATCACATTTTAGAACAAAGTCTTTTACATCTATATGCAAAGTAGAACATCAAAGACCACTTTGTAAGATTTTTTAAGTTCTAAGATCTACTCCACAATGAGAAAGAGAGAGTCTGCAATGAGCTTCCAAAATCATTGCAACCAATCCATGTAGTGGAAAATATTTGAGCAAAATGTGGGCTAGATACTTAAAATAAACTACAATTGATCCACAATAACAAAAAACCACCTACTTCGAAGACCAAGCATCTTATGGGCCATCGATTGTAAGTGATTTGGCTAAATAATTCTAGTGAGAAAAGAAACTATTTCATGATACTACATTGGCATACGTAGGTAAATTTTTGTTTCCTCCACAATGTGGAGTGACTCTTCATGGACAAAGGAATAATTGAGACTATTAGGAGGATCATCAAAATCAAAATGCAATACAAAATCAGCCACCACATGCAAAGAGTGAGGTCAATAGACCACATCATAATAAATTTCTTGTAGGATCAAGACCCACTCCATGAGTCTTCCCACCAAGTTCTATTGTTTGACCAAATATAGCAACAAAAGTAAATTGGTAACATAAAACATAAAGGAAAGCTTTCTTGATAGAGTAAATGTGGCCTAAACATTCATGTTTGGCAAGAGCGTAATTCTTTTCAGTGTTAGTAAGTGCATGGCTTGCATAGTAGATTGGGTTGTACCAAGTATGGAAGACCTCCTTCATTAGAAAATTTCCATTCACCACACGAGACAAATTGATAAACACATTGAAGGGATGAGTCCAATTTATAGCCTTCAAAATCGATGCTTTCATAAATTAAAATGTTGAAAAGCTAAGTCACACTAAATGTGCCACTAGAAAGCACCAATTTTGGCATGAGATAGTTATTTAAGGGGGATAGGCATATGAGCTAGAATTTGTAAGTGGTGACTGTGCCATCATCTCTAGCCGAGAGAACCTAAGACTTTATTAACTATCCGAGCAGATGGAGCTTGCAAAACCACATTTACTTTATTGATGTCTACTACAATACCTTCTTTTGAGATGATGTATCCCACCATCTTAACACACTTATCTCCAAAGATTTAATTATCCATATTCAAATAGAGATAAACTTAATCGCATTTTGCACAAAATAACCTAAGTTTTCGCAAATGATCCACTCGGTTTTTGGAGACAAAACTTCATCTAGAAAGAGCTACATAAACGTACTAAGATATGGAAAAAACCTTTGATGCATGCAGCATTGAAAGGTGTTGGTGGCATTCCAAAGTTAGAACCACATGAATTTGCAAGCAAAGAAAGCCTAATTAGTGATAAGTATTGTCTTGGAAACACTTGACTTAGCCATCTAAACATGGTTTTAGCTATTGAATCCATCAAAGGAAGAACAGATCTTCCAACCTAAGACTTTATCCAACATTGTATTTAAGAATGCCAAAGGAAAGGGGTTCAAACGCATAAGGGGTTTTACCCTTAGGAATAATGTTCCTAAGGTAAGAGAACATTAGACTTGGGAGAAGCTTCTCCCAAACGACACCTTGACTCATACGTGAAGGGAAGGTTCAATTGAAATAGAGGTCATGTGATTTACCTTGGAATGTTTCCTCATGAAGGAACTTGGAACAACACAGGGAAGAATCTCAAGACATGCACCCCTTTGCCCTTTGTTAAAAATATGGGTGGAATTGGATGGGTGTATATGTACACACTCAATCTCTTGGTGGGTATTATACCTTAGGAAGGAAAGCTTCACAATGGTAATCAGAGCTTGGTTCTTTTCAATAAAAAGTACTTATTTTACTTCTTGATCTTTGTGCCAGACAGGCTTGGAATCAACAAAACTTATGAGCTAGTCAAAAACCAATTTTAGTGGGCTAGTGTACATATAGATGTCTTTTATATCCTTAGGAAATTCCCAATGCAAAATGAGAAAGCATCGCCATGTAATATCACAAGCTTTCCTAGAACCCAAAGAGGTCATGATGCAATTTGGGTCATAGTTGATGGATTCAAAAAAATGGCTCATTTTATACCTACTCATACTATTATAAAAACTATAGGATTATCTAAAACATTGATAGAGATAGAAAGTTTACTAGTCATTTTTGGAGATTTTCATTTAGTAGGTTAGAAACCAAGCTAAACATGGGTGTCGGAGAACATCCACAAATGGACGGTAAAATTGAAAGGGTCAATTGAATATGTGAAGATAAGTTATGAGCTTAAATATCTTCAACCCAACCCAATCAGGAAGACTATTTTCCATTAGTTATGTTTTTCTTACAATAGTGCTAAGCACTTTGCAACTCAATACACTCCTTTCATGTTAATGTATGGGTTTCAACCAAGAGCACCATATGCCGTTGGATAGAAAAATGAAAAAGCCCAAGCAACTACAATGGTGAACCAATTTCTATTCGTATTATCCCCCATTCAACAGAAAAGATATTACATAGGCAAGATAAAAATACTAGGAATCATTTACATAAAGAGTGCATAGTCAAATGGAGGGATGGGAGAGAAGAACGTGGCACTTGGGAATGACAAAAATCCATAAACAAAAGATTTGCCTTTTTTCCTACTTATTAAGCTCAGAAGTCATATCCCCCCTTGATAAGAACAAAAGGTGCTCATTCTAGATATTGATAGATTTCCGAAAATAAACATCAAGATCCAACCATAGGAGATGATGAACCATTTTTTTAATGGTATTTAGAGCATTAGGAAGCAAAGAGACAAGAACAACATCTCATATATTCATTTTGAATTTGAATAACCCTCATATCTCGCAATCAATCGCCTATCACACATGTGGGATGGATCTTATTGTTTAGGAAAGGATCTTCTTTCCTATCAGGAATCCCTTTCAAATTTTTTAAACACAACAATCACTTTAAATTGAGTAAATCAAACATGAAGTACTTCATTAGAGTTCTTAATACAATAGTCGCCCCCTTCCTAAGCAAATCTTTTGCTTGATTGAGTTATTTCAATATTAGGTAGCTACATCAAGAAGCTAGATAGCTCTCTGTCTAGAACATGATTTCCTCTTCATTTGTTATCCAGTTCCTTTAATCTTTGTATTTTTAGAAAGATATTATAGTCTTCTAAATGTTTTGAGAGCTATGGTCATATATCTGCATATTGTTAGAGAAAACATGTTTGGAGTGTATGATGTGTTATCGTTAGTGTCTGTATGAAAGGCCAAATGGCCACCGAACACTTCATTGTATATGTTCTTTAATAAAACATATAGTGGCCTGGTCAACCACAGACTGCATGTTCGACCACATTTGTAAGACCAAAGAGGTTTGTCTTTGTGCTCCCTGTGTAGTGTGTTTTTGCGTATTATGCAATCTCTATGCCACGTACCGTGTGCGGCCTTAGGAGGTCTGTTTTCTACTCTGAGGATATCATCGTAGAGCTCTTGATAAGGAGAGCACACCGTGGTGCATCGCGATCGAATTACTTAACTGGTATCAGAGAAGTTCGACAAAAAAGCTTTGTTCCTTTTGTGTGAGTGAGGCGAGCACCCCCCCCCCCCCAAGGCTTTCTCCAAGGCTTACAACTAAGGCGGAAACCAAGGCATAGACCTTGGCATACCTTGTCATCCGAGTCACCAAAGTCACTGTTGGCGCCATTCGCTACACATGAGGGAGGACCTCAATGATCAAGGAATATAGAGGTTCTCGGTACTTCCAGGGAGGTCACCTATCCTAGTACTATTCCCCCCAGAGCTCGCTTTACTGTGGCAATCTTTGCCACTAAGCTACACTCTTGTAGTGTATGAGGAAGGGGAGAGACTAAGGTCGAAATTACCTTGAACATGTTTTGGTCCCTCAAAGCTTTATCCTTTGCTTTCAAAGCCTATTTTGGAAGCATTTTTGGGGTGTCTTTTGGAGCCATGTTGGAGTGCTTCCGCACACTTCTCTTCACACAGATCCAAGAACATCGAGAAGAGTGCTCTTTGTACTTCTGTGACAATAAATATCAACCTTTGGGGCTATTTTCAGCCACATTCATAAAAGTACAAGTTTCTTAAAAGGCTTTAGTTTTGATGGGAGCAACTGTTGCAAAATTTAAGCAGATTATTGAGCCTAAAACATCAGAGTTGATAGACACTTGCAGGTGTTCTTGGCTAGATTTTTTTTGGGCTGTGTATTCAGCCTTTTAGTGTCATTTTACTACATATATTGAGTACATACACACCATGTATGCTTCTGTGGATACCGCTTATGTACATCCATGTGGTCCTTGATATAGCGGTTAAGTTCTTTGCATAAAGCCTTTTAAGTTTGATAAAGAGGGTCGTGGTGAGGTTTTCTTAACTAGGAGACACCCAGATGTTGGGTTCTCTTCGGTGATGCAAGTGGAAGACTTACCTAGCCTCCCCTTAGGAGATGTACGATAGTTGTTCATAGGTGCTCGATAAGCCTAGTTGGCTTCTGTTGGGTAATTTGTTATATGCAATGGATTTAGTGATTCGTTATGCAAAAAAACATGAAAGTACTTGTAGTTTTATGATATTTTGACACTGTTCATATGCTCATTTTGCAGAGGATACTCTGGCAAAATGTTTCCAGATTTTTGATTAAGTCAACTATACACTGGTCGATTTACTCCTTGATACACTTATTCGTTGGTGTTCGGACTCTTCTAGCTCCATTATCATTCTATTCAGTTCTCTACCATCATGGCATCAGAGGTCTCAAGCACATCCGGTGGATCAGGGTCTAGTGGTAGTGTTCCGAGGAGGAGCTTTAACTTGCAGGGAAAAGATCATTTTGATGGCACAAACTTTGCTCTATTGAAGAATCAGATTAAAGATGTGCTAGTTCAAAAGAGGCAATGGAAGCTAGTAAATGGGATGTCAAAGAAGCCTGCTGACATGGATGAAGATGATTGGGATGAGTTAGATGAAATGGCCAAGCCTACCATTCGCTTGCACCTAGCAGATAATGTTTACATTAGACTGTGAAAGTGTAGAGAATCTTTGGAAGAAGTTATGCAATACATATAAAAAAAAGATGACATCAAATAAAGTGTATCTGATGAGAAAATTATATGACCTTCGCATGAAGGACACAAATAGTGTTGTTGCTCATCTAAATGAGTTTGATGCTATATTCTCCCAGTTACAGGCTCTGAAAATGGATATGGATAATGAGATGAAAGCACTATTGTTGTTATGCACTCTGCCATCATCATGGGATATGTTCTCCACAGCGATTAGCAATAGTGCACCTGGTGGTAAACTTGTCTATGATGACATATATGGAGCACTCTTGAGCGAGGATATTCGTAGAAAATCTATGGTTGGCACTCAGAGTGGAGATGCATCCATAAGCCTATGGTTAGTCATATGCGTGTGTTTGGTTGTTTGGCATATGCTCTTGTGCCATCACAACAACGTCACAAACTTGATGACAAGGCAAAGAAATGTATATTTGTTGGTTATAGTGCTGAAAGTAAGGGATATCGGTTGTACCATCCATTGACGAACACAATTATTGTGAGTCAAGATGTGGTATTTGCTGAAAATTCAGTTTTTCCTCTACTTGAATGCAAAAAATTGCCAACAGTTAGCTCACAAGATGTGTTCGATACACTCATGCCTTTGTTCCAAAATGGTGCACTTGACTATGGCCATGTAGACCAGCCAATTGAGGTTCAAAGGGCTGAACAATTCCAACCAAATAGAGCTGAAAATGCAAAGAATTTCCAGCCAAACATGGCTGAAAAAATTCAGCCAAAAATTGTCAAAACTGTTGGAAATTTCCAGCCACATATGGCTGAACATTTGCATCAAAATATGGCTGAAACTGAGCATGAAATTCAGACCACACATGATGTACATATTGAAGATGTATTACATAATGAAAGCATGTCTATCAAGAGTGCACAATCTATGACAAAGTGGCTGAAACAAACTTTGCAGAACAGCAAATTGAGTGCACCTTTACTTGGTAGAACAAGATCAAGCTCTCACCATGCATCAAATAATTTTGTGGATTATTCTCTTATTGCTACAGCATGTAATGAAGAGCCACTTTCTTTTGAAGATGCATGTGACGATCCACAATGGATGAGTGCTATGCAATCAGAAATGGATTCCATACATAGGAATGGTACTTGGGAGTTATGTGAATTGCCAAAAGGAAAGAATGCCATTGGCACAAAGTGGGTTTACAAGATTAAGAGAAAATCTGATGGTAGCATTGATCGCTACAAAGCTAGATTGGTTGCCAAAGGATATGGGCAACAATATGGCATTGACTATGAGGAAACTTTTGCACCTACTTGACGCATGACTACCATTCGTACCGTGGTTGCATTGGCTGCCCATCGAGGTTGGAAAGTGCATCAATTGGACATAAAAACAGCCTTCTTGAATGGAGATTTGCAAGAAGAGGTCTATGTGAAGCAATCTCTTGGATTTGCTATGAAAGGGAAAGAGCATATGGTTTGTCACTTGCATAAAGCTTTGTATGGTCTCAAGCAAGCTCCACGTGCATGGTATGACAAAATACATAAGCACTTCATTGCTCTTGGCTTCACATGTAGTCCGATTGAAAGCACACTCTATGTACGCAAAAATGGGGCTGATCTTATAGTGCTTGTTCTTTATGTCGATGACATACTCTTGACTGGGTCATGTGATGCAAAACTTGACATTCTTATGGATGATTTGCAGCATACTTTTGATGTCACTTATCTTGGTCTTTTGAGCTACTATCTTGGCATCGAGTTTGTATCCGTTGAGGGGGGAATTGTTATGCATCAAGCAAAGTATGTTGAAAAACTACTTCAGCGTTTTGACTTTGAGGATTGCAAGCCACTTTCCACACCAGTTGAGACAGGATTTAGATTCTTAGTTGAGGATTCCAGTGATGCATTTGACACTTCTCTTTATCAGCAGGCTGTGGGATCTTATATATGCATGCAACACTTGATATACAGTATGCAGTTTCCCAGTTGAGTCGATTCATGCATAGCCCTGGCACTAAGCATTGGCAAGCGGTGAAACGTGTGTTCAGATATCTTCGAGGCACTTTGAGCTTAGGTCTCTTTTATGGCAGAGATGTTCAGCCATGCTTGCATGCTTTTACAGATAGTGATTGGGCTGGTTGTTATGATACTCGCGTGTCCACTAGTGGTAATTGCTTTTTCCTTGGAGACTCATGTATATCTTGGTTGAGTAAGAAGCAACCTACAGTGGCGACATCGAGTTGTGAAGCTGAGTACAGGGCAGTTTTCATAGCGACAGTGGAGTGTATATGGATGAGACGCCTATTGATGGATCTTTGCATGGAGATTGATGCTGCTACGCATATTCTCACAGATAGTCAGAGTGCTTTGGCTGTTGCATGAAACCTAGTGTTTCATGCACGGACCAAACATATTGAGATGCATTATCACTATGTGAGAGAGCGCCTTCATGCAGGAGATATTGATTTGGTATATGTGCCTACACAAGATAATGTGGCAGACATATTCACCAAAGCTCTTCCACGCGAAAAGTTTGAAGCTTTTCGCAAAGCTTTAGCCTTGTTACCTTGTGGGGGCTGATCTGTCACTCCCTGTATGTGTTCACATCATTCGCTCCAGGGGGGTTTGTTGCACTTATGTGTTTCTCGAGTAGCTTTGATGTGAACCTTTTTCCTATACATGGGAACTTTTTACTCTAGTGCTGGCTAGAGGTTTTTTCCCCATGTTACCACATACTTAATACTCTCATATGTGGTGTTACTTTGTACTTAGGGATATTATTCAGCTCTTACTTCAGTTTAGTTCATCGATCAATAGAGAGAGCTATTCCAGCCATCATCTTCTCCATGTGTCTTGCTGCATTTGTGCTCCTTGTGTGTCTCTCGCACTTCTACACACGCCCAACAGTGATGTCATTTTCAATGAGTCTAAGATGCATAGACAACCCATTAAGGAGGTTGAACTGAGAAGAGTGGTGTTTAAGGATACTAATCCTCTAGCTAGCATGCATAAAAATGCTGCACATAGGGATGTTCAAGAGAATGTCCCATCAGATCAGTTTGCACATGTTCCTGTTGAGCAACCATTGAGACGTTCTACACGTGTCTCACATCCACCTGATAGATATGTTCCAGGTTTAGATCTTTTTATGATAACAGATGCTATCGAGCCTTCTTGCTATAAAGAGGCTATGTGGATAGAGGATCATGTCAAGTGGGAGCGTGCCATGAAGAGTGAGTTGGATTCTATTCACAAGAATGGTACTTGGTATTTAGTACCCTTGCCGAATGGCAGGAAAGCTTTACCATGTAAATGGGTATATAAGCTGAAAATTCACATCAGATAGTGCTTCTCCAAAGTATAAAGCATGACTTGTTGCAAAGGGTTTTAAGCAACAACATGGTGTTGATTTCAAGGAAATCTTCTCTCCAATGGTCAAGATGACTACCTTGCACATGTTTCTTGGATTCATTGAAATGTTGGACTTAGAGTTAGTTCAAATGGATGTGAAAACTGCTTTCTTGCATGGAGATCTTACAAATGAGATCTATATAGAACAATGAGAGGGTTATGTAGTTCTTGTCAAGGAAAGTCTAGTTTGTAAGCTCAAGAAGAGCTTGTATGGACTTAAAAAATCCCCTAGACAATGGTACCAAAAGCTTGATGCTTTTATGAATTCTCAAGGCTATTCTCGAAGCAATGAGGATCATTGTCTCTACACAAAGAGATGCTCAAATGGGAGCTTGATATGTTTGATACTTTATGTTGATTGCTGGGAAGTCTGCTTATGACTTCTCAATTCTGAAAAAGAAGTTGAGTCAGACATTTGATATGAAGGATTTGGGGGATGCCAAACATATTCTTGGCATGTGCATTACTCGTGATAGGAGTAAAAGATGCATATATTTGTCTCAAAGTGACTACATATCCAAAGTACTTCACAGGTTCAATATGCAGGGTGGAAAGGCATTGAGTACACATTTACCCACATATGTGAAATTGAGCAAGGATGATTGCCCCAAATCAGATGAGGAAAAGGAATTCATGACCAAAATTCCCTATCAATCTGTTGTTGGTAGTCTCATGGATGCGATGGTAGCTACGAGACCAGACATTGCATTTGCATTGGGAGTTTTGAGCAGATATATATATAATCCTGCGAAGAAGCATTGGGAAGCAGTCAAGATATTTTGAGATATCTGAGTGGCACTAAGGACAAGTGTCTATGCTTAGGTAGAGGCAAAGCATCCATTATGGTTACACAGATTCTGACTATGCTGGTTCTGTAGACAATCGTAAGTCAACATCAGGGCATATTTATCATTTTGTTGGAGGTGCTATCTCTTGGAGATCTCATCTTCAAGAATGTACATCTATTTCCACCAAAGAAGTAGAGTATGTTGCAACAAGTGAGGCATGTAAGGAAGCATTGTGGCTTTCTCGTCTTGTTTGTGATATGGGTTTGCCTCAGCATGTACCTTCTTTGCTCAATGACAGTCAGAGTGCCATTGCTTCTACTAAGAATCCAGTCTATCATCAAAAGACCAAGCACATTGAGGTGAGATATCACTTCACTAGAGATTTCTTAGCCATTGAGCGCATTGTTCTTGAGAAGGTTCACATGCGAGATAATGTTGCAGATGCTTTGACTAAAGCTCTACCATAGGATAGCTTTCGACATTATTGTCACTTCTTGGGGGTTACTTGATTCTTGATCTTACAGAGTCACTTGTACACTGTGTAACATGCCCATCAGGTAGGAGGTATAGTTTGCATACTTACACTCAGGTATTCTTTATCACTCTTTATTTTTCTCCCATAGTTACTTTCACCATATTGGCCTTTAGTGGGAGATTGTTACTGTTAGTGTCAATGTGAAAGGCCAAATGGCCACTGGACACTTCTTTGTATATGTTCTTTAATTAAACATAAAGTGGCTTGGTTAGCCACGGACTGTATGTACGACCACATTTGTAAGACCTAAGAGGTGTGTCTTCGTGCTCCGTGTACTCTGTTTTCTGTGTATTATGGAGTCTCTGTATGGAGTACCGTGCATAGCCTTAGGAGGTCTGTTGTGGAGGTGATCGCAATCTGGGTGGATCGGGTCCAGTCGTGGCACACACAAGATGTATGAAGCTAATGAATGTTGGAAGGTTTAAGGACATGAAAGTGAAATTAATGTTGAGTATGGAGAAAAGAGAGATGTTGAAATGATTATGGGAATGGGAATGTAGGAGTGCAAGTTAGATTTATGAACATGACTGATAAGAATGAAAGAGAACCATACACACGAATCAAATTTGGAAGGAAGAATGGTCCATTGAAGGAGCTTCTTAAACACTTCCTAATTCTAATCCATATGCAAAGTCTTCTTTGGATGGTATGTATGCATGACGAGAATAGATGGAATCCTTACACATTAATCAGTTTTGAAAGGAAGAATGGTCCAATATTGGAGCTTCTTATACACTTTCAGAAACTAATCAATATGTATGGATATGTATGGATTATATGCATGCTAGTGAATTATGATGATAGAGTTTAATCACAAGCTTAATGAAACATCCTCACTGGTTAAACG
The DNA here is from genome assembly GCA_020310875.1 of Ceratopteris richardii. Taxonomy (NCBI): domain Eukaryota; kingdom Viridiplantae; phylum Streptophyta; class Polypodiopsida; order Polypodiales; family Pteridaceae; genus Ceratopteris; species Ceratopteris richardii. Next base: position 84,423,180 of record CM035426.1, read on the forward strand.
AAATACTACGGAGCCTTCTTACACATAGAAGAAAATAGAAGACATGTAAAAATATTTAAGAGATTGAGAGACAAGGGACAAGACACAAGTGACAAGTGACATGAATTAAAAGGATTTGAAGTAAGATGCATGTATAAGATCGTCGTGATACGTCAAGCTAAGCAATCTACTTATCAAAGGCGGTTCCGACCTTCAAACTATGACAGTTCAATCGAATGTCACACGTAAGAAGATGAGTTCCACTTCATTGACCCTATGTAACGTCTAGCTAAAGAAGTCTAAGACTCGTTAAAACCAGCTCTAACTCACTCACACGCTCCAATCAAGGTGAGTCAAGATAGAGATGCTGGTTTCAAGAGCCTATCCTAGATTGGAGTTCTAACTTAAATTTGAAACTAGGTACTATACTCATACTAGCCCACCTTGGATCCTCACTTGCTCAACCGAGGGTGATCATCTCAAGGAAACCTTAAGCTAGCAAGAGCCCTATGGATGCCTAACAATTATGCTCTAGGGGTTTGGAGGGGGGGTTATATAGTTTTTTGAATGAATTTGGGCCCTTGGATCTACAGAAATCAACTCTCAACTCTAGGATCACTACTTTTGATTACAACCATTTGATTAATCAAATCAATGGCTTGGAATTGTTCTTTCTATCAAATCTAGTGTAAAGGAGTTAAATTTAGGCACCTGCATTCTCCACCATTGGATCTGGGGATGATCTGGAGCGTTGGATCAGTGCTGACATCAATTCCGATAAGATAAGCCACTATTTTTGGAGAAACTTTGCATTATTGATCTTTAGTTGTCAAAAAAGTCTTCTTTGATGAAAAAACTCGTGGATCCTCCTTCCTTTATGCTTTAGTGCATCTCCACTCTTGAATATGAGCTCATCTTGACCGTACAACATGGTTCAATCATATTTTTCCATGTGGTAGCCCTTCAAGCCTTCAATTTTCTTATTCTAGAAAATTGCGGTGACCTTGAAAACAAGGATTTTGTGCTCTTTGACCCTTCAAATATCCTTTTGTGAAGATAAAAGTTTGTAGGACTATGTTTTGAAAGGCCTCCTTTAGGACTATGCAAAAAAACCTCCCATCTGAATCTTCCTTGTACAAGTTTGACTACATTTGGAAGCTTACAAGGTGGCATTAAGGTACCTAGGAAGCTCTGATAGCCTTGAAACTTTGTACAAATATGTAGCCACATATGGTCTTTATACATGCCAAACCATATGGCTAACAAAAATTCCTATACAAAATTTTGTAGGATCTAAGTGGAAAAATTACATTTTTTTACAAAATGCATATGGCATATCAATGTGCTAGAAAATCCATTTTCAATGTGCTAGAAAATCCATTTTCATGTGAAATTCGGGCTATAGATTGCCTTTGATAGGCTTTACAAGTATATGAATTTTCATGTGATTTGGAGACATTGAAATTTTTGCCCTAATTTTCAAAGTTTGACCAGCTTTGACTGCTACCCTGGATTTGCTCGATTTCTTCCAAAGTTTGCATGTGAACTCCCTTTGACATCCTTGATGCATCTTGGACTTTTCAAGGAATTTTGGCTACCTTCACCGAATGTGTTTCCTGTAGGCCTTCATGAGTGAGAGAGGAGAGAAAATCTCGATGACATTCGCTCCCACTAAACTTGCAATTCCTCCCGAAGCGCCACTCTAGTATGTGTGAAAAACAAAATGTTCCAGGCATCAAATTATTTTACAGGCAACATGCATGGAAGGAAAAATTGATCATATGCATGAGTAGGCAACGTGACATGAAGCAAAATTTGCATGAAAGAAAGAATTGAAACACGCAACATGAATATGCATGAACAAATAGGCAACATATATGAAAATGAACAAGCAACATTGACAACAAGAAAGAAAACAAACAAGCATCAATATGAAGTGGAAGTGGATGTATTGAGTCGTTTTAAGCATCAGTTCCTCTCATCTTGAAGAAAAATTTGTACCTTTTTCATAAAGCAATCTACCTTAAATATGATTATAAACAAAGATTTAGGATTTTCAAGAGACATCTTTAATCTTTAGCTTATTTTAGATCAACTCCTTTCCTACATAAATATGAATATTCTCTTTCTCTAATAACATGCAAGGAAATCTAACTAAACTCCACTAATGCATAAATCTGCCTATATAGCCCGTGATTTATTCTACTATGCCTCTTTATCCTCCTTTAGCTTGGTCTCTCTTTTTTTTTTTATGATGATGATTCAGCAACTTTATGGTTACGATCACTTTTTTGGGGTGGAAGAAAGTGTAAAATTCCTGGTAATATGTAGCAGCTTTTTGTTTTTTGTTTTAATGACGGGGAAAAATTAAACCCAGATACAAGGTACAACCATTTTTGATGACGGAGAACAGTCGTTTAAACTCCGATACAAGTGCTGTGAGATGGACTAAGGATGTAGAAACATGCAATAGTAGGAGCTAGGATTTCAACAATTATGCTTTCGATACAGGATACATATGCATGTTTATATATGAAAGTCATGTTACCAAAATGAACCTCCAAATCTACATGCCCTATCTTTCCACAATCCTAGATTATAATCAATTTCTTAGTAGATAAGTTACTACTTAAGATATAATTTTACACAAGTAGAGCAATCATCATTTGCCTTTTTTTTTTTGACTCAAGTGATGTGGATACGCAATGCAATGCAAAGACTGAAAACAAACATGCATGAAACAAGAACGGAAAAAAAATAGAATGAAAAACACAAAGCAACATGAACTTGAAAAATTAATGATATTTTTATATGTTTTTTATTTTTTTATTTTCATTTTTTTAATTTATTTATTTTTTATAACATGGATACTCTTGTTTATGAATCGACCTCATTGTTGTCATCTTCTTCAATGTCATCATCCAAAATGTACTCGTCATTATCACGTTTCTTGAATAGCTTTATCCTTTTACCTGCAATCATAGTTTTTAGTGCAACACCTTTTAATTCACAAAGAGCATACGTACCATTGTTGTTGACTTTTGATACAATGTATGGCCTAAACCACCGTTGAGTCAGCTTTTTGCGTGCATCATATTGAGAGTCAAGTGTACTATCATAAATGAGCACCCAATCTCCTTCTTCAATTGGCTTAGGACGCAATCGATGAGTTTTATCAAAATAATGCTTGTTCTTGATTCTAGATTCTCTTAATTTTTCAACGGCATCATCAAGTCTTAGTTTACCTTGTTCTAATTGTTTAATGCGCAAACTCAAAAAATCATCAATAGACATGTTTTCAGACCAAGGCAAATTTGACCATGCAAAAAATGAGACTGAATTGGAAACAATGGTTTTTGACAGTACATGAGTTCAGCAGGCATATATCCAATAGTACGTGTGCATGTCATTCTATCGGCCCAAAGTGCAAAAGGTAAGAATCTAGGCCATTGTTTGATGTCACCGTTACATGCTTTAGATATGGCTTTCACAATAGGTGGATGCCCTCTCTCTTTTTTACCATTGGGCCCTAGATTATATGCAGTAGTGAGAGACAAACGAATACCATGATGCTCAAAGAACTCTTTAGCTTCTCTCGCATTTAACTCTCCAGGATCGCAACTACTTTCTCTATGTACCCAAAGCGACTTATGACATCTTCAAGCAAGAATTTGCAAACATTGTAAGTGGTCTTAGATCATAGTGTACGTCCCTCTACATGATTAGTTAAGTCTTCTCTTGCAAGTACAATGTAACGTATTTTGTCAATACCTTTAGGCATAGTTACAAGATCTACTATCCACTTGTAGTGAATACAAGGTGGATAAGTAGGATGCAATGGATCTCTATGTTTGATTGATGAATGAAGTTGACAAGTAGAACATGTAGAAACATAGCTACTAATGTCAACATACATCCTAGGCCAATAATAGGTACTTCTAATTTTTTCATATGTTCCAAAAAATCCTTTATGACCTGCCCATAATGTCTCATGCATTTCCTTCATTACTTGCAATTGAAGCCCTCATTTTCCTAGGACTCGTTGTGGATTCTTAACCTTACCCTCAGCATGTCTCAAAATATAACCGTTACATAGGAAAAAGTTATAAGCTCGTTTCCTAATGTTACGTAATCTATTCATAGTCCAGGTAGGTAATGGTTGTAGTGTACTTAGATACTTTCCTATGTCTCTTCATTCATTTCCGTACTCAGACTCATGAAATTTCTCATACTCATATATATGTGGAACATAGTCAACTAAATTCACATTCTTTATTAGATCACTTTCAAGATCATCATCAAATCTAGCTCTCGATAACATATCACCAACTAAGTTTGACTTACCTGAAATATGAACCAACTCAGGATTTATGAACTTAATATATGAGATCCATCTAAGCATGGCTATATCAAGAGATGAACAATTAGCTATCATTCCAATGAGAGGCAAACAATCAGTCTCAACTTTGACATTTGCACCAATAAAATATTCTATGTCTGTTTTCAAAGTTGTTACCATACCCCATAGTTCTCGTTTGATCTGTGGATATTTTCATTGTGTTTCATGTAGAATTTTGGCACCAAACCTAATTGCATATCTATTCCCTTCACTATCATCTTGACTTATGAACCAACCTATACCAATAGGACTAGTATCAACAGTCAATATAATAGGTTTGTTAGCAGAATAGTCTACACGCTTAAGGATGGGAGCTTCAAGCAATAATTTCTTCAATTTACGCATAGCTTGAGTGTGTTTGTCAGTCCAAATAAATTTTTGTTTCTTCCTCAACAAGTCATAGAGAAAATCATCAACATGAGCAAAGTGTGGGATCCAAATAACATAAAAGATGCAAGCACCAAGAAATCCACGTACCTCACTCATGTTGTTACATGTTTCAGAAATCTTGCTAATGGCATCAACTTTTTGTGGGTATGGCTTTCGACCATAATGGCCACATAGATGTCCAACAATAATAACCTCGTTAACACCAAAAACAAGTTTTTCTATGGAAAATGTGAGACCTACCTCTTCAAATTCTATGGAACATGTGAGACCTACCTCTTCAAATCATTGAAATATTCTTTCACAATCAGAGATATGGTCAAGAACACATTTACGACATCCAGATGAATCTAGAGTAATGTCCTTTACACGTTCCTCACTCCCTTTAATTGGAATATCATCAATGAATGGCATAGTTATATGAGGGATAAAATCATGTAAGACCATATTCATAGCACTCATCATATGAGCCACATAATTAATCGCTCCTTGAGGTAAGGTACACATTCACACTAAGCCTAAAGGAGTTTTCATTGTGGTTATGTCACGACTATCAATTGCTAACTGGAATTTGTCATATCCAGAATATAAATCACCCATTAAATAGATAGAATGTCCTGAAAATGATTCAGCAAACTCATCTACAATGGGTCCTCTTCCTACATTCCTTATGGTGACTTTATTGACGGGTTGGAGATCTTGAATAAAACGTAGTTTCCCATTCATTTTAGGCACAGTGAACCATCGATTTGAGTAAGGTGCAAAAGATGGCTCTAAAATTCTCATGTTTATCTTCTCCTTAAGTAGTTTCATTAGCTCAGGTAAGTGAGCCTTTGGAACTTGTATAGGGCGAAGATTCCATTGAATATGTGGAATATTAAAGATTATCATGGGTGCAACTAGCTTAGGATCTACACAACCAATCTCATGAGGATACATAGTAAAGGCTTTTCCATGGCTCCGTATAACTCTCTCAAATTTATCTCTCTCTGCTGGCAAAAGAAATTCATCATCTCTACCAATTTTCACCTGTTTGATTGTGTCATCCGTGAATGTATGTCCTATGGTTTTCTTATCCCAAAGAATTGGATCATTTTTTACATCAATAAGTTTTTCATTACTTCCTTGAGGTAATGGTGGAGCTATGGGTTTGATTTTTTTGTCTAGAGTTTTGTACTTTGTTTCAACTAAGGCATCATTTGTTTGGTTGAATTTTGAGCACTTGTCAACATTGAGAGCATATTCCTGGATTAGAGCATACTCATCAAGGGAAGAAAGAAGAAAAATATGGGAATTAGAATTTTGTTGAAGACATTACTCTAACTCCTCAAGAGTAGAGAAACAATGAGATGTTTCAATCACATGCTCAATGTTCTCATCATGTTCTCATCATGTCCATGTTCGATAAAAGACTTGGACAATTGACTCTTATGAAGAAAATCTAATCTAGAATGTGGAAAACAAAGTGACAAACTATTGTACATGTTGATTGGATGCGAGATGTCAAACCAATATCCACTGTTGTCCCGCTCAACAATGGATTCTATCCGAAATTTTGATCATATGTAGCTCCAAACATGAATCGAGGTGCACAATCACTACAAGCATGCTCATGACTCTGAGTAACAATAGGTTTCTTTCTAATTGAGAATCGATTCCTAGGATGATTCACTCCTACCGTCATGACTTGAAGTGATTGCATTCCATCCTTAGACTTAAATCTAGCATAGGTAGACCCATCATCCATTGCTTTAGTTTCCATACGACTCTCATAAATAAAGGGTTGACCTAAGAGAACTTCATAGGAGGAATTATCTTGAATAAAAAAGTGAAACTCTTCCGCTATTCCTCCTATGGATATGGGCACACTAGCACAAGCTCCATAGAGGGTAACTACACCACTATCTACAGTTCTCATACGCCATCCACAATCTTTATCTATGGGCCATCGAAACTTATCATAGACTTCTCTTGAAATCACATTGATTTCAGAGTGGGAATCTACTAATGCATTTACAGTGATAGCGTTCTTATCATTTCCTATTTTAACATGCATCTCTGATGTACCTCTAGACCAAAATTTTCTTTTAAAGTGACTTTTGGGATTGTTTTCATGATTTTCATGGTCAGGTTGAATAGGTCCTAAGAAATTTCTATTAACATTTACTTCATCATCATCAAAGTCCTCTTCATCAGTTTCATCAAAGTTTAAGGCTTCATTCATAGCTTGATATCGATCTAGAGAATCTTGCATCTTAGTATCTAGATTAAGCGGAAACCTCTTCCTTTTAATTAGGCCGATAAATTTATCTTTAAAAATAGGCTTTGCAATAGAGAAAACTTGTTCTAAAGACATAGTCAATCGACTCTTAAGCAAAATGTCATCTAAAATCTCCATAGGATCTATTTTTCTCTCAATTTTTGAAATCAAGATGGCTTTAGGTTTTCCCTTTGGTTTCTTTTGTTTTTGCTCACGATCTTGTTTTTGTTCATGTTCTCGTGTTTGTTCTTCAGTTTTTTTTTATTGTTTTTGTTTATCTAAAGGCTTTGGTTCTGTTTTTCTTTGCGTTGTCTTCTTCCCTTTTTGTTTCTCCTCTTGTTTTTGTTCATTGGGTTGTGATTCTTGTTTTTTATCTTTGGATTGTGATGTTTCTCCTTGCTCTATGATTGTCTCTATTACCTCTAAGGTTTGTTTTCGAGTCACTCTTCTTTCACTAGGCTCAACTTCATCTCTTTTTCGTTTTTCTTCTACATTGGATATATGAGAAATAAGAGATTGATCTTCTATCGGTGATTCCCAAGCCGTTATTCTCCTAATCTCATCTCGTGCTCTTACTAAAGCCTCTATGGAAAAATCACCGTCCTTTGTCGGTTTACTTGATTCTACTTGTTGCTCATCAAGAGCTTCTAGTTTCACTCCTCTAGTTCCTACATCCGTTATGGTTATATTTTCATAGTGTTTTTTCATTCCTCCCTTACCATAATTTCCTTACAAGGGTAGCCTAGATCGATAGTCACAGATTCTCTTGTCTATGTCTATTACTAGTCGATGCTCCTTAGGAGCCTTCAATAGTTCACAATCTCTCAAAAAGTGCTCTAACGAATCACACCAAGGACACCTACGAGGGCCACACACAAAACCATTTTGATTTTGAGGATTTTGATTAACTTGTGGTGGGAATTTTTGAAATTGAGGATTTTGTTGATAAGGTATTGCTTGAACAGGATAATTAGGATTTTGAAAAGGCAATTGATGTATTTGAGGAGCTTGGGGAGCAACATGTGGTACTTGAGGTGCAAGAGGAGCTTCCATATTATACGGTATATGATTCTGAAAATTTTGATTTTGAGGATTTTGAAAAGCTATTTGAGAAGCTTGAGGATACATGTTTTGATACATTTGAGGATTTTGCACATGAGGATGAGGATTTTGCATTGAAGGATTATGCATTGGAGGAACTTGATATGCTTGAGTAGGAGCTACTTGTGGATTTTGATTGGTAGCTATAACATGTTGATTAGGCTCTTGAAAAGACATTGGGCTCATTTGATTATGGAAAGTTTTGGTGTAATTAGATTTTAAAGCATCTATAGTTTTGGCCAATGTGGATTGTGTAGCAATAAGACTTTCCATTTGCTTAGTGAGAATTTCCACTTGAGATTGTTCAACTACACTTTTATTTGGCTCTACTTTAAAACCTTGAGTAGGCTCCATCATTTGAGGAATAGGAGTAGAGTCAAAAATCATAGCATGGGATTGTTCTCTAACTTGCTCCTTAGTTTGTGGAAGGCTAGCTTGAGGAAGACTAGTTTGCTCATAAAGCATGGATTGTCTTTGATGTCTATGGGCTACAGTCTCTACTACTTTATACACTTTTTGCCAATTGTCAGTAAGACCATAGCGCTTATCTGGTTCTTCTAATCGCCGTTCAACATCCCTACGAGTTTCAAGATGAAGAAGCTTAAGAAAATTGATCACAAGATCAGGTTCCAAAGTTATCTTATCCTCATCAGGAAGTTGTTCATAGCATCTAATATACTCATTTTGTAAGTGAGTAATAGAGCTACTAGGCTTTGGTGAATTGACCCATCATAAGAATCCATCCCGAATATGTTGGCTATAATCTTCAAGATAGAATTCTTTGAGCATCTCCTTTCTAAAATCACTCCAAGGAAGACTATCATATTGAGTGACACGGTTTATGATAGAGCTATCAACAATTCGTTCAAAGAATGATATCAAAAGATCTTCAGGAAGATAAAAAATCATAGCTTGCTCTTCAAACAAATCTAAGTAGCTTGTGATGTTGATGCCATTGAATTCTCCCTTCTCTCTCAACATAGAAGAGACTATTCTTTGGCCTTGTTTCTCAACAATAAGGGATTTCAATCCTTCCTCCATCTTATGTGAATAAGCAAGTGATGCACGATGCTCAAGATCTCTCACAAATGCGTTTACTTCACGACGAAGATGTGCACGATACTGTGAGAAATCCAGTGCAACACTCAACACTGATGATGATGATATGATGAGGATGAAAAATCTCAAACAAAGGATATGGATCACAACCTCCTAACAAGATCAGAAGCAAATGCCACGAAGCATTTCACGTCGGGTTAAAATATGGAGGTGATCGCAATCCAGGTGGATCGGGTCCGGTCGTGGCACACACAGGGTTTATGAAGCTAATGAATGTTGGAAGGTTTAAGGACATGAAAGTGAAATTAATGTTGAGTATGGAGAAGAGAGAGATGTTAAAATTATTATGGGAATGGGAATGTAGGAGTGCAAGTTAGATTTATGAACATGACTGATAAGAATGAAAGAGAACCATACACACGAATCAAATTTGGAAGGAAGAATGGTCCATTGAAGGAGCTTCTTAAACACTTCCTAATTCTAATCCATATGCATAGTCTTCTTTGGATGATATGTATGCATGGCGAGAATAGATGAAATCCTTACACATAAATCAGTTTCGAAAGGAAGAATGGTCCAATTATACACTTTCAGAAACTAATCAATATGTATGGGTATGTATGGATTATATGCATGCAAGTGAATTATGATGATAGAGTTTAATCACAAGCTCAATGAAACATCCTCACTGGTTCAACGCAATATTGCGGAGCCTTCTCACACATAGAAGAAAATAGAAGACATGTAAAAATACTTAAGAGAGTAAGAGATAAGAGACAAGAGACAAGTGACAAGTGACATGAATTAAAAGGACTTTAATTAAGATACATGTATAAGATCGTCGTGATACGTCAAGCTAAGCAGTCTACTGATCAAAGGCGGTTCTGACCTTCAAACCATGACAGTTCAACCGAATGTCACACGTAAGAAGATGAGTTCCACTTCATTGACCGTATGTATGTCTAGGCTCGTAACGTCTAACTAAAGAACTCTAAGGCTCATTAAAACCAGATCTAACTCACGCACACGCTCCACCGAGGGTGAGTCAAGATAGAGATGCTGGTTTCAAGAGCCTATCCTAGATTGGAGTTCTAAGTTAAATTCAAAACTAGGTACTATACTCATACTAGCCCACCTTGGATCCTCACTCGATCAACCGAGGGTGATCATCTCAAGGAAACCTTAAGCTAGCAAGAGCCCTATGGATGCCTAACAAGTATGCTCTAGGAGTTTGGAGGGGGGTTTATATAGTTTTTTGAATGAATTTGGGCCCTTGGATCTAGAGAAATCAACTCTCAACTCTACGATCACTACTTTCGATTACAACCATTTGATTAATCAAATCAATGGCTTGGAATTGTTCTTTCTATCAAATCTAGTGTAAAGGAGTGAAATTTAGGTGCCTTCATTCTCCACCATTGGATCTGGGGATGATCTGGACCGTCGGATCAGTGCTGACATCAATTCGCATAAGATAAGCCACTATTTTTGGAGAAACTTTGCATTATTGATCTTTACCTGTCAAAAAAGTCTTCTTTGATGAAAAAACTTGTGGATCCTCCTTCCTTTATGCTTTAGTGCATCTCCACCCTTGAATATGAGCTCATCTTGACCGTACAACATGGTTCAATCATATTTTGCCATGTGGCAGCCCTTCAAGCCTTCAATTTTCTTATTCTAGAAAACTGCGGTGACCTTGAAAACTGGATTTTGTGCTCTTTGACCCTTCAAATATCCTTTGATGAAGATAAAATTTTGTACGACTATGTTTTGAAAGGCCTCCTTTAGGAATATGCAAAGAAAACTCCCATTTGAATCTTCCTTGTACAAGTTTGAGTCCATTTGGAAGCTTGCAAGGTGGCATCAAGGTGTCTAGGAAGCTCTGATAGCCTTGAAACTTTGTACAAATATGTAGCCACATATGGTCTTTATACATGCCAAACCATATGGCTAACAGAAATTCCTATACAAAATTTTCTAGGGTTTAAGTGGAAAAATTACATTTTTTACAAAATGCACATGGCATATCAATGTGCTAGAAAATCCATTTTCATGTGAAATTCAGGCTATAGACTGCCTTGGATAGGCTTTATAAGTATATGAATTTTCATGTGATTTGGAGACATTGAAATTTTTGCCCTAATTTCCAAAGTTTGACCAGCTTTGACTGCTACCCTGGATTTGCTCGATTTCTTCCAACTGTAGGCCTTCATGAGTGAGAGAGGAGAGAAAGTCTCAACGACACGGTTTTCTACTTTGAGGATATCATCCAGAGCTCTTGATAAGGAGAGCGCACCGTGGTGCATCGCCATCGAATTACTTCATGATGGTCATTGAGAGTGTGTCTAATGAAGATGATGAATAATCTATCTTGGAGGCATTACTTCTTTAAGTATAAGAAAGTATTTTGCGTCAGATATCCTGCATGAACAAGTTCTTAGATTTTTTGTTTAAGTGACTAAAAGATCTTAGATTTAATCCTTAGGACCTTTAAGAAATTGAGATTTTCGTGAACAAAGGTATTTATAAGTGCGCTTGTGAGGTCAATCATGCTTCAAAGCTCTTAGGGAAGGTGAATGATAAATGAACATAGGAATAATATCATCTATATACAAGTAGTGTTTGCAAAACTAGTTACATCCTCATTGTAAGCAACATTCTTTAGAGGAACTTTCTAAGGGCATGGAAATATATTTTACAAAATATAGTTTTTCGTAATGCATAATTCAAAAGATTTTACAACTCACGATGTCCTCTATTATTAATACCAACTTCAACATATACCATATGTATGTCCCTAGGAGTAATGTTATACTGTAACTTTCTTGTAAAATTTTTTATCACTCACATCCCAAAAAATTTTCCTTTTGGTGACTCTAAAATACTTAACACATGTTTATTGCAAAAAAGAATTTTTAAACTTGAATTAATCCTCTCTTGTTGATGAAGCACTAACATCTTCAATGAATGATCTATGCAATATAAAAACTCAATACAAGTGAAAGAAAAACTTGATTGCAAACATACATTGTTTTCATGCCACACCACCAGTTAAAAGAGTGTCAAAGGATGCTAATGATAATTTCTAATATCGGATACGAAGTTGATTCTCTTTCAACTATTAGACTTTGATTTTGAACTTCTTCAATTGCGTGTTTGTTTTCCTTCCATATCCATATAAATCTCTACAAGTTCTCCTTGTAAATACGTAACCTTGTTTTCTAAAGTGGACACTTGCACATGATGTGGTTGAGACTTCTGGATTCAATACTTAATAGTAACATTTGAATGAATCTTAGATAATCTCTTACAATAATCCAACAGTCTAACTTCATGGACAATACTAAATTGAAGTAAAGGTTAGAGGTTATAGAATGATGGATGGTAAAGAGACATTGGATTGTGAGGATATAGTGAAAATTGAGTCCAACGGTCAATACTCTCTTTTATAGGTGCACAATGTTCAGTTTGAGGGTTCATGTCATTGTTACACCATGTATTTGGTGGAGAATCTCTAGGCACATGAACACAGATACTTGTTGATGTAGGAGGTATGTAATAGCTGTCAAGAAAATATTTGCTAAAAACTAGTAGTAGTTTTGTAGAGGAAATACACCTTCTTGGATGTGGATAGTTGAAAGTGTGTTTCTCCACAATGTATGATTGAAAATGATGAAATTTAATAAAATTCATGTTTTTGGGGAATCCTAGTTAGGGGCGTTATGTTGTGGCACTTTGTATTTTGAGGGATTTTGATATAAAAGAAATCTCAAAAAAATGTGTTGGAAAAAACATTTTCTAACATAAATATTAAAAAATGGATCCTCTTAAGTATACAAATACTAAAAATGAGAATTACGAAAAAAACATCATCTACTTATTCACATATATGTAGATTTTTTACTATGTGGGAAGTATATTCCCTTGCTATGTTTGTAAAAGAAGAGAGAGAAGATCCTAGTAAAAATTAATCCATCATAAAGAATGATATACCTTTCTACTTTCACTTGATAATGTGATGAATGTTGTATAATTCACCAAGCTTCTTCTTCTTCTATGTCTTGTTTACATGCTTCTACAATCCTTGAACTCCAGCAATTAGTATCAGAGTTGGTTGTTGTTCTAATTAGGGCATCATGAATACCCTTTCTGTTACAGTCTCAAAATCATGTCAAAAGTTGTGAGCATACTTGGGGTGGTTAGGTCTTCATAACATCTTTGCTCTCATGAAATTTCTATTTCAGCTCATTTCAACCTCTGAATGCAATATGGTAGACATGGTGCATGAAATTTCATCCTTTTGCACCAAACATATGTATTTTTTTTGTTCTTTAAATCTATTAATCCTCAATATTTTGATATACAATCGATTTTTTGCATTCGGGTATCTAGTCACTAGCCATCGCTAAAAGCAATGATGTATTCTATATCTTGGTTGTTGAGGATAAGTTGGATGTGCAAATACATGATGCATCATGTATCCGTACCAAAGTTCTTATGTAATATTTGACACGATGTTGAAACACATCCTTTAATGCCTGTAAGTATGGTGATTTTAGGTGATGTAGCTACTGTTCAAGATAATGATCTTCAACTTCTTGCTAGATTTTTGGTTCTTGTTGCACCTACTATAGACCAACGTTTTAGGGATGGGAGAGCTACAGAGGCACATACATTGATACATTTGTCTATGAAAGAACAAGAGAAGATGTTTGGGATACTCTTGCAACACTATACTAAGAAAGAAATGAAGCTCTTTTTAATTACCTTTGAAAACAGTTGGAGAGTGAGCATACGATGGAGAGTCAATGAATGCTTTTATTTTTTCAGGGATCAAGGATTTGAAAGATGAGTTCATTTGTTTTATGACATCTTATGAGATAGTATAGTTGTGCAGAGTATTGTTAGTTGACTTCTATATTCTTATCATAGTTTTGCTTCTACTCTTCGCATGATGACAAAAGGAAAGCCTAATTCATTAACATTTAATGAATTTTTATCTCTTTTGTTGTATAAAGATCAGTCCATGAAGAATATATCAATTATGTGTGTTGCAAATGAAGCTTTCTTATCTACACAAAAGAGCAAAGTTGAATGGAGCTCTTTCGGTAGTAAGCAAAGACCTAATAATGCTACACAACCAAAGAAAGAAAACAAAGTCACAACCAAAGATGGCTTGAAGATAGAAAAGAAAAGAAAAAGCAAGTATTGTAAGGAAAATGATCATTTCATTAAGAGTTTTCCTAAACTAATTGTAAAAGAGGCGAAAAAGAAAGAGTTTAGAATGGCTATTTCAAAGACCTCTACACATAAAATAGATTCTACGAACCTTGTTGAGAGTGAAGAATGTGCATTTCCTACTCATTGCATCCATGACACATCTTCTCATGAGTAGTGTATGTCTAATGTAGACTTGGATACTTTGTATTGTGATAGTGGTCCAACCAAACACATTACCTTGCAACATAGTTTCTTCACTTTACTTGAGCATGGTCCTAAAAGGAATAATGTCACATCTTCTGTCACATATGTTAGAAAGTCCTTTTATCTTGTCATGGGAGTCAAAAAGATCTTTCTAACTAGTGGAGATGATATTTCTTCTTTCACATTTTCAGATGCCTTATTTCTGTTATGGATCAAGAAAAAACAAATATTAGTTTCAACACTTTTAAATATTATATTGCTTGTTGATGCCAAATGTATAGTTCATCATCTCTTGTATCATGATATCATCATTGCTTCTTGGATTTTTTGTTTTCAAATATTTAAGCTCATAGATTATAGGAAATCAAAGAATGATTCAACATGCATAGCTTACAATTCTTAGGCTACTTCATATGGAAGGCATGCACAATTCGACACCTAAAGTTTTGTAATTTGCTTCACCTTAAAAGATATGAAATGGTGCTTCTTTTGCCAATACTTGAGGCACCCTATAAACTTGCTTATGAGGGTTTTATTTGTGTAAATTGGAGCATTCTTACTTCCCCAAAGATGGTTCAATTAGAGCTACACATAAATTGTAGCTTGTTCATAGTGATGTCTCCTTTCCTATGCAAACACCTTTATTTGGCAATTGCCTATAATGTTTTACGTTCATTGTTGAATTTATGGTTTTATACAATAAAAGAAAAGTGGGAAGTGCTTATGGGATTTAAATAGCTCTTGGTTATGGCTAGAAATCTGTCACCATGTAAATTGAGCACCCACCTTTCTAATCGAGGGAGGGTTTGTATGTCTTTTGAGTTTAATGCGTCTTTGGCTAAGCATGGGAAAAACTATCAATATAAAGTGCTATATACACTTCATAAAAATGAATTGGTTGAGAGGATGTCTTCATGATCCTAAAGATGTATTTGATGTTGTTATCTATCAGAAAGTTGTTAAATGCTTTATTTAATAATGCAAAAGTTTCCCTGATATTCATTTTGTTGTGTCTCATATGACCACATTTATGCATCCTTTCACTACTTGAGTGGTACCAAACCACTTGGATTATTTTATCCCAAGGTGGGTCATTACTTTGAGATTTACATTATTGTTCTTTATAATTTAGATTGGACTAGTTGCTATGCCACTAATGTTTCAAGTAGTGGTTTTGCTTCATGCTTGGTAGCTCGAACATATCTTGATTGAGCAAGAACAAGCCTACCATGGTCACTTCTAGTTGTGAGGCCGAGTATAGGATAACTTTCACAATGCTTTTTGTATGTGTTTGGCACAAACACTGTTTGGCTCACTTGGGTGTTGGTTAGTCGTCCACAACCACCATATTTACTAGCAGTTAGAGCACATTGGCAGGTGCCACAAACCCTATGTTCCATGCTCACACAATGAACATGGATGTGTGATATCATTATTTCATGGAGAGAATCGCTACTAGATATAAAGAAATTGGCTTATGTGCTCACATAGGATAAAATGCCAAGTAAATAACTCCAAAAGGTTTAAGATAGATGTCTTTTACATCCTTAGGAAATTCCCAATCCAAAATGGGAAAGCATCTCCATGTAATTTATCACAAGCTTTCCTAGAACCCAAAGAGGTCATGATGCAATTTGGGTCATAGTTAGTGGATTCAACAAAATGGCTCATTGTATACCCATTCATACTATTATAAAAACTCTAGAATTAGATAAAACATTGATAGAGATAGAAAGTTTAGTAGTCATTTGTAATAAAGTAAGTCTATGATCCAAGGGTCTGGCCAGTTCAGAGAGATCTGAAATCGGACACCGTTTGGTCATCCGTTTATGTGGCCAAAGATCTCGAGTCTAGACTTACTGGTAAGTCATTTACTCTTGTGAACAAGTGATCCACTTAGCTTAGTGGTTAAGTCTCAAGGATGTGAAGGAAGAGGTCTTGGGTTCAATCCCCATGAGAGACATGGAGAGAGTATTTTGCCCAAACAGATCTAGAGCCTTCTAGAAGCATCCACTTGAGTTAACTGGGACACTTGGCGCACATGTAGTTACATGGCTAACACTTGGATGGTTAGTATCCACCTGCCCAAGAAGGCAGTCCCCTGGAGAGAGCTATATATAGAGGCATTTGGTTGGGAGGAGAGTCATCTCTCAAGCACGTGGTGGTCGTAATACTTGTTCTCTTGCATTGGAATCAGGGCTTCCATGGTGACCTTGGAGTGGGCTTCATCATCTTTCTCTCTATAGCTCTCTTAGATCTTCTCCTTCATGATATTTTCGCGTGCATAACTCTCTTACAAGCATTGAAGTTCTGCTCGCGGGCGTGTTGAAGTATCATCCGAAATCATTTCGATGGGCAAGGAGGAGTTACAAAAGATTAAGCCTCATTTCTGTTGTGATCGTAGAGGAGATCGAACCCGTGACCTGCTAGGTACTGTGCCTCCACCTTATCCAAGAAGGCAACACCGTATGGTGCTGTAAAGCTAAGCGCTGCACATCACGATCTTATGTCACGCTGTTGAAAGTTTTTTTTCAACATTAAAACAGAAGAATCGAACCTATGACTTCTACGCAGGCAAACGGCTATTGTATCCACTGCGCAGGTGCGGTCGCGTGCATTACGAGTCCACAATTAATAACTATAGTGTATTTGCGTTGATAGCTTGTCCATTACACGAAGAGGAGGTTTATAAAAGGATGGAGTCATCAGCAGGTCACGCCCGGGTATTGAACCACCGTGCCCCATTAGAGAAGACCTTGGCGAATCCACACAGCTCATGGATGTTCGCGAGCTGTACTCCGCAGAGCAATAATTTTTTGTATGAATTTGGCGCAAAACTAGATGATGAAAAGGATGGTAGGCAGTGGGATTCAACCCAATCACTTCCCACAGCGCAAGCCATCCTCCTATCTAGAGAGACAACCGGCCAGACCCTTGGATCATAGACTTACTTTATTACATTTTTTAATTGTGCAAAGTTTTCAAACATAAACATGGAAACTTTATTAAAGCACTTTTCTGAAGATAAGAAAAGCTTAAACAAGAGACCCAAGAAAGTAATCTTTGGAAATTAAGCTATTTCCTAAAGATAAGCTAATGAAAGAGTTCATTAGTTAAATGAGAATATCTTTTGGACAAGCAAAGCCTTAAGTCTTGGTCTTATCCAAAAGTCTAGAATTCCTTTTGAGGATCTTTCCAGTAAAGTAAAAGATTCCAAGATGAATCATTAGACTAGAATGAAAAAGATTCCAAGGTGAATCATTAGCTTAGTATTTGATTCCTTGGTAGGAATTAAAAAGTTCTTGAAAGAAAAATCTCCCCAGATGTGAGACTAGCATCTTTCAAGAGAAGTTTTATAGCAAGTAGTTCCCAGCAAATCCCTAACCACGAGTTTTGGTATTTAAGTCCAAATGGTGATATAACCTTAAGGTATATCATAGATTCT
Source organism: Ceratopteris richardii (assembly GCA_020310875.1). Lineage (NCBI taxonomy): Eukaryota > Viridiplantae > Streptophyta > Polypodiopsida > Polypodiales > Pteridaceae > Ceratopteris > Ceratopteris richardii. Next base: position 84,441,234 of record CM035426.1, read on the forward strand.
TAGCTTTGGAATCTGAAAAGCATTAGAAAATGCTTGGACTTAAGTTGAGGGAAAGATCTCTAAAATCCTGCAAGTAAGCAAAGAAGCTTAAGATAGTTTAAGAGATCTTAAAGATAAAGACTAAGTCTTTATTTTTGTCGCAAGTATCAACCAGAATTGATCAAACTTGGCCATGATTATCCAAGAATGTGTGACTAGAACTACTCTATAGATTGCCCAAGTATTGGCAGTAAAAATTCTGTTAGGAATTATTCACTCAAGTTCCATTTATCGAATGGAAAATTGTGAAAAAAGTAAGATGTTCCAAGTATGAACAGAGTGAAGGAATTCCAAAATTGTAGTCTGCAACCGTGAAGACGGTACTTTAGTCTGTGGAAGGTAAAACATAAACGTTTGCCTATCCTTAAAGGGATTTCGGTACAAATCTAGAAAGCATGAGCGGATGCTCAGACTTATGTAGTAGAGAGATTCCTATAAAAGTCCTGGCCAGGATAGGTACCTAAAAGCAATAGTAGAAAGAAATCTAAAGGCAAGAAGTCAAAAGCTCTTGTCCCTACAAAATTGGTCAAGAATAGCCAATTGAACTTGAATTTGAGAAATTCAAGAACTTGGAATTCTGATTGGTTTTTATTTAAAAATCCTAGCAAAAAGGATTGGAGATATTCTATTAAAGGTTTTCAAGTTCCCAAGGTTAAAGCACAAGATCGTGAAATGATCATGTCAAGGGATTAAAACCTAGAATATCAAGATAGACATAGTGCATAAAACTACGAAATTCTTGTCAAGAATTAAAGCTAGAAGGTTCTCTATCAAGATATGTTGTAGACTTTAGGATAAAATTCACTCACACATCAATGTGAGTATAAAATAGGATGGTATGGGACACCAGATTTTATACTCAGATTGATGTAGGAAAGATGGTATGGGACATCGGACCGTGAGATGATGATTATCTTTTAGTCTTCATTTGGATCTTGAAGTTAGGTTTGATCTTCAAGGGAATTAAAACTTCAAAGAAGGAGTTTAAATTCAAGAAGAATCTCAAGATACTTCAAGACGACTTCAAGATCAAGGAAACAGAAGATATGAAGTAAGTTACTTCCAAGATCTTCTTAAAACACTTCAAGACAAAGTGTTGTTAATTCGGAAATATTTTATGAATTTATGAAGAAATTAGGACTTTGATTTTGAGTTAATCTTTTCAACTAAAGCTTTAATTGACTAAGACAAGTATCAAGTTCCTAGTGAAACTTAGTAAATTCACTCTTTTGACTCAAAGAAATGCACAAGAATTGCATTACTAGTAAGGAGTCAGAAAGACTGAATTGGATTTGAACTTAGTCTCAAGTGAAGCATTATTTGAAAACTAAACTCATCAATAGAACCTCAGTGGGTCGACACACTGATGTTGGTTACCACACTAGTATCTTGTGGTTGGATGATGTTTTTGATTTTCTTTGAATCTTTTTGAGAATCCAGCTTATTTCTCTTAGAGATAAAGACAATGCTTCAATGCCCTGTTGAAACAGATCTTTGAGAAGTTAAAGTCGTTGGTCATCTAGCCTTTGACTCATAGCAAATTTATATATCTTCGAAGTATGAATTGGTTGTACAGAATTTTAGTTTGTTCTTTCCGCTTTCCGAATCTTTTGGAATTGACTCAGATATGGTATCTAATTCCTTTTGCAAAAGACCAGGGTTAGCCAGTTAGAATTAGATAAATAACTTGAACATCCTAGATAGATGTTATGTACAAGAACCTTTTCAATCTTCAAAAGAAAATAAGTCTAAGTGGACTTATTTATTTGAGTTTGCTTCAAGTTATAGCATAAATGATTTCCTAGAGTCCAGTATACTCTAGAATAAAGAAGTTAGGAATTGCTCATTAGATTGACAATTCCCAAGAACTTTCAGTTAAAGTCTTTGAGAAAAGTGTCCTAAGTTGGACAAATTTCATTATGGATTTGTATTGAGCAAGTTATAGTATGATTGACTTAAAGAAAATGGTAACTTTCTCTTACAGCTTACATAGGATTTTTTCAACTGATTAGGACAAAGTAGTCCTCTAGTCGGGTGAAAAAAATCAAGTAACTGTTGGATCAAAGTAAACCATTGTATAAACATCTAAGTTAGATGTTTGAGACAACCAAACTTCAAGTTCTCCAAAACAAATTCAAGTGACTCAAGAATTCTCAAAGTCTTGCGAGGGATAAGAATCCCACCTTCATTTATTTACTAAGTCCATGCACCATTCATGCCTAGAAATGGACTAGTAATTTGAATCCACCTAGTTCACATGTTTGTGCCTATATCGCATATCCAGAAACTGTGAACTCGCGAGGGATGTGTTTAGATCCGCCCTTATTATTCTTCACTAGTTTGTACTTTGTCCCGTTCATCAAAGTGCAAACCCAGATAGTGTTTTGAATCATTTGGGCAGGGATGCCACCACAGAGATGAGACATGTTCTTCTAGTTCTAGAACATGACCATGTTCTTCCAGTTTTAGAACATGAGGCTCGGGGATTGCCTACAGTATGTATATAGCTCTATTTTTTAGGACGAAAATATTTTCCAAGGGAGGAAGAATGTAATAAAGTAAGTCTATGATCCGAGGGTCTGGCTGGTTCAGACAGATCCGAAATCGGACACCGTTTGGTCATTCGTTTATGTGGCCAAAGATCTCGAGTCTCAAGTGATCCACTTAGCTTTGTGGTTAAGTCTCAAGGATGTTAAGGAAGAGGTCTTGGGTTCAATCCCCATGGGAGACATGGAGAGAGTATTTTGCCCAAAGAGATCTAGAGCCTTCTAGAAGCATCCACTTGAGTAAACTCGAGTTAACTGGGACACTTGGCGCACATGTAGTTACATGGTTGACACTTGGATGGTTAGTATCCACCTGCCCAAGAAGGCAGTCCCCTGGAGAGAGCTATATATAGAGGCATTTGGTTGGGAGGAGAGTCATCTCTCAAGCATGTGGTGGTCGTAATCCTTGTTCTCTTGCATCATTTTTGGAGAGTTTTGTTTAGTAGGTTAGAAACCAAGCTAAACATGGGTCTAAGAGAATATCCACAAACGGACGGTCAAATTGAAAGGGTCAATGGAATAGGTGAAGATAATTTATGAGCTTACATATCTTCAACCCAACCTGATTGGGAAGAATATTTTCCATTTATTGAGCTTTTCTTACAATAGTGCTAAGCACTTTGCAACTGAGTATGCTCCTTTGATGTTAATGTATGGGTTTCAACCAAGATGGTATGCCGTTGGATAGGAAAATGAAAAAGGCCAAGCAACTACAATAGTCAACCAATTTCTATTCGTATTATCCCCCATTCAACAAGAATCGATATTACACAGTCAAGATAAAAATACTAGGAATCATTTACGTAAAGAGTGGATAGTCAAATGGAGGGATGGGAGAGAAGAATGTGACACTTGGGAATGACAAAAGTTCATAAACAAAAGATTTTCCTCTTTTCCTACTTATTAAACTCAAAAGTCATATCCCCCCTTGATAAGAATAAAAGGTGCTCATTATAGATATTGATAGATTTCAAAAAATAAACACAATTGTTTATAGGACATAAACACCTTAATATTTTCTTTTAATGGATACACCCATGCATGACAAAAGAAAATATTTCCTACTACTTATTAAAATCAGAAGAATGTGACACTTGGGAATGACAAAAGTTCATAAACAAAAGATTTCCCTCTTTTCTTTTAGTGGATACACCCATGCATGACTTGAAAAGTCCCCTATCAAAGTCACGATGTATAGGTAATTACCAAATGAGCCTGTTTGCATGGGACCACCCAAAACACTACGAATAAGCTACAATTTATGTGAAAATCTAATTTAGTGAAGTTTTGGGAAGGAAAATGCTACATTTTACCCAAAACACATCCCTTGCATACTTGCTTAGAGGGTACCTCTGTTGGAAATCAAGATCCAACCATACGAGATGATGAACCAGTAGGAAGCAGAGAGACAAGAGCAACATCTCATGTATTCATTTTGAGTTTGAATAACCCTCATATCTCGCAATCAATCGCCTATCACACATGTGGGATGGATCACTTTAAATTTTATAAACACACCAATCACTTTAAATTGAATAAATCCCACGTGCAGTAGCCCTTTAGAGTTCTTAATACAACAGTCGCCCATTCCTTAGCAAACCTTTTGCTTTCTTGAGTTATTTATTTCAATTTTAGGTAGCTACATCAAGAAGCTAGATAGCTCTATGTGTAGAACATGGTTTCCTCTTCATTTGTTATCCATTTCATTTAATCTTTGTATTTTTAGAAAGATATTATAGTCTTCTAATTCTTTTGAGAGGTATGGTCTTATATCTGCATATTGTTAGAGAAAACGTGTTTGGAGTGTGTCATGGTCATTGAGAGTGTGTCTAATGAAGCTAGTGAATAATCTATCTTGGAGGCATTGGTTCTTTAAGTATAAGAAAGAATTTTGCGTGAGATATCTTGCATGAACAAGTTCTTAAATTTTTGTTGGAGTGACTAAAAGATCTTAGATTTGATCCTTAGGACCTTTCAGAAATTGAGATTTTAGTGAACAAAGGTATTTATAAGTGCGCTTGTGAGGTCAATCATGCTTCAAAGCTCTTGGCGAAGGTGAATGATAAATGAACATAGGAATAATATCATCTATATAGAAGTAGTGTTTGCAAAACTAGTTACATCCTCATTGTAAGCAACATTCTTTAGAGAAACTTTCTAAGGGCATGGAAATATATTTTACAAAATATAGTTTCTTGTAATGCATAATTCAAAAGATTTTACAACTCACGATGTCCTCTATTATGAATACCGACCTCAACATATACCATATGTATGGCCCTAGGAGTAATATTATACTGTAATTTCCTTATAAAATCTTTTATCACTCACATCCCAATAAAGTTTCCTTTTGGTGACTCTAAAATACTAACCACATGCTTACTGCAAAAAGTAATTTTTTAACTTGAATGAACCCTCTCTTGTTGATGAAGCACTAACATCTTCAATGAATGATCTACGCAATATAAAAACTCAAAAAATTACAAGTGAAAGAAAAACTTGATTGCAAACATACATTGTTTGCATGCCCCACCACCAACTACAAGAGTGTCGAAGGATGCTAATGATAATTTCTGATATCGGATACCAAGCTGATTCTCTTTCAACTATTGGACTTTGATTTTGAACTTCTTCAATTGTGCGTTTGTTTTCCTTCCATATCCATATAAAGCTCTAGAATTTCTCCTTGTGAACATGTAACCTTGTTTTCTCAAGTGGACACTTGCACATGATGTGGTTCAGATTTTTGGATTCAATACTTAGTAGTAACATTTGAATGATTACATAATCTCTTACAATAATCCAATAGTCTAACTTCACTGACACTAGTAAATTGAAGTAAAGGTTAGAGGTTATAGAATGATGGATGGTAAAGAGACATTGGATCGTGAGGATATAGTGAAAATTGAGTCCAACGGTCAATACTCTCTTTTGTAGGTGCACAATGTTAAGTTTGAGGGTTCATCTCATTGTTTCACTGTGTATTTGATGCAAACTCTCGAGGCACATGAATAGAGATACTTTTTGATGTAGGAGGTATGTAATAGGCGTCAACAAAATAATTGCTAAAAACTAGTATTTGTTTTGTAGAGGAAATACATTTTCTTGGATGTGGATAAAAAGCATTTTCTAACATAAGTATTAAAAAATGGGTCTTCTTAAGTATACACATATTGAAAATGAGAATTAAGAAGAAAACATCATCTACTTATTCACATATATGTAGGTTTTTGACTATGTGGGAAGTATATTCTCTTGCTATGTTTGTAAAAGAAGATAGAGAAGATCCTAGTAAAGCTTAATCCATCATAAAGGATGATATATTTTTGTACTTTCACTTGATGATGTGATGAATGTTGTATAGTTCACCAAGCTTCTTGTTCTTCCTTGTCTTGTTCACATGCTTCTACAATCCTTGAACTCCAATAATTAGTATCAGAGTTGGTTGTTTTTATATTTAGGGCATCCTAAATACCCTTTCTGTTACAGTCTCAAAAGCATATCGAAAGCGGTGAGCATACTTGGGGTGGTTAGGACTTCATAACATTTTTGTTCTTGCAAAATTTTTATTTCAGCTCAATTCAACATCTGAATGCAATATGGTAGACATGGTGCAAGAAATTTCATACTTTTGCACCAAACATATGCATATTTTTGGTTATTTAGTACAAGCATTTCAAAATCTATAAATCCTCAATATTTTGATATACAATCGATTTCTTGCATTCGGGTATCTAGTTACTAGCCATGGCTAGAAGCAATGATGTATTCTGTATCTTGGTTGTTGAGGATAAGTTGGATGTGCAGATACATGATGCATCATGTATCAATACCAAAGTTCTTATGGAATATTGGACAGGGTGTTGAAACACGTCCTTTAATGCCTATAAGTATGGTGATTTTAGGTGATGTAGCTAATGTTCAAGATAATTATCTTCAATTTCTTGTTAGTGTTTTGGTTCTTTTTGTACCTACTATAGAGCAACGTTTTTGGGATGGGAGAGCTACACAGACACATACATTGATACATTTTTCTATGAGGAAACAAGAGAAGATGTTTGGGATACTCTTACAACACTATACTAGGAAAGAAATGAGGCTCTTGTTGCTTACCTCTAAAAATTGTTGGAGAGTGAGCATAGAAATGGAGACTCAATGAACAGTTTTATTTTTTCAAGGATCAAGAATTTGAAAGATGAGTTCATTTGTTTTATGACATCTTGTGAGATAGTATAGTTGCGTAGAGTATTGTTAGTTGACTTCTATCTTTTTATCATAGTTTTTCTTCTACGATTCACATGATGATAAAAGGAAAGCCAAATTTGTTAGCTTTTGATTAATTGTTCTCTCTTTTGTTGTAGAACGATCAGTCCACATGGAATATATCAATTATGTGTGTTGCAAATGAAGCTTTCTTATCTACAAAAAAGAGAAAAGTTGAATGGAGCTCTTCCAGTAGTAAGCAAAGACCTAGTAATGCTACACAACCAAAGAAGGAAGACAAAGATGACTGGAATATAGAAAAGAAAAAAAAGAAAGTATTGTAAGGAAAATGATCATGTTATTAAGAGTTTTCCTAAAACTAATTGTAAAAGAGGCAAAGAAGAAAGAGGTTGGAATGGCTATTAATGCAAAGACCTCTACACATAAAATGATTCTACTAACCTTGTTGAGAATGAAGAATGTGCATTTCCTACTCATTGCATCCATGACATATCTTCTCATGAGAGGTTTATGTCTAATGTAGACTTGGATACTTTGTATTTTGATAGTGGTCCAACCAAACATATTACCTTGCAACATAGTTTGTTCATTTCACTTGAGCATGGTCCTATAAGGAATATCATCACATATGTTAGAAATTCCTTTTATCTTGTCATGGGAGTCATAAAGATCTTTCTAACTAGTGGAGATGATATTTCTTCTTTCACATTTTGAGATGCCTTATTTTTGTTATGGATCAAGAAAAATAAATATTACTTTCAACACTTTTAAATATTGTCTTGGTTGTTGATGCCAAATGTATGGTTCATCATCTCTTGTATCATGATATCATCATTGCTTCTTGTATTTTTTGTTTTCAAATATTTAAGCGCATAGATTCTAGGAAATCAAAGCATTATTCAACATGCATAGTTTATAATTCTTAGGCTATTTCATATGGAAAGTTTTGGCATGCACAATTCAACATCTAAGGTTCCTAGTTTGCTTGATCTTAAAAGATATGAAATGATGCCTCTTTGCCAAAACTTGGGGCACCTTATAAACATGCTTATGAGGGTTTTATTTGTGAAAATTGGAGCATTCTTACTTCCCCAAAGATGGTTCAATTACAGCTACACATAAACTGTAGCTTGTTCATCTGACCATGTAAATTGAGCACCCTCCTTTCTAATCAAGGGGGGGTGTGTATGTCTTTTGAGTGTAATGAGTCTTTGGCTAAGCATGGGAAAAACTATCAATATAAAGTGCTATATACACTTCATAAAAATGAATTGGTTGAGAGGAAGAACATGTTTGTCATGGAAATGGCAAGGGGTATGATCTAGATTCAGGATTTACCACATAGTTCCTAGCTTGAGCTTATTATGTGTGCAACATATGAACTTCATGGGAGTCCCACAAAAAGATTGCAGTCTATCACTCCCTATGAGTCTTAGAATGGACGAAAGCCATCGACTACTCATCTCTGTGTTTTTTTTTTGTGTTTGGAATACGCATAAGCGCATGAACAAAAATATAGAAAATAAATGTCTTGTAGTTGGGTATAGTTATGCAGGTAAAGTTTTTCATCTATATTATGGATAATATAAATGCATTCAGGTAAGCCACCGTGTTGTTTTTTGTGGAAATTAGTTAGCTCGAAGGTTGTGTCTGACACTTATTTAACTCTTTTTATAGGTGGATAATCAATTGTTTGTCCTAGTAAGAAAATTTTTGAACCTTCACATGTTTCAAAGGATGATGCATATCATTCCATTTTTTATGCAGATATATAGGATGCACATTACTGAGGGATATGACATACAAGAGGAAGAAACTACGCCTAAATGGTTGGTCAAAACTTAAGAGATAACAAGTTCAATGCATCTTTATTATATTGTACTCATTCAGGATCTCATAATGCTTCTTTTGCATCAGATTGTTATGCAATTGATGTATCTCGTATTTGTAATAAGCATGAACTTATTTCTTTTGATGAACCACAAAATTGTGAAAAATAGATGGCTTTTATCTAATAAAAATATGATCCTACCATGAATAATGGTACTTGGTTTTTATATTTTTCGCCTATATGAAACAATTCCATTGGTGTGAAATGGGTATAGAAGCTGAAAGATAAGTTTTCACTATTGCTTGGGAATTCACTCTATGCAAGTTGAGGAGAGAACAGCTTTGTGTGAAACAAAATATATTGACACATTATTGCAATGTTTTAGATTTGAAGAGTGGAAACCTATTTCCACACTAAAAAAAAAATGTTTATAGTTGAGTCTTCACGATGCTAAAGCTGTATTTGATGTTGTTATCTATCAGCAAGTTGTTGAATGCTTTATGTAATAATGAAAAAGTTTCCTTGATTGTAGGAACATACAAGACCTTACTCAATAAGGTGCTACCATCCTTAGCCTTCACTGATCCAATTGACTTCACATTGTGCTTTGTATTGTCACCTGTTTTAACAACATGATTAGATACTTTATTTTCCAAATCAGTCATCAATGCTATGTTACCACTCAGGTGATTGCTACACCCTGAGTCAATATAGAAGACTCTTTGGTCTTCACTTTGCCTTTCACAAGTTGCATTCATTATCAATGTTGAATCCTCCTTCTGATCTGAAGCATAATTGTAGTAGGTATTATTATATTGTTGAGTTTGGAATCCTCTACCTGCATTTCTTCCAAAGTAACCCCTACTACCTCTTCCTCTAAAGTTACCTCTTTGATTTCTGCCACCTCTTCCTCTTGAATTAAAATTCTGATTATATCCACCATTATTCTGATTATTATGCCAACAATCATTAGCTAAATGATTTGTCTTACCACAAATCTAGCAAGCTTTGACTCCATCTTTGTTATTCGTGCCTCTTCCTCTACCTTTACCACCTCCTCTTTCTCTTAGGAAGTTGGCTTGACTAGTTGTGCCTTCATCTTCATTTACTTGTTGCTTCCCTTTGCTAATTTTCTTCTTATCCTTTGAGTACATTGCATGACCTGTACTCTTGTCACCTTCATTTGACATCCTGCTCAAAGGTTAACATATGTCCTAGCAACTGATTTAAGTCAGGGGTAAAATGATCAAGTGATAATTCAGTAGACAAAATGAATGGCTTCCATTTGTCATCACCTCTCAAACCTGTAAGTATTTGCCTTACCAATTTATCCTCCTCAATGTCTTCATGAACTGCTCCTAATGCATCTGCAATGTCTTTCATCCTTGTTACATAATCTGAGATGGATTGAGAGGCCTTCTTCTTGAAAGTGGTAAATTATGCCCACAAAGATGCCTTTCTTGACTTTGTGGTATTTTGGAAATGGTCTTCCAAAGCATTCCATACATCACTTGCACTTTCAAGACCTCTAATGTGAGGTAGCAAGTAGTCATTGGCTGCCATATAGATAATGCTCCTAGCTTGAGCATCTCTTTTTATCCAATTCTTGAAATCTGACAAATCCTCCCTAGTTGGAACACTAGGATCTCTGAATTGAGGCTTTTCTTCTTCACCTGTAATATATCCTATCAAATCTTTGCTCACTAGATGAGCTTCCATCCTCATTGACCATGCAGGATAGTTTTCTCTATCCAATTTCTCTATCTGAAGAGAATCTCCCATCCTTTCTTGTCCTGTGTATTGAATTCTTTAAACTTTATAAGTAACAGATGTACCTTTACTTCGAATAATACTCCTTCTGGCTTCCTTGGTGTCGTATGATCTCCTTCTCAAGCTTTATCTTCAAGCTTTCACCTTTTGAACCTTTAGATGTTGAATTCTTTGCACCTATAGCAGTCAAGATCCTCCTTCCTTCAATTCTGATGCTTCTTGCTCTGATACCACTGATGGAGAGTGTTAATCGCCAAAAGAACAACCTACTCTTGAAATTAGAACACCTCTATATCAAGAGTAAGTCAAAACCTTCACCAATTTGGAAGATCAGAACTCAATTATAAGGATTTTGGAAAATCTGTGAAGAAGATGATTCTACAGAAAGTCTGCTGCACATATCTTTCTCATTGACTTATCAAATGTGTAAAGTTTTTTATAAAACTTTGCACAAAGTGTTTCCTAAATATTGCGCACCTCCTCCAAGTTGAATCATTCCAAAAGATTTAGTAGATTTTGAGAAATCAACTTGACAAGTCACCTATGTCTAAAACTGTACTTCTAAGAAGTCGATTTAGACACCTATAACTTCTAAGACATGGTTCTCCAAGAATAGAACCCGTTTAAGCAAATGGTTAAGGAGAAATGATCAAAACATTGACTTTGAATTTTGTGCCTGTTTCAGGAACCAATGAACACTTCTTCACATACAAATGTTCCTACACATAATTCTCTTAGCCTGATCACAATTGGAAGCTAAAAATTTTTACAGAGGTCAATCACCTATAAACTTAGACTTGTACAAAAGCATTTCACAAAAGATCTAACATAGAAGGAGAAAACTCAGAAACATCGGGTGCAACATTTTCTTCATTTCTGAGAATTTTACATCTAGTGATGAGAGAGACTTAAATCACTTCTAGGATGGTTAAAAAACTCATACAACTTCTGATTACTCTATTCTCATGCTCTCTCATACTTGCCCCGACATTTAGTATTTATAGGCAAATATTTACAAACTTATGACTAATCAAAAGTATAAGTGACCTATATCTGAACTAATGTACATATGTGTACATTTCTTTCAGCTCCTGAATGTAAACTTCTTCTATGCTTCAAAACTTGATCTTGTCTTCATTCTTTGAATTCCAAAACTTCAATTGTTGATTGCTCTGCACCAACAAGGAAGTCATCAAGAGCAATGAAAAACTCATTTGGAAGGCCATCAAGACGAGGAGTTTTGTAGGGTTTCAATTTACCTATGGTTTCTTTAATCTCACCGGCAGTGAGGGGCAGGTCTAGCAAGGGAGCTAGGCTCGGAGGAATATTATTTTTCCTTTTACGAGAAGTGGTGGCTCTAGTGCAACGGATATAATCCCCCCACTTGGGAGAACTAGAGAAAACATCACTAAAGAAGTGGGTCACCTCGTGCAAGTTCTCCTCAATATTGATAGCAAAACCATCAGACTTTTTCATCAACATCAGAAAGAATTCATTATTTTTCTTCTTTTTGAGCAAAGAGAATATGCATTTGTTAGGTTTGTCAAAGTTCCTCACCCAATATTCTCTTGAACAAGAGAGAATGCTACTAGCTTCAATTTACTCCTCATATTTCAATATTTCCTAAAGGAATAAAATTTTATCCATTTTGTTGGGACCTTGAGAGGGTAGGATAATATCGATCTCTCTAGCTATGTTTTGTCTCCTTCTAGCTCTAAGGTTCCACTCAAGGTTCCTATAATAAGTGAATAAGGCCTAAACATCCTTTAATTGCTTTAGAACAGGCAATAGATGGGCTCATGCAGGTACCAAAGTGGTGGTTAAAAATTGACATAGTTTTCTCTATCACACAGGGAAGGTGTAAAAGGGAAGGGTCAAGATGGGGCCAGCGAGATTTAAAATTACGACAGTTTTTCTTCAAGGTTATGGTCAAGGGATTATGATCAAAGATGGAGATGGATTGGTCAATGGAAGCTTTGGAGTCCCAAAAGCGTTGGGAATAAGGGATATTTATATAGCATCTATCAAGTCTAGCAACAAGGAAGTTCACTCTTTTCTGCTTGTTATTTCAAGTATAGCCAAATTGAGAGGACATGTCTATTAGGTCATGGGTTGTGACTGAATTAAGCCAAGCATACCATTCTTGATGAAAAATGATGTTACCTTTTTTATTGAATCTGTCATTTATTTTTAAATGCAGCTTAAGCTTAGGATCTGAAACCTTGAGTTCTCGCAGGGAGTTAAAGTGAGGAACTCTAGATAAATCATCGAGCTATCTATACAGACACTTAGCTCTTATAGGATCATATAAACCTTTAATGTTGGAAGAGAGAAAACTGATGTTATTCATTATGAGAAAAATGGTAAAGAAAGTTTTAAACACTAGATAAATCATTTTCTGACATTTTTTGGTTAGGTTATTTAAAGACACTGAATTTTTTAGTATATTTTTCCTCCTAGACTTAGCAATACCTTCCTTTCTCTTAGCTTTGGTGACTTGTTAACCTAGAGGAGCTTCGTTCTCCTTTTGATACAATAGGAGACCCTCACCCTCAAAGCAATTTGGTTGCAGAACTCGAATTTTTGAATCATCATGATTTGAAAGTTCAATGGAGAAGCTCTTATTGTGAGGAGACAGAATATTATCATTGCTAAAAGAGGGTTTTTTTAATCAAAATTAACAGTATGCCATTAGTTGTTACTATTAATCTTTTTCCTATTTACAACCGTAGTCCACCCTTCACTGGAGTCTTGATGGTGACTAGATCCCCCTTGACCAGAGGAGGGCCCGAGTTTCGATTTGAGGGCAAAGGAGTCCCCAAAAATACCTCACAAATTTTTGACGTGATCTAAAAAACCTTGATTAGCACCTGAAAGGGGATTGAAGACATCGTCGAGCAAAGCATCTATAGAATTCAACCAGCTTTTACGTTTTGTTTTTACCTACTTTACCTCCTGCTTTTTGTGTAGGTTGCTAGGAATGGTGCCTTTTGGAGCCTGTTGATTATCTTGATTCTTCGGTTTAGAAGCAAGAGCATCCTCCTTGAGCAAGGGGCAATCTTTTATCCAAAGCGCCTGCATGTAGCAATTAAAGCAGGCATTGGGAAGACTCCTATAAAAGACCTTCTGCTCATGCAAACAATTGCCTTTGGAGTCTTGTATTTTTAAAGAGGTTTTGACCGGTTCGTTAATATCTATTTAAACAAGAAATTGTGGGTCCCATTTGGGATTAATGTTACCTCTAGATCTCTGACCGAAGAACTTACCCAAGAGTGTGCAAAGGCCATCAATCCATGGGTTATTACTCTCAAGGCACTATTGGAGTCATCAAAGAAAAACAAGTAATAGCCGTTTGGCAGATACTGTGTCTGTTTTAAAAATAGGGCCCTGCTTTCCTAGTTACTCTTAATCCATTGTCTAAGGATTTCTTGAGGTGGTCTAGGACCGTGGCATAAAGCTATCTTTACACGATTAATAAGTTAAGCCTGCCATTGGTTGAACGACTTTTATCTATTACTAAAGTAGAATCGTCAGCCGAACAACATCTAGTGCTATCTCCATTAATAAAGCACTGAGGAGTGTACCCAATTGCTGATTTAGCTTTGATATCATGGAGTCAAGGCACTTAACTGTCGGGTTGGAAAACCCAAAAGATATGTGTTCGTTGGAGAGTACCTCAGCAAAGGACTTAGGGGGGAACATCAACAAGTTGGGTTGAACAGGCCTTGAGCGATGAAGGCGGGGATACCACTTCATCAACCACATCGAAGGACTTTTGTTGGGAGGCCTAAGGAGGAAATGAAAGAAAAAAAATAAGCGAAATGAAATGAAAGAAAAAAAAATGTACGTATGTTATGTTGCTAATGCTTTCACACTCTCGGCCGGCCAATGAATTTGCCATTGCTCGAACCGTTCGATTCATTGCTTTTGCTTTCATAGTTCATATGTAAGTCCACGTTTGTTTAAATACGCCAATCCCCCATTCATTCCTTATATTCGTCTGTCTCTACCTTGCTCACCATTGCTGCTGCTCCGAGCGCCTTTCCCGGCAAACGTCGTCATCGAAGACTTCACAGCCCATCTCCCACGAAAGAAATGCAAGTGGCAGCGACTCATTTCCATCATCATCAGCAGCATAACAACAGACGTGACCAACAACAAAGCTTTGAACCGGACCAGCCGCTCATTGTGAGGGCTGCTGCTGGTGAGCCAGCACCACCACCTCAGTGCCATGAAAGTGAACTCGAACCGCCCAACAATGCAGAAGAGGCCGGAAGGATATACCTGCACAGGTACGAGAAGGAAGGAACTCTTATTGAAGAGTCATATTCTTTAACAGAAGCCTTGCAGATCTTTCCGTCAATGAAGCCGAGCTGCCTGCGTTGTGGTCTGAGTGACACAACTTTTCGCTACTTCAACAATCAATCCAAATCTAGATATCTTCAACCACGCTTCAAGTGTCGAAATTGTAAGAAGGAATTCACTCTACATGGAAAATTTAGGCCCAATGGGTACTGCTGCAACCGCAAAGTGCGGCAGCAGCTTCATCTTCCGCCGCACGCGAACCCTCGAAAAGCCATTAGCAGTCATCACGAAGCCGCACAAGTAACAACTACTGCTCGCCGGACGCCATTGCCTGATCATTGTTTGAGGCCGGGTGAAAGCCAAGGAGCCCCCATCGGCCAGTTTTGCAACCAATTGGGTCCACCTACTACAGTACAGATTAGAAATTCTCCAAATAACAGCTTCAGCTTCTCTTGCGTCTCACCTGTTGTCAACAATACTACACATTTTCGCAATTCTTGCGCCCAAGCTCCACCACCTACGCAAATGAGAAATCTCCAAAGCAGTAACAGCTCCGATTACATTTCAGGCGGAGATTTTTTTGTACATTTTGACAATGTCGAAGTTGCAGTACCACCAGTGTGCGGCCTCGCTCAGGACGACATTGACAAGAACAATCTCGATCATGCTATGAGCTTGGAAGAGCTTATAGAACCTGCAACAGGACAACAAGCAACATGCTTAGCTGAGGGGATCAGTACCCAAAATATTGATGCTACTTTCTGCTTGGAAGAACAGCTACTTGTACAACCAACAGGGCAAGTAGCGATGTGCTTCGCTGGGGAGGGCGCCCAAAACATCAATCACATTTTCGGCTTGGAAGAACTGCTTGGTGGACGCTCCACTGATCATCACCTACCTCAAGAAGCAATCAGTATTAATGTTTTGGACGCATCCCAGTACAATGAGAATATAGCTGGTAATGACATTTCCGTGGAATCGGAGAAGACAGGAAACATAACTGATGATGGACATTTACAGAGTACTGGGATTGCCCTACAACAGCACATTCATCATCAGGAACTCTCTGTTGAAGCTCTTATAAGATTGGGCAATGACAACTCCATGTAGTTGAAGAAGACAGGAAACATAACAGGTGGATATTTACAAGCGGGCACCGCCTTCGAAGAGCTATTTCAGCTGGAACTGATCTCTGATGCAGATATTGCTGCTTTCAGCTTGGGCAATGACCATTCCATGCAATTGGAAGAGACAGGAAACATAACGGGTGGAGATTTACAAACTGGGATTGCCCTCGATGATGAGCAATTTCAGGAAGTCTCTAATACAGAAAATGCTGCTGCGATAAAAGCTTTCAGTTTGGGCAATGACAACTCCATGGAACTGGAGATGAAGACAGGTGAACATTTACAGAGTGCGACTGCCCTCGAAGACTAATTTCGGGAACTCTCTGATGATATTGCAGATATTCTTGTTGAAACGGAAGCTGAGATATTATCAGAGGAGGCTAATCACATCAACAGCTGGTTCATCGGAGAGGAGCAAAATGAGGAACTTTTTGCTGAATTTGAAGCCTTCGCTCAAACTAATGTCTTAGGATATTAAAATTTGAAGCCTTCGCTCAAACTTAAGTCTTCGGATATTAAAAAAACAGAACAGAACAAAAAAAAAAACCCAAAAAAAAAAAAAAAAAATCCTCGGAAGCAAATCTCATCTTCGCTCCGATGAGAACATTGTACATGAATGACAGTTTCCTTTGCTCTGCGGTGTGAGTGAGGATGAGTACATCTTTTCAGGAATGGCTGCATACATTGATAACAATGTACATCTTTTAAAGAATGCATGGTTGCTCTAACTTTTTAGCATCTGTTTATGGTTGTGTTATAGTCTCTAATCTTCTTGCATAGATTCATTCCTGAGCTTGATCTTCAAATTAAGCCATGGTAACTTCAAAATCTTATTAAATCACAAAATACTATGTAGAGCTGATCATTTGGCCAACAATCAAGTGTTTATTTTCTTTTCTTGATCTGATCATTTGAGGTACATTCGACTCTGATCATTTGAAGTGTTTATTTAATTGATCTGATCATTTGAGCTCGTCTTTCCAATAGCAATGCTGCATGTCATGTCATGATTCTAATTTTGACATTTCTATGAAGATAAGTGGTCTCATGCTGGAGGGATTATAAGTCGCCTAAGCAGCACCAAAGTGTCTTTTGATGTGATCGTCTCGAAATTGGTCAATGGCAAAAGGGGAAGCCTCTAGTTGTTTTTCTAGCGAGGTCTTTCTACATAAATGAAAAGTTTCCAAAAACAATAGCTCTTATTATATCTTATCCAAACCAAAAAATGCTTGCATGATGCATTTTCACAACTACTAGAGTTTAAATATATCCATCATCACAACAAATGTGTGTCAAAATTGTAGAGAAACTACTAATAAGAATGTTATTTTGAAAAAAAAACTTTATGTATGCTTCATACATTTGCTATCTACGGGACCAAAAAGTACAATTTCAAATATAGAAAAAGATAATGACAATTCTAGTGGTTGCAAACAAGAACAAACATAACTGATAAATGATATTAGATTGGATTTTATTTCAATCAGTGTTTTCAAGCCCTATTTGTCATAGATATTGTTGAAAGGGAAGACATCATTTTGGGACAAATCTTCATACATCAACAAGATGTAAAAATACATCATGGTAATCATATGTGATTGAGGTCATTCTTACATGAAATGAAGCCTCTAGAGCTCTTCACTTCATGTTTGATATGCTTGTTGAGGCCATGGATGAAACCCCTAAATTTATGAAAATCATCTAAGTTTTGAAGTTTGAGTACTATTCCTTGATAGTGAGAAATGAAAAAGGAGAGGAGAGGTCGTCGTCACGACCCTGTCCCACTCTTCCCAGTTTCACTAATCTTAATTTTCTAGAAGGAACTCTTTTTTAAAGAGTTCTTAAAATTGGTTCCAAGTTTCAGGAATCCTTTGAGATTTCTTTAGGCTCATCCACCATTTGTAAGCCATTGGTCCAAGTATCAAACGTGTTTCTAAGAGGCTTGAAGGGTGTTTTTCAACTCATGCAAGTCTTGCCATTTTTCCCCATTTTTGAGTTCTCTTTAGCTTTTTTCCTTTTCTTTTCTCATTTTTGTGTAATAGCTGTGACCACCTAGACATGGCATTACAGGTAGTGCCAGCAAGAAACCCCACATCTAGACATGGCATTGTATAACCATTCCAGAGCTTGTTCTTTTTTTTTCTTCTCATTTTAGTTATAACCCCCACTCAAGTCAGCAATACCGACTGAAATCCATGCGCAGCATCCAGAATTTTAGAGTCTTGAATTTTAGAGCAAAGGGGAAGTCTCTAGTTGTTTTTCTAGCGAGGGCTTCCTACATAAATGATAAGTTTCCGAAAACAATAGCTCTTATTATATCTTATCCAAATTAAAAATGCTAGCATGATGCATTTTCACAAATACTAGAGTTTAAATATATCCAACATCACAAGAAATGTGTGCCAAATTGTAGAAAAAGTACTAATAATAATGTTATTTTCGAAAAATTTCTCTATGTATGATGCATACATTTGTTATCTAAAGGACCAAAAAGTACTATTGCAAATATAGATAAAGATAATGATAATTCCAATGGCTTGCAGACAAGAACAAACATAACTGAGAGATGATATTAGATTGGATTTATTTCAGTGAGTGTTTTCAAGCCCTATTTATCATAGATATTGTTGAAAGGGAAGACATCATTTTGGGACATATCTTCATACACAACAAGATGTTAAAATGCATCATGGTAATCATATGTGATTGAGGTGATTCTTACATGAAATGAAGCCTGTAGAGCTCTTCACTTCATGTTTGATTTGCTTGTCGAGGCCATGGATGAAACCCCTAAATTTATGAAAATCATCTAGGTTTTGAAGTTTGAGTACTATTTCCTAATAGTGAGAACTGTATAAGGAGAGGGGATGTCATCGTCATGACCTTGTCCCACTCTTCTTGGTTTCACTAATCTTAATTTTCTAGAAGGAACTCTTTTCCAAAAAGTTCTTAAAATTGGTTCCAAGTTTCAGGAATCCTTTGAGATTTCTTTAGGTGCATCCACCATTTGTAAGCCTTAGGTCCAAGTTAAAAACTTGTTTCTAAGAGGCTTGAAGGGTGTTTTTCAACTCATGCAAGTCTTGCCATTTTTCCAAAAAGGTCAGGACTTCATCTTCATTTTGGTCTTTGTCTTCCCCCGAAAACTAAACTGATTTTAAGTCTTTTGCAAATGAAAGACTTCTAGAACTAATGGAAGTGAGAGGAGGTTACTTCCTTGGTTGAAGTTCTAAAGACAAGTTAGTCTAGGTTTGTAAAGGAGCATCCAGCCCTTTACTCAAGAATGGGTTTGTTGCTCTAATTGATAAGGAGCCCATTTCGGCACGTAGGGGTAAAGTTGGACAAAGTGTGTTCAATATGTGTTCCATCTTCCCTTTTAATTCATTTATTGAAGTATTATGGGTCCCCATCTCGGATTGAATTTTCGTAATGATGAACATATCCACTTGGATATCGTTCATCTCCTCATCCAACCCATTTAACTCTTTATAAATATTAGTTTCTTGTCTTTCATGTTTTCCTATTTCAAGAAGGCATAGAGTGTATTCTACCTTGCTAACCCCTTCCTACAGCACAGAATCTACATCTTGTATATGTATATCTAAAAATATATTGCTAGTGTAAGAATCATCCTCCATTGAATACTTTGGAAATCAAATGAAATTGAAAAGTGACATTCCTAATATCAAAGGACAAACAAATGGGAATAAAATGAGTAGTCTCTCGATTATCTTTGCGAGTTTGTTCCAATTTTAGGTGGGCTTGGGATGCGTTAGATTGAAGTGTTATGGCCCTTCCTTTGCCCCCAATCTTTGATATATTCACACTCTTTGTTTAGAAAAAGAGTGGTCACAAAGTGAATGAATGCCTTCTTGAAACTCCTTTGGGAAGGAGTATCGTCTAGGAAATAACTTGAACTAAATCTCCACTTGTACTCTAGGAAGTCTTCTCCTTTTTCCCAGAACGTTGGAGTGAAATATCTTCAAGATGACCCTAAATTCTTCCTTTTCTCCTGTGATTTAGGTGCAAGATTATGCAAAGTTTTGATGTTGTAGAGGGCAAATTAGTAGCAACCCGAGGAACTCCACCAATTGTAAGTCGTCTCATGCTGGGGTGTCTTTCTATGTGATCATCTCAAAATTGATCAATAGCTCTACCATCACATTAGTTAATGGCTTAATACATTTGCTATCTGAGGGACTAAGAAGTACTATTTCAAATATAGATGAAGATACTTACAATTCCAATCGCTTGCAGACAAGAACAAACATAAGTGATAGATGATATTAGATTGAATTCTATTTCGATGAACGTTTTCAAGCACTATTTGGTATACATATTGTTGAAAGGGAAGACATCATTTTGGGAAATATCTTCAAACATCAACAAGATATTAAAGTACATCATGATAATCATATGTGATTGACGCAATTCTTTCATGAAATCAAACCTCTAGAGATATTAGGAGATTTTGAAGCTAATTGAAGTAGAGGCTTCAAATCAAGGCTTTGAATGTTGTGTTTGTGAAATTGGATCAAGGCTTTGAATGTTGTGTTTGTGTTCAAATCAAGGCTTTGAATGTTGTGTCTCAATGTGTAAGCATTTACTTGAAAACTAGATTTTTGTTTTTCTTTTTGGAGCTAAGAACTTCACTTCAATCAATCTTAAGCCTTTTTTGTGATATATATTTTTGAAAGAGAAAATTTCATTTCCGAAAACCTCTTCATACGTCGAGTGACTCAATAATTAAACATTACTAGCCCAATATCATACATAACCCAATATAATAATTAAACATTACTAGCCCAAGCTTCAATGAATTTAACTAAGATTCCACAAACATGGATGAGGATCTCTATTCTTTATAATAGTTCTTTTAGATATCGATAATCAAATAAAGTTTCTTGCATAATTTTATAATTTCCTTTGAGGATAGTGTATGGATTGTTTTGAAGGGTGGTTACATTCCCTCTTGAGGTACTATGGAAAAATCATAGTGTGTATGCTCCAAGAAGTGTATGAAAGCCGTCACTCCTACATAGATTGGCTTCTTCTACATTCCCAATAAGTGATTATATTTCTTTCCCTATCAATAACTGGATTTTGTCTCTGGAGACAAGGAATTGCAATGATAATAAGATTTATCTCACTTGATTGTACATTGGAGCATATGTGAGAATCATTATTACCAAAGTGTAATCTTAATGGCATGGATTCCTTGCTAATATCCACAGATAGAGTTTATCCATCTATAGAAAAAAAAAAAAACAAAAAACAAAAATCCTCGAAAGCAAATCTCATATGTGCTCCGATGAGGACATTGTACATGAATGACAGTTTCTTGTTGTCCAAAATGTTTTCTATGAACATGAGTCATCTCAAAAGAACCAACGTGTGTTTTGATGTGATTATCTCGAAATTGGTCAATAGCTCTACCATGACATTAGTCAATGGCTTCAAGCATTTGCTATGTGAGGGATCAAAAAGTACTATCTCAAATATAGACAAAGATAATGACAATTCCAATGGCTTGTAGACAAGAACAAACATAACTAATAGATGATATTAGATTGGATTTTATTTCAATGAGCGTTTTCAAGCCCTATTTATCATACATATAATTTGGGAAATAACTTCATGCATCAACAAGATATTAAAATACATCATGATAATCATATGTGCTTGAGGTAATTCTTACATGATATCAAGCGTCTAGAGGATTTATTTGATTTTGAAGCTAGTTGAGAGAGAGGCTTCAACATTACAATTTTAGGAAGAAAAGACTTCAAATCAATGCGATCAATGTTGTGTTCATTAAACTGGATCCAAATGTTTCACGTCTAGTCTTAATGTTTCAAGTCTAGTCTTAATGTGTAAGCAATTACTTGAAAACTACATTTTTTTCTAGGAGCTAAGAACTTCACTTTAATCAATCTTAAGCCTTTTTTCTCATAGACATTTTTTAAAGAGAAAATTTCATTTTGGAAACTTAAACATTACTACCCCAATATCATACATAACCAAGAGATCAAAATAGATAATGACAATCATATGTGATTGATGTCATTCTTAAATGATATCATGCCTCTAAAGGCTTTTGGAGATTTTAGACCTACTAAAGGCTTCAATATGACAATTTGAGATGGGAATAGATTTTCGTGAGGAGAAGGCTTTATGAATTCAAAGGCATCCATTCTAAAGTTTGTGGGACTAATAGACATTAGAGTTTATGAATGTAAATATTTCAACTCTAGAAATTCTGTAAGGCATGTATTTTTTAAATTTAAGAGTTGAATGGTTCATTGATATCTTTTTTGAGCAGGAAAGGCTTTAATAAAAAGAATATGTTAACATTAGAGGTTTATATATTGGAAGTGGAAACATTATTGAATTATTTTACCAAGCTTCAATGAATTTAACTGAGATCACACAAATGTGGATGAGGATCTCTATTCTTTATAACAGTTCTTTTAGATGTCGATAATCTACACAATTTTGGAGGGTTCCGTCCTTCTTCTTTACAAAAAGGATAGGGGATGCTCCACATGACTTTGAGTGTTTGATAAAAGTTCATGGCTAGATTCTAATAAATATTCTTGCGTAATTCTATAATTTCCTTTTGAGGATAGTGTATGGATTGTTCTGAAGGATGGTTACACTCCCTCTTGAGGTACTATGGAAAAATCATAGGTTGTATGGTCAAATAAGTGTATGAAAGCCATCACTCCTTTAAACACTAGGTTCTTCTAGATGCCCAATAAGTGGTCATATTTCTTTCCTAATTAATATCTGGATTTTTTCTATTGAGACAAGGCATTGCAATGATAAGAGGATTTATCTCACTTGATTGTAGATTGAAACATATGTGGGAATCATGATTACCAAGGTGTAATCTTATTGGCATGGATTCCTTGGTAATATTCACAGATGCTAGGGTTTGTCCATCTACAACTTTGGCTATTACTCATTCATTCTTTTGAAGTACTGAAATATTGTGTTTCCTACCAATCCTTCATCAATAAAACATGGGGAGGGTCCCAAATAAGTTGAGCTACAAAGGATATGGTCTCTCAAGGAATGAACAACTTGACGTAAGCAAATGTTCCAAAGGGTTTTGCTAGAACTAGATCACCCTTTCTTATATCATAGTCAAGTTGTATGGTCTATCGTTCACCCACAACAAGATCATGAATACTAGTTTACGTCAATCCTCAACAATAGAAGTTGGAAGAATATCAACTTGAGCCCATGCAATTGAATAATATCAAGGTGAAGAGAATTACACCAACAAAAAAGTACGAATAGAAAATACAATGGATTATGCTTTTAGTGTGGAGAGCATGGTTATATGGTATTCAAATGTCCTACGAAGAAGAAGCAAGGTGGAAGTAAGACTTCTACAATGACCATCCCATATCATAAGAGTCATCATGAGAGTAAAATATGAATACATACCACAATGAGAGTTATGTAATTTATTATGAAGCTAGGTATGCTACAAATCCTTTCTAGTCTCATCATGGATAGCCATCATTGTCATGTTCTAGTACCAATATCAAGATCTATGCAGATTCAAGTCCAACAATATTTTAAGATCACATGGTTAATTCTTATAGAACTCGTAGCTTGAGTGGTAGTTTTGTCATGGACACAAAGGAAACCAGCCTAAACCTTAGATTTTATGTGATTTCCTATTTCTCATTATTGGCTCAAAATTTGAACAAACTATGCTACCATCCCATCAAGAACATGTGAAAACCATAAGATGGACTATCTACTTGCTTGATTATGACATATGGAGATTTTCCCTTAGTTTGCTGACATGTTCAAGTTTTAAAAGCCCTTGAACACCTACATAAGGAGGGATTGGACTTGTAAAGAATCATATCAGACAATGCCATTATTTATTTTTTTGAGGGAACAAGAAATTGATTAATAATGGCATGTATCAATGTAGAGAGGGCAAGAATACCCCCACCATTTACAAAGCAAGGCCAAAACACATTTGGCCATAATCACCAATTGAGAATGTAGATCGGTACAACATCTAGTACAGTAGCTCAGACTATAACTAGTGGCAATAGTACAAGGGAGCCAGAAAACCAGCAATAAAGAGGACAAAAATCAACTATAGACACAGTGCCACAAAAAATATATACACTATTATTAATGTTCAACTTCTTTTCCTTAGCACCACACCATAGCGCATTGTGCAGAATAAGCCAGAGGAGAAAGGAGTGTTTGATGTTCATAGGTAGGTGCCAAATACACTGAAATCTATGAGACCATTCTTGAGCATTCCAACGAACTTTCCAAAGTCTATTAAGCTTGGGTAGAGCAAAGTGATTCTCCCTCTCCTAGATTTGAAGTTCTTTACCATGTCTTGAGCAATGCCTTCTAACTTGATAGGTTTACTCTGAACAATGAGGTCCACCCTCCTAATCAGCATCATCATATGCTTCAAGAGGACCTGCAAACAGCCAAAAAAGCAATGAGGATTTGAGATATGATCTTCAAACATGATTTCACAACTTAGGGTGAAATCCTTCCAGGTAGTGAAACCAAATTTGAAACATTTTTTCTCTTTGATTCCAAGATAGCCATTATTCCACAGAGATATCCAACCTGTCCAAATATTTTCCTGCAAAAAGAAGTCAAAGTGATCAACGAGTTTTTTGTTTAGGAAACACAACATTTTAACCTCCATACAAGCTTGCCACATTCTACAACAAAGAACATAACCTACAAGGGAGTATTTGTGGGGAGAAACCAGAATGTACCACATATAGTGATTCTTCCAAGCTTTGTAATCAGACAGACATAAAATATTCACATTTCTTTTAATAAGGATGGCCCAAAAATCATTAGAATTCCGAGATTGAATAATCCATTTTGCAGCCAGGTTAGTAGACATCTTAATAGGACAAAATTAGCCCAGATCCTCTTCCTTCTAGGTAGGCAACAAATTTTCCATGCAACTTTACGGATCTTATTGTGATCTAAAATCCCTCCCTACAAAAACCTTCTTGACAAACAAATAACTTGGTGGAAGTGCTTCTTGTTAGGAACCCAAGATGACATGCAGTAGACTAGGGTAGGAAGAATATAATGGTTTAGGACAAAACTCCATGAGATAGAGAAGATTGACAACCTTACCACATGAACAAATTTTTCATGAATTTATCCATAACCCATTCCCACCTTTGATGGAGACTGATCTAAACACCCATACGAATATGAAGGAGCATGAAAACGTCTCCATCTTTGATGAACTCATAACCAATGTTCTGAATGCACACGGGAACAAGATTAGAAGAGGATTTAAAAGCAATTTTTTTGTGATTAATAAGTGAAACACTAGCAAAAAAGAAGGTTTTAAGAAAATCTAAAATACAATTGGCAAATCGTTCTTCAGCTTTAATGAGGATATTAGTGTCATCAGCAAAGGCTTGGAGACATAGCTCTTTATCACAACCAGGTATAGAAATGCCTTCAACTCTCTCATTGTCAGTAGCATCTTTAATAATCCATCGAAGAGCATCACTAGCTATGGCAAAGAGGAGGGGAGCAAGGGGGCATCCTTGCCTGATGGACCTTCTAAGTCTAAAATGCGAATATAGGTTTGTAAGACAATAGTTATGCAATATAACACAAGAGCAGTGGCAAGGAAGATAATAGATATAGGAGAATCTCAACAATTTTCTACTAACAGCAAGTACAAAGATAATGGCGCTATCAACCATGCACTCTCAAGGTAGAGCTTAAATGGTGATCTAGACAACTCTAGATAGGGAGATACAAGGTAGAGGTATGCTGGCTCAATTTGATGTCTCAGGTAGTGTAGAAGTCATGTATACATAGGATCATGGGTGGCCTTCCATGGACCGATATACATCGACGCTAGAGCATGGGCAGCACCCGCCCACATAATTGCCATACACGGCTTAGGACAATTGAACCGACCTAACAAATATAAATCATTTCTAACTCCAATAGGGAATATTCCCTTTACTATCGTAGCAATACGTGCATACAATCATGAGGGGTAGACATTGATCATATACTAACAAGGTTGCCATTCAAAGCTACCCTAGAGTGAGCATTACCAAAAAGAGTATTGATAGCTTTTATGAACCTTTTACCCGCTCCTATGTCATGTAGAGATTGGAGCACAAAGTCCCACTCAATTTTGTCATAAGCCTTGTCCAAGTTAATTTTAAATAAATAAAAAGGTTGGTTACACTCATTAGCATAATCAAACCCTTCCCACATAGCAATAATAGCATCTAGAATAAATCTCCCTTTGATAAAGCCTTTTTGCTCAAGAAGAATTATGTCTTTCATCATAGGGCTAAGTCTCCTAGCAAGGGAAGAAAAAAAAATCTTATAGATACTGGTAAGACAGGTGATAGGCCTCTAGTTATTCAAATCCTCTTTAGGACCTTTTTTTTGAATCAGCTTTATCACTCCAGTGTTGATTTCAATAGGAAGAGAGCCTTTGCTAACAGATTCATTCCAAATCAAGAGAATAAAGGGAGTCACAAAATCTTTCAGTGGAATGTAAAAATCATTCAGAATCCCATCAAGGCCTGGAGTCTTGTAGGTTTTCAGTTTACCTATGGTTTCTTTAATCTCATTGGCCATGAGGGGCGGGTCCTGCAAGGAAGCCATGTCAGGAAATAGGTTTTTCCTTTTAAGAGTGATGAAGGCCTTGGCTCCGCAGATATCCTCCCCCCACTTGGGAGAACTAGAGAAAACATTAGTAAAGAAGTGAGTAGCCTCTTGCAAGTTCTCCTCATCATTGATAGCAAAACCAATAGACTTTTTCATAAGCATTGGAACAAAATCTTTATTTTTCTTCTTTTTCAACAAAGCAAACATAGTGTTGTTAGGTCTGTCAAGATTCCCTACCCAAAACTTTCTTGAAGAGGAAAGAATGCTCCTAGCTTCAAGGTACTCTTCAAACTTCAATCTCTCTTGGAGGGATAAAATCCAATCCATTTTATCGGGTCTAAGAGAGGAACCCAAAAGATCTATCTCCTTTATTATATCACTTCTTCTCTTAGCTCTAGTAGCTCTCTTGAGAGACTTATAGTGGGTGAAAAGAGCTTGGATTTTTCTAATTGAGTGTGCCCAAGCAACACAAGGGTTAGAGTACTGCCTAAAGCAATGGGTAATGATGCCCTTGGACTTTTCTAACACAAAAGGAACTTTAAGAAGAGCGGGATCTAAGTGAAGCCAACCCGATCTAGTCTTAGGACAATTAAGCTTAAGGGACACCCTCAAAGGAAGGTGATCCGATATGCTCAACGATTGGTCAAGAGCAACTTTCATATCCCAAAACTGATGGGATAATGCAAGGTTAATATAAGCACGATCAAGTCTAGCTGCACAAAAATTGGAGCCTTTCTGCCTATTATTCCACATGAAGCCCGTTTGGGAAGAAATATCAATTAATTCTTGCTTTGTAATAAGTCGCATCCATTCTTGTCACTCTTGAACAACTATAACAGTACCTTTTTTTATCAAATCTATCACTAATGGCAGTGACCATATTGAAGTCTCCAACAATGATAAGGGGGCCAGTCAAAAGGAACAACTCTAACTAGCCAAGGGACCTCTGATGGGGACAGTTAGAGGCATAGAGGCTAATAACCGAAAAGTGAAAAGGCTCGCATAAGGAAAAACCAATCCATTGATGAGTGGGGGCTCTGGATTTTTTCCTTGAAAAACTGATTATACCTACTATTAATACCTATAGCCGCCCCTCCCTTACCTTGAGCATGGGCCGAAATCAATGAGTCATGGTTAGCAGACATGCTCTTAAGATGAAAATTCAACTTAGACCCCAAAAGCTTAAGCTCATGAAGGCAAATAAGGTCAGGAAACAGAGACAATTCATACATCCACTTGTTAAAGCACTTAGCTCTAGCTGGATCAGAGATCCCTTTTATGTTATACGAAATGATATTAAGATTATTCAGGGTGAAAATACAAAAGGAAATCGGAGCAGAGAGGACACACATAGTCATTTCTTAAGATTCCTGGCGATTTTGTTCAAAGAAACACATTTTTTTGGATGGCTTTCCTTTTTGCTTTCAAAAGAATATCTATCCTCTTATATCTAGAGAATTTTTGACCCGATGGAGCTATGTTCTCTTTTTGGCAAAGATTTAGAACATCAACATCATTACCATGACACAGGAGACTGTTAATTTCATCCTCATCAATTTACCAAGCTCCTCAATGCATCTGCCACCATCGCGGGCCTACAGGCTGTTAGTCTCCAATCTAGAACAAAAACCAGAATTGTTCAAATAACCAGCAGGAAACATAGAGCTTGTTTTTTAAAAACCGTCCAACCCTTTTCTGAGACCAAATCGGCCTTGTTTGAGGAATCTCCAACATTAATTCCAACATGCCCATTGTCATCATCAAAAAATGTTGCTCCATCAGGAATTGGCGTAGAAGCTCCACCCTTATTTTCTACCACAGAGAGCGCGTTAGAAACATCTTCTAGGAACACATCAAAAGTGCTAACCCACATTTTATCCTTTTTTTTGTTATTCTTAAAAGGAGGTTTTTTGATAGAAGACGCTGCTGGCCCTCTGTGTACTCGCTGATCATCAGCATTTTTAGCTTCCTCATTAACTTTACCCATTTTCAGGAGAGGGCAGTCCTGAACCTAGTGCCCTAATCTGTTGCATTTAAAACAGGCACTAGGCAAGTTTTTGAAAACAACTTTTTGTTCATGCAATAGATGACCTTCCAAATCATTGATTTTCAACGAGTCTTTAAGCGGTTGATTAATATCGATTTCTACAAGAATCTATGGATCCACTTTGGATTAGTGGTGCCTCTAGGCGTCTGACCAAGGAGCTTCCCTACGAGAGCACATAGACCATCAAACCACGGATAAATTTCAACCAAAAAATCAGCCATTTCAATCCAAATAGGCACACGAGTGGGTTTAGGACAATGCAGGTTAAATCTCAGAAACCATTTGAAGAACAAGACAAACGTGTTATAGATAATCCATTGGCCCTCCATTATGACCCTAAGCACACTAATCGAATCGTCAAAGAAGAATAGAAAATATACGTTGGACACATACTTAATTTTCCTAACTATTAGCCCTATGAATTCCACGTTCGATTTGATCCAATGTTTCAACACATCCATAGGCGGTCGAGGATCGTGACAAAGGGCCATAACTACCAGCTCCCATAGTTGACTTTTCCATTGAGCAAAGGACCCCTTGTCGATGAAAAGCATAGAATCATCAAGCCGACCACTGCTAGTGCGCATTTCATTGAAGAAACAATCAACTTTCAATCCCTAATGGTTGCTTCATGTATACTAGCTCTTCTAGCTCTCCATTTAGAGATGTGTTCCTCATATCAAGTTGATAAATCCTCAAATTTTACTAGCTACAATTTCAATGAATGTTTTGATGGTAGTCATCATTGCCATAGGGCTAAAGGTTTCCTTTTAATCCACCATATGTTTGAGGAAGGCCTTTAGCTATTAGCCTAGATTTATACCTAGAAATAATACCACCTGAATGCTACTTTACCTCATATACCACTTGTTTCCAATGAACATCATGTATTCTTCGGTGGCACTAATGTCCAAGTGTGACTATCCTCCAAAGGCTTCATGTCCTCATGCATAGCCACTTTCTATTCCCTGCATGTATTTTCTTCTTCAATTCATGTGGGTTCTTGAACAAATTTACTCATATATGCATAGTCTTTAGCCATGAATTAATCATAGGTAAGTCCTTCAACTAGATATCTTACACTTTCAAAGATTCTTATTTCACCATTCGATTGATTTGGATACTTTATGTTTAGTGTAATGTTGTGTATTGAGCTCAATCCATAAGTCATAACCTTTTTGCCTTTGTTTCTTGTATCACTAACCTCACTTGACATAGGCCTATCTCTACTCCATGATGAATATTTATTCGAAGTCTTTCGTCTACAACGAACCATGCTTTCTGGTTCTTCACTTTCATTTTAATTGTTCCCTTCTTCATATTCATTCCCTAAATAGCTACATTTGAAGAATGCCAAGGTAGAAGATCATAAAACCTTTACCTCCTTGATTGTGGGGTTGTAGTATACAAACCCCGTTTTTTCACCTCCATATCCTATGAACACACATCTTTCTTATCTATCTAGTTTTCTTCTCAACTCACTTGGAATTAACACAAAAGAAGAATATCCAAACACTCCCAAGTCTAACACATTTTCTATTGTACCAAGCTTCATAGGGTGTTGTAGCTTGTAAAGCTACTATTGGTGCTTGTTCATGATGTATATTGTAGTAGTTGCTCAAACAACCCAGCTATAATTAGGGATTTCCATCTCCTTCGTCATAGCCATAAATCATTAAACAATATACTAATTCTTCATTTGGGCTACACCTTTTTTTTGTGGTGTGTATATTCGTGTGATTTTTCTCTTGATCTTGATTTGTAGCTTGATGCTATTTGACTTCAAGAAAATAGAGAGCTCATGGGAGATATGATCTCACCGTTGATCTATTCTTAGACATTGATGTACCCAACACATTCCTTTTCTAGAATAGCTATGAACTTCTTGAAGTAATAAAATGCATTTGATCTATGCTTCATGCAATAAAGCCAAGTGATCCTTGTGCAGTAATCAATGAAAGTGACAAAGTATTTAGTACCTCCAATAGACTTGTCCTTTGTTGGCCCCAAACATTTGTATGAAGTAGGCAAGTGGATGATAGCTCACATAGTTGGTCTTCTTGAACGATAACCTAGTTTGCTTACCCAATTGGCATGCTTCACACAAGTTCTTGAGATTTTTATTATACAGATTTTGTAATCCAAGAACTAACCTCTTCTTGTCCATATCCTTTCAGCCCTAAGTATTGATATGTCCATACCTTTTGTGCCAAAGATCCAATTCTACTATCTCTCTACTTCCATATCTGAAGTAGGTAGTACGGGCAGCTTTTGGCTTTGCATCTAATGAAGAAAGCCTTCCCTCTTTTCTACTTTTGGCTTTGAATACGTAACTTTCCTTAGAGTTTTCCACAAATCATCCCTTCTAGTTGAACTTTACTCGTAACCTCCTCTCAACCATTTGACCCCGCAAAAACAAGGTTATTTGTGATTCTCAAAACATCAAGAACATCCTTCAACGAAGTAGCCTCACAAAAACCGTTTAACATAACATCAGATATATGTGTGATGGGATGGGGGGACCATTGTTTACTAAAGAATTGATTTCTCTTTAGAGGACTTTCTGGGTTTCTTCATGTGTCTCCATGACGTGACGCAAGTTCCCTAAGGAGTCACCACTTCCTTTTTCTTGGGCTTCATTGGATTCTTCTTATGGAATTCAAAAGCCTTTATTCGTGCACTTTAGATATTTTTGAATTTGAATCTTTATAGCTTTGTACTCTTTATAGATTTCCTGAGATGTGGTATTTGAAAACAATGATGATGGATATTTGTGAAGAAACTAGAAGTGCTTTGTAGTATGTCTAAGTGCAAAATCAAGTGAATAACATTGATCCTGGGATGTGTTACTCATTTGACTCATTACAATTTTTTTGATTGTGGTTGGTGGTTGTGAAATTCCTTAATCCAACCGTTTTCTTCTTATCATACTTGAATACAATATGATTATGATTTCCATAATAACAAATGAAAGTCCATTATCTTATGATGTTCTTTTTCCTTTAGTGCAAGTTGAGGAACCCAAATTGTTATCCAACAACATTGGTTCTCATTAAGATTCTTCAAGTCTTCGTAAATGATGGGATATGCAAAACTTTCATAAATCTAAGAGAAAATTGAGGTGGTTTCTTGAATTTCCATCATATTACCTTCCCATCAAGTGACAGTGTGGGGGTGATCGCAATCCGGGTGGATCGGGTCCGATTGCAGCACTCACAAAGTGAATGAAGCTAGTGAGTGTTGGAAGGCCTTTGTTGTCAGAAATGTGAGGCTGAAGATGAAGTTGGTGTGGAGAAAAGAGATTTCATGATTTGATTATGAGAAGGGGGAACATATGGATGTATGCATGATGAGAAGAAAAAGAAACCACACACATGAATCAATCTCAAAAGGAAGAATTGTCCAAGAATGGAGCTTCATATACACTTTCAAAATTTAATTCATATCCATAGGTTCTTGTGGATGTATGCCAGATGAGAACAAAAAGAGAACCACACACATGAATCAATCTTGAAAGGAAGAATGGTCAAAGAATGGAGCTTCTAATACACTTTCAAAACTGAAACATATGCATGGGTGTTTATGGATGGTATGAATGCATGTGGGTCATGATTTATGTATGAATAGAAGTTTATTCTCTCAATCTCAATGGATCATCCTCACTGGTTCAATGCAAGACCACAGAGCCTTCTCACACATAGAAAGAGATAAAAGGAGACATGTAAAAACATATAAGAGATTAAGAGACAAGAGACATGAATTAAAAGATATTTTAGTGACATACATGTACATGGATATTGTGACACATCAAGCTAACCATTCTACTGGTCAAAGGTGGTCTGCATGACCCTCTCACCATGACAGTTCAACCGAATGTCACATGTAAGAGGATAGGTTCCACTTCATGGACCCTATATCTTTCTAGGGTTGTAATGTGTTTCTAAAGAATTCTAAGACTCATAAAACAACCTCTAACTCACTCTCATGCTCCACTAAGGGTGAGCAAAGAAAGAAGAACCATTGGGTTTATGACCCTATCCTAGAGTGGAAGTCAAAAAATTGATTCTAGGAACTATGCTCTTACTAGCCCACCTTGGATCCTCACACGCTCATTTGAGGGTGATCATCTCAAGGAAACCATGTCCTAGCAAGGGCCCTATGGATGCATAACAATGATGCTCTATGAGTTTGGAGGGGGGTTTTTATAGTTTTTTGAATGAATTTGGGCCCTTGCATCTAAAGAGATCAACTCTCAACCCTAGGATCAACTGCTTTTGATTACAACCATTGGATTTATCAAATGGATGGCTAGGATTGGTTCTTTATAGGATATCTAGGGCAAAGCAGGGAAAGTTAGGTGCCTTCATTCTCCACCATTGGATATGGGGCCAATGCGGACCGTCAGATCAATGCTGACATCAATTTGGATAAGATAAGCTCCTATTTTTGGACGAACTTTGCATTATTGATCTTTGACCATCAGAAAAGGCTTATCTGATGAAAACAACTCGTGGATCCTCCTTACTTTATGCTTTAGTGCATCTCCACCCTTGAATGTGAGCTCATGCTCACCGTACAACATGGTTCAATCATTGTTTGCAATGTGGCAGCCCTTCAAGCCCTCAATTTTCCTATTCTAGGAAACTACAGTGACCTTGAAAACTGGATTTTGTGCTCTTTGACCCTTAAAATATCCGTTGATGAAGATGCAAATTTGTAGGGCTATGTTTTCAAAGGTCTCCTTTAGTAATATGCACAAAAAATGGCCATCTAAATCTCCCTTATACAAGTTTGACTACATTTGGAAGTTTGCAAGGTGGCAATAAGGTTTCTACAAAGCTCTGGTAGCATTGAAAATCTGTACAAATATGTTGCCACATATGATCTTTATACACCTGAAACCATATGGCTAGCAAAGTCAAAGTGTAAAAATTACATCTTTTACAAAATGCACATGGCATATCAATGTGATAGAAAATACATTTGTATGGGAAATCCATGTTATAGACTATCTTTGATAGGCATTACAAGTACATGAATTTTCATGTGATTTGAAGACATTGAAATTTCTGCCCTAATTTCCAAAATTTGACCAGATTTGAACGGTACCCTAGATTTGTTTGATTTCTTCCAAAGTTTGCATGTGAACTCCCTTTGACATCCTTGATGCATCTTGGACTTCTTAGGAAATTGTGGCTACCTTCACCGAATGTGTTTCCTATAGGCCTTCATGAATGAGAGAGGATAGAAAATCTCGAGGACATTTGCCCCCACTAAACGTGCGATTCCTACAGAAGCGTCACTCTAGTCTTTCCAAAAAACAAAAACTTCCAAGCATAAAATTCTTTTATAGGCAACGAGGAACATGGAAAAAAATTGATTACATGGATGGATGAGTAGGCAACATGATATGAAACAATCAAAGAAAGAATTGAAACTAGCAACATGAATATGCATGAACCAATAGGCAACATATATGCAAATGAACAAGCAACATTTACAATAAGAAAGAAAACCATCAAGCATCAATATGAAGTGGAAGTGAATGTATTGATTAATTTTAGGCATCAGTTGCTCTCATCTTGAAGAAAAATTTGAACCTTTTTCATAAAGCAATCTACCTTAAATACGATTATAAACAAGGATTTAGGATTTTCAAGAGACATCTTGTATCTTTAGTTTATTTTAGATCAACTTCTTTGCTACATAAATATGAATATGATTTTTCTCTAATTACAAGGAAATCTAACAAAACTCCACTAATGCATAAATCTTCCTATTTAGCCCGTGCTTTAGCTTCCTTTGGCTTGCTCTTTTTATTATGATGATTCAATGAATTTATGGTTACTTTCACTTTTTGGGGGTGGAAGAAAGTGTAAACTTCCTGATAACATGTAGCAGCCCCTTTATTTTATGACAGGGAAAAAATTAAACCCCGATACAAGGTACAACCATTTTTGATGATGGAGAAGAGTCGTTTAAACTCGGATACAAGTGTTGTGAGGCAGACTAAGGATGTAGAAACATGTAGTAGCAAGAGTTACGACTTCAACAATTTTGCTTTCCATACAGGATACATATGCATGCTTATATATGGAATTCATGTTAGCAAAATAAACCTCCTAATCTACATGCCCTATCCTTCCATCATCCTAGATTATAACCAATTTTGTAGTAGATAAATTACTACTTAAGATACAATTTTGCACAAGCACAGAAATCATCATTTTCCCATTTGACTCAAGTGATTGGATATGCAATGCAATGCAAAGATTGAAAAGAAACATGCATGAAGTGAAATTTGAACAAGCAAAAATGAGAAATAAAGTGAAAGGACATTGAAAAAACATGATCTTGAAAAAGAAATAATATTCTTTTTTTATTTTTATTTTATCATGAATACTCCTATTTACGAATTGGCCTCATTGTTGTCATCTTCTTCAATGTACTCATCCAAAATTTACTCTTCATTATCACGTTTCTTAAATAACTTAATCCTTTTACTTGCAATCAATATTTTTAATGCAACATGATTAAATTCACAAAGAGCATACGTACCATTATTGTTGACTTTTGATACAATGTATGGCCCAAACCACTGTTGATTGACTTTTTTGTATGCATCATATTGAGAATCAAACGTACTATCATAAATGAGCACCCAATCTCCTACCTCAATCGACTTAAGATGCAATCAATGAGTTTTGTCAAAATAAAGCTTGTTCTTCATTGTAGATTCTCTTAAGTTTTGAACAAAGTCGTCAAGTCTTAATTTACCTTGTTCTAATTCCTTAATGTGCAAACTCAAAAAATCATCAATAGACATGTTTTCAGACCAAGGAAAATTTGACCATGCAAAAATATGGGACTAAATTAGAAACAATGGTTTTTGACAGTACATGCATTCAATAGGCATATACCCTGTGGTACATGTGCATGTCATTCTATCTACCCAAAGTGCAAAGGATAAGAATCTAGGCCATTGTTTAATGTCACCGTTACATGCTTTAGATATGGCTTTCACAACAGGTGGATGCCCTCTCTCAATTTTACCATTGGCCTTTAATTTATATGCAATAGTGAGAGTGAAACAAATACAATGATGTTCAAGAACTCTTTAGCTTCTCTCACGTTTAAATCTCCATGATCTCTTTAGCTTTTCTCGTGTTTAAATCTCCATGATCAGCAACTACTTTCTCTATGTACCAAAAGCGACTTATGACATCTTCAAGCAAGAATCTGCAAGCATTGTAAGTGGTGTTAGATCATAGTGCACGTTCCTCTACATGATTAGTTAAGTCTTTTCTTGCAAGTACAATGTAACACATTTTGTGAATACCTTTAGGCATAGTTACAAGATCTACTACCCACTTCTAGTGAATACAAGCTGGATAAGTAGGATGCAATGGATCTCTATGTTTGACTGATGAATGAAATTGACAAGTAGAACATGTAGAAACATAGATACTAATGTCAACATACATACTAGGCCGATAATAGGTACTTCTAATTTTTTCATATGTTCCAAAAAATTCTTTATGACCTGCCCATAATGTCTCATGCATTTCCTTTATTATATGCAATTGAAGACCTTGCTTTCCTAGGACTCATTGTGGATTCTTAACCTTACCCTTAGCATCTCTCCAAAGATAACCTTTACGTAGAAAAATTATAAGCTCGTTTCTTAATGTTACAGAATCTATTCATAGTCCAGCTAGGTAATGGTTGTAGTGTACTCAGATACTTTCATATGTCTCTCCATTCATCTTCATACTTAGACTCATGAAATTTCTCATACTTGTATATATGTGGAACATAGTCAACTAAGTTTACATTCTTTATTAGATCACTTTCAAGATCATCATCAAATCTAGCTCTCAATAACATATGAGCAATTGAATTTTACTTACTTGAAATATGAACTAATTCACGATTTATGAACTTAATATATCATATCCATCTAAGCATGGCTATATCAGGAGATGAAAAATTGGCTATCATTCCAATGAGAGGCAAACAATTAGTCTCATCTTTCACATTTGCACCTATGAAATATTCTTTGTCTATTTTCAAAGTTGTTACCATACCCCACAGTTCTCGTTTGATATGTGGATACTTTCATTGTGTTTCATGTAAATTTTTAGCCCCAAACCTAATTGCATACCTATTCCCTTGACTATCATCTTCACTTATGACCCAACCTATAACAATAGGACTAGTATCAATAGTCAATATAATAGGTTTGTTAACATAATAGTCTACACGATTAAGGATGGCAGCTTCAAGCAATAATTTCTTCAATTTACACATAGCTTATGTGTGTTTGTTAATCCAAATAAATTTTCATTTCTCTCTCAACAATTCATAGAGACAATCAGCAACATGAGTAAAGTGTGGGATCCAAATAACATAAAAGATGCAAGCACCAAGAAATCTGCATACCTCACTTATGTTGTTACAAATTTCAGAAATCTTGTTAATGGCATCAACTTTTTGTGGGTATTGCTTTTGACCATAATGACCACATAACTATCCAACAATCAGAACAAATTGTAATTTTAGAGATATGTTCAAGAACAAATTTACCACATCAGATGAATCTAAAGTAATTTCCTTTACACGTTCCTCACTCCCTTTAATTGGAATATCATCAATGAATGGCATGGTTATATGAGGGATAAAATCATGTAAGACCATATTCATAGCACTCATTATATGAGCCACAAAATTAGTCACTCCTTAGGGAAAAGTACACATTTGCACTAAGGCTAAAGATTCTTCATTGTGGTTACATCACGACTATCGATTGCTAATTTTGGAATTGCCCATGCCCAGAATATAGATCACCCATTGAATAGATAGATGTCTTGAAAATGATTTAGCAAACTCATCTTGAGTGGGCCTTGTTCCTATATTCCTTATGGTGACTTTATTGATAGTTTGGAGATCTTGAATAAAACATAGTATCTCATTCCTTCTAGGCATAGTGACCCATCTATTTGAGTAAGGTGCAAAAGATGGCTCTAAAATTCTCATGTTTATCTTCTCCTTAAGTAGTTTCATTAGCCCAAGTAAATGAGCCTTTGGAACTTTTATAGGGTGAAGACTCCATGGAATATGTGGAATAGTAAAGATTATCATGGGTGCAACTAGCTTAGGATATGCACAACCAATCCCATGAGGATACATAGTAAAGGCTTTCACATGGCGACGTATGACTCTCTCAAATGTATGTCTCTCTTTTGGCAAAAGAAATTCATCATCTCTACCAATATTCACTTGTTTGATTGTCGCATCCATGAATGTATGTCCTACGTTTTTCTTATCCGAAATTGGATCGTTTTTCACATAAATAATTTTCATTACTTCCTTGGGTTAATGGTTAAGATATGGGTTTGATTTTTTTGTCTATAGTTTTGTACTTCGTTTCAACTAAGGCATCATGTGTTTGGTTAAATTTTGAGCACTTCTCAACATTGAGAGTACACTCTTGGATTATAGCATACTCATCAAGGAAAGAAATATGAATAATATGGGAATTAGAATTTTTGTTGAAGACATAACTCTTACTCCTCACGAGTAGGAAAGCAATGAGATGTCTCAATCTTATGCTCAATGTACTCATCATGTTCCATGATTTTGTTAGTTTTATAAAGTTTTCTGGGTTTTTTGGATAAAAGACTTGGGTAATTGACTCTTATGAAGAAAATCTAATCTAGAATGTGGGAAACAAAGTGACAAACTTTTGTACAATATGGTTGGTTGCAGCATGTCAAACAAATGTCCATTGTTGTCCCGCTCAACAATGGGTAGGTAGACCCATCATCCATGGCTTTAGTTTTCCGTACGACACTCACAAATAAAGGGATGACCTAAGAGAACTTCATAGGAGCAATTATCCTGAATAGAAAAAGAAATTCATCTGTGATTCCTCCTATGGATATGGGCACACAAGCACAAGCTCCATGCAGGGTACCTACATTATCATCTGTAGTTCTCGTATTCCATCCACAATCTTTATTTATGGGCCATCAGAATTTATGCATTTACAGTGATAACATTCTTATCATTTCCTATTTTTTGATGTACCTATAGACCAATATTTTCTTTTAAAGTGACTTTCAAGATTGTTTTCATGATTTTCATGGTCAGGTTGAATAGTTCCTAAGAAATTTTTATTCATATTTACTTCATCATAATCAAGGTCCTCTCCATCAGATTCATCAAAGTTTAAGGCTTCATTCATAGCTTGACCTTGATCTAAAGAATCTTGCATATCAATATCTAGATTAAGCAAAAACGTCTTGCTTTTAATTAAGCCCATAAAGTTATCTTTAAAAATAGGTTTTGCAATAGAGAAAACGTGTTCTAAAGCCATGGTCACTCGAATCTTAAGCAAAATCTCATCTCAAATCTCCATAGGATTTATTTTTCTCTCATTTTCTGAAATCAAGATGGCTTTAGGTTTTCTCTTTGGTTTCTTTTGTTTTTGCTCAGGGTCTTGTTTTTGTTCATGTTCTTGTGTTTGGTCTTTAGTGCGTATTGATTTCTCTTGTTTATCTAAAGGCTTTGGTTCTATTTTTCTCTGCTTTGTCTTCTTAATTTTTGTTTCTCCTCTTGTTTTTGCATATTGGGTTAAGATTCATGTTTTTTATCTTTGGTTTTTGATGTTTCTCCTTACTCTATGATGGTGTCTATTCCCTCCGAGGTTTGTTTTCAAGTCAGTCTTCAAAGAAAGAAAAACCATTGGGTTTATAAGCCTATCCTAGAGTTGAAGTCTAGAATTTGATTCTAGGAACTATGCTCTTACTAGCCCACCTTGGATCCTCACACACTCAAGTGAGAGTGATCATCTCAAGGAAACCATGGGCTAGCAAAGGCCCTCTGGATGCCTAACTATGATGCTCTATAAGTTTCGACGGGGGTTTTTATAATTTCTTAAATGAATTTGGGCCCTTGAATCTAGAGAAATCAACTCTCAACCCTTACATCTGTGAAGAGATGGATAGGTATGTGCTTGAAGATGAAGAGGTGTTGCAAAATCCTTGATCTACACCAGCCAAATGAACTCCAGGAGTATATGGTGGGCCCTTTTAGCTTGCCAATGGATGTATAAGACACCCTATGTACCTTGGAAGATCACTCACAAAAAGATAGATCAAAACAGATAAGTTGGAGTTAGCTCAGAGATGAAAACTTGCTATTCTTGGTTCATACACCTGTCCAGTGTTTTACATAATTCTCTGAGCATAGCAGCAATTAACTTAATTCCTCTTGGGGAAGTCTAGATAGCTTAAAGAGCTAACTTTCAAGAGTAACCGCATCAAAAATAATAAACCACACACTGAGAATGAGTTTTAACAAGTGATGACATCATCCTGATTTTCACGGGCTGCTATAGTTTGAGACCAGTGAGTGGACAAATGAACGTAACTCACAATTTAGGAATCCAATGATTATGGAAATTTTTATGGTTATACTAGACAGTAGGCTGAATCGAACAAGCTTTAAATCATTGAATTTGGATAAGTAACCACTGAGAAATGGTTCTGACAAGATGAGTAAAAAAGTCGGGTACCTGACAGAGAAGTGAAGATGAACAGACCCCGTTGACTTCAAATAAACATAACTAAACCACACACTGAGAATGAGTTTTAACAAGTGATGACATCATCCTGATTTTCACGGGCTGCTATAGTTTGAGACCAGTGAGTGGACAAATGAACGTAACTCACAATTTAGGAATCCAATGATTATGGAAATTTTTATGGTTATACTAGATAGTAGGCTGAATCGAACAAGCTTTAAATCATTGAATTTGGATAAGTAACCACTGAGAAATGGCTCTGACAAGATGAGTAAAAAAGTCGGGTACCTGACAGAGAAGTGAAGATGAACAGACCCCGTTGACTTCAAATAAACATAACTAAATATTTCAACATCCAAATGATATGAAAATTTGTGAGCATATAGTAGACTTATAGAGCTAACTTTACCAAGTTAAATCACTAAAAATAATGCACCAATCTCAGAGAAACAATCTCTGCAATCTGACTGAGAAAACTGAGAGTAATGGCAGTGAGTAGTACACTTCACAAGAACATGGAAATACGAACTCAAATGATCCTGAAAATGAAAGTATATTGCTTGTACAATACAATGAACTTACTGATACATATGTGTGCCTTGGAATCACACCTTGATATGGCATAAAGCTCAGCTCTTGGAGGTCTTCACATAGGTCTCTCTAACCACGACTAAAACTGCCATCTATTTATAGTTGAGTTTGGGAGGCTAACTTCCCTCAATCACTCTCCAATCAATCAATGATTTATTTGATTCTCTACCTACGACAAATCACGGATTCATGGCTCCTCTTTCCCTTTTTGATCATGTGGATTCAACCACTTAAGATTGTCTTACTTATACATTAAGTAAACTCTTCAAAAAATTACAAGAGGTAGTTCACAAGTGAACTTTACATAGTCTTCATTTTAAAGCTTCTTTTATGACTTTGTGGGACTCAAGCCAATACTTAGGCTTGTCATAGACTTGCTCCAAGAGCTCCCCCTCAAGCAAAGTATGCTTGAGGTCTTCAATCTTCCAAGATTACCTGTAAACCAATCATAGCCTTGAATTTGCAAAGCTTTGTACCATCCAATGCTTTGGTTAGAATATCTGCACATTGTTGATGAGTGGACACATATGATATTTGAATCTCTTTTCTTAGAACCTTGTCTCTTACATAGTGATAATGAACTTCAATATGTTTAGTCCTTGCATGAAAAATAGGATTAGCAGCCAAATGAATAGAACTCATATTGTCACTAAAAAGAGTTGGAGTTCCAAACTCCAATCCAAGATCTTTGAATAATGTCTTCATCCACATAGCTTCTTGTGTAGCTATGGCAAGACCTCTATATTCAGCTTCAGTAGAAGAGAGAGCAACTGTGGCTGCTTCTTGGATGACCATGAAATAAGCTTTGAACCTGCAAAGGTAAGATAACCTGAAGTGCTCCTTCTATCTTCCTTGGAGCCAGCCCAATCTGCATCAGAAAATAGCTTCAAACCTAAATCAGATACATAAGGATAATAAAGTCCTTCATTTATGGTTCCTTTGAGATACTTGAGAATCCTTTTGGCAGCATCCATATGTGGTTTCCTTGGTGTGTGCATAAATTGACTTAGCACACTCACACTGTAACATATATCTACTCTTGTCAATGTGGCATAGTTGAGACTACCCACTAGACTTTGATATGATGTGATGTCCTCTATGAGTTCACCTTCATGTGAGCTCAATTTGTGATTGACCTCCATTGGAGTACCTGCAATCTTACAATCTTGCATCTTGAATTTTTCC
Source organism: Ceratopteris richardii (assembly GCA_020310875.1). Lineage (NCBI taxonomy): Eukaryota > Viridiplantae > Streptophyta > Polypodiopsida > Polypodiales > Pteridaceae > Ceratopteris > Ceratopteris richardii. The sequence continues at coordinate 84,483,157 of CM035426.1, forward strand.
AACATGTCCTTAATGTACTTTCTTTGAGTGAGAAACAAACCATGATCTTTGTAGACAACTTCCAAACCTAGGAAGTAGGTAAGTGAACCCAAATCACTTATCTTGAACTCTTCTCTCATCTGATCTTTGATCTTCTTCATACCATCTGCATCATTTCCTGTCAATATAATATCATCTACATATACACATAAGTAGATGACCTCAGAGTTACTCTTTTTGATAAAGAGTGAAGGATCTGCCTTGCTTGGTTGAAAGCCTTGTCCTGCAAGAATGAAACAAGCCTGAAATTCCAAGCTCTTGGAGCTTGCTTGAGACCATACAATGCTTTGTTAAGTTTACACACATAATCAGGATAAACTTGATTCTCAATACTAGGTGGTTGTGCCATATATACCTCTTTTGTTATCCAACCATTCAAGAATGCATTCTTTACATCTAGTTGAAGTATCTTCCAATTCTTGGAAGAGGCAATACTAAGCAAAGCCCTAATAGTAGGCATCTTTGCCACAGGAGAGAAGGTCTCCTCATAATCAATTCCTTGAGTTTGTGCAAAGCCTTTTGCTACAAGCCTTGCCTTATACCTGTTAATGGAACCATCATAATTCTCCTTGAGTTTATAGACCCATCTTGAGCCTATCACCTTCATGGATGAACTCTTGGGCACCAAATCCCAAGTGTTGTTTTCCTCAAGTGCTTCAATCTCTTCCTTCATTGCATGCTTCCATTCTGATTTTGCTTTGGCCTCTTCAAATGATGATGGCTCCTCTTGGTTTACGTCCTGTGTTATGTAGATAGAATATTTAGTTACTAATGAGGTGTCAAACCCATACCTTTTTGGTTTTTTCTTTTCCCTCATAGATCTTCTTAGGCCATGATGTGATGATTCTGCCTCATGTCCAAGTTCCTGCAATTTGGCTTTACATTTAGACTTCCTTGCTTTGATCTTTTCCATATGAGATTCTTCATCATCCTCTCAGGTGTGTTGTTCTTCAATCTTTGGTTGTTCTCTACTAAGATTTGGAAAATCTTCTTCAAGATTGTATGGTAAATTGACCTTCATACATGAATCTTCATACCATGAATTGTTCTCATCAAAAAATACATCTCTGCTTACCAAGAATCCTTTGTTGGTAGGGTTGTATAACCTGTAGCCCTTTTGATTGTTGTCATATCCAATAAATACACACCTTTCAGCCTTTGGATCCATCTTGCCTCTAACCTGTGAAGGAACATGAGCAAAAGCAATACATCCAAAAATTTTACAATGATCTAAGCTTGGTCTTCTTCCATTCCAAGCCTCATATGGAGTCATCCCATCAAGGGATTTTGAAGGCAACCTGTTAATCAAGTAAGTGGCTGTAGATACAGCCTCAGCCCATAAGTAATTAGGTAAATGCTTTTCATTTAACATAGACCTTGCAGCTTCAACAATTGTCCTATTCCTCCTTTCTGCCACTCCATTTTGCTTAGGAGTGTACCTTGTAGTTACCTCTCTTTTGATTCCTCTTTCTTGAAGAAAAGAATCAAAATCATGGGAGAAGTATTCTCCCCCTCCATCTAACCTTAGCCTTTTTAGTGATTTACCTGTTTGATTCTCCACAAGAGCCAAATATCTTTTGAAACATAAAAAAACTTCATCTTTGTGTTTCATAAAGAATAGGATAGTCCATCTGCTGCAATCATCAATAAAGGAGGCATAATACCTTGATCCAGATATTGAAGCTTCCTTGCTAGGTCCCCATACATCTGTATGAACCAACTCCAAGAGATCTCCATGCATATAACCTTTCTTCATGAATGGTAACCTATGAGACTTTCCAAATTGACATGCACTACACTTATAAATCATATGTTGTTTTGACAAATTAGGGAGTCCAAGTACACTTTGGTCCTTGCAGATTTGCTTTAATGACCTTTCACCAATATGTGCTAACCTTTTGTGCCATACTTCCAATTCTGTGAGTGTCTGACTACCATAATTAAAGAGAGCAATGTTTCTAGTGTCCTGTAATTCAAACGTGAACAATCTACCTGTCTTTTCACCTTTTGCAATTTTTCTGAATCCTTGACTTGGATCTTCAACAAATGCTCCTGCCTTTGTGAACCTGACTTGCAACCCTTTCTCTACTATCTGCCCAACACTTATCAAATTCTTTGTAATGGTAGGGACATAGAGTACCTTACTGAGTAGGTTGATGTTTCCATCAGGTGCTTTGACATTGCCTATTTTCTCCACAGGATGTTTTGTATCATCTCCTCTTTGTACCTCATGCTTATTCCTTGGATCTTCTAAATCTGATAGGAGTGCCACATTTCCTGCCACAGGATTTGAACAACCTGAATCTATGTAGAAAACACGCTCATCAGATTTACCTTGTGGCCTAGCCATGTTCATGATCAATAATGAATCCTCTTTGTTTGAGTCTTTTGTGTAGTTATTGTAGTCTCTCCTTCCTTTGTAGCCTCCTTGATAGTTTGAATGATTGTAGTTGTTGTAATTGCCATGATAATTGTTGAACCTTCCTCTTGAGTAGCCATAACTTCCTCTATTGTATCCTCTGCCTCTTTGATTCCTGGAATTCCTAAAGCAATTTTCAGTTGTATGATTAGTTAGTCCACAAATAGAACATGGGTTGGAGTCTTGGGATCTCCCCTTGCCTTGTCTACCTCCTCTTCCTCTACCTCTGCCATGTCTTCCTCTACCTGCATAGTTAGCTTGATATGTACCTGCTTCATCATCCAGTTTCTTTGCCTTTCCTTTGTTATCTTTGGACTTGCTTTTATCAGTGTATAAAGCTGAAGATTGATTACCTTTAGAGCTTTCTCCATTTTTGATAAACTTTGCCTCTTGAGTAAGTAGTTGTCCAATGAGTGTATTGAAATCAGGTACATGCATGTCCATGTACAAATCCATAGCTGTGGTGAATGCTTCCCACTTGTCATTTGCCTTCAAGCCATTGATGACCTGCCTTAAAATTTGCTCTTCATCTATTACCTCTCCAATGCTTCCCAACTGATCTGCTATGTCCTTGAGCTTTGTGACAAAATCAGTCACATTTTGTTTGGGAGCCTTCTTGAGAGTTGTGAAATCCAGCCATAGTTGATGCTTCCTAGCTTTGGTACTTGAAGAAAAGAAAGCTTCAAGTGCATCCCACACTTCCTGAGATGTCTTACAACTTCTAATGTGAGGCAACAAAAAATCTGAGATAGATTTGAGGAGATAAGACCTTGCAAGTGCATCCTTGGAGCACCATGTGCTCAATCTTTCTTGCTCTTCTTGTGTTGGTTGACTTTTGTTCCTGAAACTTGGCATAACTTCATCTCCAGCCACATAACCATATAAACTTCTACCTTGGAGATAAGCTTCCATTCTTAATGACCAAGCTGAGTAGTTACCTCTCTCCAATTTGTCAATTGATGAAGGAAATCCATCTGCCATGTTGTCCAACCTTGCTTTGATACCACTGTGAAGAGATGGATAGGTATGTGCTTGAAGATGAAGAGGTGTTGCAAAATCCTTGATCTACACCAGCCAAATGAACTCCAGGAGTATATGGTGGGCCCTTTTAGCTTGCCAATGGATGTATTAGACACCCTATGTACCTTGGAAGATCACTCACAAAAAGATAGATCAAATAAGATAAGTTGGAGTTAGCTCAGAGGTGAAAACTTGCTATTCTTGGTTCATACAGCAATTAACTTAATTCCTCTTGGGGAAATATAGATAGCTTAACGAGATAACTTTCAAGAGTAATCTCATCAAAAATAATAAACCACACATTGAGAATGAGTTTTGACAAGTGATGACATCATCCCAATTTTCACGGGCTGTTACAGTTTGAGATCAGTGAGCAGAAAAATGAACATAACTCATAAAGTAGAAACCTAATGATTATGAAAATGTGTATGGCTATACGCGACAGTAAGCGGAATCCAACAAGCTTTAAATCATTGAATTTGGATAAGTAACCACTGAGAAATGGGTCTGACAAGATGAGTAAAAAAGTCGGGTACCTGACAGAGAAGTGAAGATGAACAGACCCTGTTGAATTCAAATGAACATAAATGAAGATTGCAACATTCAAATGACATGAAAATTTGTGAGCATATAATAGACGTATAGAGCTAACTTTACCAAGTTAAATCAGTGAAAATAATGCACCAAGCTCAGAGAAACAATCTCTGCAATCTGATTGAGAAAACTGAGAGTAATGGTAGTGAGTAGTACACTTCACAAGAACATGGAAATATGAACTCAAATAATCATGAAAATGAAAGTATATTTCTTGTACAATACAATGAACTTACTGATACATATGTGTGCCTTGGAATCACACCTTGATATGGCATAAAGCTCAACTCTTGGAGGTTTTCACATAGGTCTCTCTAACCACGACTAAAACTGCCATCTACCTCGTGGCACCTCTTTCCCTTTTTGATCATGTGGGCTCAACCACTTAAGATTCTCTTACTTTTACATTAAGTAAACTCTTCAAAAAATTACAAGAGGTAGTTCACAAGTGAACTTTACATAGTCTTCATTTTAAAGCTTCTTTTATGACTTTGTGAGACTCAACCAATACTTAGGCTTGTCATAGACTTGCTCCAACAACATCAGCTGCTTTTGATTACAACCATTGGATCTGGGGCTGATTTAGACCGTTTGCTTAGTGATGACATCAATTTGGATAAGATGAGGTGATATTCTTGGTTGAACTTTGAATTTTTTATCTTTGACCATAAAAAAAAAGCTTATCCGATGAAAAAAACTCATGGATACTCCTTGCTTTATGATTTGGTGCATCTCCAACCTAGAATGTGAGCTCATACTAATCGTACAACATGATTCAATCATTGTTTGCCATGTGGTAGCCCTTCAAGCCCTCAATTTTCGTATTCTACGAAATTGGGAGGACCTTGAAAACTGGATTCTATGCTCTTTGACCCTTCAAACATCCTTTGATAAAGATGAAAATTTGTAGGGCTATGTTTTGAAAGGTCTCCTATAGGAGTATGTAGAAAAAACTCCCATCTAAATCTTCGTTATACAAGTTTGACTACATTTGGAAGTTTGCAAGGTGGCATTAAGGTGTCTAGGAAGCTCTGATAGCCTTGAAAATTTGTACAAATATGTAGCCACATATGATCTTTATAAAAATCAAACCATATGGCTAGCAAAAATTCCTATACAAGACTTTGTAGGGTCTAATTGAAAAAATTACATCCTTTACAAAATGCACATGGCATATCAATGTGCTAGAAAATTCATTTACATGTGAAATTCAGGCCATAGACTACCTTTGATAGGATCTACAAGTATATGAATTTTCATGTGATTTGGAGACATTCAATTTTTCCAAAATTTGACAAGCTTTGACCGCTACCCTCGATTTGCTTCATTTCTTCCAAAGTTTGCATGTGAACTCCCTTTGACATCCTTGATGTATCTTAAACTTCTCATGGAATTTTGGCTACCTTCACCGAATGTGTTTCCAATAGGCCTTCATGAATGAGAGAGGAGAGACAATCTCGATGACAATGGGTTCCATAAGGAGCAATTTTGTTTTGTAGCTTGTGATTCATTATGTTCTTCACAAGAGATATCCTTTGATCTTCAAGTGGTACGTAACAGTGTTTTCGAGACCTTTGATGGAGAAACTTGAGTAAGTGCACATCCTTGACTGAACATGAACTTCTTCTTGTCTTTTTCCTTCATACATCTTTCTAATGCATATGCTCCATATTATTTGTAATGATTTGTTTGACTTCATTGATTTTTTTATTCAAATTCTTGAGGAATAGTGGCTTGATTGTTCACCATTTTTAGCTCTTGGACTTCGATTTCTTTGATTTAATGATTCTCACATTGAATTGTTCCATCAATTTTAGGCATGGATAGCAAGAAATAATTCACATTATCTTTGCGGCCACTTTAAGACTCGTTAATTAGGTAGTCTTCTTGATGTAGACATGTAGAATAATATCTTGAAATATAAAGCGTAGTTTGAGAGCGATTCATTACATTTTTTTGTAACAAAATTTAAACGCTTGTACATGTCCTGCAAAATATCATATGAAATAGATGGTGTTATAGACTTGTTGAACACATTCTTGCCAATGCCACTCCTTGAAGATCAAGGAGTCAGAATCACCAAGTAAGTAATTTCCAAGTTCTAGTTCTAGTTCTTATCTTGCTCTTTATTATAGTCTTGTCTATTCTCGCATTTTGTGCATTTTATCTTGTGTTCTTGTACTCTTGTCATGATGGAACCTATCTATTTATTTCTTGTAACGTACCTTAATTCCATAAAATATCCCATCCTTGTACAAACCCTTGTATCCTATCTACTCAAATTATCCATACCGTACCTTAATGCCATAAAATATAAGCCAGGTCGTTCTACCATATAAAAAACTTTTATAAGATTTCAAAAGAAGGGATAAAGATGAATTTTGATGCTTTGATCCAAAATAATAATTAACACTTGGAGGATCAATTAGACTCAAGGAAGATTTCTTGATGAAAGATGAATAAGTCATCCATTATTTGGATCAACCAACAAGGTAATCCTATTGCTAGTGAAGTAATACAAACTTTTAGTGATGAAATGCCTCAAAACCACCTCTAAGTATGCGGAGCAATGTAGGATGAAATATTAGCTAGTCCTAATGCTCATGAAAGACCTCAAGGTTTTTTCATTGAGAAGTTTTGTTGTCATCAACCTAAAGAAGGAATCATTAAGAATCCAGGAGATTCATATCATGATATTAAGGAATTTTTTAGGTTGATGACAACAAAACTTCTCAAGGAAAGTAGTAGAGAAATTACCATTTCCTTTTGTAGGATATGAAAGTAAGTGATTATAATGATCAAATGAAAAATGGGTTCTTAATTTCTTACCTCTTTTATACTAATTTTACTAGAACCATATAAAATAATATGTAACAAAAACTAATGGTGATAGGTACTTTTTCTAAAGCACTAGTAGATGCTTTTATTAAATGCATAGTTTGGGTGGCAAAACTTCTATTTATTCCTCCCACAATCAATTGATAATAGTTTTTTTATTAATTTTTCTTATATCATTAGATTTAAGCCCCTTTGTTTCATAGATCATTTTGAAAGAGGATATTTCATTTTTGAAAACTTCTCTACAAAAACTATCTCAATAACCAGAATTCATCACTACAAAATGTTGGAGCAAGTCTATGAAAATCCTAGGTATTGTCTTGAGTCTCACAAGGTCATAAGAGAAGATTTAAAGTGAAGACAATGTATGAGTTCACTTGTGAACTATCTCTTGTAATTTTTGAAGTGTGTACTTGATGTAAAAGTAAAAGTTTCTAAAGTGGTTGAGATCACTTGATGAAAAAAGGAAAGAGAAGCCATGAATTCGTGATTGAGTGGTTTGAGAATCAATCAATCACTAAAGGATAGGAGATTTGTTATATGTGAGCAAGATTTAAATTCAAATCTTGGCTCCAAAGATCACTATAAATACATGGAATTTTAGTCGCAGTTTGGGACCTCCATGAGCAATTCAAGGCACACATATGTACGAGTAAGTCTATTGTACTTAATCTTCCTCCTCCTCTCCAGTTTCCCCTACCTCTTGATCTCCAGTTCCCACCTTCCATGTTGGTTTCTTTAGTCATCATGAGCGTTTGTAAATCTTCAAAGGATGGTAGATTCCCTCAAGTCATGATAGATGTAATTAAAGATTTCCATCTTTCATCTTCTCTCAAGCCATCTGATATGCTATTAGACTTTATTTCTTGACTAGGAGATGCATTGATAGAGGATAATGCTTCAATAAGAGACTCCTAGGCTTCTGTAATAGTATTCAACTCTTATATGTCCAAGCATAGTATTCGAAATTGCTTGTGATCTAATAAATAGAACTCTTCTATCTCTTTTGATCCATTCTTGCTCTCTTGCTCGATCTACTTGTGTATGAGCTTCTGGTAATACTTGCTTCACTTCTGTACCTGTTATCAATCCCCAAAGACATTAAGACATGAGATAAGACTCCATTCTAAATTGCCACATGGAATAATTTCTCCCATCTGATAACTTCTCAATCGATAACCTCAAATCTGCCATGTTTAATCGTTGCAAACAGAAAGGATAATTCAATAGGCTTTATGAAAGATCTGATAAGAAAAAACAAAAGCTCTGATACCACAATGTTATGTTTACAAACTTGTAAACATCAAAGTACAAAACAAAGCATGATGAGACCTCCCAAGATCTTCAAAAGATCAAACAAATATTTCCAAACTTTCCAAATCAAACTTTCCTCCAAACTCTCAAGAAAACAAAAATGGGTGACTATAGCAAAATAACCACCAAAAACTCTCTGAGTAAAATTTCTCAAAACTAATCATATAATCTAAATGTGGACTCTAATTAGCATGGTTTACAAACTAAAAAAATAAAAAAAAAATGGATTATAGCTCCCAAACAAATGATTTGAAGTCAAGGTATGTGGAGGCCTACAACAACAAGGTATGACTAACTATCCGAATTGAAAAATTATGTACAACAATAGAAAAACTCAAAGATCTATGCAAGATTTTGATATAAATACAAATTATCAGAGCTAAGGAAACTCCTCCAAGTGGAATCACTCAAAAGGACGTCATAATGACTGAGACATGAAAGTCTAAAGAGAGGTATGTCTCTGATGAAACACCCGATAGACACAAGAAATAAGATCTGCCAAAACACCTACGTGTGGAGTGTTTTCTTATTTCATTTTGTATAAATACAGATCTATTTATATTTTAAAAGTTTGTAGCTTCACAACGCAACATCAATCATTCAATTTGGACACCTACACTAAGAGAACCACTCTTTTTATTGAGAGATTGTCAACAGAAGCGCCTTCCTTGTCTAAAAATAGACACCTCTCCTTTCCTTCTTACTTTTATCTACTTCGACTCTAAATTTTGGAGATGTGAGCACCTCCACATGTTATTTATAAAAAATAATAAAATCTATAAGCGTGAAAAATTAGAGCTTGTTCTTATGTAACATTTCATAGCTACATAACCCCATAATACACCATTATCTAAGAGGAATTTAGCCAATTCTAATAGGGTTGGGAGGACTGAGCATTTGAAGGTGCATGATTCAACAATAAATAGCAAGTCCCATGAAGGTCAACTAACTTATGTGCAAAACTAAATGTATTACATCAAACGTTTCTCATTGATCTTCCAAAGTACATAGGTTGTTTTATTGCATCAACTTGAAGCTTGTGAGGTGTATAAGAGTCCCCAAAAGCTAAAATGGTTGGTACTTTTCTAGTTAGCTTGACAAACAAGAGAAACACTTCCATCATTAGATTTCTACTAACCTTTAATTCATCAAGCAATCACATAAGACACCATTCAAAAATGTATCTTTAATGTCCAACTGATGTACACTCCAACTATGATAAGCTACAACTACATAGATGCTATAAATAGTGGTCTTTTCGCATGTGGGTGCGAAGGTTCCATCAAAATCAATGCCTCTCTCTTGAGCATAACCTTTTGCAACAAGCTTAGCTTAATACTTATCAACTATTCCATCAAGCTTAAACTTGAACTTGTATACCCATTTAGTGTCGATGGTCTTTTTTGCTGAAGAAAACCACATAAAGAACAAGTCGCATTCTTCATAATAGCATCATATTGTGATTGCATAGCAGCCATGCAATTTTTTAAATTTTTGCTTCATCAAAGGAAATGGAATCATTCAGTTAATAAAGACTAGAGGTAGTTGTTGCATAGCAATATGATGAAAAAGAAGGACTACAAGAGCCTGAACGAGTATGAAATGATAGAGGCCATGTAATTTGCTATCTGGCAAGGTGCATCTAATTTTCTATCTCGCAAGAGGTTATGGAGAAAATTATCGAGGAAGAAGATAATACAATAAATATATAGAAGATCGACAACAAGAGCTAGCTGATTCACTTTTTTTGATGATCATCAATACAAGTGCTCTTAGTACTTAGAGAAAAATCTTCTATATTGATTATGGATGCTCCAATCATATCTCAGGTAATTTATCTTTATTTTTAGATTAGGATTTTCCTAAAGAAACACATATTGTTCACATAGGAGACAATACTAGGCATAGTTTTGAGCAAGTTGGCAATGTGAAATCACCTCTATGGTGGTAAGAGCCTTGTAACCAAGGTCCTTTATGTACCATCCATCACAAAAATCCTCATAAGTGTTGGAGAGATTGTCAAGAGAGGACTTCAAGTCAGATTCAACAACTATGGAGCTTATGTGGAGGATCCTACTCAAGGTTTTAGAAGACTTGCTAAAGGAGACAGGAAAGGAAGATTATTTACTCAACGTTTTAGAAGACTCAATTAAATGATATGAAGGAGAAGCATTAAAATCATTGAGATGAAAAGTAATTGCAATATTTGTCAATTGCTCAGTATGAAAGCAAGTAAAAATGCAACATACACTTTGATTTGCTTATTTTTTTTGGCATCATGCATGCCTACTTTCATACTCTCTTACTATTGAGACGAGCACACCAACCCTCTTGCTTTTTTCTTCTCTCTTAAGGTCTTCTTTATTTAGCTCATAAGGGCTTCTTCTTGATCATCTACACGAGCTAGTGCATCTGTGGTGTTCTTTTTGAACTTATTTTCATTTATCCAATCATTGATAAAAGCTTGATGGAGAAAACCAAACTATTTGGAAGTATGAAATCTCATGGAGTATAGGCTTCTATGAATTATTAGAAAAATCCATGGGACCACTAGAGTTGACCCAAACCTCCCAACAATAGAAAATTCAAGAATCAAAACTAACTCTAGCCATTTGCCAAGACCTACATATTACTTGAGGATGGAAGAGATAGAATTCACGTGAAAGAGGCGCATCAATTACATATTTTAGTGATTTTTCTCTTACTCGAGTATGCTAAAGGATCACTTCGAAAACAAAGCATCCATACCAAACTCAAGATCAAGATTCCATACCAAAATCACGTTGGTCCATGATCTTCTTCATCATCTTTTGACTTGGAGAGGCTTGTTCTAACACTTCAATAGTCCAATGCTAATGAATAGGGGCTCAATGAAAAGTTATTACTGCTTACCTTATGTTTATACAATCTTCTATCATTTTGTCTCATAGATTACGGGAAATAGAGTTTTTAATCTCTTGAGCTCATTCTTTCCACATCCATAAAAAGTTCGAGAGACATCTAGTCAATGCTAAAGTTGTATTTAGAGCATACCGAGGTTATAAATCTGATTCTTGTGTTTAATAGCTACACAACCCTATACTACACCATCATCTAAGAGGTATTCAGCCAATTATAATTGATCTGGGAGAACTCATCATTTGAAGGTGCATGACTCAACCATAAATAGCAAGTACCATGAACTTCAGTTAAGTTATGAGCAAAACTCTTTGTATTGCATCAAAATTTTCTCATTGATCTTCCAAAGTACATAGGATGTTTTATTGCATCAACTTGAAGCTAATGAGGTGTATTACTATCTCCAAAAGCTAAAGGGCATGTCTTGTGCTAGTTACTTTGACAAAACTTCAACACTTCAATCATCAGATTTCTACCATCCTTCAATTCATCAAGCAATCACATAAGACACCATTAAAAAAAGTAGTTTTAATGTCCAACAGATATAGACCCCAAGCACGATAACCAACAAGTACATAGATGCTATAAATTGTGGTCATTTTGCATGTGGGTGCAAATGTTTCATCAAAATCAATGCCTCTCTCTTGAGCATAACCATCAAGCTTACACTTGTGCTTATATACCAAGTTAGTGCCGATGGAGTTTTCTGTCTAGAGGAAAATCACATAAAGACCAAGTACCATTCTTCATAATAGCATCATACTGTGATTGCATAGTACCCATCCATTTTTTTTGAGTTTTTAACTTCATCAAAAGAAACAAAATCATTCTCATCACAAAGACTAGAGGTAGCCATTGCATATCAATCCAATGAAAAAGAAGCACTATGAGATCTTCAACGACTATGATATGACAAAGGTGCATCTAACTCGCTATATTGCAAAGTGTGCACCAACCATTTAGGCATATTTTTTGCATCCTCTATATGACCTTTCTTATCAACAAGTGCATCATGTAGATCTACATAAAAAATGGAATGATTTGCATCCTCATTTTGAACTTTTAAAGTCTAAAAAATAGCCTCATTTGGAACACCACTTGATGATTCACTAGTAAAAAGAGGCAACAAAGTGTCATGCACATCTTAGGATCTTATTGATATCTCCTTAGTACATGAAAGTACCTATTCAATTGCATCTTCCATAAAAACACATGGCTAACCAAAATTCATTATCCATGGATAGTACAAATGATCGCCTTTGCTTTCAAAACTATACCCAATAAGAAACGTTTTTCACTACTTTATCATCCAATTTCTTGTGTTGTTATTAATGGCCTAATGCATATGCAAGATAACCAAAGACAAATAGATGAGCATTCGATGGCTTGCGACCATGCCAAGCCTCATATGGAATGATAGATTGTAGTGATTTGTTTGGGACACTTGTTAAATACATATGATGCACATAAAACAACCTCCATCAGAAGTTATGTGGTCACAAGCTTGACTTTTTACCATAAACATCACCATGTCCATGAGAGAAATGTTATTTCTGTCTACAAATCCATTTTGTTAAGGTATATATGGCAATATATATTGATTTCTTGTCCCGTTCACAATCTGAAATGCATTAAAATCAAAATACATGTATTTCCCCCCTCGATCAAAATGGAGGGTTCCCAATCTACATGCTGAAAAATTTTTCGCCATAACCAAAAACTATTTGAAGCACATAAACACTTTGGAAATTGCTTTCAATGGAAGCACCCATGCATGCCTAGAAAAATCATCAATAAAAATCATTAAGTGAAGGTAATTCCCTTCATAGGACAATAAACATCACGATGAACAAGCTACAATTTATGAGCGGCTCAATCTGAACCATCTTTAGCAAAGGAATAACATTGCATTTTGCCCAAAATACAGCTTTCAAAGACAGGTTTACAAGGTGCCTCAAGTTTGGGTAGAGAGGATGCCATTTCATATTTTTGTAGGCATAGCAAGCTGGCAGAATTCAGATGACCAAAGCATACATGTCAAATCTTTTCATCTAAGATAGCCTAAGAATCTTCAACTACACATGTAGAATCATTCACAGATTTTGCATAATCTATGAGCGTATACATCTCACACATGAAATGTCAGAAGCAACAATAACATCACCATTTGAGAGACCATGAAATGTACATATGTCATCAATAAATTTACAACCAAGCCAATCTTGGCTAATGCTAGAATAGGGAGGTAATACATTTCATTGCCCCACTATCAAAGTACAAAATATTTGAGTATACTATAGACATAGACTACTCATTAAAATATGAATCATAGCTGCATAGAACATTAAATGCCCATTCTTCATTTTACACAAGTTTAGAGAACTCTATTTTAGGTGTAGAGGCCTCTGCAACAACCATTCTAGCCTCTATCATCTTTGGCTCTTTTGCAACCATTTTTGGACAACTCTTTAACATGATCATTTCCTTTATAGTATTTGCAAAACTATTTTTTACTTTTTTTTTCATCTCATCTTTGTCTTCCTTCTTTGATTGTGCAGCATTAGCAGATTTGTGTACTAGTAGATGAGCTCTATTTACCTTTTCCCTTCTAACTAGCTAAGACAACTTGATCTACAACATGCATAATAGGCAGGTTCTCCCTTGAGTGACCTTCTTGCCACAAACTACAGAAAAACACCTCGAATGTTAATCGGATTGCTTTTGTCATCAATCAAAGAGTAAAAGCAAAACTTTGATATGAATGTGGAAGACCATTAAAAGAGTATGCACAAGTGAAATATTTGGTAAGAAATCATAAATAGAAATCAACTCCTCCTTTAAATCTCTGATCTTGGTCAAAGAAACTATTCGTGAAATGTCCATTCATGTGCTACCTCTTCAACTACTTTTAAAGATAAGAAACACGAGCCTCATTTCTTTCCTAGTATAAAGTTTTAGTGTATGCCAAACATCCTTTGCTATCTTGCAAGAGTGAATGTGAGGGATAATCGCATATTTGATAGACAAAGCTATGAATGCATGTTCTTGAGCATCTCTTACATCCCAACAAAGTTGATGTGTAGTAGGTGCAATAGGAACCACAACACAAACACACAAATCGTTGTGAAAATTATCATATACTCAGCCTCACAACTACAAATGACCATAGTAGGCTACTTCTTGCTCAATCAAGATATGCTCGAGCCACCAAGCATGAAGCAAAACCATTGGTCGCCTGAGTGGCATAGTAACTAGTCCAATCTATGTTTTAAAAGAATGATGTAAATCACAAAGTAATGATCCATCTTGGGATAAAACAATGCAAGTGCTTGGATACCACTCAAGTAGTGAAAGATGAACTTAACTACCTATGGTTAATGCATATATGTGGTCATATCAGAGACAGGAAATTAATATCTAGGAGAGTTTTGCAATATTAAATAAAGCATCCAACAACGTGCTGATAGAGAACAACATCAAATACATCTTTCATATCATGAATATTCAGCTCTAAACTTTTATCCATGGAGTGGAAATAGGTTTCCAATCTTCAAATCTAAAACATTGCAATAATGTGTCAGTATATTTTGTATGACAGAAAGCTATTCTCCCATCAACTTGCATAGAGTGAATGCCCAAGCAATAATGCAAACTTATGTTTCAACTTTTATACCCATTTTGTGCCAATGGAATTTTTTTCTAGAGGAAAAAGACATAAAAATGAACTACCATTATTCATGATAGGATCATATTTTGATTGCATAAAAGCCATCAAGTTTTCATAATTTTGTGGTTCATCAAAGGAAATAGGTTCATTCTTATCACAAAGACTAGATACATCAATTGAATAACAATGTGATGCAAAAGAAGCATTATGAGATCCTCAATGAGTACCATATGATAAAGGTGCATTGAACTTGCTACCTCTTAAACTTTTCACCAACCAGTTAGGCATGGTTTTTTCCTCTTGTATGTCATATCCCTCATTAATGAGCATCCTCTAAATCTACATAAATAATGTAATAATATGCATCATCATTTGAAACATGTAAATGCTGAGATTGCCTCACTAGTACCAAGACTTGATTGTTCACCTATAAAAAGAGTTACCAAAGCATCATACACATCCTTTGAGCTAATAATTTCCACAGAAAACAACATCATGTCCTATATGAATGCATTTATATTATCCATAAAAGAGAATGAAAAAATTTATCTTCACAACTATACCCAACTAAAAAACATTTCATAGCCTTATCATACAATTTTCTACATTGTTGTTCATGCACTAATGCATTTCTGAAGAAGAAAAAACACACAAATAGGAGGCTTTCATCCATGCCAAAACTCATATGGAGCAATAGAGTGCAATATTTTTGTGGTACTCCTAATAAGCTCATATGTTACACACATAATAGGCTCAAGCTAGAAGCTATGTGGTTAATCGTGAATTTAGATCATACATGTTGTCATTTCCATGAGAGACATGTTATTCATGTCAACAAATCCGTTTTTGTGAATTGTAGATAGCACTTTTTATTCATAGTTTATGCCAAGCTTAGCCCAAAACTCATTACATTCAGAAGACATATTCAACCCCCTCGATAAGAAAGAGGGTGCTCAATTTACATTGTGATAGATTACGAGCCATAAGCAAGAGCTGTTTAAAGCACAAAAAAACTTCCTACTTTTCTTTCAATGAATAAAATAATAAAATCGATAATGAAAGTAAACCATTGTAGGTAGTTTCCAAATAAAGATGCTTGTAGAGGAATGGAGACGTCACTATGAACAAGATACAATTTATGTGTAGCTCTAAATGAACCATTTTTGTGGAAGTAAGAATGCTCCAATTTACCCAAATAAAACCTTGATAATCTTCTTTATAGGGTGCCTCACGTTTTGGCAGAGAGCCAGCATTTTATATTTGTAGGTGAAGCAAACTAGCAAAATTTAGATGTCAAATCATGCATACCAAAACTTTCCATCTGAAATAGCCTAAGAATCATAAACTATGCATGTGTAATCATTCATAGATTTTGCATAATCCATGAACTTAAATATGTCACAATAAAAATGCAAGAAGCAATGATAATATCATGATATAAGAGATGATGAACTACACGTTTGGCATCAACTAACAAGATAATATTTGAAAGTGTTCAAACTAATATTTATTTTTCCCTAATCCCTAACATAAATAAGACATTTGAAAATGTGAAAGTAGATATATCATCTCCAATAGTTAGAAAGATCATTCGAACTCCCATAACAAGGGAACAGGACTTTGTCCCATATGTGACAATATTCCTTATAGGACTAGGCTCAAGTGAAGTGAAGAAACTATGTTGCAAGGTAATATGTTTGGTTGCACCACTGTCAACATACATAGTATCCAAGTCTACGTTAGACATACACTTCTCATAAGAATATATGCCATGGATGAAATGAGTAGGAATTGCCCACTATTCATTTTGAAGAAGGTTAGTAAAATCTATTTTATGTTTAGATGTCTTTGCAATAGCCATTCCAACCTCCTTCTTCTTTGCCTCCTTTGGAACTAGTTAAGGACAACTCTTAATGACATGATCATTTTCCTTATAATAATTTCTTTTTTTATGCTTTTCTCTCTTCCACTAATCTTTGTCTTCCTTCTTTGCTTGTTAAGCATAAGTAGATCTTTGCCTACTAGTGGAAGAGCTCCATTTAGCTTTGCTCTTTGTGTAAATAAGAAAGCTTAATTTGCAACACACATAATAAATATGTTCTACGTGGAGTGATCTTTTTGTAGCAAAAGAGAGAAAATTCATCAAATGTCAAGGCATTTGGCTTTCCTTTTATCATCACATAGTTGTTCTAAGATGATTGAAAATTTTTGACTCTATAATGCTAACTTTGTTTGAGACATGGACCACAAGTGCAGAGGAATTTCGGTTGGAAGAAAAGAAGGCATTTCATCATACCAAGTTGGATTTCCTAATTTCGATTAAATGGTATTTGCTACATAAAATAGTTCTCCATCTAGAAAAGAATCATCAATTCCTTCTAGAGGTTCTTCATTATCTAAGCAAGATAAGAAGTCTTTCACTATGTGTGAAGAGCGAGTCCATGTATCATATCATAATCAAATTCTTATAAAAGGAGTACCCAGTATGCCAATCTACCAATCAAGTTTTGTTGCTTTACCAGATACAACAACACAGAATGGTCCACATGAAAAATAAAGTTTTGGCCTTATAGATAGTGACAAAACCTTTTGATGGAGTACGTTATTCTAAAGCATTCAGGTTCGATTCCTAAATAGTTATTTTCAATAGTCATGAGATGCTTGAAAGATAAGTCACACTTGGTTGTCCATTGGAAATTTGTGCCTTTGGCATGAGCTAGACAATTGAGAGGGATGACAATGTGGGTTAAACATTCGAAGTGTTGCCCATGCCACCGAATTTGACATAGGAATTGAAGTGCTTTTTTTGCATTTGTCGACAGAGGGTCCTTTAACACCACTTTTATTCTATCAAGATCAAGAGCAATCCCTGCACTAGAAATCACATGTCCTAGTAATTTCACAAAATTCACACCAAACACCAATTAAGCTAGATTTAAACTCAAATGCATTGCTGGCTGCTTAGTAAAAAATAAGCGTAAATGTTGCAAATGATCAGATGTGTGTTACCAAAGACAGAGAAATCATCGAGAAATACATGCATAAAATTAGTTTAATAGGGGGCAAATATGTGTTGCATGTAACACTCAAAAGTGCTAGGGCCATTCTAAAGTCCAAACCACATTACGGTTCAAGCAAATACTCTCCAATTGGTAATAAAATTTGTTTTAAGAATATCTTTATAAGCCATTCGCACCTAATTGTAACCATTGAATCCATCTAAGAAAGAGTATATTTTTGTGCTATGCTTAGGTTGCGATGATCTAGAGAGATCTAGAAGTGCTTGTTTTTCTTGGGTACCATGATAATTGGAGATACCCATTTTGGATATTTGATAGGTATAATATATCCTTCTCTAAACAACTGATCAAGTTTGTCCTTGACTTGCTTTGATACGTGATGACTTGTAAAAACTCCACCTCCCAAATCATCCGTATTTATGTGATAGATGATTGTGCCACTACAACTATCCCCTGCTGTCCTTGATATTGTGAAAACCACTTACCTCACTATGTTTTCATCTTCTTTCTCTATGGTAGTATGTAACCTTCAATCCCATCCTAATTGGACCTACTGTGTACGACACCTTATCCCCTTGTACTATTTAGCAATACCTCATCCCATCGTGGTCACCTAGAAATATAATGAATACTAAAAAAGAAGACAAAAAATAGCGGATAATGCAAGGAGAAAGTAGCAGTATATTACAATGAAAAATCAAGCATTACATATTAGTGGACATTACAATCTAGAGATTACATTTTGCATCTCTATCTTTCTAAAGTACTTTGTACCTTTATATTTCATGAGTCTTATCCTTCCTTTCCTCTCAAAATGTCGTTCATTACAACAATTATTAATAAGCAACCGATAGTCAATTATGTTTTTTCAGGAATTCTAAAAGCTTATGAGAATAAAGAGATTACAAATTGGTATCCAAACTAGACATATTCTAACAATCATCTTTATTGCTTTCTCATTCCAAGGGATTTGGCATACTCTTTTTAGTTGCAAATTTAAAAAGTGGTGGGAGCCTTCTAGTTGTCAACCCTTTACTTTGGTTTTTTGCCTCATTTCTCTATTCTGCCATCAACTTTCCCTCCTAAAGTGTATGTTCCTCAACAACCCATGATGGAGTGTGTTGAGGCTAAATTTGGTTGGCTTGTTCATATGCTTTGTGATCTCAATAGAGATGCTTCTTGGCAACCAACATGAGTTTGTCATTCCATGGATTTCATTAGCATTGATGATGATGAGTATCATCTCTAAGTGTTTCATATCAAGTTCAATGGCATTTAAGAAAATTGTATGGTTCTATAATACTTTAAAATTATCTCCAAGCGTTTTTCAGAAAAGTATGTATGGAAAGATTCTTCAAAAGTTTCCATTGATGGATATCCAAAAATTAACACGTACTATAATGTGCTATTAAACACTTGATTAGAGGCATCTGACTAAAAACAAATAGCAATGGTCTTAACAAAATAACTGAAGCCAAATAAGATGTCTCTAGAGTAGGGCCATAATTAAAATCTATCAAACAAAAGTCTAGTGTTTCCTAAATTTTGATTAACATTTGATAAGCCGGATCGATTAAGTCTGCTACATCTTTCTACCAAAATGCAATAGTGGTACACATATCTATTTAATGCTGATGGTATTATCTTTCAGAGCAGCCATAGTTTGATAATCGAACCGAAGTTTTGTGAATCATGACCATACATGGAGAAGACCATACTTAAGCCATTATCCATCATACATAAATTGTGTGTATATAGGGTTATATTGAATGTATGCATGTATGGTATTGTACATGGTGGTTGTTGCTCTATCACAATGGAAAGTAACAATGTGAGGAGATCCACCTCATAATTTTTTATCCGGGGAGATGTGAGGAAGGTATGATGATGATGAGCAAGTGAGAGTACAAGTGTGTGTCTAAGAAGCACACAAGCATGCACACATACACACACATGCACACATAGCAAGACAAAGAGTAGAACAATGGAATCCTCTATTTGCAAGCTCAAAGAAGACATACAATACTCCAAAATCAATTCACTCTCCAACTAGCTAACCCCAAAAATGAGCTCTCTAGCTGTTTTTATAGTTTTTTTGACTAGTTTTGGCCCTATTGAAACCTAGTTTCCAACCTAGTTCCAGGGTTTATTTGCAGGCTCAAATGGAGTCTAACAAATATGAAAAATAGGTACATAGGTACTTCTAATATTCCTAAATCTTGAGAACTTCTTAGCTTGAATAAAATGGAGTTTCAAAAATGTGAATTGACATTTACAATGGTTTTCACTAATCAGAATCATTGTTTTTATAGGGATTTCTTTTGAAAATTTGACATATACTTCTTGGAGCTCCCTATATGCTCCTTCTTCTCATGTGTCCACTAATTTGATGTGCTCCCATACTCTATGCTTGACCTTGAGTGCAAACACTCCCCCCTCTTGAGTGTCTCATCCCTAATAGGTCCTTGTTGTAGTGGATGTTCCATGTAGTACTTGGAGAGGTAGTTTTGAGCAGGAATCCACAAGAGTGTTTTTCTTCCAAATGTAGCTAGGTCGGTTTTCCTCTTCTTCATTCTATCATTACTAGCCCTTGCAAGTTTCTATCTTTTTGTATGTACTTCTCCCTTGGATTCTTGCATGATATTGTAGTTGTGAGTCTTAAAAATGACTAGTTGCTCAAAAGAGGTTTTAATGTTCATTATGAGGAGCTATCAGTTGTGAATTGCTTCACAGGTACTGATGCGATAGGCTGGATGTCCTTTGGATATTTTCTAGCATGGGTTAGTTTCCTTGCCAAGTACTTGTAACCCATAATAAATGATGGGTAAGTGTGTTAGTGCATGGATTAAAGAAAATACGTGCCTTATGCATGGCCTTGTAATGTGGCACTATGCATGGGTAATTGGGGAATGCATGCATAAAGTATGGTGCAAAAAATTGGGTCTTGAGCTACATGCTCAAGGGTATGCTGACAAAGAGGTTTCCTAATCTATAATTGTTATTTCATTGCGAAGGTAGGGTATTCTTACCATGGTGAAAGGTCGGTCGATATTCACCTCTTTTACACCCATCACAGTGATTGGCCATTGGCTTGTCATTCACTGCTGATGGATTTCCTTGTTGATGTTTCACTGATGAGATTCTTCGAGCATATGGTCCTTTCTGTTCTCTCTTTTCTTTCCTTTCTCTCTCTATCTCTCTCTCTTCCTTTTTTAAGAAACTATCACAAAACAAGAAGAAAGAAGTTAATATCAATAAAATAGTTTACATATGTCAGATGTGTCTCATGTGCCTAGGATTCTCAATTGTGTCTATGCACGGCCTTGTAATGTGGCCCTATATTAATGCATACTATGGAAATGCATGACCTGAATGGTGCAAAAGATGGGGTTATGAAAAGAGCACATGGTTTTCGCATGTTGAGGCTTCTGATGTTACTTGTAGACATTAATTCAACCTTTGTTTAGGGGTATCTGTAGGATCTCAAAAGGACGTGGATCATTCCTCCTTATAGGGATCCATTGTAGAAAAATGTTCAGCTGTGTAGAGATCACTTTGGACTTCTTCACCTTTGGATGGTTTCTGAACTTTGGTTTTCCTCTTTATTGGCTCTTTGGTTATATGGGGGCTACTGGTGCTTTTGGCTTCCAAACCCATACTCTTGTTGCTTGCCGTCGTACTATTGTTGAAGAGGTGAGTTGATCACCATTTGATCTTGGTGCTTTATTCTGATCCTTGCCTTTCCTTGACTTCATTGTTGAAACTTTACTTGTGTGGGAGAACATAGTGTTTTGTCCATGTAAGAGTTCCTTTTGTACCACATGTGTAATCCTCCTTCTTGAGCTATAACTAATTTCCTAGGCACCCAAATTTGTGTGTTACTGTGGTTGGCCTTCATCCATTGCTTCAGTACCCATGTTCGTAGTACTCTTTCAGATAGTGATCATCATTGTTCTACTACATGTTGCCTTCTCGTTGTTGATATATTTAGGTAGTGATGTGTGTGAACACTCTAGGACCCCCGGTGCACCTTTTTCCCTCTTTAGGAGTTTTTTTTCCCCCGGCTTGTATATACACCTATTGCACTAATGGGCTACTTATCTTTGTACATTCTCTAGTAATAGATTCAGCATTGTGTGTTGTGCTCCAAGCTTCTTCTTCTTCCTTGTGCTGTTTGCGTGCTTCCATAGACATCTAACTCCAAAAATTGGTATTAGAGCAGGTCATTGGTTCATCTAGGGCAGTGTCGACACTCCTCTGGTTACAGTCTCAGAATCACACGAATTTTGGTGAGCATACTCGGCGTGTTTCCAAGATTGTTTTGTAAGTACTATACAGGGAATGATGATATCATAAAGAACTGTCCAAAATTGGCTGCTAAAGAGGCAAAGAAGAAAGAGGGAATACTGTTACATGTGCCAACAACTCCTCTTATCCTGTTATTGGAGTTGGTAAGATCATTTTGACTACTGCTGATGGTAGTTCTTTCACTTTGTCAGATGCTTTATTTGTGCCAGGGATCAAGAAGAGCCTGTTATCAGTTTCTACATTAGCCAAGATTGGCTTGGTTATGAAATTTGTTGATGACATGTGTATAGTTCATGATCTGTCAAATGGTGATGTGATTATTGCTTCTAGCATTTTATGTCATGGGATGTATAAGCTCATAGACTATGAAATATCTGTAAAAAAATTTGGCATGTGCAGTAATTGATTCTCAGGCTATGTCAGATGCAAAGCTTTGGCATACATGCTTTGGTCATCTGAATTTTGCTAGTTTGCTACGCCTGCAAAAATCTGAAATGTTGTCCTCTTTGCACAAACTTGAGGCACTTGGAAAACATGTTTGTGAAGGCTGTATTTTGGACAAAATGCAGCATTCGTCCTTTCCAAAAGATAGTTCAGTTCAAGCTATGCAAAAATTGCAGCTTGTACATAGTGATGCCTGTGGTCCTATGTAGACACCTTCTTTTGGGAATTATCTTTACTTAGTGACTTTCATCGATGATTTTTCTAGGCATGCATGCTTCAAAAACTTTTTGGTTTTGGCTGAAAATCTGTCAGCATGTAAAATGGGAACCCTTCTTTCTGATCGAGGGGGGGAATATATGTCTTCTGATTTTAATGCATATCTAGCTGAACATGGGATAAAACACCAGTATAGAGTGCCGTATGCACCTCAACAGAATGGAGTTGTTGAACGAAAGAACATGTCACTTATGGAGATGGTGAGGTGTCCCACTAAATTTTTGTAGTCTATCACTCTATATGAGGCTTGGCATGATCGCAAGCCATCTGTTGGTCATCTGCATGTTTTTGGTAGTTTTTCATATGCATTAGTGCCTCAACAACATCACAGAAAAGTGGATGATAAAGCAATAAAATGTATTTTTGTTGGGTACAGTTCTGAAAGTAAAGGCTATCGTTTATATCATCCACAGACTAAACGCATTCTGGTTAGCCGATGTTGTTTTTGTGGAGGATGCTATTCAGCCATTGCTTTCATTTACTAAGGAGACATCTGTTAGCCCCAAAAACATGTATGATACTTTGGTGCCTCTTTTTACAGGTGGAAAATATAGTGCTGGTCCAAATGAGGCAACTTCTCAACATTTGTAGGTTTCATGTGATGATGCAAATCATTTCATTTCTGATGTAGATTTACATGATTCACTTATTGATGAGAGAGCTGATATTGAGCAGAAAAGAACTATGCCAGAATGGCTAGTGAAAAGCTTGCGTGACAGCAAATTAGATGCACCTCTGTCATATCATACTCGATCAAGCTCTCATAGTGCCTCTTTTGCATTAGATTTCTATGCTATGGCTGCATCTAGTCTTTGTGATGAGACTGAGCCTGTTGTGTTTGATGAAGCACAAAATTCAGAAAATTGGATGGCTGCTATGCAATTTGAATATGATGCTATAATGAAGAATGGTACTTGCCTCTTGGCAAGAAGACCATTGGCACTAAGTGGGTATACACGCTGAAGCGTAAACCTAATGGTATAGTTGGCACATATAAGGCTAGGCTTGTTGCAAAGGGTTATGCATAGGAAAGAGGCATTGATTTTGATGAGACCTTTGCACATACATGCCGTATGACTACTGTTCGGAGCATCTGTGGAGCATTTGTGCACTTGCAGCTCATCATGGTTGGAATGTACATTAGTTGGACATTAAAACAACATTTCTCAATGGTGACTTGCATGAAGAAGTGTATGTTTTTTAGCCCCGTGGCTTTGTGCGGAAAGGCCATGACAACCAGGTGTGCAAGTTAAAGAAGGCATTACATGGTTTAAAGCAAGTACCACGTGCTTGTTATGAGAAGATACATGCCTATCTAATTGCACATATTTTTGAGAACAGTCCAATTGAAAGCACCTTTTATGTTAAGCGTGCTAATGATGTACTTCCGATCATTGTGGTTTATGTCGATGACATGTTGCTCACTGGTACTCATGAGAGGGATATTGCTGATTTTAAGGTTGATTTGCATGCCTCATTTGAGATGTCTGATTTGGGGCATTTGCATCATTATTTGGGCATTCAATTTATGCACGTTGATGGTGGAATGGCTTTGTCTCAAACAAAATATATTGACACATTATTGTAGCATTTTGGACTTGAAGATTGTAAGCCTATTGCCACTCCTATGGAGACAAGTTTACGATTGAGTCTTCATGATGCTAGAGATGCATTTGATGCTGTTCTCTATCAGCATGTTGTTGGATGCTTGATTTACTTATGCATTACTCGGCCAGATATTCAGTTTTCTATCTCAGAGATGAGCAAGTTTATGCATTGCCCAGAAGTCAAGCATTAGCAGGCAGTTAAGCATATCTTTCGCTACTTGAGTGGTACTCTGCTACATGGGTTTTTTTATCCCAAGGGGGATCACTACCGCCAGATTTGCATGCTTTTTATGACTCTGATTGGGCTGCTTGCTATGACACTCATGTATCCACTAGTGGCTTTTGCTTCATGCTTGGTAGTTCATGTATATCTTGGTTGAGCAAGAAGCAGCCTACTGTGGCCACTTCTAGTTGTGAGGCTGAGTATAGGGCAGCATTCATAGCTATTGTTGAGTGTGTGTGGCTCAGACACCTTATGGCTGATTTGGGTGTTGGTGATTCTTTTGCCACCACCATCTTCATTGACAGTCAGAGCGCATTGGCAGTTGCGAGGAACCCTGTGTTCCATGCTCGCACTAAGCACATTGAGATGCATTATCATTATGTCAGGGAGAGGTTCTCTGTTGGGGAGATCAGCTTGGCATATGTGCCCACGCAGGAGAACATTGCAGACCTTTTCATGAAGGCTCTTCCTAGGGAGAAGTTTGAAGCGTTCTGCAAATCTTTGGGCTTACTTCCTTTTGTGGAGTGATTTCCACATAGCTTGGCACTTCCTTATACATGAGTGCTAGCTACTTTTTCACCGTATCACTCCCAGGGGGGATTTGTTGATATATTTAGGTAGTGATGTGTGTGAACACTCTAGGACCACCGAGGCACTTTTTTCCCTCTTTAGGAGGTTTTTCCCCCCCGGCTTGTATATATGCCTATTGCCCTAATGGGCTACTTATCTGTGTACATTCTCTAGTAATACATTCAGTATTGTGTGTTGTGCTCTAAGCTTCTTCTTCTTCCTTGTGTTGTTCGCATGCTTTCCCGGACGTCTAACTCCAACACCCGTTTTCTGCTACTTCTTGGGTAAGGAGTTTGATTGCAATGGTGTGATTGATTGCTCTCCCTTTTGTACCCAGATCTGATTCATGTATGAAACTAATTTCTTCTTGAATTTTGTTTGTCTATTTGATATAGCGGTTGTCTTGTATTTTTTCGCTTGGCTCTATGGTTGAACGACTGTGGACACATTAGTCTTTGAAAAAGGAGAGAGATCCACTCACCTTGAGCCTGTTCTTTCATGATTTTCTCCTTTTGCATCATAGAGCTTTTGACACATACAAAATCTTTATCTCTAAGATTATTCTTAGAAGAACTAAGAGACTATGTGATATCTGGATCTCTGATCATGTCATTCTCTAGTTCTAATGTAATGCATTGCTCATGTATCCAAACATGAGGAAGTTGACTTATTAGGTTTAAGTTGACTGCATGGTCATAGATCTAATCTTGACCCAAGACAAGTGGTTTCGTAAGGTTTTCGTCTTGACATACAAGCATTTTAGCTATCAATGGAACATCTTGAAGATAGATGGGAAGCTCCACCTCACCCAAACAAGGGGTTTCCACACCTCCAATCCTATGAGATAGGCTTTTATTGAATGCAGGTTGAATTGTAGATCTTGGTAGTATGAGAGTCTAACTGCACTAGTTGTTGCACCTGAATCAATCAAGGATCACATAGTCATAAAACTCTATCCTCATCCTACCTCGATGGTCACAAAGGGATGCTGATCGATTATCTGAGGAGAAATTAAACCTGATCTTTGACACATGGCCATGTGATATTTTGGGGCTTCAAGTTTGACATTTAGGCCTAGTCGCCTTCACGTATTGTGCCTAATGTGCTCTCTAGCCTCTACCTATGCTTCATCTCTAATCTCTAACTCTTTTTTTTTTTTTGCTTCTTAGTAGCATTGAGTCTCATTAGCATATCCTCTATAAGAGGCTCTTGATATAGCTTGACTCGACATCCACTAATATATTTTGGCAAGATGTCACCTTCTAGAGTTGCCAACTCAATCGGACAGCTAGTGGAAATTCTATTAATGACCATGGGTCCAAATCCTCATTTTTCTAGTTTATGGGCATGTTGTTTTAGTGTATAAACTAACACCAGGTCTCCGTCTTTAAATCCTTTATCGTTGATGTGTGCATCAAAGTATGCCTTTTGTCTCTTCTTTGCACCATAGATGCCTACTGTCGCTCGTAGCCTTGTTTCAACTAAGCATTCTAGATCAATAATTCTAGAGAAAAACTCATGTCCATTCCGCTCATGCTCTTGTGCTACTTTGGAGTCGGGATGAAGAAGTATAATGATAACATAGCATTTTGTCCGAAGACCATCTAAACTGGGGTGGCATTGAGTACCATTTTGTAGGCAACTCGGTAAGTCCAAACAAAATGATGAAGTTGTTTATCCCAATAATAATGTTTAGAATTTACCAATTTTGTCAATACATTACATAGTATCTTATTTGTGCTCTTGACTTTTCTGTTAGCTTGTGGATGTTAGTGAGCAGACTTCCTATGTACCACAAAGAATTCTTGGAGAAGGTTTTCAATGACTTCATTCAAGAAGTGCATACCTCTATCAGTTATGCACTCTGTTCGTAACCCGTATCTAGTGAACACATTCTCAAATAAAAACTTAGACTTCGTTTGAGCATCATTATTTGTTATGGCTTTTACTTCTACCCACTTTGTAAGGTAATCTATGGCTACAATACTGTACTCTGCATGGGAGTTTTTGGTTGAGGGATTAATAGGACCTAGAAAGTCTATATTCCACTTTGATAATGCATGTCCTCCCATCATTGAACTCAAAGGCATCTTGTATTTTTTGAGAAGATGTTGTGCACATTTGCATGTGTAAAATCTCTTGGCATAGGTATGTGCATCCATATGAAGAGTGGGCCACGAAAGTCGTGAGAATAGAATTGTCTTAATTACTCGGTCATGCCCGAAGTGTCCACTTGCAACATACTATATGTAGTTTCTAAAAATAAAAAATAGTTCGTGAACACACATTCTGAAGTAACCATCTTTGCCTCTTTCGTAAAGGTTGTATCCTACTAAGGTGTAGTCTCGAGCCTCTTGTTCCATGCTTCCTTTTCTTGCTAGACTAGCCTCGCTCAGTTATGTCCCTACTCTCATGAATTCTACCAATGGAGCACTCCATTTTGGAATTAATGACACATGATAAGGGGTAGCATGCTCAAGTAGGGGTCTCTATTGACAGATTGGACATTTCTTAATCCACTCATGTATTGCTTTATCTATACTAGGCCAATACACTCCTAAACATTTTAGATTCTGCAATGGTCTTTTTTTAGAATAGTGATTCCCTAGTATTTCATGGGCTTGCTGCAACCAACTACTATGTTCATCATCCTTGACACAACAAGATAGTACACCCTCTATATCCTGTTTGTACATACTTCCTACCAATATTTGATATTTTTGTGATTTTATAATTTCCTCTTTATTCATTTTCACAATCTTATTTGTGGGTCCAAAGGTTAGAACATGTACCAACTTATTTACCCATCTAGGAACAACTTCTAAATTGAACAGATAAGCATCAGGTAGTTCATCAGACACTCCTTGTGGTGGCTCTCATGAGGTGATGTGAGAAAGGTGATCTGCCCTAAGTTGGCTCCTCCCTTTCCTCACAACCACTTCAAAATTTTATTTCATTTGTAAGAGGAACCATCTTACTAAGTGTCTTATATTGCAAGGTTTATTGAACATATATAATAAAGCTTGATGATCAATGAAAAATTTGAACTTATTAGCCAATAGATAGTTTGATTGATAGTATAGTTTGATTGAGCTGCACAGTTTCATTGAGCTGCATTTAGTTGTCTGCTAGCATATGTTATAGGCAAATCTAGATTTCCTTCAACTATGGATTGTGCTAGCACACATCCTATTGCATAATTGGATGCATCTACATGGACATAAAATATCTTATTCCAATTACGAGTGGTCAATATTGGGGCTCTGCACAAACGTCTATTTATCTCATTGAAGGGATTTTTGCATTCGTCATTCCACTTAGAATTTGTCAACAAAGCATGAAGAGGTTTATATATGACCACATGCATGTGGATAAACCTACGGTAATATCCACAGTTTCCCGTAAAGGGCTTGTACCTCTTTAACATTCCTTGGTGTTTGCAACTCTGGTATGTCTATTACTTTGTCCTCATCTATTGATATTATGTTCTTAGAAACAATATGACGTAGGATCTTATCTTGGCATACCATGAACACTCACTTTTTTGGGTTTAGACACACTCGATATTCTCTACACTTGTTGAAGATCTAGCTAAGCTCAGGAATGTGGTATCTTCTTTCTTGGGAATGGGTGCATAAATCGTCCACATATACTTCCAAGCTCTTTCACAAGAACTCTTTGAAGACATGACACATGATCCTTTCGAATGTTGCAGATGCATTTGTGAGCCCAAATGGCATCATGTAGAATGCAAAGATTCCGTGCTCCATGGAAAAATCCATTTTATGTTGATCTTTTGGGGCAATGGCTACTTGGTTGTAACCTGAACACCCATCAAGGAAGTTATAAACTTCCTGGCTTGCAACACGCTCCAATAAATGTTCGGCTATTGGAAGTGGATAGATATCTATGATCATAGCGGCATTAAGTTTTTGAGGGTTAATACACACCCATAACTTTCCATTATTCTTGGCCACCACTACAATGGGGGACACCCATTGAGTATGCTCAATCTCATAGATAAATCTAGCTTCAATGAGTGGGTCGATTTGTGTCGATTTCTTCTTTTATTTTGGATGCATAAGTTTCATTATATGTGTAGGGCTTCTATTTGTTGGGATTTGCATCCGCCATCATGGGGATTGTATGAGAGCATATTTGCGAGCCTACTCCCTTCAAGTCTCTATAGGTCCATGCAAAAACATCTCTATATTCCCTTAATAAAGCTTCAAGCTTTACTTATTCTTCTTCACTTAGGTCTTCCCCTATGTATGTATATCGCTCTTCATTCTCTTCAATGGTTACTAGGATTTTTTGGTTTTTTCTTTATTATCATATGCTTTTCCTATGATGGCCTCTCTCTTACGCATTTGTACCAAGATTTTTTGGTCTTCTACTTCATATTTCTTGAAATTCTCCGGTACTTAGAACAATGATTCCTCCTCTGCTTGTTTCACTGCATTTCTTTTCTTTCTCTTTTGACTATCTTCACTTCCATCCTTTGAATTTACAGTTTTAATGCTTGTGAGAGCTCCGTCTTCATTTTGGGGAAACACTCCTAAATTTTCTAGATAATGCTTCTTTGAGCCAAAGCAACTATCCATCAGAATGGACTCTAGATCATCGTCCTTCTCTTCTTTTATGACCTTATTAGAGTCACACTCTTCTAGCAAAGGTTCACACATGATCAAAGAGATATCATAACCCTCCTCATCACAATGAGGTGTCCAATGTTCTTCATTGATAGTGGAGTCCATGGTGGCTAAGATTTCTACCCAACCATGAGGCTCAAATTCCTCATCCGAAAGGATCATAGGTGTGTAGGCTGGGTCTCTAGCTCGTCTAGCTTCTTGAGAAGTTCCTTCTTCTCTCATTTTTAGGCATCTTTCATCTTCCTATATGACCTTGCACATCCACAAGTCATTTTCTTCATGCATCGAGGATGGACCAAAAGAGCTTACAGAATGCTCAAAGATTGAATCCTCTTGGACCTTGTGGATATGATTCCATTCTAGGGGTGGTATGTCTCTAAAAGTATAGTCCTTCAAATTTACCTTTGTTGTGATCCCTAAGGGTTGTAGGTACAATGATATAGTTCTCCAATCCTATACCACCTGTAGTTGTCATAGGAAGGGTCTTCCTAGGATCATTTCATAAGCATTATTTTTGCCAAAGTCAGATATAGCAAAGGTTTGTTCAAACTCTAGACCACAAGTGGTTAGAGTTATCCCTTCTAGAAATCCTAGAGGTCTTTCATCATTGCCATCAGCCATTTGAAGCTTCATTCTAGTTGGTCTTAATGCACATTTGCCCCATTGCTTCCACAAGGAGATGGTCACAATCACAATACCAGCACCAAAATCTAAGATAGCTTTGGTTGTGTAACCTTGGTAGGTGATTGGAAGATAAGTATTACCTTCTTCACCGTCACTCATGTCTCTTATTTTTTCTAGAGGTTCTCTAGGAGCGTTTGCTTAGAATCTACTTTTGATGTATTGGAATCAAGTTCAGGAACTTGATTTGCCACATGTTTTTGCAACACATGTTTTACTTTAAGAAACTCTTCTAAGGTGAGATGAAGCTCAACCTTAGTGTTTTTCATGACTTTAGTGTTTCTTGGAACCACTAAGTCTTCAAGCAAGACCTTCAAATCTTTCTAGTAAACCCTGGAAATGCAAACCTGGCTTGATAGAATTTATCTGATTGAACAATTGATTGGTTTCTAGAATAGCCTAATCTAGTTCTACCATTTTCATGCTCATTTTTGTCCAGTTATTCTTTAAGTATGATCTAGGGTAACTCTTGTCTAGGTTTGCAACTGTTGGCCCTTCTTGAAGTCAAGATTGGTAGGCCTTGAACATCATGTCCAAGCCTTCTGCGGTTTGATCTACCAACATTGATCTTGCTTTGGGTGGTGATGGGGTTACATGGGGTTGATAAGATGGTGATGGTGATGATGGTGGTGGTGATTCTTGAGAGTGTGTGTGAGATGCAATTTTTGCAACTTTAGCTTTGGTCTCTCTTATGCTTTCTTCAAGTTCGCTCATCTTCTTTGTCCATTGTCTTTTCATCCATTCATAATTGTCCTTCCAAGCTCTTGGCCTCTTCCTTGCTAGACTCTCAGTCTTGCTAACCTTTGAACTCTTTTCTTGACCCAAGCCTTGGTTTTGTTGTAATGCCTGAGCTCTAGTGACTACTTGCACTAGGGCAGTGGAAGTCACACGTGCACTAGAATCTACTAGTAATCCAATGATGGTAATAGGAATAATCTTTCACACATTGTTTGGGTTCTTGGGATAATCCCATAATAGGTGCTCCTTCCCATAATCTAGAAAAAAACATTGAATTGTCACTGATAGGGGTTGCATCCCTACAATTATAGGGGAATCACAAATGACGTGATCTCCTTGGCATCTTAACATGATCCTCTAGGTGTTGGGGTTCTTATTTGTCTAGGTTGGGGCCATGGGTTTGGATTTGTAATAATGACATTGGAGTATTCAGGCTTCCAATTTCGTTCCATTGATAGTGCTTCATATTGATATGGATACATCTGAGTGTGCTCGGGTGACTCTATGTAATAAGCTCATGGACTGTCTTCATGGGTGTAGTCAAAACTTTGAGCATGAGGGTCATTTTTTGAGACCAAAGGGGTCATCAACATGAATGCTCTATTAGGGTTCCTCTCTATCATTGCATACTTAACTCGAATCACATTGGTAGGAGGTGATGGTTAGTGTCCTAGGACTGATTGTGGCCTATATAGTGCATGGTGTTGCTGCTGATATTAAGGTTGATATTGTTATGTGGCCTATTATGCAATTGTTGGTATTGGTTGTGATACCTACCTTGTTGATAAGGTTTTTGAACAATGTTTTCTAATAGCTTGCCTATTGTACAGACAATCTTGAGTCATGTGGTTTGTGAATTTCCTCTCAATAGTTCAACATGGAGCATTCTATTCTCTCACAATCCAGTTTTCCATTTGGCATACATTGGCCATGTGGTCTCCTTTACAAGTATAACATTGCTTCAACAAGGTGACCCTTGGTGTTTGTCTATTTTGAGCTCCTAGATTGTTGCCCACGTGCTCAGCTAGCTCATCTATGGTAGTGGAGGGACTAGAGGTATTACTAGTAGAAGTGTCAGAATCCTCATAGAGTTTGGACAATTCTAAGTCCTCACCCAAGTTGTCTTCTATGTCAATACACATTCTCAAGCATTGATCTACTGTGATTGGCTCCTTGAGATATACATATGATCCAAGTTTCTTGCTTAGAAGTCCGTCTAAAAATAGGAAAATTTGTTTTTCTTGTGTAGGTAATTTAGGTGTAGATCATTTTTCGAGGTATTGTTTAAATCTCCCTCCTACTAGCTGAATTGTTTCTTGGGGTGTCTACCTAAAGCTGTGAATTGAATATGATATTTTATGTTTGATGCCACTCTTGGAAAAATCTATGATGAATGCTTTTAGCAATTCACCTAAATTTTGATAATTGTGATGTTTAGGGGTTGAAATGAAGCTAAGACAGTAGCCTTGAGGGTCAAATTAAATGCCTCAAACTCGGTGAATAATTCCTTGACCTCTTCAGCTCGTAGCACTTAATTCAACTCAAGCACATGATCATAAGGATCTCTTGACCCATCAAAGTAGCTTTTCATGGTCTTGACCATTTGAGAGGGTCTAAGGGCTCTTGGGTACTCTCAGGGTCTAAGCAATGGAAAATCATGTTCCTCTCTTTAATGCTATGTGCTCTATGTCTCTCTCTCTTTCAAGTCTTTCACTTTCAAGTCTTACACTTTCAAGCCCTGATCTCTCTCTACCCCCAATGTGTGCAAAACTTACCTCACATCTCTCTCGAGCTCTTTCCCTCTAGGTTTCATGAGCCTAGGATGATCCTATTCCTTGGAGGCCATAGGAAAAATTATATCTTGGTGGAGGGAAAATTAGTTTGCCTTTCTAAGTATAGGTGTTCTTTCCATGCTCTATTACCATGAACATTCTCTTTGATGTGTTATCCAGATGGACAACTTTTCCTAGTATCTCATGATCTTTGAATTTGTAGATGGCAACATCACGTATTTTGCTAGGTTGATCTGACTTGAATCTCCAAAAATCTTCCTCTGTTTATCTATTCAAGAATAGTTCTATGCTTTTGTTATCTTGGAGAACCCATTCAGATGTGAATACCTTGTTAAAGTTAGATTTTCCTCTAGGTTTCCCAATCTCTTTCGTTCGGTGGTCCTGTTCTAAACCTCCGTTTTTTGTTACAGGGATCACTACCCCAAATTCTTGGTACTATCAGGTTGATTGGTCACTATGTACATGGTTTGTTCTTTATCTATTTAGGCATCTTCCTCAAACTTAAGCACGGGATATTCCAATCCCATGAGTTGGTCTGGGTTTCCCAATTGGACCACCAACCTCCTCAAACCGTCCTCATAGATGTGATCACCTAATTGGTTGGTTGGAATGTACTCTAGCTGAGTTTTGTATGGTCCTTTACGTCATTCTGAGTATGTTAATCCTGAACCACCTTCTAGTCTCTCCATGGTGTAGGACATCTCTAAGAGGCTTGTTTTTTAGCTTAGTTCGTATGGATATCTGCTCTATTTTTGGGCCCAAGATCATGTTGTGGTTCTAACACTAGCCTTACATGTGAGAAGCAGAGAATGCCATACCTAGGAATCCCCTCGTAGCCGATTTATAGCCCTTGCCTTGTCACCATCAAGAGTTCTCTCTAAGGTCCCTCTACTCATCTAGCCATCATGAGTAGGTACCTCGTATGAACTCTCTAGCGTTTTGGCCTTGGCTATCCCCTGAGCAAGGAACTTCTCATTCCTCCACACATGTACATCTATGGAATATAACACTCACTCCCCCTTCTAAAGATCATTGTCCTCAATAATATAGAAGGAGCTATAGACTTGAGAATCAAAATCTATGATTCCAAATAATAAGACTAGAGTGTGCTAGGTGTCTAAAATACTAGATGTTGAAAAAGTATACAACTAGTCTCTATGCTTCTTATCTATCATTTCCACAAGTAAATAGCACTCCTTGCCTTGGGCATACTATAGGAATCCCTCTGAGGCCCAATGAGTCCATATGCGCACAACATAAGTACTTGGAATATCCTCGAGTGCCCTATGCCTAGACCTTGAACACTAACTTGTGATGGCTTGTCACCTATAGAGACCTTGGTAACTTGCCCTTATTTCCTTGAAATAACCATTGATAGCTTATCATATGTTATAACTGCACAAAATCACTTACTCCACTAGAGTAATGAAAAAGCTAACTCTACCCCAATTTTTATAGATAAATACTAAAAATAAATGGAAATCTTTTCCAAATAGTGCTTAATCTGTAAGATCAAGTAAATCTGATTGATTTACTCACTGTAATGAAATGAAACTCAAGAAATTCTCATCATGATCCAAAGTGTGAATCCAAGTTGTCAAATCTACCAATGATCCAAAATATGGACCATGATATCAATCTATCATATCCAAAACATGGATCAAAATCTTGATCTATCATATATAACAATCCAAACTAGGAATAAAAATCTCTTCCATACAAAGTAAATCCCAATCCACTCTATCAAACTAATTCCATCATGCCAAGTGAAGATGTTCTTAGAAAGTATAGCAACTAGTGGAACTACCACCACCTTCTCATTAATACCATGCATGATGTTCTAAGTGGATGAAACTTGCTTCATCTTTAACCACAATTTGAACATGACTATGATCAAAGCATTCCTAACTAGAAGTGAGGTGTCTCTAGTAAACTATTGTAATAACATAGCACTCCATGATATAATGAGGACCATGATATAAGTCCACAAAATACACTAAAAAAATTGTAAGTAGATGTGTGCACACTCATAGCCCACTAGGCTAAGCATCTAGCTCACCTCATACACACTGTATAAAACATGGCCTATCATCAGGCACATCAAATGAAGTAGTACGTACTTTATGGATTTATTCCTAATGCAATTTCCTATTCATAATGTTGGAGTTAGATGTCTGCGGAAGCATGCGAACAACACAAGGAAGAAGAAGAAGCTTGGAGCACAACACACAATACTGAATGTATTACTAGAGAATGTACAAAGATAAGTAGCCCATTAGGGAAATAGTCATATATACAAGCCGGGGGAAAAAACCTCTTAAAGACGGAAAAAAGTGCCCCGGCAATTCTAGTGTGTTCACACGCATCACTACCTCAATATATCAACAAATCCCCCCTAGGAGTGATGCGGTGAACAAGGAGCTGGCACTCATGTATAAGGAAGTGCCAAGCTATGTGGAAATCACTCCACAAAAGGAAGTAAGCCCGAAGCTTTGCGTAAAGCTTCAAACTTCTCCCTAGGTAGAGCCTTCGTGAAAAGGTCTGCAATGTTCTCCTGCATGGGCACATATGCCAAGCTTATCTCCCCAGCACAGAACCTCTCCCTGACATAGTGATAATGCACCTCAATGTGCTTAGTGCGAGCATGGAACACAAGCTCCCTTGCAACTGCCAATGCACTCTGACTGTCAGTGAAGATGGTGATGGCAGAAGTCTGACCAACACCCAAATCAGCCATAAGGCGTCTTAGCCACACACACTCAATAGTCGTTGTGAAAGCTGTCCTATACTCAGCCTCACAATTGGAACTGGCCACAGCAGGCTACTTCTTGCTCAAAAAAGATATACATGAGCTACCAAGCATGAAGCAAAAGCCACTAGTGGACACATGAGTGTCATAGCAAGCAACCCAATCAGAGTTAGAAAAAGCATGAAAATCTGGCGGTAGTGATCCCCCCTTCGGATAAAATAACCCAAGTAGTCGAGTACCACTCAAATAGCGAAAGGTGCGCTTAACTTCCTGCCAATGCTTGACTCATGGGCAATGCATAAACCTGCTCATCTGTGAGACAGCAAACTGAATATCTAGCCGAGTAATGCATAAGTAAATCAAGCATCCAATAGCTTGCTGATAGAGAACAACATCAAATGCATCTCTAGCATCATTAAGACTCAAACATAAACCTGTCTCAATAGGAGTGGCAATAGGCTTACAGTCTTCAAGGCCGAAATGCTAGAATAATGTGTCAATATATTTCGTTTGACACAAAGCCATTCCACCATCAACTTGCATAAACTGAATGCCCAAATAGTGATGCAAATGCCCCAAATGAGACAATCAGAAGCACATCATTAGCACGCTTAACATATAAGGTGCTTTCAGTTGGACTGTTCTCAAAAGCATGTGCAATGAAATAGGCATGTATCTTCTCATACCAATCACATGGTGCTTGCTTTAAACCATATAACGCCTTCTTTAACCTGCACACCTGGTTTTCATGCCCTTTCTGCATAAACAAATGCTCCAAACAATAGTCATATGACGTAGGTGCAAAGGTCTCATCAAAATCACTCCCTCTTTCCTGCGCATAACCCTTTGCAACAAGCCTAGCCTTATACCTAGCACATAAAGACCAATTACCATTCTTCATTATGGCATCATATTTAGATTGCATAGCAGCCATCCAATTTTCTGAATTTTGTGCTTCATCAAACGAAACAGGCTCATTCTCGTCACAGAGACTAGATGTAGCCGTAGCATAGCAATCTGATGCAAAAGAGGCACTATGAGAGCCTGAACTAGTACGATATGACAGAGGTGCATCTAATTTGCTGTCACACAAAGTCTGCACGAGCCATTTTTGCATAGTTTTTGCCTGTTCAATATTAGCTCTCTCATCAACTAGTGCATCATGTAAATCTGCATCAGAAATCGAATGATGTGCATCATCACATGAAACCTGCAAAGGCTGAGAAGTTGCCTCATTGGGACTAGCACTAGACTGTCCACCTATAAAAAGAGGGAGCAAAGTATCATACATGTCTTTGGAGCTAACAGATGTCTCCTTAGTACATGAAAGCAATGGTTGAATAGAATCTTCCAAAAAAACAACATCATGGATAACTAGAATGCGTTTAGTTTGTGGATGATACAGACGATAGCCTTTACTTTCAGAACTGTATCCAACAAAAATACATTTTACTACTTTATCATCCAACTTTCTACGATGTCGTTCAGGCACTAATGCATATGCCAAACAACTCAAAACACGCAGATGAGCAAAAGATGGCTTGGGATCATGCCAAGCCTCATATGGAGTGATAGATTGTAGGGCTTTAGTAGGACACCTGTTCAGTAAATATGCTGCACACATGACAACCTCAAGCCAGAAACTATGTGGTAGAGCCTGAGTCTTGACCATACACCTTTCCATCTCCATGAGTGACATGTTCTTTCGTTCAGCAACTCCATTTTGTTGAGGTGTATACGACACTGTACACTGGTGTTTTATCCCACGTTCAACCAGAAATACATTAAAATTAGAAGACATATATTCCCCCCCTCGATCAGAATGGAGGGTGCCCATTTTACATGCTGATAGATTTTCAGCTAAAACCAAAAACTGCTTGAAGCACATGAACACTTCGGACCTTTCCTTTAATGGATATACCCATGCATGCTTGGAAAAATCATCGATGAAAGTCACGAAGTAAAGATAATTCTCAAAAGAAGGTGTCTGTATAGGACCACAGACATCACTATGTACAAGTTGCAATTTCTGTGTAGCCCGAACTGAACCATCTTTTGGAAAGGACGAACGCTGCATTTTGCTGAAAATACGACCTTAACAAACATGTTTTCCCGGTGCCTCAAGTTTGGGCAAAGAGGACACCATTTTCAGATTTCTACAGGCGTAGCAAACTGGCAAAATTGAGATGACCAAAGCGTGCATGCCAAAGCTTTGCATCTGACATAGCCTCAGAATCATTTACTGCACATGCCAAATCATTTACAGATCTTTCATAGTCTATGAGCTTATACAACCCACGACATAAAATGCCAGAAGCAATAATCACAGATCATGAGCTATACACCTGTCATCAACAATTTTCACAACCAAGCCAATCTTGGCTAATGCAGAAACTGATAACGGGTTCTTCTTGATCCCTGGCACAAATAAAGCATCTGACAAAGTGAAAGAACTACCGTGAGCAGTAGTCAAAATGATCTTACCAACTCCCATAACAGGATAGGAGGAGTTGTTGGCGCATGTAACAGTATTCCGTGTAGGGGCAGGCTCGAGTGAAGAGAAGAAACTACGCTGCAAGGTAATATGTTTGGTCGCCCCACTATCAAAATACCAAACATCTCGGTCTACTGCAGACATGCACTACTCATGAGAAGATGGGTCAAAACTGTAGACAGTAGTAAACACCCATTCTTCTTCCTGTACAAGATTAGTAGACTCTGTTTTTGGTGTACAGGCCTCTGCAACAACCATTCCACCCTCTTTCTTCTTTGCCTCTTTAGCAACCAGTTTTGCACAGTTCTTTATGATATGATCATTCCCTTTAAAGTACTTACAAAACAATTTTTGCTTTTTTGATTTCTTCTCATCTCTATCTTCCTTCTTCGAATATGCAAAATTAGCAGATTTCTGCTTACTAATTGACCATTTTTCCTTTGCCCTTCTGACTAGCTAGGAGAACTTGATCTGCAACTCACATAATGGACCCGTTCTGCTTAGACTGATCTTCCTGCAACAGAACAGAGACTAACTCCTCAAATGATAAGGCATTTGGATTTCCTTTCATCATCAACCAAAGAGTAGAAGCAAAACTATGATATGAATTAGGAAGACCGTTCAGAACTCTCTGCACAAGTGAGCTATTTGGTATAACCTCATCAGCAGAAATCAACTGTTCCTTCAAGTCTTTGATCTTCGTTAGGAAACTGCCCATAGAATCACCTTCATTCATGTGCTCACTCTCCAACTATTCTTGGAGGTAAGCAATGTTGAGATATCAAGCTCAACATGTGATGATCCAGGATGACACGTACCAGTTTTTCGTTTCTCTGACATGTATAGTGGTCACGCCGGTATATGTCAGGGATACTTCATTGAGCTTTATTAGATTTATCTACTGAGAGTGATGGCACATTTATTTCTTGCCAGCTCACTCATTCGCGGACATTAGGTTTTTCCTTATGTACTGGTCTTTATATATTGCACTTGTTGTATTCTTGTTTTTAGGTCATTCTTGTACATTCCTTTTATGTAATAGAAGAAGAAGAAGAAGATCATTCTTCACTGTCTCAATTTGTGTGTGTGCTTATCCTTGAGAGTGAGAGTGATTGTGTGAGCTCTCTTCCTTATCTCCTTCCTCGTGACATGGTATCAGAGCCAGCGTGGCTGTAGAGAGCTCGTGGAGAAGGCGACGGTGAAGACTACGCAGCAAGGCATGGAGAAAACGCGATTTCACAAACGGCCTCCGTTTGCTATGAAAATCGCTGTGAAGGTAGAAGACCTCAAAATATTTTCAAGAATTATCCCTTTAGGGTCACTCGTTTTTGCCAGATCGAAGTTTCGGAGCCATCTCGACGTCCGTTTCAAGCCCGCAAGGTGGGGCCCACAGAAAAACCAGGTCAGTTTTAGAAACTGTAACTTGTGTTGTGTTCAGCAACACTCATATATTCCAGATCCAGAATTTCAACCAATTTCGTGTACTGTTGATACACGAAAACTGTGTTTTTCTGAGATCGAACTGTCACGTCATAGTGCGACAGTGTTCAAGCAGAAGTGCTGCTTGTAGTGTGTTGCAGTGTTGTGAATTGTTGTAGAAATGGCAAACGCAGATGGAATGAGTCAGCTTATTAGCGATAAGTTGGACAAGAACAACTTCCA
This sequence comes from Ceratopteris richardii, assembly GCA_020310875.1. Taxonomy (NCBI): domain Eukaryota; kingdom Viridiplantae; phylum Streptophyta; class Polypodiopsida; order Polypodiales; family Pteridaceae; genus Ceratopteris; species Ceratopteris richardii. The sequence goes on from CM035426.1 coordinate 84,523,163, forward strand.
TGCTTGGAGATTCAGAATGACGAATTTCCTGATGGGAAAAGGCTACTGGAAGTACATCGAAGGAGAGAATGAAAATGCTCCACAGTTACCAGAAAGGAATCGGACTGTAGAACAGTTAAGAGCATATGAGGAATGGAATCAAGGAGCACGAAAGGTAATGTATTGGCTATCTGTTAGCATACAGGATAGCATGATTGGACACATACAGGATGCCAAGACTCCAAAAGAGGCTTGGAACAGTTTGGTCACTTTGTACGAGACCAATACAAAGGCACGGAAATTGCAACTCAAGAACGAGCTGCATACATTGGAGAAAAAGAGCATGTCGGTAATTGACTACACTCTAAAATCAAAAGCATATGTGAATCACTTGCATCTATTGGCGTGAATGTAGATATGATGATAAGGTGGAAGTGTGCCTTCATGGTTTAGGAGCTGCATATAAGCAGTTCAGAACTTCTATACAGACCAGGGAAAATATTCCGAATTTTGCTGATTTGGTATCTATGCTGATTATTGAAGAAAAGAATCTTGGTGAGGATTCAAACTCCCAAGGAAAGCCCAGTTCTGAGCAGGTATTCTACTCTGGCAGAGGAAGAGGCAGAGGTAGAGGTTTTGGAAGTGGAAGAGGAAACAATAACCAAGACCAATGTCAACAACAAAATCATGCAGGAGGAAGAGGACAGTTTCGAGGCAGTGGGAGTCAAAGAGGTCACAGAAATTTCCAAAGAAATGATTCAGGTAATGATAGTAAAGGATGTTGGAATTGTGGTAAACCTGGACACTTTGAACGTGATTGTAGGTTGAAGAATCAAAATAACAGAAGGTAGCAAAACAACTATGCATCCACAAGTGCAGATGATTCTGAGAAGTTGTTTATGGTTCAACATCACATGATGAATACGATGTCTGCTCGTGTTTCAAAATCGAATGATAATGTCTGGTATGTTGATTCAGGTGCTTCAAATCACATGAACAGTCATGCAGAATGGTTTAGTAGTTTGTAGAAAATGCCAGTTCCTGGATATGTTGAAACAGGTGATGATACATCGCATCCTATTGAGCATACAGGAAACATAGCATTGTCTATGGAGGACGGAAAGGTTGTGTATGACACTTATTTACCTCTTTTTATAGGTGGATAATCAAGTGTTGGTCCTAGTAAGACAATTTCTAAACCTTCACATGTTTCGGATGCATATCATTCCATTTTTTATGCAGATTTATAGGATGCACATTAATGAGGGATATGACATACAAGAGGAAGAAACTATGCCTAAATGTTTGTTTCAAAATTTAAGAGATAGCAACTTCAATGCATCTTTATCATATTGTACTCGTTCAGGATCTCATAATGCTTCTTTTGCATCAGATTGTTATGCAATTGATGTATCTAGTATTTGTGATAAGAATGAACTTATTTCTTTTGATGAACCACAAAATTGAGAAAAATAGATGGCTTTTATCCAATAAAAATATAATCCTACCATGAATAATGGTACTTGGTTTTTATGTTTTTCCCTATAGGAAACAATTCCATTGGCATGAAATGGGTATAGACACTGAAACATAAGTTTGTACTATTGCTTGGGAATTCACTCTATGCAAGTTGAGGAGAGAATAGCTTTGTGTGAAACAAAAAATATTGACACATATTGCAATGTTTTAGATTTGAAGAGTGGAAACCTGTTTCCACTCTAACAAAAAAATGTTTATAGTTTAGTCTTCATGATGCTAAAGATGTATTTGATGTTGTTATCTATCAGCAAGTTGTTGGATGCTTTATTTAATAATGCAAAAATTTCCTTGATATTCATTTTGTTATGTCTCATATGATCATATTTATGCATTAGCCATTGACAGTTAAGTTTACCTTTCACTACTTGAGTGGTACTGAACCACTTGGATTATTTTATCCCAAGGTGGATCATTACTTTGCGATTTACATTATTTTTCTTTTTAATTTAGATTGGACTAGTTGCTACGCCACTAATGCTTCAAGTAGTGGTTAGGCTGCATGCTTAGTAGCTTGACCATATCTTGATTGAGCAAGAACTTGCCTACTATGGCCACTTCTAGTTGTGAGGAAGAGTATAGGATAAATTTCACAATGATTTTTTCATGTGTTTGGCATAAACACCTTTTGGCTCACTTGGGTGTTGGTTAGTCTTCCACAACCACCATATTTACTAGCAGTAAGAGCACATTGGTAGGTGCCACAAACCCTACGTTCCATGCTCCCACAACGAACATGGATGTGTGATATCATTACGTCATGGAGAGACTCTCTGCTAGATAGAACGCAATTGGCTTATGTGCTCACATAGGATAATATTGTAGCCCTTTTCACAAAGGTGTTGCCTAGGGAGAACTTTAAATCCTTTTCTTATAAATTTGGGCTAACTTCTTTTTGTCCATTAATTTCATTCCATAGATCTTGACATTTCCTTATATATGAGTAGCATACTCAGGTAGGAAACAATAACTAAATCTTCAATTGATGCATATCTTTCATGTGAATTCTATCTGTTCCATGCTCAAGTAATCTGTAGGTCATGGTAAATGGCTAAAGTTAGTTTGATTCTCACATTTTTTGTTGTTAAGAGGTTTGGGCCAAATCTAGTGGTCTCATGGAAGTTTCTAGCAACTTCTAGAAGTCTAGACTCCATGAGGTTTGAGAATTCCAAATAGTTTGGTTTTCTCCATCAACCTTTTATCAATGATTGGATGAATGAAAATAAGTTCAACAAAAACACCAACAGACGCATCATCTCATGTAGATGATCAAGAAGAAGCCCCTAGGAGATCAAAGAAGAAGCCCTTAAGAGAGAGAAAAAAGCGAGGGGGTTGGTGTTCTCGTCTCAATAGTAAGAGAGTATGAAACTCGACATACATGATGAAAAGGAAAACACACAAATCAAAATGTATATTGCATTTTTACTTGATTTCACATTGAGCAACTCACAAATATTGCAATTACTTTTCATCTAACTCATTTTAATGCTTCCCCTTCATATCATTTAATTGAGTCCTCTAAAACCTTGAGTAAATAAGGTTCCTTTCCTTTCTCCTTTAGCAAGTCTTCTAAACCTTGAGTAGGATCTTCCACATAAGCTCCATACTTGTTAAATCTGACTTGAAGTCCTCTCTCGAGAATCTCTCCTTCACTTATGAGGATTTTTTTGATGGATGGTACATAAAGTACCTTAGTAACAAGAATCTTACCACCACAAAGGTGATACGTCCTCAAAAATATGTCTCGTATTGTCTCCTATGTGAAAAATATGTGTTTTTTTTTTTGGTAAATCCTAATCTAAAAGTAAAGATAACTTACCTAAGATATGATTGGAGCATCCATAATCAATCTAGAAGATTTTTCTCTAAGTACTAAAAGTGTGAATCTAGGTCTTGTTGTTGATCTTCTACATATTTATTGTATTGTCTTCTTCCTCGATAATTCTCTCCATAGCCTCTTGCTCTTTTTCGTCCATTGAACATGCATCTTCTGTTGATTCACATATGAAACAAGTACGTGTGTTGCAAGATGTGCCTCTTTCTTATCTTCTTATGCCTTTCCCTCTTTGATTGCCTATATTGAAACGGCCACCTCTTCTTACTAAATTGGTTTGTAAATCTGCAAGTTCCTTCTTAATCCTTTCTGGTTCTTCCTTCATCTATCTCGCCTTTATTCTCTCATGAGTAATCATTTTTAAAATTCCTTCAAATTGGCCTCAAATTTCAATACATGTCGCAACAATTGATTTATGTTATGCACATGATGATCAAAGTTGAACTCTATACTGACAAAAAAATGATTTCCATCTCATATCTCCTTGAACCTTGTAAGAATTTGTCTTATGATCTCCATCTCTTCCATTTCAAATCCTGTGCATCCGATTTGGCATATTATATCCTGCAAGTTAATAATAAAATTTGAAGCACAATGTTTTGGTTGCCTCTTCATAGCTATAAACTGTACCCAAAGCTGATCTTTCCTAGATCTTGTTAAAGAAGCAAAATGATCTTCCAAAGCACTCCAAATTCGAGGATCTGATTGAGAACCTATTATATATGGGAGCAAATAATATGTAATCGAGTTGAGAATACAATAGAGCTTGCAAGTTCATCTTCCTTATTTCATTGCTTTACTGGTTTGAACTCATGTTTAGTGGAATTTGCATCATCTACATGTATAAACTTTTCTTCATGACCTATGATTATAATCATCCAAATGTTTTCCTTAAAAATGATTTTCCAATCTCATCAAACATGCTTGGTCACTTATAAGGAAAAGATCTTGATGAAGCGGTGAGCTGCTATGAAATCAATTGTTGGAGTTGGAGGTTTATAAAAGCACACAAATAGCACAAGGAAGAAGACAAATCTTGAACCACACCACACAATAGGGAATGTATTACCACTAGATTGTACAAAGATAAGTAACCCGTTAGGGCTATAGGCATATATAGAAGCGGGGGAAAAAACCTCCTAAGTAGGGAAAAAAATTCCCTGGCAGTCCTAGTGTGTTCACAGACATCACTGCCAAAATATATCAACATGTAAATCTGCAAGTTCCTTCTTAATCCTTTTTGTTTTCACATTTATCTATCCTCCCTTTATGGTCTGGTGGGTAATTATTGCTAAAATCCTTCAAATAGGCCTCCAATGTCAAGAGATGTCATAACAATTAATTTATGCCATGCACATGATGATCAAAGTTGAACTCTATATTCAAAGTTGAACTCTATTTTTCTATAAAGGCCAAAAAGTCGTTGAAGGTAAGGTGGAATCCTAGGAATTATTTGGATTATCAAACAATATGCATTGACAAAGTAAGAACAATATATCTCTAGAAAATAGGAAGTAAAAGATATAGAGAATGATAGAGGCGCTTATAGAGAAGTAATCATAACACATATGAAAAGTAGATTGGAGGGTGGAGTTGCATGAGAATGAAGAAGAGAAAGAAAAGTTGATGCCTCTATGGGGAGCTTGGGGTCTTGTTTTTTGCTTACGAGTAACCTCTGAATATTATATGATCATATCCATCACAATAAGCATTAAAACAAGCATTGATAAATGAATGAATTAACATGGTCAGCCCCCTTTAGCTCTTGCAATAACTGGGAGCTTAGCTTAGCTTGAGGAGTCTTAGCTTAGCCAGAGGAATCTTTGAGTTATATGTGCTCTCACTATATGTAAAATTGGTAATCAATGAGTATAGCATTTTTTTTTCCAATGGTTGTTGTGACCCTTTCCAGTACAAGACATCCCCCTTTGATCAATGGATGAAACCCAGAAGTCTAGTGAGAGAAAGAGATGATAACAATGATTTTAAAGCCCTCAGAAAGGAGTTCTAGAAAACATAGTATACAAGAGAATGAGAGGATCAACAACATATATAAGAAGTGTTGGAGCAAAGAGGAAACGGGAAAACGTTTAGATCTCAAACTTGTTATGGAGTGAGAAAGACAACAAGGGGTTCCCTAATGAGAAGCTTGTCACAGGTCGTCGATTGCCGCCCAAGAAACTTTGAGATCGATATCCAAAGGAGAGTTGGGGAAACATAAATGAGAGACTTTTGTTGGGGAGGACGAGAGGAGGAGAACGTGAAAATAAGCAAAATGAAAATAACGTGAAGACATTTATGTTCCATTATCCCCGAATTTCCATTGCTCCATAGTGAGATCCAACCTGTCCATATGCTCTCTTACATTTAAAAAAAATCCTTATAAAGAAAACATTTAGCAATAGGATTACAATTCTTCTTAGCCTCCATCCAAGAGTGTCATAACCTACAAGTAAGGTTGTTGCCAATAGGGAAGTAAGTTTGAGGGGAAACTAAAATATCTCAAAGATTATGCTTCTATTAATAAGCACTACCTAGAAATCCTCAGAGTGTATGGATCTGACTATCCATTTGGTTGCCAGGTTGATAGCCATTTTAATAGGGCAAAAAATTACCAAACCTCCTCCCTTCTTGGGAAGACACCATATGTTCCAAGAAATTTTAGGGATTTTGTTGTGTTGATGGCTTCCCTCCATAAAAATCTCCTAGTCAAGGCAAACACCTTATTCAAGTTCTTTTTGTTAGGCATCCAGCAAGAAACAAAATAAATCAGATAACTCTAGTGTTGATCGCAATAGGAAGAGTGCCTTTACTAATAGATTCTTTCTAGATCAAGAGAATGAAGGGAGTGAGGAAGTCATCAAGAGAAATGAATAACTCATTGGGAAGGCCATCAAGACCAGAAGTTTTGTAGGGTTTCAATTTACCTATGGCTTCTTTAATCTCACTAGTAGTGAGGGGAAGGTCTAGCAAGGCAGCCAGGCTTGGAGGATTAGTATTTTTCCTTTTAAGAGCAATGGTGGCTGTGGTGCCATGGATATCCTCCCCCCACTTGGGAGAACTACAGAAAACATCAGTAAAAAAGTGGGCCGCCTCCTACAGGTTCTCCTCACCATTGATAGCAAAACCACCAGACTTTTTCATCAACATCGGAAAGAATTTGTTAATTTTTCTTCATTTTGAGCAAAGAGAACATGCATTTGTTAGGTCTATCAAAGTTCCTTGCCCAAAATTCTCTTGAACAAGAGAGAATGCTACTAGCTTCAATTTACTCCTCATATTTCAATATTTACTAAAGGAATAAAATTTTATCCATTTTGTTGGGACCTTGAGAGGCTAGGATAATATCAATCTCTCTAGCTATGTTTTCTCTCCTTCTAGCTCTAAGGTTCCACTTAAGGTTAATATAATAAGTGAATAAGGCCTAAAAATCCTTTAATGGATTTAGACCAGGCAATAGACGGGCTCCTACAGGTACCAAAGTGGTGGGTAAAAATTGACATATTTTTCTCTATCACACAAGGAAGGTGTAAAAGGGAAGGGTCAAGATGGGGCCAGCAAGATTTAAAATTACGATAGTTTTTCTTCAAGGTTATGGTCAAGGGATTATGATAAGAGATGGAGATGGATTGGTCAATGGAAGCTTCGGAGTCCCAAAAGGGTTGACAATAAGGGATATTTATATAGCATCTATCAAGTCTAGCAGCAAGGAACTTCACTCTTTTTTGCTTATTATTTCAAGTAAAGCCAAATTGAGAGGAGATGTCTATCAGGTCATGGGTTGTGATCCAATTAAGCCAAGCATACCATTCTTGATGAAAATGATGTTACCTTTCTTTTATTGAATCTCTCATTTATTTTTAAATGCAGCTTAAGCTTAGAATCTGAAACCTTGAGTTCTTGCAGGCAGACAAAGTGAGGAACTCTAGATAAATCATTTAGCCATTTATACAGGCACGTCGTTCTGATACGATCAGATAAACCTTTAATGTTGTAAGAGAGAATACTGATGTTATTCATTATGAGAAAAATGGTAAAAAAAGTTTTCAACACCAGACAAATCATTTTCTGATATTTTTAGGTTAGCTCATTCAAAGATACAGAATTTTTAGGATATTTTTCCTCCTGGACTTAGCAATACCTTCCTTTCTCTTAGCTTTGATGACTTGCTAACCTAGAGGAGCTTTGTTCTCCTTTTGATACACTAGGAGATCCTCACCCTCAAGGCCATTTTGTTGTAGAACTCGAATTTCTGAATCATCACGATTTGAAAGCTCAATGGAGAAGATGTTATTGTGAGGCGACATAATATTATCATTGCTAAAAGAGGGTTTTTTATCCAAATTAACAGTTTGCCATTGGCTGTTACTATTAATCTTTTTCCTATTTACAATCGTAGTCTACCCTTCATTGGAGTCTTGATGGTGACTAGATCCCCCTTGACCAGAAGAGGGCCCGAGTTTCTCTTTGAGGGCAAAGGAGTCCCCAAAAATACCTGACAGATTTTCAACCTGATCTAAAGAACCTTGATATCACCTGAAAGGGGATTGAAGACATCCTCTAGCAAAGCATATATAGAATTCAACCACCTTTTACCTTTCGTTTTTACCTACTTCACCTACTACTTTTGGTGTAGGTTGCTAGGAATGACACCTTTTGGAGCCTGTTGATTATCTTGATTCTTCGGTTAAGAAGCAAGAGCATCCTACTTGAGCAAGGGGAAATATTTTATCCAATGCCTCTACCTGTAGCAATTAAAGCAGTCATTGGGAAGACTCCTTTAGAGGACCTTCTGCTCATGCAAACAGTTACCTTCAGAGTCGTGTATTTTTAAAGAGGTTCTCACGGGTTCGTTAATACCTTGATGAAGCGGTGACCTGCTTTGATATCAGCTGTTGGAGTTTGAGGTCTACAGAAGCACACAAATAACACAATGAAAAAGAAGAAGCTTGAAGTGCACCACAGAATATTGAATGTATTACCACTAGAATGTACAAAGATGATTAACCCATTAGGGCTATATGTATATATACAAGCCACGAAATAAAACCTCCTAAGGAGGGGAAAAAACTGCCTTGGCTGTCCTAGTGTGTTCACAGACATCACTTCCAAAATATATCAAGATGTAAATCTGCAAGTGCCTTCTTAATCCTTTTTGTTTTTACCTTTATCCATCTCGGCTTTATTCTCTGATGGGTAATGATTGCTAAAATCTTTGAAATTGGCCTGGAATATCAAGACATGTCACAAAAATTGATTATGTCATGCACATGATTATCAAAGTTGAAGCATATATTTAAACAAAAAAGATTTCCATCCCTGATCTCCTTCAAATCTTGTAAGAATTTGTCTTATGATTTCCATCTCTTCAATTTCAAATCCTATGCATCGGATTTGGCATATTATATCCTATAGGTAAAATTCGTAATCAACGAGCCTAGCATTTGTTTTTTTCCAGCGACATCCCCCTTTGATGGATGGATGGAGCCCAGAAGTCTAGTGACAGAAAGAGATGATAACAATGCTTTAAAAGCCGTGAGAAAGGAGCTCTAGGAAACAGAGTATATAAGAAGTGTTGGAACAAAAGGGAAACGAGAGACTTTTTTTGGGGATTTCCTGAGGTGGTCTAAGACCATGGCATAAATCTATCACTACACGATTAATAAGTTGTCTCTATTACCACACAATACTGAATGTATTACCACTAGAATGTACAAAGATGAGTAACCCTTTAGGGCTATAGGTACATATACAATCCGGGGCAAAAAACCTCCTAAGGAGGGAAAAGATTGGATTTTATTTCAATGAGTGTTTTCAAGCCCTATTTATCATAGATATTGTTGAAAGGGAAGACAATATCATTTTGGGACATATCTTCATACACCAACAAGATGTTAAAATGCATCATGGTAATCATATGTGATTGAGGTGATTCTTACATGAAATGAAGCGTCTAGAGCTCTTCACTTCATGTTTGATCTGCTTCTTGAGGGCGTGGATGAAACCTCTAAATCTATGAAACTCATCTACGTTTTGCGGTTTGATTACTATTTGTTGACAGTGAGAAATGTATAAGGAGAGGGTAGGTCATCGTTAGGACCGTGTCCCACTCTTTCGAGTTTTTAATCTTAATTTTCTAGAAAGAACTCTTTTTTAATGAGTTCCTAAAATTGGGCCCAAGTTTCAGGAATCCTTTGGGATTTCTTTAGGCTCATCCACCATTTCTAAGCCTTAGGTCCAAGTTAAAAACTTGTTTCTAACTGATGCAAGTCTTGCCATTTTTCCAAAAAGGTCAAGACTTCATCTTCATTTTGGTCTTTGTCTTCCCGTGAAAACTAAACTGATTTTGAGTCTTCTGCAACTGAAACAATTCTAGACCTAATGGAAGTGAGAGGAGGATTTATGCTTACTTCCTTGGTTTGAATTCTAAAGACAAGTTAGTCTAGGTTGGTAAAGAAGCATCTAGTCCTTTACTCAAGAATGGGTTCCTTACTCGAATTGACAAGGAGCCCATTTGGGTAGGTAGGGCTAAAGTTGGGAAAAGTGTATTCAAGATTTCCATCTTCCCTTTTAATTCATTAATTGAAGTATTAAGGGTTCCCATCTTGGATTGGATTTCCATAATGATGAACATATCCACTTGGATATCATTCATCTCCTCGTCCAACCCATTTAACTCTTTATAAATATTATTTTCTTTTCTTTCACGTTTTCCTATTTCAAGAAAGCCTAGATTGTATTCTACCTTGCTAACCCCTTCCTACGACACACAATCTACTTCTTGTATAGGTATATCTAAAAACATATTGCTAGTGTAAAGTGAATGATGCCTTCTTGAAACTTCTTTGGGAAGGAGTATCCTCTAGGAAATAACTTGTACTAAATCTCGACTTGTACTCTAGGAAGTCTTCTCCTTTTTCCCAAAACGTTGGGGAAAAATATCTTCAAGATGACCCTAAATTCTTACTTTTTACCTCTGATTTAGGTGCAAGATTATGCAAAGAGTTTGATCTTGTAGAGGGAAAATTGGTAGCAACCCGAGCAACTCCACCAATTATAAGTCGTGTCATGCTAGAGTGTCTTTTGATGTGATTGTCTCGAAATTGGTCAATGGATTCATACATTTGCTATCTGAGGGACCAAAAAGTACTATTTCAAATATAGATAAAGATACTTATAATTCGAATGGCTTGTAGACAAGAACAAACATAACTAATAGATGATATTAGATTGGATTTTATTTCAATGAACGTTTTCAAGACCTATTTATTATACATATTGTTGAAAGGGAAGACATCATTTTGGGAAATATCTTCATACATCAACAAGATATTAAAATACATCATGATAATCATATGTGATTGACATAATTCTTTCATGAAATCAAGCCTCTAGTGGTTTCAGGAGATTTTGAAGCTAATTGAATTTGAGGCTTCAACATTAAAAGTTTGCGAAGAAAAGACTTCAAATCAATTTTTTCAATGCTGTGTTTGTGAAATTAAATCCAAATGTCTAGTCTCAATGTGTAAGCAATTACTTGAAAACTAGATTTCTTTTCTTTTTGGAGCCAATAACTTCAATTCAATCTATCTTAAGCCTTTTTCTCATATATATATTTTTGAAAGAGAAAATTTCATTTTGGAAAACCTCTTCATACGTCAAGTGACTCAATAATTAAACATTACTACCCCAATATCATACATAACCAAGATATCAAAACAGATAATGAGAATCATATGTGGCTGATGTCATTCTTAAGTGATATCATGTCTCTAAAGGCTTTTGGAGCTTTTAGAACTGGTAAAGGCTTCAATATTAGAGTTGAGAAGGGAATGGATTTTCTTGAGGAGAAGGCTTTATGAGTTCAAAGACATGAATTCTAAATTTTGTGGGACTAACATACTGACATTAGAGTTTATGAATGTAAAGGTTTCAATTCTAGAGATTGTGCAGTCATGCATTTTTTAAATTTAAGAGTTGAATGGTCCATTGCTATCTTTTTTGAAAAGGGAAGGCTTCAATAAAAAATGTTAACATTTAGAGGTTTATATAATGTAAGTGAAAACATTATTGAATTACTTTACCAAGCTTCATTGAATTTAACTGAGATTCCACAAACATGGAAGATGATCTCCATTCTTAATAATAGTTCTTTTAGATATCGATAATCTAATAAATTTTCTTGCATAGTTCTATAATTTCCTTTGAGGATAGTGTATGGATTGTTTTGAAGGGTGGTTACACTCCCTCTTGAGGTACTATGGAAAAATCATTGAGTGTATGCTCCAAGAAGTGTATGAAAGCCTTCGCTCCTACATAGATTGGCTTCTTCTAGATTCCCAATAAGTGATTATATTTCTTTCCCCATCAATATCTCGATTTTGTCACTTGAGACAAGAAATTGCAATGATAACAGGATTTATCTCACTTGATTGTACATTGAAACACATCATCACGTTCTCATGCTAATATGAAGATCTACGAAGATTCAATTTCAACATTTTTTTCAAGATCACTTGGGTACTTCTCATAGAACTCGTTACTCGAGGGGTGGTCATGTCATGGAAACAAAGGAAACCAGCCTAAACATTAGATTTTATGTGATTTCCTAGTTCTCATGATTGGTTCATAATTTGAACAAACTATGCTACAATCCCATCAAGAACATGTGAAAACCATAAGATCGACTATCTACTTGCCTGATTATGACATTGGAGCGCTTCCCTTAGTTTGGTGACATAGTCAACTTGTAAACACACTTGAACACCTACATAAGGAGGGATTGGGCATGTAAATAACCATTTCAAACAATGCCAATTTTGGGTGCTCAAGGAGTCACAACATCCAAGTAAGTACTTTTTAGTTCTAGTTCATGTTATTCTCTTGCTCTTTGTTCTAGTGTTGTTTAGTCTAGTTTCTAGACATCTAGTCTTTTCCTCTTGTAATCTTGTGCTATGTGATCATTTCTAGTTATCTCTTATATCTAGTTCATCTCCTTCAACGCACTTCTTGTTATTTAGATATCTTGTTTTATACCTACAATCCCAGCTATGGGACCTCCTTTATTCCTTCTAGTTGAGTTATTCATATCTATTAGTCTCGATTTGTGGGTATTCTTATAATAGTTCTATATTCATGTATGATTCCCATGGATGAAGGTCTTATAATCTACTACATATTTCTAAAATCATGTCTATTCTAGTTAGAGTGCACAATTTGGTGCTCCCCTAACATTTTTCCAAAATATTTGAGGAGGTATTGATTCTTCCCTTTGAGTAGACTTAAAGACAGTTTATGAAGCATTCTTCTAATTAAAAGTCACCAAGCACAGAAATAGAAAATGAATATGAAATTGTTACAAGAAATCACACAGCTTAAGGATGATATGTATGGATACCTCTACTAGACAAGATACAAGAGTCCCATAACCCAATATCGCATGTATGAAAGAAGATATTTGAATTGCAAGAACTATCCTAAGGGAGATGAGTTAGGTATAATAAATAACTATACACGATCTTAGCCTATCAGATTACAACAGGAAAAGACTAGATGTATAGAATACTAGGCTCAACAAGACTAGTGATGGGAGAATGTACACTTTCACTATGCAACTTGAAGCATGTATGTCTGCACAGGTATGTTCACAAAATACCTCTCTTCACTCAAACCAATGATACTTTAGGTTCCAACAGAGTGAGCCAAAGACCTTTTGCATGCTCATTAGAGTGTGACACCGTCCTAGTGCAGTTTCTTTTAATCAAAACACTTTCTCTTAATGTGAGAATCCCCGCCCCCAAAGAAAGACTAGTTACTGTCTTATCTAGACATGCGCACACAGACCATTGTTCACTCGAGACTTAATCTCTCTCAGCATATGTAGAGATTAAACTTTTCCTTAAAACCTAATCTAAAGGAATATGATAGCTTTGTAACAAACCAGAGATTAAAAGAAATGTATATAAATGGACTTATTAAATCTTCTCATCACGTAGAGCTGACTAGATCCTTCATAGGGAAATCTGAGTGCGATACCTCGTTAGTTCAAGTATGAAGAAAATCCACATGCAAGAAACGGGCTTTATTTGCAAGGGGACTTTTATCTTATTCAAATCTTGTAAGTGATAAAACATGCATGATTACATTAATTTACAGGTGTACTGTTTATATAACTTTAACAAGATTCTATTAACATTAAGGAGCTCTTTTCCTAGAATGTAGGATTTATCCTTGAACTGGTAAATATATAATTATTAGAGTTTGAGAAGGCAATGGATTTAACACTAGAGTTGTTTGAGGTACTTAAGCACTACATTTTCTCGAGGATTATGGTTAACTCTAGATTTTTTGTATTGAAAGGCATAAAATCTATAGTTGGTGGGAGACCAACACAATGGCATTAGAGTTTATGAATGTAAAGGTTCTTATTTTAGAAATTGTGCAGGCATGTACTCTGAATCTAGGGAATTTTCAGAGTTGAATGATTCATTGCTAGCTTAGGCTTGAAACAAAAACTCTTCAATAAAAAGAATATGTCAACATTCAAAGGTTCATGTATTGAAAGTGAAAATATTATTGACTTGTTTTACTAACCTTCAATGAATTCAAGTGAGACAGCACGAACATTTTGCTTTTTATGCTCAACATGGATGAGAATATCTATTCTTTACAATAATTTATTTAGATATCAATAATCTACACAAATCTCAAGGGTTCCATCCTTCTTCTTTATAAATAGGATAGGGGATCCTCCACAAAGTTTTTATTTTTTGATAAAATCCATGGCAAGAGTCTAATCAATGTTCTTGCATAATTCTATAATTTCCTTTGGGGATAGTGTATACATTGTTCCGAAGGATGTTTACACTCTCTCATGACTACTTGACAGCCTTGTCTCCTACACGTATGAAAGCCTTGGCTCCTACATAAATTGGGTTCTTCTAGATGTCTCAACAAGTGATCCTATTACTTTATCAAACAATATCTGGACTATGTCCCTTGAGACAAGGCATTCCAATGGTACTAGGATTTGTCTCACTTGATTTTACATTGAAAAATATCTGAGAAGCATGATTAGCAAGGTGTAACCTTTATGGAATGGATTCCTTGGTAATATTCCTAGATGTCAGAGTTTTTCCATCTACAAATTTAGCTACTACTCCCTTATTCTTCTGAAGTATTGAAATATTTTGTTTCTTTACCAATCCTATATCAATAAAACATGGGGAGGGTTCCAAATAAATTAAGCTACTAAAGACCTATTCAAGAAAAATGGGAATTACACAAGATTTTGAGACAATTCTTTGCATCCCAATGTTTTATGTTTTGACTCATTCACACACTACAACATATTATTATCTCTTGATTAAAGTATATTACATTGAAACTTTAACATTATGGATAATTGTATTATAAATGGGGTATGCATGTTGGCCTCAAATTTAAGAAGTTAACATAGTTATTAGTAGAAATGGGACTTGAATAATTCCCAAATTTCTTGAATAAGCCTTACTAGGGAAATTGTCTTTCAACGAAAGAATAACTTGACATGAGCAAGGCATGTTCCAAGGGCTATTCCTAGAATTAGATGACTTTCTTATATCATAGTCAAGTTGTACAGTTTGCTTTACACCTAGGCCAAGATCATGAGTACTAGTCTACCTTAATCCTCAACAAAATATTTTGGAAGAATGTCAACTTGAGTGCATGCAATTGGATAATTTCAAGGTCAACAGACCTACACAAAGGGAAAGAATGCATAAAATAGACAATGGATTATGCTTTTAATGTGGACAACATGCTTATATGGTACTCAAATGTCCTACGAACAAGAAACAAGTTGGAATTAAGACTTCCAAGACGACGGTCCCATATCACAAGATTCATCATTAGATTGAAAAGATGAATACATATCACCATGAGAATCATGCAATTGATTATGAAGCTATGTATATTGCAAATCCTTTCTAGTTTTCTTATGGACATCCATTATCCTCATGTTCTAGTATCAAAACGAAAATCTATGAAGGTTCAAATCCAACAATATTTTAAGATCACATGGGTACTTCTCATAGAATGCATCGCTTGAGGGGTGGTGATGTCATGGATACAAAGGAAACCAGCCTAAACGTTAGCTTTTATGTGATTCCTATTTCTCATTACTGGCTCAGAATTTGAACAAACTATGCTACCATTCCATCTGTATAGGGTTCCTCTACATGATCTTGAGTTTTTAAAAAATTTCATGTCTAGATTCTAATAATTTTTCTTGCACAATTCTATAATTTCCTTTGAGAATAGTGTATGGATTGTTTTGAAGAGTGGTTACACTCCTTCTTGAGGTACTATGGCAAAATCATCGGGTGTATGCTCTAGGAAGTGTATGAAAGCCTTCACTCCTACATAGATTGGCTTCTTCAAGATGCCCAATAAGTGATCATATTCCTTTCCCAATCAATATCTAGATTGTGCCTCTTCAGACAAGGCATTCCAATAAAAATAGGATTTGTCTCACTTAATTGTACATTGAAAAATATGTGAGAATCATGATTACCTAGGTGTAATCTTAATTGCATGGTTTCCTTGGTAATATTCACAGATGCTAGAGTTTGTTTATCAACAACTTTAGCTATTACTCATTTATTGTTTTGAAGTACTGAAATATTGTGTTTCTTTACCAATCTTCATCAATAAAATATGGGGTGGGTCCCGAATAAGTTCACCTACAAAGTAGATGGTCTCCCAAGGAATGAGCAACTTGACATGAGCAAGGCAAGTTGCAAAGGGTGTTTCTAGAAGTAGATGAGCCTTTCTTATGTCAGAGTCAAGTTTTATGGTCTACTTTCCACCTAGACCAAGATCCTGAATACTAGTTTACCTCAATCCTTAACAATATATGTTGGAAGAATCTCAACTTGAGCCCATGCAACTGGATAATATCAAGGTCAAGAGACTTAAACCAAGGGAAATTAAGAATAAAAAAGACAATGGATTATGCTTTTAGTGTGGAAAGCATGGTTATATAGTATTCAAATGTCATATGAAGAAGAATCAAGTTGGAACTAAGACTTCCACAATGACAGTGCCATATCATAAGAGTCATCATTAGAGTGAAACGATGAATAGGTACCACCATGGGAATCATGGAATTGACTATGAATCTAGGTATACTGAAAATCCTTTCTAGCTTCCTCATGGAAATCCATCATCATCATGTTCTAATACTAATACCAAGATCTATGAAGATTCAAGTCCAAGAATTTTTTAACATCACATAGGTACCTCTCATAGAGCTCCTCGATTGAGGGGTGGTGATGCCATGGACACAAAGGAGACCAGCCTAAACCTTAAATTTTATGTAATTTCCATTTCTCATTATTGGCTTGTAATTTGAACAAACTATGCTACCGTCCTATCAAGAACATTAAAAAACATAAGATCCACTATCTAGTTGATTGATTCTGACATTTGGAGCTCTTCTTTAAGATTGTTGATATTTTTAAGTTCTAAACACCCTTGAACACCTATATAAGGATGGAGTGGACATGTAAATACTCATTTCAGCCAATGTGAGTCTTGGGTGCTCAAGAAATCATGGCTGCCAAGTAACTACTTTTTTAGTTCTAATTTGTGCTGCGAGATCAGGTCTATTTATTTGTTATATCTTGTTCATCTCCTTCAATAAACTCCTTGTAATTGAGATATCTGGTTTCAAACCTACAATCCTACCTAATCTCCATTATTGGTTTTATTTGAGTTATTCATATCTATTAGTCTCAAGTTGTTGGTTTTCTTGTAATAGGTCTATATTCCTCTATGATTCCCATGGATGATGATCTTATAATCTGATGTATATCTCTAAAATTTTTTCTATTCTAGTTGGAATGCACAATTTTGTGCTCCCCAACATTTTTCCAAAATATTAGGGGGAGCAATAGATTCTATCATGTGAGTAGACTTGAGCACAATTTTGGAAACATTCTTCTAATTAGAAGGTCCCCAAGCAAGGGAAATAGATAATAATATAGAATTGTTAGAAGAAATCACACAACTTGAGGAGGTTAGGCATGGAAAAATCTACTAAATAGGATACAAGAGATCGCACAACCCAATATCCAATGTATAAAACTATTGGAGTTTAAGGTTTGTGGAAGCACATGAATAACACAAGGAAGAAGAAGAAGCTTGAAGCAAAACACACAATTCTGAATGTATAACCACTAGAATATACAAAGATAAGTGACCCTTTAGGGTAATAGGCATATATACAAGCAGGGGGAGAAAACCTCCTAAAGAGGGAAAAAAGTGCCTCGGTAGTCCTATTGTGTTCACACACATCACTACCTAAATATGTCAAAAAATCCCCCTTGGGAATGATGCAATGAACAAGGGGCTGACACTCATGGATAAGGAAGTGTAAAACTATGTGGAATCAATCCACAAAGCTTTGCAAAAAGCTTCAAACTTCTCCCTAGACAGAGCCTTTCTGAAATGCTATGCAATGTTCTCCTATGTGCACACATATGCCAAGTTGTTCTCTGCATCAGAAAACCTCTCCTTGACATAATGATAGTGCATGTCAATGTGCGTAGTGCGAGCATGGAACAAAGGATTCCTCACAACTGCCAATGTGCTCTCACAATCAGTGAACTTGGTGGTGGCAGAAGACTAACCAACACCCAAATCAGCCGTAAGGCATCTAACCCACACACACTCAACCATCACTATGAAAGCTACCCTATACTTAGCCTCACAACTAGAAGTGGCCACAGTAGGCTACTTCTTGCTTAACTAAGATATGCATGAACTTCTATGCATGAAACGAAAACCATTGGTCGACACACGAATGCCATAGCAACCAGCCCGATTAGAGTAAAAAAAAATCATGTAAATCTCACGGTAGTGATCCCTCCTTGGGATAAAACAATCCAAGTAGTCAGGTACCACTAAAGTAGCGAAAGATGCACTTAACTACTTGCCAATGCTTGAAACCTGGGCAATGCATAAACTTGCTCATCTGTGAGACAGAAAACTGAATATCTCACCAAAAATGCATAAGTAAATCAAGCATGCAATAGCTTGCTGATAGAGGACAACATCAAATTCATCTCGATCATCATGAAGACTCAATCCTAAACATGTCCCATAGGAGTTGCAATAGGTTTGCGATCATCAAGGCCAAAAAAATACAATAATGTGCCAATATATTTTGTCAGACAAAAAGCTATTGCACCATCAACTTGCATGAATTGATTGCCCAAATAATGATGCGAATGCCCCAAATCTGACATCTTAAATGAGGCATGCAAATCAAGCTTAAAATCAGCAATATGCTTTTCATGAGGACCGATGGGCAACATGTCATCAATGTACACAACAATGATCAGAAGCACATCATTATCATGCTTAACATATAAGGTGATCTCAATTGGATTGTTCTCAAAACCATGTGCAATCAGGTAGGCATGTATCTTTTCATACCAAGCATGTGGTGCTTGCTTCAAACCATATAATTCCTTTTTCAACCTACACGTTTGGTCTTCATGCCCTTTTTGCACCAAGCCATGGGGCTAAAAAACATACACTTCTTCATGCAAATCACCATTCAAAAATGCAATTCTAATGTGCAAATGATGTATATTCAAACCATGATGAACTGCAACTGCATAGATGCTACAAACAGTAGTCATTCGACATGTAGGAGCAAAGGTCTCATCAAAATAAATGCCTCTTTTGTGACCATAACCCTTTGCAACAAGCCTAGCCTTATACCTGTCAACTGTTTCATCATCTTTCTACTTTCGCTTCTATACCCACTTAGTGCCAATGGCCTTCTTACCAATAGGAAAGTCACATAAAGACCACATAGCAATCTTCATTATAGCATCATATTCAAATTGCATAGCAGCCATCCAATTTTCAAAGTTTTGTGTTTCATCAAATGAAACAGGCTCATTCTCATTACAGAGACTAATGGCAGCCATAGCATTGCAATTTGATGCAAATGAAGCACTATGAGAGCTAGAATGAGTATGATATGATAGAGTTGCATCTAACTTGCTATCATGCAAAGTCTACACTAGCCATTTTGGAATAGCTTTTTCCTCCTCAATATCAGCTCTCTCATCAACAAGTGCATCATGTAAATCTATATTAGAAATGGAATGATATACATCATCACACGAAACGTGTAGAGGCTGAAAAGTTGCATCATGAGGACTAGCGCTAGACTTTCAACTTGTAAAAAGATGCAGCAAATTGGCATACATGTCTTTGGAGCTAACTGATGTCTCCTTAGTACATGAAAGTAATGGCTGAATAGCATCTTCCACAAAAACAACATCAGGGCTAACCAAAATGCATTTAATCTATGCATGATAGAGATGATAGCCTTTGCTTTCAAAACAATACCCAACAAAAATACATTTCACTACTTTATCATCCATTTTCTTGCATTGTTGTTCAGGCACTAATGCATATGTTAGACAAGGGAAAACATGGAGGTGAGCAACAAATGGCTTACAACCATGTTGTAGAGGAGGTACTGGGGTATCTATTTTTAACAGGAGCATGCAGCAAGCACTCCAGTACTTCACCTACTCAAGGAAGGTTCTCCTTAGGGAAATATACCCTTTAACACTTCTGTGAGCAGGTAGATATCAATGATTGCACAGAGTTGTGAATACTTAGGGATAATATTAATGACAAAATGACAATAATGGAAGACCAACCACTCCTTAGTTCGAATCACATGATTACGACATAGGAAAAAGAGATGCTCAAAAGTTTATGCTATGGGCTAACATGCCACTCCAGAACTAAACAACATCAATACAAGGGATTCATCCAGTCCATACAATGGACACAACTATATGTAGACTAGCACTGATCAATACAAAGTATGAAGACTTGCTCTAAGGGGAAGAGCACGAAATATCAATGACTCACACTCAATGACAAAACCAAGCCACTCTCTTCACACTATAGTGCTATTAGCCCTCACTGGGAAGCCCACACTCTGTATCCTCACCACAGAGTGACTTCCTACAGTAGGCTCGTAGCCAGATAGTGCCAAGAGAGGACCCCTGTACGTACGTATGTATATATGTGTATCCAAAATGAACACAAGTCCCTTGCTTTTATAGGCTCCAATAGGCCGAGAGGGCCTTGTCGATTCCTCGCGTCCACTGATCATGCGCTGGTTGATTGCCCAAATTGGAGGGGTAAAACAAATATGCCACCAGTCTTGAATTGGATCCTCAAAATTCGGCAGTCGTCATGAATGGTTGGAGGCAACAGTCATTTCTCCACTTTCACTTTTACCACTTACACTTTTATTGTCACTTTTGCATGCAAACTGAGATCCTCATTTTGTGCTGCCCGTGATGTTTGAATGACCCTGAGAAGCACATCCTTCACCTAGTTTTTGTAGTAGCTTTTGATCCTTCATATTAAGTGGGCAGTGTGGGAGGTGAGTTGTGGGATTTGAGGGAGATTACGGGGGTTGTGGGAGGTTGTGGGTGGGAATAGGGGGTGAGTTGTGGGTAGTTGTGGGGGTTTTTGGGGTGTGGTCAAAATTTATCCAAGATTTCAAAATTATTATTCCACCATTGGAAAGTACTCGTCGAGAGCTTTCCAACGATATATAACATTGTAGTGTTTTGTTGAGAAATGATCCTCCAAATATCCATCCAAAACTGCATGAGAACCTTATGGGAGGTCGTGGGGTTTGTGGGGTTCGTGGGATTTGTAGGGTTTGTGGGGTTTGTGGGATTCTTGGGGTTTGTGGGATTTGTGGGGTTTGTGGGGTTCGTGGAGGGTTGTGGAGGGGTGTGGAGTTGTGTGGGGTCTGTGTGGTTTGTGGGGTTTGTGGGGTTTGTGGGGTTTGTGGAGGGTTGTGGAGGGGTGTGGAGTTGTGTGGGGTTTGTGGGGTTTGTGGGGGGTTGTGGAGAGGTGTGGAGTTGTGTGGGGTTTGTGGAGTTTGTGGAGGGCTATGGAGGGGTGTGCAGTTGTGTGGGGTTTGTGGAGTTTGTGGTGGGCTCTAGAGGGGTGTGGAGTTGTGTGGCGTTTGTGGAGTTTGTGGAGGGTTGTGGAGGGGTGTGGAGTTGTGTGGGGTTTGTGGAGTTTGTGGAGGGCTGTGGAGGGGTGTGGAGTTGTGTGGGGTTTGTGGGGTTCGTGGGGTTTGTGGGGTTTGTGGAGGGTTGTGGAGTTGTGTGGGGTTTGTGGAGTTTGTGGAGGGCTGTGGAGTTGTGTGGGCTTTGTGGTGTTTTTGGGGGGTCGTGGAGGGGTGTGGAGTTATGTGGGGTTTGTGGAGTTTGTGGAGGGCTGTGGAGGGGTGTGGAGTTGTGTGGAGTTTGTGGAGTTTGTGGAGGGCTGTGGAGGGGTGTGGAGTTGTGTGGGGTTTGTGGAGTTTGTGGAGGGTTGTGGAGGGGTGTGGAGTTGTGTGGGGTTTGTGGGGTTCGTGGGGTTTGTGGGGTTTGTGGAGGGTTGTGGAGGGGTGTGGAGTTGTGTGGGGTTTGTGGAGTTTGTTGAGGGCTATGGAGGGGTGTGGAGTTGTGTGGGGTTTGTGGAGTTTGTGGAGGGGTGTGGAGGGGTGTGGAGTTGTGTGGGGTTTGTGGGGTTTGTGCGGTTTGTGGGGTTCGTGGGGTTTGTGGGGTTTGTGGAGGGTTGTGGAGGGGTGTGGAAATGTGTGGGCTTTGTGGGGTTTGTGGGGTTTGTGGGGGGTTGTGGAGGGCTGTGGAGTTGTGTGGGGTTTGTAGAGTTTGTGGAGGGCTGTGGAGGGGTGTGGAGTTGTGTGGAGTTGTGTGGGGTTTGTGGAGTTTGTGGAGGGATGTGGAGGGGTGTGGAGTTGTGTGGGGTTTGTGGGGTTCGTGGGGTTTGTGGGGTTTGTGGAGGGTTGTGGAGGGGTGTGGAGTTATGTGGGATTTGTGGGGGGTTGTGGAGGGGTGTGGAGTTGTGTGGGGTTTGTGGAGGGCTGTGGAGGGGTGTGGAGTTGTGTGGGGTTTGTGGAGTTTGTGGAGGGCTGTGGAGAGGTGTGGACTTGTGTGGGGTCTGTGGAGTTTGGGGAGGGTTGTGGAGGGGTGTGGAGTTTGAGGGGTTTGTGGGGTTTGTGGAGGGTTGTGGAGGGGTCTGAAATTGTGTGGGGTTGTGGTGATGGTGGGGGCCGGGGGGTGGTGGGGGAAAAGAGGAGGGCTGGTGGAGTTGGAGGGGGTCGTGGTGATGGTGGGGGCTGCGAGGGTGGTGGGGGAGAAGAGGAGGGGAGGTTGGGGTTGGAGGGGGTCGTGGTGATGGTGGGGGCTGCGGGGGTGGTGGGGGAAAAGAGGAGGGCTGGTGGAGTTGGAGGGGGTCGTAGTGATGGTGGGAGCGGCGGGGGTGGTGGGGGAAAAGAGGAGGGGATGGTGGGGTTGGAGGGGGTTGCAGGGGAGAGAGAGAGAGGGAAATGCCGTGATACACATGTCAAGCCTTATATGGAGTGATAGACTACAATGCTTTAGTGGGACACCTGTTATGTACATATGTTGCACACATAATAGCCTCAAGCTAGAACCTATGTGGTAAAGCCTCACTCTTGATCATACACCTTGCCATCTCCATGAGGGACCTATTCTTCCTTTTAGAAACTCTGTTGTGTTGAGGACTTTACCCCCTCCATAAGAATGAAGGGTGCCCATTTTACATGCTAACAGAATTTTCAGCCAAAACCAAAAACCCTTTGAAGCACATAAATACTTTGGACTTTGCTTTCAATGGATATAACCATAGGGGCAGGCTATAGGTGAAGTGAAGGAACTCTGCTGTGAGCTAATATGTTTGGTTGCCCCACTATCAAAGTATCAAACATTTGAGTCTAGTACAGACATACACTATTCACGAAAAGATGGGTCATAATTGGAAAGAGTGGTTAATGCCCATTCTTCATTCTTCACAAGATTAGGAGACTTTGTTTTGGGTGTAGAGGCCCTTGCAACAACCATTCAAGCCTCTTTCTTCCTTGCCTCTTTAGCAACCAGTTTTGGACAACTCTTTATGACATGGTAATTTTCTTTGCAATATTTGCGAAATAATTTCTGCTTTTTTGTTTTCTTCTCTTCTCTCTCATCCTTCTTTGATTATAAAGAATTAGTAGATTTCTACTTACTAGTAGAAGAGCTCCATTTACATTTGCCCTTCTAACTAGCCAAGAAAGCTTGATCTACAACACACATAATGGACCTTTTCTACCTAGACTAATCTCCCTATAGAGTAATAGATACTAACTTCTCAAATGTTAAGGCATTTGGATTGCCTTTCATCATCAAATGAAGAGTAGAAGCAAAACTCTGATATGAATCGGGAAGACCAATCAAAAGAGTCTGCACATGTGAATTGTTAGGCAAGACTTCATCGGAAAAAATCAACTATTCCTTCAAATCTTTGACCTTTGTTAGAGAACTGTCCATGGAATCTCCTTCATTTATGTGCTCACTCTCCAACTACTTTTGGAGCTAAGCAACATGAGCCTCATTCCTTGCCTGGTATAAAGTGATCACTATATCCCAAGCATCCTTAGCTATTTTGTAAGAGAGAATGTGAGGAGTAATGGCATGTTTTTTAGACAAGACTATCAATGCATGTGCTTAAGCATCTCTTTCATCTCAATGAGTTTTCTCTACAGTAGGTGCAGCAAGAACTGCAACACGAATAGGAGCATGAAGAATATCGTCATCTTCAATGCCACTTGCATCACCTTCAACAACTATGTTTGTAAGTGTAATAGGATGTTTTTCAACACCCTACATAATATTCCACAATCCTTTTTCAACAAATACATGATGCATCACATAAGCCCATAATGTGTAATTGGTACCGTCGAACTTATCCTCAATAGCCAACATATGGAATACATCACTACGTTCAGTGATGGTGACTAACTGAAATACCCTGATGCAAATAAATTAATATATCTCAAAAATTTGAACAAAATTACCCTCTCGAGTTTTGCTAAACCTATAGCAGACACTTATACTAATGAACCAAAACCTGTATATATCTTTGGCACAAAAAAAAATTGCCTCCACAAGCACTATGCTAGTGCATTCGAAGTCTAAAACCAGCTCCTAATCACCCTAAGCATGCACACCAAGTTTTGTGTGACTCTAAGACTGTGATCAGAGGGGTGTTGAAGATGCCCTAGATGAAGTAGCGACCTGCTCTAATAGAAATTGTTGGAGTTTGAGGCCTAGAGAAGCACAGAAATAGCACAAGGAAGAAGAAGAAGCTTGAAGGACATAGCCAATTCTAAATGTATTACTACTAGAATATACAGGGATAAGTGACCCATTAGGGTTATAGGCATATATACAAGCTGAGGGAAAAAACCTCCTAATGAGGGAAAAACGTGCCTCGAAAGTCCTAGTGTGTTCACAGACATCACTACCTAAATATATCAACAGAAAAAAGATATCTGAATTGCAAGAATTATCCTTAGGGAGATGAGTTAGGTATAAGAAATAACTATATAGGATCTCACCCAATCATATTACAAGACGACAAGATGAGACGTCCAGAATACTAGGCTCAACAAGACTAGTGATGAGAGAATGTACACTTTCCCTATGCAACTTGAAGCATGAATGTGTGCACATGTATGTTCACATATTCCTCTTTTAACTCAAAAAATGATACACTAGGTTCCTATAGAATGAACAAAAGATCTTTCGCACACTCACATGACAATGAAGCCATCCTAGTGCAAGTTCTCTCACTCAAAACACTTGCTCCTAATGTCAGTTCCCATGCCTCCAAAGAGAGACTAATTATTGCATTCAATAGAAATGCACGTAGAGACCATTGTTCACTCGAGACTTAATATCTCTCAACATATGGAGAGACTAAACTTTTTCTTCAAATAAAATCTAAAGGAATACGAGAGATTTCTAACAAACCAAAATTTAAAGAAATGTCTATAAATGGACTAAGAAAACCTTATCATGACTATAGCTAGCTAGCTCCATAGGGAAATTTGAGTGTGATACTTGGTTAGTCCAAGTATGGAGAAAATCCTCAAGCAAGCATGGGCTTTATTTGCAGGGGGCTACTATAATATTCAAATCCTCTAAGTGATAAAACATGCATGATTACACTTATTTGAAGTACAAGGTGTTTTCATATAACTTCAAAACGTTTCTATTAATAATAGGGAGCTCTTTTCCTAGAATGTAGGCTTTATCATAGAACTGGTACTTGAGCACAAGATTTTCTCAAAGATAATTCTTTAAACCTAAAGCTTATGTATTAAAAGACATCAATTCTAGAGTTTGTGGTAGAACAACACATTGACATTAGAGTTTATGAATATAAACTCTAATGTCAATGTGTGTAGATATTTACTTTCCATCTAGGAAATTTTAAGAGTTGAATGATTGATTGCTAGATTTCTTGAATGTGAAAGGCTTCAATAAAAAGAATATGTTAACATTTAGAGGTTCATATATAGAAAGTGAAAACATTATTGACTTTTTTAACTAACCTTCAATGAATTCAAATGCGATAGCACAAAGATTATGCTTTGCATGCTCTATGTGAATAAGGATATCTATTCTTTATAGTAATTTATTTGGATGTCGATAATCTACACAAATCTCGAGGGTTCCATCCTTCTTCTTTATAAATAGGATAGGGGATGCCCCACAAAATTTTGAGTGTTTGATAAAATCCTTGGCCAGATTCGAATCGATGTTCTTGCATAATTCTGTAAGCTCCTTTGAGGATAATGTATAGATTGTTGCAAAGGGTGGTTACACTCCCTCTTGAAGTTCTATGGCAAAATCGTAAGTTCTATGCTCCAAGAAAATATCTTCATTCAGCTTTTTAAAAACATCTTAAAAAACCTTGGTACTCGCTAGGTAGCTTTAGTGGATCATCTTTCATAGACTCATCATTTGTTATGACATAGATCATATATATTGGTTCTTTCTTGAGTTCATGTATGAAAGCCAAGCCTTGGCTCCCACATATATTGGGTTCTTCTAGATGTCTCAACTAGTAATCCTATTGCTTTATCAATGAATATCTTGATTATGTCTCTTGAGACAAGGCATTCCAATGCTAACATCATTTGTCTCACTTGATTGTACATTGAAACATATGTGAGAATCATGATTACCAAGGTGTAATCTTAATGGCATGGATTCCTTGGTAGTAATTCTAGATGCTAGAGTTTTTCCATCCACAGATTTATCTGTTACTCATTTATTCTTTTGAAGTAGTGAAATATTTTCTTTCTTTACCAATCCTTCATTGAGGAAACTTGAGGACGCTCCGAGGTCAATTTCATTGTAAGGGAAATGGTCTTTCAGGGCATGAACAACTTGAGAGGAGTGATGAATGTTTCCAAGGGTGTTTGTAGTATTAGATGACCCTTTCTTAAATCATAATCAAGTTGTATGGGCTTCTTTGCAACTAGACCAAGATCATGATACTAGTTTACCTCAATCCCTCAACTATATATGTTGGAAGAATCTCAACTTGAGCCCATGCAATTGCATAAAACTAAGGTCCAGAGACTTCCATCAAGGGAAAGGAAGCATGAAAAAGACAATGGATTATGGTTTTATTGTGGAGATCATTGTCATATGCTATTCAAATATCCTATGAAGAAGAAACAAGTTCAAACTAAGACTTCCACAACCACCATCCCATATCATACGAATGATCATCACAATGAAAAGATGAATACATACCAGCATGAGAATCATGCAATTGAGTATGCACCTAGTTCTACTATAAGCCCTTGATATTTTTCTCATGGTATCCATCATCATCATGTTCTAGTACCAATACGAGCATCTATGAAGATTTGGCTCCAAAATATTTTAAGATCACATGGATACTTGTCATACAAATTGTCGTTTGAGCGTTGGTAAAGTCATGGACACAAAATAAACCATCCTAAACCTTAAATTTTAAGTGATTTCCTATTTATAATTATTGATTTAGAATTTAAACAATTGATGTTATCATCCCATCAGGAACATGTGAAATCGAGAAGATCAACCATCTACATGCTTGATTATGATATCTTGAGATCTTGTTTTAGATTGTTGAGATCTTCAATTTGTAAACACACTTGAACACCTGTATAAGGAGCAATTGGACACATAAATTCTCAACTCACCCAATACCAACTTTGGCCATTCAATGAGTCACAACATCAAAGTTGGTACTTTTTTAGTTCTAGTTCATGTTCTTCTCTTGCTCTTTGTTCTATTTCTATTTAGTCTAGTTTCTAAACGTCTAGTTTTTTCCTCTTGTAATCTTATGGCACGAGATCATGTCTAGTAATCTCTTATATGTAGTTCCTCTGCATCAAAGGACTCCTTGTAAATTGAGGTAACTTGCTTCATACCTACAATCGGAGTTGTGGGATCTTGTTTATCGGTTCTACTTGAGTTATACATATCTAATAGTCTTAGGTTGCACATCCTTTTGTAATAGTTCTATGTTCTTGTATTACTCCTATGGATGATGATCTTATAGTTAAATGTATATTACTAACATCTTGTGTATTCTAGTTGGACATTAGAATCTACTGCTCCCCTTACATTTTTCCAAAATGTTAGGGGAGCACTAGATTCTACACTCTAACTAGAGTTGAACACAACTTTGGAAAGATTTGTCTAATGACAATGTCACTAAGTAAGGGAGATGGTACAAGAATATCGAATTTTTACAAGGAAACACACAACTCGCAGTGATAGGTATGGATAGCTTGAGTAGATAGGATACAAGAGATCCAATAACCCAAGATCAAATGTATGAAACAAGATATTTGAATTGCAAGAATTACACTAAGGGAGATGTGTTAGGTACAAGAAATAAATATATAGGATCTCACCCTATGAGATTACAATTGGAAAAGAGATGTCTAGAATACTAGGCTCAACAAGACTAGCAATTGGAGAATGTACACTTTTCCTATGCAAATTGAAGCATGAATGTGCTCATAGGCATGTTCATAGATACCTCTGTTTGCTCGAATCAATGATAATCTATGTTTGTCTAGAATAAACCAAAGATATTTTGTTGCTGTCGTCGAGATTTTCTCTCCTCTCTCACTCATGAAGGCCTACAGTAAACACATTCGGTGAAGGTAGCCAGAATTCCCTGAGAAGTCCAAGATGCATCAAGGATGTCAAAGGGAGTTCACATACAAACTTTGGAAGAAATCGAGCAAATCTAGGGTAGCGGTTAAAGCTGGTCAAACTTTGGAAATTAGGGCAGAAATTTCAATATCTCCAAATCACATGAAAATTCATATACTTTTAAAGCCTATCAAAGGCAGTGTATAGCCTAAATTTCACATGTAAATGGATTTTCTAGCACATTGATATGCCATGTGCATTTTGTAAAAAATATAATTTTTCCACTTAGATCCTACAAAATCTTGTATAGGAATTTTTGTTAGCCATATGGTTTGGCATGTTTAAAGACCATCTATGGCTACATATTTGTACAAAGTTTCAAGGCTATTAGAGTTTCCTAGGCATCTTAATGCCACCTTGCAAGCTTCCAAATGTAGTCAAACTTGTATAATGGAGATTCAGATAAAAGCTTTTTTTGCATATTCCTGAAGGAGATCTTTGGAAACATAGTCCTACAAAGTTTCATCTTCATCAAAGACTTTTTGGAGTGTCAAAGAGCACAAATTCCAGTTTTCAAGGTCACCACAGTTTTCTAGTTTAAGCATATTGAAGGGTTGAAGGGCTGCCACATGGTGAAAGCTGATTGAGCCATGTTGTACGATCAAGATGAGCTCATATTCAAGGGTGGAGATGAAATTATGCTTAAATCAAGGAGAATCCACAAGTTTTTTCATCAAAGAAGACTTTTTTGACAGTTAAGGATCAATAATGCAATTTTTCTCTAAAAATAGTGGCATATCTTATCCGAATTGATGTCAGCACTGATCCGACGGTCCAAATCATCCCCAGATCCAATGGTGGAGAATGAAGGCACCTAAATTTCACTCCTTTACACTAGATTTGATAGAAAGAACAATTCCAAGCCATTGATTTGATTAATGAAACGGTTGTAATCGAAGTAGTGATCCTAAAGTTGAGAGTTGATTTCTCTAGATCCAAGGGCCCAAATTCGTTCAAAAAACTATATAAACCCCCCTCCAAACTCCTAGAGCATCATTGTTAGGCATCCATAGGGCTCTTGCTAGCTTAAGGTTTCCTTGAGACGATCACCCTCGGTTGAGGGAGTGAGGATCCAAGGTGGGCTAGTATGAGTATAGTACCTAGTTTCAAATTTAAGCTAGAACTCCAATCTAGGATAGGCTCTTGAAACCACCATTTCTATCTTGACTCACCCTCGGTGGAGCGTGTCAGTGAGTTAGATCTAGTTTTAATGAGTCTTAGACTTCTTTAGTTAGACGTTACAAGCTTAGACATACATAGGGTCAATGAAGTGGAACTCATCTTCTTACGTGTGACATTCGGTTGAACTGTCATGGTTTGAGTGTCGGAACCACCTTTGATCAGTAGACTGCTTAGCTTGACGTATCACGACGACCTTATATATGTATCTTAATTCAAATCCTTTTAATTCATGTCACTTGTCACTTGTCTCTTGTCTCTTGTTTCTCATTCTCCTAAGTATTTTTACATGTCTTCTATTTTCTTCTATGTGTGAGAAGGCTCCGCGGTATTGAGTTGAACCAGTGAGGATGTTTCATTGTGCTTGTGATTAAACTCTATCATCATAATTCAGTTCCATGCATATAATCCATACATACCCATACGTATTTATTAGTTTCTGAAAGTGTATGAGAAGCTCCAATATTGGACCATTCTTCCTTTTGAAATTGATTTATGTGTAACGATTCCATCTATTCTCGTCATGCATACATATCATCCAAACAAGACTATGCATATGGATAAGAATTAGGAAGCATTTAAGAAGCTCCTTCAATGGACCATTCTTCCTTCCAAATTTGATTCGTGTGTATGGTTCTCTTTCATTCTTATCATTCATGTTCATAAATCTAACTTGCACTCCTACATTCCCATTCCCATAATCATTTCAACATCTCTCTCTTCTCCATACTCAACATTAATTTCACTTTCACATCCTTAAACCTTCCAACATTCATTAGCTTCATACACCCTGTGTGTACCACGACCGGACCTGGTCCACCCGGATTACGATCACCTCCACATTTGAACACAAGGTAAAACGCTTCGTGGCATTTGCTTCTGATCTTGTTGGGAGGTTTTGATCCATATTTTTTGTTTCATATTTTTCATCCTCATCATATCTTCATCATCATTCTTGACTGTTACACTGGATTTCTCATAATGTCATGTACATCTTCGTCGTGAAGTAAATGCATTTGTAAGAGATCTAGAACATCGTGCATCACTTGCTTATTCACATAAGATGGAGGAAGGATTCAAATCCCTTATTGTTGAGAAATAAGGCCAAAGAATAGTCTCTTCG
Source organism: Ceratopteris richardii (assembly GCA_020310875.1). Lineage (NCBI taxonomy): Eukaryota > Viridiplantae > Streptophyta > Polypodiopsida > Polypodiales > Pteridaceae > Ceratopteris > Ceratopteris richardii. The sequence goes on from CM035426.1 coordinate 84,553,995, forward strand.
ATGTTGAGAGAGAAGGAAAAATTCAATGGCATCAACATTACAAGCTACTTAGATTTGTTTGAAGAGCAAGCTATGATTTTTGGTCTTCCTGAAGATCTTTTGATATCATTCTTTGAAAAAATTGTTGATAGCTCTATCATAAATCATCTCACTCAATATGATACTCTTCCTTTGAGTGATTTTAGATAGGAGATGCTCAAAGAATTCTATCTTGAAGATTATAGCCAACATAATCGGGATGGATTCTTACGATGGGTCAATTCCCCAAAGCCTAGTAGCTCTATTACTCACTTACAAAATAAGTATATTAGACGTTATGAACAACTTCCTGATGAGGATAAGATAACTTTGGAACATGATCTTGTGATCAATTTTCTTAAGCTTCTTCATCCTGAAACTCGTAGGGAAGTTGAACGGCGATTAGAAGAGTTGGATAAGCGCTATGGTCTTACTGAAAATTGGCAAAAAGTGCGTAAAGTAGTAGAGGCTATAGCCCATAGACATCAACGACAATCCTGCTTTATGAGCAACCTAGTCTTCCTCAAGGTAGCTTTCCACAAACTAAGGAGCAAGTAAGAGAAAAATCCCATGCTATGCTTTTTGACTCTATTCCTATTCCTCAAATGATGGAGCCTACTAAAGGTTTTAAAGTAGAGCCAAATAAAAGTGTAGTTGAACAAACTCTAGTGGAAATTCTCACTAAGCAAATGGAAAGTCTTATTGCTACACAATCCATTTTGGCCAAGACTATAGATGCTTTATAATCTAAGTATACCAAAACTTTCCAAAATCAAATGAATCCAATGTCTTTTCAAGAGCCTAATCAAGATGTTATAGCTCCCAATCAAAATCCACAAGTACAATCATATCAAGTTCCTCCAATGCATAATCCTTCAATGCAAAATCCTCATCCTCATATGCAAAATCCTCAAATGCATCAAAACATGTATCCTCAAGCTTCTCAAATAGCTTTTCAAAATCCTCAAAATCAAAATTTTCAAAATCATCAACCATATACTATGGAAGCTCCTATTCCATGTCAAGTACCACATGCTGCACCCCAAGCTCCTCAAATACATCAATTGCCTTATCAAAATCCTAATTATCTTGTTCAAGCAATACCTTATCAACAAAATCGTCAATTTCAAAATTTCCCACCAGAAGTTAATCAAAATGGTTTTGTGCATGGCCCTCGTAGGTGTCCTTGGTGTGATTCATTTGAGCACTTTTTGAGAGATTGTGAACTATCAAAGGCTACTAAGGATCAACATTTAGTAAGAGACATAGACAAGAAAATATGTGACTATCGATCTAGGCTACCTTTGCAAGGAAATTATGGTAAGGGAGGAATGAAAAAACACTATGAAAATATAACCATAATTGACGTAGGAACTAGAGGAGTGAAACTAGAAGCTCTTGATGAACAACAAGTAGAATCAAGTAAAACCCACAAAGGAAGGTGACTTTTCCATAGAGGCTTTAGTAAGAGCACGAGATGAGATTAGGAGAATAACGGCTTGGGAGTCACTGATAGAAGATCAATCTCTTATTTCTCACATATCCAATGTAGAAGAAAAACGAAAAAGAGATGAAGCTGAGCCTAGTGAAAGAAGAGTGACTCAAAAACAAACCTCAGAGGGAATAGAAACAATCATAGAGCAGGGAGAAACATTACAATCCAAAGATAAAAAACAAGAATCACAACCCAATGAACAAAAACAAGAGGAGAAGCAAAAAGGCAAGAAGACAAAGCAAAGAAAAACAGAACCAAAGCCTTTAGATAAACAAGAACAATCAAAACAAACTGAAGACCAAACATTAGAACATGAACAAAAACAAGATCCTGAGCAAAAACAAAAGAAACCAAAGAGAAAACCTAAAGCGATCTTGATTTTAGAAATTGAGAGAAAAATAGATCCTATGAAGATTTTAGATGACATTTTGCTTAAGAGTCAAGTGACTATGTCTTTAGAACAAGTTTTCTCTATTGCAAAGCTTGTTTTTAAAGATAACTTTATCGACCTTATTAAAAGGAAGAGGTTTCCGCTTAATCTAGATACTGAGATGCAAGATTCTCTAGATCAAGATCAAGCTATGAATGAAGCCTTAAACTTTGATGAATTTGATGAAGAGGACTTTGATGATGATGAAGTAAATGTTAATAAAAATTTCTTAGGACCTATTCAACCTAACCATGAAGATCATGACAACAATCCTGAAAGTCACTTTAAAAGAAAATTTTGGTCTAGAGGTACATCAGAGATGCATGTTAAAATAGGAAATGATAAGAACACTATTACTGTAAATGCATTACTAGATTCCGGCTCCGAAATCAATGTGATTTCAAGAGAAGTCTATGATACGTTTCGATGGCCCATAGATAAAGATTGTGGATGGCGTACGAGAACTGCAGATAATGGTGTAGGTACCCTATATGGAGCTTGTGCTAGTGTGCCCATATCCATAGGAGGAATCACAGAAGAGTTTCACTTTTTTATTCAAGATAATTGCTCCTATGAAGTTCTCTTAGGTCAACCCTTTATTTGTGAGAGTCGTATGGAAACTAAAGCCATGGATGATGAGTCTACCTATGCTAGATTTAAGTCTAAGTATGGAATGCAATCACTTCAAGTCATGACAGTAGGAGTGAATCATCCTAGGAATCGATTGTCAATTAGAAAGAAACCTATTGTTACTCAGGGTCATGAACATGCTTGTAGTGATTGTGCACCTCGATTCATGTTTGGAGCTACATATGATCAAAATTTTGGATAGAATCCATTGTTGAGCGGGACAACAGTGGATATTGGTTTGACATCTCACATCCAACCAACATGTACAATAGTTTGTCACTTTGTTTTCCACATTCTACATTATATTTTCTTCATAAGAGTCAATTGTCCAAGTCTTTTATCCAAAAAACCCAAAAAATTTAAATAAACAACAAAATCATGGAACATGATGAGAACATTGAACATGTGATTGAAACATCTCATTGTTTCTCTACTCTTGAGGAGTTAGAGCTATTTCTTCAACAAAGTTCTAATTCCCATATTATTCTTCTCTCTTCCCTTGATGAGTATGCTCATATCCAGGAATATGCTCTCAATGTTCACAAGTGCTCAAAATTTAACCAAACACATGATGCGTTGTGGTCGGGTTCTTGCGCGCTTAGGGGTGCACACAGGGTGCCAAGAAAGTGACCTTGGTGGATCAAGTAAACCGCTGGAATTATGGCGCACACCGGGGCTTGGAGCCAACACTCAGGTACCCAAAAAACTCAAAAGATTTTTATTCGAACAATTTGTAAAACCATCTTCTCTCATCAAGACCGATTTATCATCATTGATCACTCATCATGCTTATCAATTTGAAACTGAAAAATCTTCATAAAACTATACTATGATTCTTCATAATTGATTCACATGAAAAGAAATGTTTATATTGGATTGACGAAAATTGTATTTGACTTACCATCTTTTTGTCGCATATGAACGCACATCTTTCAAACAAATCAATTCCAATGTAGAAAGTAACATTTGAGTAATGTAGAAAGTAACGTTTCTATAATATGTTTGGCAATCATCTAACATACGAACATTTAAGATAATTCAATCAGAACACATGTAAGCCATACCAAATAATGACTAGTAGCTCTGACCATTGTCTCAGCATTGCTCATTTCAGAAATGTTTCTTCAATATCTTGTTCAAACAAAAACCTCCATTTACGGTTAATCAACCATTCCATAGTTGTCAACTGAATCCGCACACATGCGATTATATGATCATCCAAATCAAGAAAAATGAGTAAAGCCAGGTGCTAAACATGTGTGAGTCTCAACTTGTCAAATGATGCCCTTATAGCAGGAATAAAAACCCCATCAACGTTGAATGAACTCAAGGAAGCAAAATCAGTTTCTTTCAGACACACAGAGAATACGATTAAACTTAATACAAAAAAAAAAATATGACGTTGGCTGGCACTTTACTTTCTTATATGGAGAACACTAACTCATTCATTAACAAAAAATTGGTAGAACAAAAAAATACAGAGGCTATTGCATTAGTTGATTCCTCTGCATCTACAGGCATTAAGCGATTTATTTATTGAAAATGTTCGAACAAAGAAAAGGCAATCAGTTTGTACACGCAAGACTATTTATGGACGGATCATTTGGAGACTCCAGTATCATGCATGGGAAGAGGACTCACTAAATGTGCAATATTTGGAGCATAGTTTTGACTTAAAACAAAAGGAGAAAGTTTCTATATGCGAGAAATATGAAACAAGATTTTTCGTTATGTGTCCACATCATTGGTATGTACATATTTATTCGAAGAAACACTAAACAAGCAATACTTAGAGTTAACTAAATTTTTATCATTGGCTTCCATGAAATTTTCAGCAGTAAAAGTCATAGTCTGCCTATCCTGGGTAAAACATAAGTTAATGTTCTTTGCACAAACCATTTAAACTATTCCATATCAAAAAGGGTGTCTGTACGATCCTAATTATCCATACTAACATTTAGCGCATTATTTGTGTATTATCAAAAATGATTTCGATCTGAAGCAGTATTAGGTTAAGTTCAACTACTCATGGCATGATAACAGTATAGGTCATCGTCTAATTCTGAATATTAATTGATTTAAGCAAAACAAATCAGACAGCATCTACGTATGAAGCACAGAGTATAATCTCTGAGGTTCGAACGTCTCCAGAAAATACGCAAACATTCACTAAGGAATTCTAGTTCGTAGAGTCGTCTCAACAACTAAAACTGTGAATGAAACCAAAGATTTTTGCAGTCATATAAGACACGAACACAAATGAAGGTCTCTTGGGTGTTAGGTTGAATGTTGTTCAACATAACAACAACAGAAAAAAAATCATTGCTACTATAAGATTACTTACATCGCATGCTCCTTAGTCTCTCGACGAACACGCAGTCCAGATTCCAGTCAAATGGGTTAAAAGTCAGGATTGCACAAACAAAATATCAAGAAGGAACAACAGTGATTAATAACATCGACATTTTTGCTTTGAGTTGGAGAAAAGTGATAGGAGCATTGTCGGGGTATTAAAACCCGAGGACATGGCTCATGACCGCTAGCATAATTGCAAATCATTTCTTTCAAGACATTGGGTATTAACTGTTCATAGATGTTAGTGACCTCCAAATAGTCATGGAAATTACAAAGTTACATAACATGCTGGTACGTACAACAGACATTAATATTGTTTGAATTTATTCATCATACCTACTCTAAGACCATATGTGCGCTTATTCACAAACGAATTGCAACAATGATTTCTGAATTCCAATCCACAGCCAGCGACATTGCATGCTTCTTCCTTCTTCAGTTCAGCACCTGAGCAAGAAGATTTCCCATAGAAAATTTATGTTGATTTTCTTTCGCTGATGTCCACAGTATTGCCTTCTCCTCTCTGAATGTACTGTGCTCTAAAGTTCAGCGCTTCAGTGCCACCTTTTTCTCCATTTGGGCGCAGAGTGAGTCCTCTCCCTCTCTCCCAGTCGACATCGATCTCCTCCTCAAAACATCTTCTCTCTCTTGTGCGGCAACAACCACCTTTCCTTCTTCGATCGTTCTACTCTCTGCACTTCCTTCGATCGTTCAATGCTAGTAAATCATCCATCAATCTCCACGCTTCTGCCCTTCGAGATGTCAGTCGCCTCCCTATCATCAACAACTGCGGCCTCCTCTCTTATGATTCCTCTCCTTCTCAAAAGCGTTTAGCAAAAAAGAACATGCCTCACTCTTTGTCATTCATAGCTCACACAACACTGCCGCGATGAAAGTTCTTGCATCCCTAAAAAAAACCAGAACGATTCCAGTTCGCTGCCTTTTTTTTATTTCCCCTTTCTACCTCTCTCTTCAACACTTTCTTGTTCTAGGTTCTACAACGTGTCAAATCCCCAATGATGCATTTCCACCTGTCCTCTTTCCCTCCCTGCAGCTGATGAGCTGAATTTCAACGCTCCTCAAGAATAGCAAAGATTTCTGGATGTAAAATGCGAGTCCAGCTGCTCAGTTACATTCGCAACGCCATCAGCATTTTCAGCTTCGTTTTTGTCTGAGAAAACATCCTCAGTAAAAAAAACGTCTTTCCGAATAAAATTTGATGAATTCTTTTGAGGTCCACGATGAAATCAAACTTTGATATTTCATAGCTAAGAGGTCATCCACAATCTCTGAAACAGGTTGAGCATAATTTTGGCCACTATAAATCATTGCTCCACTTCCAGTCTTCCAGATAATTAAGCCCCCAATTCTTTCTTCTAAGGTATCGAGTGTCTGCTTCGTGTTTCCTGCAGGTGGCCAGTTCTATAGTGGACAAAGGCTTTAACCTCCTTATCCTGTCAGTAAGGGACCCTCTTGTTTTCTTCACTGCAACCATGCAATCCATGGAAGTGTTGAAGATAGCAAGTACTCTGAAAGATGAAGAAACATGTCCTAGGAATTATCCATGGAGATAAAATCTCCACGACAGCGTTAGTTGAAACAAAGTACAAAATTGTAGACAAAAAAATCAAACCCATAGCTCAACTATTACCCCAAGGAAGTAATGAAAAAATTATTGATGTGAAACACGATCCAATTCTTCGGGATAAGAAAAACATAGGACATACATTCATGGATGAGACAATCAAACAGGTGAAAATTGGTAGAGATGATGACTTTCTTTTGCTAGCAGAGAGAGATAAATTTAAGAGAGTCATACGTAGCCATGGAAAAGCCTTTACTATGTATCCTCATGAGATTGGTTGTGTAGATCCTAAGCTAGTAGCACCCATGATAATCTTTACTTTTCCACCTTGTATTTACTATAAGTGGGTAGTAGATCTTATAACTATGCCTAAAGGTATTGACAAAATGCGTTACATCATACTTGCAAGAGAAGAATTAACTAATCTTGTAGAGGGACGTGCACTATGATCTAAGACCACTTACAATGTTTACAAATTCTTGCTTCAAGATGTCATAATTCGCTTTGGGTACATAGAGAAAGTAGTTGCCGATCGTGGAGAGTTAAATGTGAGAGAAGCCAAAGAGTTCTTTGAGCATCACGGTATTCGTTTTTCTCTCACTACTGCATATAATCCAGAGGCCAATGGTAAAATAGAGAGAGGGCATCCACCTATTGTGAAAGCCATATCTAAAGCATGTAACGGTGACATCAAACAATGGCCTAGATTCTTACCTTTTGGACTTTGGGCAGATAGAATGACATGCACACGTACTACTGGGTATATGCCTGCTGAACTCATGTACTATCAAAAACCATTGTTTCCAATTCATTCTCATATTTCTGCATGGTCAAATTTGCCTTCGTCTGAAAACATGTCTACTAATGATTTTTTGAGTTTGCCCATTAAACAGTTAGAACAAGGTAAATTAAGACTCGATGATGTTGTTGAAAAATTAAGAGAATCTAGAATGAAGAATAAGCACTATTTTGATAAAACTCATCGATTGTGTCCTAAGCCAATTGAAGTAGGAGATTGGGTGCTCATTTATGATAGTACATTTGAATCTCAATGTGATGCACACAAACAGCTCACTCAATGGTGGTTTGGACCATACATTGTATCAAAAGTCAACAACAATGGTAGGTATGCTCTTTGTGAATTAAATGGTGTTGCACTAAAAACCTTGATTGCAGGTAAAAGGATAAAGCTATTCAAGAAACCTGATAATGACGAGTACATTTTGGATGATGACATTGAAGAAAATGACAACAATGAGGCTGATTCATAAACAGGAGTATCCATGTTATAATATATATATATATATATATATATATATATATATATATATATAACATATAAAATATCATTAATTTTTCAAGTTCATGTTGCTTTGTTTTATTTTTTCAAGTTCATTCTACTCTTTTTCCATTCTTGTTTTATGCATGTTTATTTTCAGTCTTTGCATTGCATTGCATATCCACATCACTTGAGTCAAAAGGGCAAATGATGATTTCTCTACTTGTGTAAAATTGTATCCTGAGTAGTAATTTATCTATTAAGAAATCGGTTATAATTTAGGATTATGGAAAGATGGGACATGTAGATTTGGAGGTTTATTTTGGTGACATGACTTTCATATATAAACATGCATATGTATCCTATATCAAAAGCATAATTGTTGAAGTCCTAGCTCCTTCTACTGCATGTTTCTACATCTTTATTCCACCTCACAACACTTGTATCGGAGTTCAAACGACTGTTCTCTATCATCAAAAATGGTTGTACCTTGTATCGGGGTTTAATTTTTTCCCGTCATTAAAAAAAAAGCTGCTACATGTTACCAGGAAGTTTACACTTTCTTATACCCCAAAAAAGTGATTGTAACCATACAAGTTGCCGAATCATCATCATCATCATCATCATTTAAATTCAAGAAAAAAGCAAGCCAAAGGAAGATAAAGAGGCATAGTAGAATAAATAATGGACTATATAGGCAGATTTATGCATTAGTGGAGTTTAGTTAGATTTCCTTGCATGTTATTAGAGAAAGAGCATATTCATAGTTATGTAGGAAAGAAGTTGATCTAAAATAAGCTAAAGATGAAAGATGTCTCTTGAAAATCCTAAATCTTTATTTATAATCGTATTTAAGGTAGATTGCTTTATGAAAAAGGTACAAATTTTTCTTCAAGATGAGAGGAACTGATGCTTAAAACGACTCAATACATCCACTTCCACTTCATATTGATGCTTGATTGTTTTCTTTCTTGTTGTCAATGTTGCTTGTTCATTTGCATATATGTTGCCTATTTGTTCCTGCATATTCATGTTGCCTATTTCAATTCTTTCTTTCATGCAAATTTCGCTTCATGTCACGTTACCTACTCATTCATGCATATAATCAATTTTCCTTCCATGTTTCTTATGTTGCGTATAAAAGAATTTGATGCCTGGAACATTTTGTTTTTCAGAGATGCTAGAGTGGCGCTTCCGCAGGAATCGCAGGTTTAATGGGGGCGAATGCCATCGAGATTTTCTCTTCTCTCTCACTCATCAAGGCCTACAGGAAACACATTCGGTGAAGGTAGCCAGAATTCCTTGAGAAGTCCAAGATGCATCAAGGATGTCAAAGGGAGTTCACATACAAACTTTGGAAGAAATCGAGAAAATATAGGGTAGCGGTCAAAGCTGGTCAAACTTTGGAAATTAGGGTAAAAATTATAATATCTCCAAATCACATGAAAATTCATATACTTGTAAAGCCTATCAAAGGCAATTTATAGCCTGAATTTCACATGTAAATGGATTTTCTAGCACATTGATATGCCATGTGCATTTTGTAAAAAATGTAATTTTTCCACATAGACCCTACAAAATCTTGTATAGGAATTTTTGTTAGCCATATGGTTTGGCATATATAAAGAACATATGTGGCTACATGTTTGTTCAAAGTTTCAAGGCTATCAGATTTTCCTAGACACCTTAATGCCACCTTGCAAGCTTCCAAATGTAGTCAAACTTGTATAAGCGAGATTCAGATAAAAGATTTTTTTTGCATATTTCTGAAGGAGATCTTTGGAAACATAGTCCTACAAAGTTTCATCTTCATCAAAGCCTTTTTGGAGGGTCAAAGAGCACAACGTCCAGTTTTCAAGGTCACCACAATTTTCTAGTTTAAGCAAATCGAAGGGTTGAAGGGTTGCCACATGGTGAAAGCTGATTGAGCCATGTTGTACGATCAAGATGAGCTCATATTCAAGGGTGGAGATGAACTTATGCTTAAATCAAGGAGAATCCACAAGTTTTTTCCCTCAAAGAAGACTTTTTTATAGTTGAAGATCAATAATGCAACTTTTCTCTAAAAATAGTGGCATATCTTATCCGAATTGATGTCAGCACTGATCTGACGGTCCAAATCATCCCCAGATCCAAAGGTGGAGAATGAAGGTGCCTTAATTTCACTCCTTTACACTAGATTTGATAGAAAGAACAATTCCAAGCCATTGATTTGATTAATCAAACGATTAGTTTCATTCAAAAAACTATATAAACCCCCCTCCAAACTCCTAGAGCATCATTGTTAGGCATCCATAGGGCTCTTTCTAGCTTAAGGTTTCCTTGAGACGATCACCCTCGGTTGAGCGAGTGAGGATCCAAGGTGGACTAGTATGAGTATAGTACCTAGTTTCAAATTTAAGTTAGAACTCCAATCTAAGATAGCCTCTTGAAACAACCATCTCTATCTTGACTCACCCTTGGTAGAGCATGTGAGTGAGTTAGAGCTAGTTTTAATGAGTCTTAGACTTCTTTAGTTAGACGTTAGGAGCTTAGACATACATAGGGTCAATGAAGTGGAACTCATCTTCTTACGTGTGGTTTGAGGGTCGAAACCGCCTTTGATCAGTAGACTATTTAGCTTCACGTATCACGACAATCTTATACATGTATCTTAATTCAAATCCTTTTAATTCATGTCACTTGTCACTTGTCTCTTGTCTCTTGTCTCTCAGTCTCCTAAGTGTTTTTGCATGTCTTCTATTTTCTTCTATGTCTGAGAAGGCTCCGCAGTATTGCGTTGAACCAGTGAGGATGTTTCATTGTGCTTGTGATTAAACTCTATCATCATAATTAACTTGCATGCATATAATCCATACATACCCATACATATTGATTAGTTTCTAAAAGTGTATAAGAAGCTCCAATATTGGACCATTCTTCCTTTCGAAAGTGATTTATGTGTAGGGATTTCATCTATTCTCGTCATGCGTACATATCATCCAAAGAAGAAGTCCATACTTCTTCAATACATCCAAGATTTGCTCCGAGTACATGAGCCTAATGCCATTGTCTTTTTATATGACTTCAATGCCCAGAAAATATCTTAGATCTCCAAGGTTTGATATCTTGAACTCCTTCCCAAGCCTTTCCTTGATGTTATTAATGCCTTCTTCATGATCACAGGTAATAATCAAGTCATCTACATACACACATAAGTAGACAAATACTTCAGCTTCTTGTCTGTAGAATAATGATCGATCAACTTTGCTTTACTTGTATACACAATTGATAAAGAAGTCTACAAGCCTTTGACTTCATGCTCTTGGGGCCTGCCTAAGACCATAGAGTGCCTTCTTTAACATTTAAACATAATCAACTTTGACTTATCCTTCAAACCCTAATGGTTGATCCATGTATGCTACCTCCTCTAGCTCTCCATTTGGAAAAGTGTTCTTCATATCAAGTTGATACATCCTCCAACTTTGCTATCTACAATTACAATGAATATTTTGATGGTAGTCATCATTGCCATAGGGCTAAAGGTCTCTACATAATCCACCATATGTTTGAGTAAGGCCTTTAGTTACAAACCTAGATTTATACCTACAAATGATAGCATATGAATGCTTCTTTACATTATATACCCACTTGCTTCCATTGAACGTCACTTATTCTTCGTTGGCTCTAATGTCCAAGTGTGTCTATCCTTCAAAGGATTGACCTCCTCGTGCATAGACACTTTCCATTCCATGCATGTATTTGCTTCTTCAAAGCATGTGGGTTCTTGAACAAAATTACTCATATATGGATAATCTCTTTTTGTCTCTTGATATTTATTTGTATCATAATTCCATTTGAATCCAAGAAAATAGATAAGTCATGGGAGATATATTCTCGCCTTCTATCTATTCTTGATGTACCTATTGCATTCCTTTTCTAGAATAGCTTTGACGTTCTTGAACTAATAAAAGACATCAGATCTATGATTCATGCAATAAAGCCAAGCCATCCTTGTGCAATCATCAACAAAAGCTATAAATTATCTATTACCTCCAAAAGACTTGTCCTTTGTTGGCCCCAAAAATCTGTGTGAGCTAGATCAAGTGTATAATAGCTCACATAGTTGGTCTTCTTGAAAGGTTACCTAGTTTGCTTACCCAATTGGCATGCTTCACACAAGTTCTTGAGAGTTTTATTATACAGATTTGGTAATCTAGGAGCTAACCTCTTGTTGTACATATACTTCTAGCCTTGATTATTGATATGTTGATACCTTTTGTGACTATGATATAAGAAAGGGTTATCTATTTCTAGCAACACCCTTTGAAACATGCCTTGTTCTTGTCAAGTAGTTTATGCCTTGAAAGAACATTTTACTTGAAACTCCATTTATTTGAGAGCCTCCTCATGTTTCATCAATGAAGGATTGTTAAAGAAAAATATTACTTTAGTAATTCAAAATAATAAATGAGTAACACTTAAAAGTTGTAGATGGAAAAACTCTAGCATCTAGATATATTATCAAGGAATCCATGCCATTAAGATTACACCTTGGTAATCATGATTCTCACATATGTTTCAATGTGAAATCAAGAAAGATAAATCCTATTATCATTGGAATGCCTTTTCTCAAGAGACAATCTAGGTATTGATTGATAAAGGAATAGGATCACTCATTGAGACATCTAGAAGAACCCAATATATGTATGGGCCAAGGCTTTCCTACATAAAGTTAAGAAAGAACCAATAGATATGATTTCATAACAATAGGTATGATCTATTTCATAACAATAGATATGATCTATTTCATAAGGAATCTAGGAAAGCTGATCCACTAACGCTACCTATCATGTACCAAAATTTCTTAAATGGTTTTGAAAAGATGAATGAAGATACCTTCCTAGAGCATCAACCTTATGTTTTTGTCCATATAACTTCAAGAGGGTGTGTAACCACCCTTTGGAAATAAATTCAGACTTTCTTGAAGGAAGTTGTAGAATTATGCAAGAAAATTAATTAGAATCTAGCCTTGGATTTAATCAAGCACTCAAACTCCTGTGGAGGAGCCCCTATCCTATTTATTATGAAGAAGGATGGAACCCTCTAGATTGTGAAGATTATCAATATAAAAAAAAAAAGTTACTTTAAAGAATAGATATGCTCATCTGTGTTGAGCTTACAAAGCATAATGTTTGTAGTATCTTTGTTGATCCGATCTTGCAGATGCACGTACATAGAGATAGTACATAAATGAAATCTCACAAAAGCATACATAGAATAAAGAAAGACAAAAGAATCAACACAAGATTGGGTCTCCCCCCACATACTCTGATCGACGATTCATCTATTGTTTTTTGTGAAAAACATAGTTGATTATACACATACATTTCCTAATGCACATAAATAATTTATGGTTTCCTATCAAGATTGATTTTATGGCTTATTTTCCTTCTAAAGTACCATCGTCTAGGGTATCTCTTGACCATAGTATATAGTTAATTCTTGGTAGTTCTCCTCCCCATAAAGCATCTTATAGGCATGGGCCTTTACATCAATAGATAATAGCTAATCAAATTAAGGATTTACTCCACAAAGGACTTATTGCATACAAATCTATTCAATTTTTCAATAGCATAGGTTTATTTGTCCATTTTGCGGATTACCTAGTGCCATCAGGGAGGAGCTCTTATGGAAATCTCGTACATTTTCCAGCTCCCTGCATCTCTTCATTAGATTGGGATGCTCCTGATCATTCAATAGTTTCAAGTTTTCTATGCAAAATGAAATTTGACATCCAAAAGGCAATGTCAACAAGCCAAATTTCGAGTAGGATAAAGATTCAATGGTTTCTCCCTTTTCACATTTTTGTAGCATGCTTTAAAAACATGTTATTACAAAAAACAAAATCAATGTGGTTCAATAGGAGAGTCTCTATTTCAAAGATTGATGATGTTTTAGGTAGGGAATGTGTTGAGCCCATAAATGTCATGTTGGTCAAAGTCAACTGCAGTCAAAGTCAATAGGTCAAAGTCAACAGGTCAAAGTCAACAAGGTCAAGGTCAAAGTCAACAGGTGCAAAGTCAAAGTGCGTAAGTGCAGGTGTCAAAGTGCACAGGTAGTGCACAATGAATTGTCCACAAAGGGTAAATTGGAGAAAATAGGTTGCAGGTTGCAGAGGTACTTTCTCTAATTTCCCTAAGGTTCAAAGTGTGTTTTAAAGTGTTTTGGAAGGTTCAGGTGAACCCCCCTTATGTGCAAAAGTGAAGAATTAAAAGGAAATGTGAAGGCATGTGAAGCGGAAAAGTGTACGCACAGGTGAAAGTATGGCCCCCCATTAAAATTTTTGGTTTTAGACTAAAGTCACTACAGGACAAAACAGTGAGTAGTTGGCTGCCACTTGTGAGAGCAATCTTGGGACATCAAAGTGAGCACCAAGATTCACTTGCAGTTAGGAGCGTACGTGATCGGCACACTCAAATCAAGGAAGAGCCATTCTTGGACCAAGGTTAGAGTAAGCAAGAGAGCATAGGCTAAGTGGAGCAAGAGAGGGAAGTGCAAGAGTCACCAGAGTGCGTCGCACAGAAGTGGAAGTGCAAGGTGCATAGAGAGTGACCAAGGATTTTGGTGCAGAGGTGTGCTAAGCTAGAGTTCCCCCAAGTATCTCAAGGTCCTTTGGCAGTGTACGTTTGCCGACAGCAGGTATTCACTCCTCCCCCCTTTGTGGAAGCTTGGTGCAAGGTGTGCACAAGGAGAAGCTTGAAGCAGGTGGAGGTCTGTTGCAGAGGAGGTCGGCAGCAAGAGGACATTGGGATCTTGGATATCTTGTAATTGGGCACTCTGTGGGATTGTGCACAGAGGTATTGGTGTATCTTGTATTTCAACATTGTACTTTTCTTATTGTAATCAAACGGCAGAAACTTCCAAGGTGTATTTTCTCTTTTGGTCTTTTCATTTTCTCCTACAAACCCTCAAACTCCTTCTTGTCAAAGAATCCCCCAACAAATTTGGCACGCCCGGTGGGACCTCCAAGGAGATTTGAGCATAGGAGACTATATATTGCCATTGGAGGACAATATTCCAGTGTCGACAACATTACTCCAGTAGGCCAAAAGGTACATACTTTATCAAGTGCCTCATTTTAAGTGGACTATGAATAGCTCATGACCGCGACCCGGTCACAAACCTTGAGAATCAAGTGCAAGCAGACAAGAAGAAAGACAAACAGAAGATCATCGAGTCCACTTTCATCGACTTCATCGGTAGGAAGCATGGCAGGACAGGTGGACCTAGAAATCTTGCTCTCCAGATTAAACATAAAATTTCCCTCCTTCAGGGGTTTAGCCCAGGAGGACCCAGATGAGCACATTAGACGATTTCTTGCATTATGTAAGACTAGGGGGCTAATGGGTAGGGAAGATGCTTTCTTGATACTCTTCCCAGCCACATTGGAAGGACTGGCAGACAAGTGGTTCAGCCAGTTTGCTGAAAACCACTTTACCACTTGGGATTTGATGAAGGATGCTTTTAGAAATCAATTCCAGCAGGGGAACACAGCAGAGATTATCATAGAAGAGCTAGAGAACTTGAGATTGGGTCCAGGAGAAAAGTTCCCAGAATTTGTGACCAGAGCCAAAGCACTAATGGCCAAACTACCAGATCCACCCCATGATTTTTTTGTCAAGAAATGGTTAGCCAAGCCCCTACCAGTAGCCACTCAATGCAAAATAAAGGAATTAGTATTACCTACAGCCTCCATAGAGGAGTTCATCACCACGGCTACAAGACTGGAGCAAGTAAGGCACCAATATGGGACAACTTCTTCACCACCAACATATGGTACAGACATGGAGGATCCAGTGACCCAGCTGAGGAGGGAGTTGGAGGGCTTAAAGAGAAATAAGCCCTACAAAGAGGAGGAGACTGCTGTGGCTCAATTGAGAAGGGAGATTGAAGCACTCAAGCTCCAAAAGGAAGAGGAAGCCCAGGCAGAGGAATTAGCTCAGCTGCGACAGGAGTTGCAGGAGCTCAAAGGAGGAGGCATCAAGAGTGGTCTTTGGTGTTCCATGTGCAGCAAACAAGGGCATATAGTAAGTGAGTGCCCTCTGTTAAGTGTAACTTGCCAATTATGCAGGAAGGTTGGCCATGAGGCCCATGAATGCCAATCAAGGGGAATGCCTGCAACGACATACTGGACACAAGGAGGACCCCTGCCACCAGCAAATGTAATGGCAGCTGCACCCAATCAAGGTAACACTTATAACCCTAGACAGAGGGATAATTTTGGAAATGGGCCTAGAAGGCCAATTATTTGTTTCAGATGTGGGGAATGTGGGCACTATCAAAGTAGGTGCACCCTACCAGAAAATGCCCCCCCTTGCAGAAACTGCCCAGAGGCCGGAGACCACTACACAATTTGTTGTCCTAAGAATCAAGCCTCTTCATCTGGGCCCCACATTCAAATGATTTCCGTGCAGGAAGAAGAAATGGCAAATCAAGTTAAGGTGCCATCACCATCTACCAGGGTGGTGCAGTTAGAGGAAATCGACTCTTTTACTGTGCTGACAAGAAGCAAGGGGAAGGCTCTAGTGGACAGGGGTCAAGAATCATTGATTAATGGATTAAACAGAGACAAAGGTGTGTCTGAAGACCAAGCCACCACAAGTGCAGACACAAGGCAAAAGGAAAATTGCACAGGTACCAGTAATGCCATAGGACATGCATTCAGCAGGGCTCATGAGGAGTTGGATAAGTCAAATGGAGCCCAAGCTCTTAAGGAATCAGAATCCTCCAGACTGCTCAAGTCCATGAAAAAGGAGGTTAGTATCTTTGATTTAATAAGGATTGATGGGAAGTTCAGGTCAGAACTCTTGCAGATAATTGATGAAATGTCCACAACAAGCTTAGTGGCAAAAGCTGCTGTTATGCATAAAGATAAATATGCAGGGGAAGCACCCCTCACAGATTACAAGAGCCCTCGGCTAACCATTTCTATTAAAGGTCATGAGTTTCAAGGAGTTATTGTGGATGGTGGTTCTGGCATTAACTTGATGCCTGAATATACCATGAAAAAGATTGGACTATACCCTTCACAACCTGCCAACTTCACTGTAACAATGGCAGACCAAAGCATAGTAAGGCCTATGGGAGTGGTTCCTGGAGTCCCAGTCAAGATACAAGGTAAAAAAGCTCTTTATGTATGTTTCATACATTTGCTATCTGAGGGACCAAAAAGTACTATTGCAATGAGTGACAATTCCAATGGCTTACAGGCAAGAACAAACATAAGTGATAGATGATATTAGATAGGATTTTATTTCAGTGAGTGTTTTCAAGTCCTATTTATCATAGATATTGTTGAAAGGGAGGACATCATTTTGGGAAATATCTTCATACATCAACAAGATATTAAAATACGTCATGATAATCATACATAACCAAGAGATCAAAATAGATAGTGACAATCATATGT
The DNA here is from genome assembly GCA_020310875.1 of Ceratopteris richardii. Taxonomy (NCBI): domain Eukaryota; kingdom Viridiplantae; phylum Streptophyta; class Polypodiopsida; order Polypodiales; family Pteridaceae; genus Ceratopteris; species Ceratopteris richardii. The sequence goes on from CM035426.1 coordinate 84,571,238, forward strand.
GGTTGATGTCATTCTTAAATGAGATCATGCCTCTAAAGGATTTTGGAGATTTTAGAACTAGTAAAGGCTTCAATATTACAGTTTGAGATGGTAATGGATTTTCTTGAGGCGCTATGAATTCAAAGGCATCAATTCTAAATTTTGACAGTAGAGTTTCTGAATGTAAAGGTTTCAATTCTAGAGATTGTGTAGGCACGTATTTTTTGAATTTGAGAGCTGAAGGGCTCATTGCTATCTTTTTTGAAAACTATCTTTTTTGAAAAGGAAAGGCTTCAATAAAAATAATATGTTAACATTTAGAGGTCTATATACTGGAAGTGAAAACGTTATTGAATTTAATTAAGATCGCACAAACATGGATGAGGATCTCTATTGTTTATAATAGTTCTTTTAGATATCGACAATCTATACAATTTTGGAGGGTTCCATCCTTCTTCTCTACAAATACGATAGGGGCACCTCCACATGATTTTGACTTTCTGATAAAATTCATGCCTAGATTCTACTAAATTTTCTTTCATAATTCTATAATTTCCTTTGAGGATAGTATATGGATTATGCTAAAGGGTGGTGACACTCCCTCTTGAGGTACTATGGCAAAATCATAGGGTGTATGCTCCAAGAAGTGTATGAAAGCCTTCAATCCTACATAGAGTGACTACTTCTAGATGTCTCAATAAGTGAACATATTCCTTTCCCAATCAATATCCCGATTGTTTCTCTTGAGACAAGGCACTCCGATGATGACACGATCTATCTCACTTGATTGTAGATTGAAACATATGGGAGAATCATGATTACCAAGGTGTAATCTTAATGGCATGGAATCCTTGGTTATATATACAGATGCTAGAGTTTTTCCAGCTACAACTTTACCAATTAATCATTTATTCTTTTGAAGTACTGAAATATTGTGTTTCTTTTGAAGCTACAAGGGAAATGGTCTTTCAAGGAATGAACAACTTGGCATGAGCAAGGCATGTTCCCAAGGGTGTTGGTAGAATTAGATGACCCTCTCTTATACCATTGTCAAGTTATACAGTTTGCTATACACCTAGACCAAGATCGTGAATGCTACTTTATCTTAATCCTCAACAATATATTTTGGAAGAATCTCAACTTCAGCCCATGCAATCAGATGATATCAAGGTCAAGCAACTTATACCAAGAGAAACTATGCATAAAAAAGACAATGGATTGTGCTTTTATTGTGGAGAGCATGGTTATATGGTATTCAAATGTCATATGAAGAAGAAACAAGTTGGAATTAAGACTTGGACAATGACCCTCCCATATCATATGTAGCGTTTCCTCAATCACAGTCTATCCCCAATCACAATCTTTTGATCACTCAAAAATAAAAGAGGAGAGAAGAACACAAAGAGTGCACAAGGTAAGAGAAAATCTCATGTGAAAGAGTAGAAAGAAATATGATGCAGAGAAGGAACAATTCTGATATTATATATGTGAATAATTGGTTACAATAGCTTGTTGACGAAGCCCCTACCTCCTGACCACCCCCGATCTATCACAATCGCATTCACACTTGCACTCTCAATCACACTCTCACTCCCACTCTCACTCTCGCTCTCAATCACAAGGTAATTCTCAGATTTCTGTGCATCCCGTGTGTTGATGTGCAGATCTCCCTATATCAGAGTTTGATCACTATCCTCCCAAAGAAGTGTGTGATCCACCAAATTTAGGAAAAGTAGAGTTTCTCCAAAACTTTCGCAAAAGGCTATGCGATCGTAGTGTGCTTTCTTTCTTTAGCGTACCTGTCAAAAATAGGAGAAAAACACAAAAAATACATATCCAAAAATATCCATAACTAGACATGGTGACACGTGAGCATCAGAATCATGGATTGGAATAGGAATAGATAAGCCTCATTTTTTTTAACTGTTGGAAAATGGCACTTTTCAAAGCCTTGTAACTCAAAAACGATCAAGAATTAGCTTAAGCTTATGAGAGATACTTTTACTCAATTTTGCGATCCCCACAATAGTGTTAGAGACATCCGAGGTCCAAATCCACCTCCAAATGCCACTTTTGAGCCCCGCAAGTTTCAGCATTCTAGAGAGAGAGTAAAATCAAGGCATTTTCTTACAATGAACTAAATGTAGGACCCTGAATGAGGTACTCAAAACATGACTCATAAAAATTTCACACACGCACTTTTGTTCTCTTATACTTGCTCTACCTTTCTCTCACGCAGAGTTTTCCTTAATTCTTTCATCTTCACCTTCAAAAATTCTACTTGAAAACATGATAGGAATAACGTTTAGAGAGAGAATATGAAACTTGTCAACCCAAAATTTTTCTTACATGCATAAAATGACCTAATTACTCATTCTAAGCATTATCCCCACAATGAAATTTATAAAGTTCAAAATGAATTATTTCATTAGAAAAGAGGCCTATTACAATTCTTCCCCCCTTTAAAAACTCTGTCCTGAGAGTTGGAAAGAAGGATAATGTTTTAGAAAATCATCTAAGTTCACCCAGCTCGAATCTTCTACTCAGTATGAGTACCATTTCACTAAATTTCTACTATAGATCTATTTCTAAGAAATCTTTCCTTTCTATCTAATATTATTTCAAGTTGAAGCTCAAAAGAGCCATCATCTTTCAGCTTTTAATTGTCTTGAAAAACATGAGCAACAGTAGATACATATCTTTTAAGTAAGCTAGCATGAAATACAAGATGCACATTTAAATGTTTAGGTAATTCCAGCAAATAATCAAGAGATCCAATCTTGTTCAGAACTTTAAAAGGACCTGCATATCGAGGAGAAAGTCTATGATCCTTCCCTAGCAACAAGTTAGATTAGTGAGGATTAACTTAAGAAATACCATATCATTGACTTGAAATTCAAGTGATCTTCTCTTTAAATCATAGAATTTCTTTTGTCTTTTCTGAGCTTCTTTTATGTGTTTCTTAATTTTCTCAAGTTCTTCATCCATTTTATCAAGCATTTCTTTGGACACTTCTACTTTATTTGGAAAACCCAAAAACGAAGGTGGAGTCAAACAATTATAACCATACATAGCTTCAAAAGGAGTCATTTTTATAGATGCATGCCACATGCACTATTGTATGCGAACTCAACCTAAGGGTAAATATTCACTCCAATTATCCTGCTTTTCATTCACATACATACGCAACATATCTTCAACTACCCTGTTAACCCTCTCGATTTCCCCATCAGTTTGTGGATGGAAAGTTGTACTCATACGACGTTGAGTTCCAATCAATTCAAATGTTGCTCTCCAAAAGTTTCACATCAATCTAGAATCTCGATCAAAAATTATGCTTTTAGGCATTCCATGCAATCGAAAAAATTGTTTTACAAAGATTCTTGCAACATTCAGTGCAGTGCCAGTCTTTTTCATAGGAAAGAAATGTTCCGTCTTGGTAAATCAATTGACTACAAAAATTATGGTATCATGCTTACTTCTGGTCATAGGTAGCTTAGTGATAAAGTCCATAGATTTGACTGATTTGATTGACTGTGAGATGCAAAACCATGTGATTCTTGTAGATTAGGTTTGTATACTCATAAATAGCCCATGATGCTAACTTTTGATCCATAAACCCCTAGGTTGACCCTTGGAAAACCGAGTTTCACCCCATGAAAAGTGAACCTGAACCCTTGGAAACCCTAGGATTTTTTGCCGTAATTGTAAATAAACCCTTGAATTGACGTGTTTGACTTAACTATGGGCAAAACCCTAATTTCCTCAACCATAAACCCTAACTTAGACCCTTGAAATTGGGTTTTAACCTAAGTCCAAATCCTTAGATTAATTAATCTTGTTTATATAGTGTGAAATCAAAACCTTAGTCTAGGAAAAATAAAAAGGAGAAAAATCAAAAATAGAAAGAAGGGGTGTGATTTTTCCAGAATAGTAAATGACCATGCAAGAGGATTCTAGAATTAGAAAGTTGAGTAAGGAGGTTAGAAACTTCGAGAGAATAGTCCCAAGGGGATAAGGGCGCGGGAAGCGGATAAATAGGGGGCCAAGCCTCATTTGTTTCTCCTCATGGATCTTCTTGGTGTGTCTACTCTACAGGTGTAGGTAGTTCTTGATTGATACGAAGTAAAGAAAAGGTTTCTAAAGACTAAAGTAAAGAAGAGTACTCCCCGTTGATATCTCTTGTGGAACTCCTTTCTAGGTTGCTCCATGATTTAGAGGTTACTACTGGATTTATGAAGTGAAGACTAGTGTTGAAGTAAGGACCGAAGACTAGTAGTAAACCTTGGACTGCAACGACCGAAGCCGAGACTTGTGGGCGTCTTCTCGCACTATAGAGAGAGGTCTACCTTATAATTGGCCGATCCGCACTGTAGCGGTGGCATATTGTATCACCGACCTACATTGTAGCGGGAGTATTTGTATTACTGAGATTTTATCGGATGACTTCAACATTGTATCATAGAGCTTGTCTACACACCGATCCAGTGACTTCCGTGTTTTAGCGTGGTACTTGGATTTTCTTGCTCCCGATACCTATGGTCTTATGCGCACGGACATTTGCTCATCTCTTCCGAGAGGGTAGGGGCCTTACGATGATCGCCACACCAGAGAGAGGGCGAGGCGCCCAGCGTGCAGACGTCACTCATCGGACATGGGAATGCTGCACACCAGGGGCTTGATCCAACCCCTCGCCGGCTCTTCCCATTCACCTGCTTCCTTCTCGACACTTGAACCCGACGTGAAGCAAGGCGGTTGTCCCGTGATTCTCGACGCATCACCCACTCCTTGAGAAGATAGACAAGAACCTCGGCATGGAACAAAGACCCCAGGTACCAGCATTTCAGGTTCTGTGATTTTTTTCATTGCTTCACATACACACTTTGAACAGAGAGAGTGTCTTATTGCCTGAGTTTGAGCATCCACACTTTGGATTACCTTAGTCCATACGCTTGTGCACTTTTCTTTCCTGCTTATACTAGGGATTTTCTAATTTCATAGCTTAGACAGAACGTTAGGAAAACATCATAAGAAAGAGGGCAAAAACACATTTGGGAATTCGATAGAGCGTTAGATTGACCTCCACCTCTTGGTTCCCTGACCCATCGACTTTCTTCTATGATCTCTACTCTGAGCTAAGAGAAATAGTAGAGCCACTCACACTGGACATCATTCTGAGCTCTAGGACAGACCAGAGAAGAGAGATGGAGGAAGTATTCAAGGAATTAGTAATAGAGAAACAGGGGGCCCTCGTAGTCCAAGCGGTTTTGAGAGAGAAAGGCAAGTTTACGGGCTTGAACGTAACTGAATACCTAGATGTATTTGAGGAAAAAGCATGGATCTATGGTCTACTTGAAGAAGTTTTTGCACATTATTTCACACGTGTAGTTTCAGGGTCTATCCTAGCATCTATTACAACGCACATAGCAAAGCCATGGGCCGAATTCACAAAAGAATTACATAAGTTGCTTTATTTGGAAGATTTTTCCCAACATGGTAGAGAGGGGTTCCTATGATGGGTAAACTCCCCAAAACCCACCGCTTCCCTCACTCATCTATTTAATGAATTCTTGAGTAGACATGCCCAAATTCCACAGGCCGATCTAGATGCATTGAAGCTTGACCTAATCATTTCCTTCCTTAAGATCTTAAGTCCTAAAGATAGGACTAAGGTCGAGAGGAGGATAGAAGAGCCTCGTAAGAGGTTTGGGTTTACAGAAGACTAGGCTGTAGTGAGGAGAGAAGTGGAAGTGGTTGCCCAGATGAGGCAATGCCAGGCGGTATTAAATGATAGACCTGTAGTAGTAGCTCCACAACCACCAAGGGAGGCTCCGCTTCCAGCGATTCTGAACGTGCCTGCAACATCAGCCTCTGGTAATGTTACGTCCACTTCGCGATCACCAATGGAGCTACAGCTTGATATTCTCAGTCAACAAATAGAAAATCTTATGAATATGCAAGCCTCCATGTCTAAAGACATGGCCAGCATTCATAATAAAGTCTATTCTATGGGGTATCATGACCCCACTCCTCCTCAGGCAAGTACTAGTTATGCAGACGTGATACAAAGAGGTACTATGCCAATTCCAAACATGCAAGGTTATGTAATGCCTCAGCCTGCACCTCCAGTGCATCCTCTTTCCCAACAGACACTTGCACCACCTATACAGCCTACATTTCAAAGAAACAATGGGCGTTTTGAGAGACGAATGACTAGTGGGTTTTGGAGGGGCAAAGAGATGTGTATGGTGCAATGCACAAGAGCGTTTCTCATATGCATGTGAAGAGCTTGAGCTAGCAAAGGAGCATCAATTGGTAATATCAAGAAGCTCTGTGATTTTAGGACCCGCCTTCCTCTACCTTTGAATTGGGGAAAGGGGTGAATGAAGAAACTTTATGAGGATCTATCTGGCAATAATGCAAGCACATCGGCTGCACAGCTAGGACCATTAGAGGGAGATGAAGATGAGCGTAGGCCTCGACCTCAAAGAAACTATTCTATTGAAGCTTTAGTGAGGGCTAGGGATGCGATTATGCAGAAGACTGCTTGGAAGTCTCATGTTGATCAATTCTCGATCTATTCGCCAATGTAGAAGAAGGAAGAGGGATGAGAGCCAGGAAGAGGCTGAGCTAGAAAGGAGAGTTACAAGGAAGCAAAGTCAAGAGGCTAATGAAGAGAAGGCTAAAGAGCCTGAAAAGAAAGTACAATTTAAAGAGCCTATTGTTTCAAAAGAAGAGACAAAGAAGAGGGAAATGAAGGAGGGAAAGAGGCCAGCTGGGCCAATTAAGATTCAAGGGCCAATTAAAGAGAAAGAGAAAGAACGAGAATCTGTTCAAAAGACCGATGAAATTCAAGAAAATATTCAAGAGAAAGATAAAGAGAAGAAGAAGAAAAAGAAGAAGGCCCCAAAGGCGGTTTTGATTTTTGAGTTGGAAAAGCAAAATGACGCAAGAGAGATATTGAATGATATTCTGTTAAAGAGCCAAGTGACCATGTCCTTGGAGCAGGTCTTCTCCATTGCGAAGCCTGAATTCAAGGACAACTTTATAAAATTGATCAAGAGGAAGAGGTTTCCACTACCTGAAGATGTGGAGATGGAAGAGGCGACTGAAGATACCCAAGTGACAAATGAAGGAGTAGCATTAAGTGATACTTCTGATGATGAGGATGATGAGCTTATGAGGTGCCATAAGAATACCTTAGGTTCTATCACACCTGATGACGAGATGAGAAAGACAAAAAGTGAGTTTAGCAAGACTTTTTGGGCAAGAGGAACACTTGAAATGAAGGTGAAGTTAGGGAGCAATGAAGAGTCATGTTTTGCTCTGGCCTTGATTGACTCAGGGTCAGAAATAAATATTCAAAGAAGCTTTATGATCACTTTAGGTGGCCAATGCGTGAGAGGTAAAAGAGTTCTTTGATGGCCATGGAATTCAATTGTCTCTCACTACTACCTATACCCCAGAGGCAAATGGGAAAATCGAGAGACGTCATCCTTCCATTGTGAAGGCCATCTCTAAGGCTTGCAGCAATGACATAAAGCGGTGGCCTAGATTTCTTCCATTCAGGTTATGGGCTGATCGAATGACGTATACTCGGTCCATAGGTTTCATGCCAGCTGAATTGATGTATTGTCAGAAGCCAGTCTTCCCCATCCAGACTCAGATTGTGACATGGTTGATGCTCCCGTAGAATGATGGTATGACAAGAGAAGAGCTTTTATCATTGAGAATAAAGCAGTTAGAACAAGGGAATGAAAAATTGAAAGAAGGAGTCCAAAAATTAAAGGATTCAACGTTAAAGAATAAGATTTATTTTGACAAAACCCATCGACTCAGACCACGTAGGATCGAGGTAGATGATTGGGTGTTCGTGTACGACATTAAATTCGATACTCAATATGATGCTAGGAAGAAATTGACCAAATGATGGTTCGGGCCGTATGTGGTGACGTCTGTGTTTGAAAACGGAACGTATACACTTCGCGAATTAGACAATACTCGTTTGAGATCTTTGATTGCACGAAAGAGGATAAAGTTGTTCAAGAAAAGAAATGAAATGGATTATGAGATTGAGCAGGAACTTCTAGAGGATGTTGATGATACTGATGTTGATGTTGATGAAGAATAATAGATCATGAAATTGAAGAAAGGCTAGATCAATTAACAATGAAGATGAAGCAAAATGATCAGGTGATATGTTTCTGATTTGAAATATGTTTTTCTTTTTTATAGAGCATATGCATTGCATTGTTGTGTGTGATAAAGATATGTATGAATTTAAGAAAATCATGTAGAATGAAGATAGCAAATATCTATTATGGGTTTGCATGAAGCATGAGCAACTAGAAATTATATGAATAAAATTAGTTAGCAGACTAGAGACTTTTGAGAGTGAAATCTTGGGAATGTGATGGCATGCTTAGACTGAGTGCATGTATATGTTGATTGATTTGAACACTTAGTAAGTGGGATTCTTCGGGTCCTACTATTTATTTCTTGCGAGATCTTACCTCCATATGGATCATGATTTATGAAAAACCTTCATACTCAAGCCAGCTTATGTGTGTGTGCATATTGTTAGCACGCTGCGATGGGCTAGTTTGTGGGTGGAACCACCTTGGTCAGGCGATCAAGGCCATGAGCTGTAGCTAGTTTCATCATAGGCCTAACCTATCTGTTGTCATGCGCCTGCATGGGTCGGTAGGCGAGTGGAGCCACTCTAGCCGGGTGGTCAGAGCCATGAGCTGATGTCGATTTCATGTAGGGCTGACATTCTATATGTCATGCACTATGTCGAGTTGGTAGACAGGTGGGGTAAACTTGGCCGGGAGGACAGGTCCATGAGTCGCACCCGATTTCGACATAGGCTGATTTGTGAAATAAAAATAAAAAGAAAAATGCTAAGCTGAGATGAAGTGAAAAATAAAAGAAAAGATTAAGAAAAAGAAAAAGAGAAAATGAAAAAGTAAAGAAACAAGAAAAAAATCTGATGGAGAGTTGGACAGTAGAAGATAAATAGTAGGAATCGAGGTATATTCTACAAATTGGGTTAGTAGAAACTTAGTATATGCTAGTACTTAGGATGAGTTGTTGGACATGAACCAGTTGAACAAACAAAAGCTCTAGAAAGCCAACGGTTTATGCATATGGACAGTAGAAGATAAATAGTAGGAATCGAGGTATATTCTACAAATTGGGTTAGTAGAAACTTAGTATATGCTAGTACTTAGGATGAGTTGTTGGACATGAACCAGTTGAACAAACAAAAGCTCTAGAAAGCCAACGGTTTATGCATATGGTTAGTAGAAACATAGTATGATATTTGTGAAGCTTGAATCTACCTAATTTTTTGAAATTTGTATTAATCTTTATAGAAGTTGCATAGAGTGCATGAGATCACACTTTGATTTTTGAAAAGAAAAACATAAAAAGTAAAAAGTGTTTCAAAAGAACCCTGATACACTTCTGTTGAATTTTGTAGGTTGGCCCATCGGGACGATGAGCAAGTTTAGTGGGGGTAAATGTTGGGATGATATCCCTCAAGGAAGCATGACTTTTTTCAAAGTTCGCTGATTTTTTGGGTTTTGTGTGATATTTTGAGTGAGAAAGGGTTTTGATATGTGTATGTTTTGACTGATTTGATTGACTGTGAGATGCAAAACCATGTGATTCTTGTAGATTAGGTTTGTATATTTATAAATAGCCTATGATGCTAACTTTTGATCCATAAATCCCTAGGTTGACCCTTGGAAAACGGAGTTTTACCCCATGAAAAGTGAACATGAACCCTTAGAAACCCTAGGATTTTTTGTCATAATTATAAATAAACCCTTGAATTGACGTGCTTGACTTAACTGTGGGCAAAACCCTAATTTCCCCAACCATAAACCCTAACTTGGACCCTTGAAATTGGGTTTTAACCTAAGTCCAAATCCTTAGATTAATTAATCTTATATATATAGTGTGAAACCAAAACCTTAGTCTATGAAAAATAAAAAGGAGAAAAATAGAAAATAGAAATAAGGGGTGTGATTCTTCCTGAATAGTAAATGACCATGCAAGAGGATTCTGGAATTAGAAAGTTGAGTAAGGAGGTTAGAAACTTGTAGAGAATAGTCCGAAGGGGAGAAGAGCGGGGGAGCCTATAAATAGGGGGCCAAGCCTCATTTGTTTCTCCTCATGGATGTTCTTGGTGCATCTAGTCTCTAGGTCTAGGTGGTTTCTGATTGATACCAAGTAAAGAAAACGTTTCTAAAGACTAAAGTAAAGAGGAGTACTCCCCGTGGATGTCTTTTGTGGAACTCCTTTCTTGGTTGCTACGTGATTTGGAGGTTACTGCTGGATTTATGAAGTGAAGACAAGTGTTGAAGTAAGGACCGAAGACTCGAAGTAAAGCTTGAACTGCAAAGACCAAAGCCGAGACCTGTGGGCGTCTTCTCGCACTGTAGCGAGAGGTTACCTTATATTTGGCCGATCCGCATTGTAGCGGCAGCATATTGTATCACCGACCTACACTGTAGCGGGAATATTTGTATTACTGAGATTTTATTGGATGACTTCAACATTGTATCCTTGAGCTTGTCTGCACACCGATCATGTGACTTCAATGTTTTAGCGTGGTACTTGGATTTTCTCGCTCCCGACGCCTATGATCTTACACGCACGCACATTCGCTCATCTCTTCCGAGAGGGTAGGGGCCTTACAACTATCGCCACACCAGAGAGAGGGCGAGGCGCGTAGCATGCAAATGCCACTCCTCGGACGTGGGAACAGCGCACACCACGGGCCTGATCCAACCCCACAACGGCTCTTCCCATTCACCTGCTTCCTTCCCGATGGTGTTTCCTCAATCAGAGTCTATCCCCAATCACAATCTTTCGATCACTCAAAAATAACAGAGGAGAGAAGAACGTAGAGATTGGACAAGGTAAGAAATCTGATGCAGAAGAGTAGAAACAAATATGACACACAGAAGGAGGAATTTTGATATTATAGATGTGAATCAATGGTTAAATAGCTTTGGACAATAGCTTCTTGATGAAGCCTCTACCTCCCGACCACCCCTGAGCTATCACAATTGCATTCACACTCCCACTCTCAATCACACTCTCACTTTCACTCTCACTCTCACTCTCAATCACAAGGTAATTCTCAGATTTCTGTGCGTCCCCTGTGTTGATGCACAAGTATTCCTATATCAGAGTTTGATCGTTGCCCTCCCAAAGAAGTGTGTGATCCATCAAATTTAGAAAAAGTCGAGTTTCTCCAAAACTTTTGCAAAAGGCCATGCGATCGTAGTGTGCTTTCTTTCTTTAGCGTACCTGTCAAAAATAGGAGAAAAACACCAAAAAGATATATCCAAAAATATCCATAATTAGACATGGTGACACGTGAGCATCAGAATCACGAATTTGAATAGAAATAGAAAAGCCCTCGTTTTTTCTAAGTGTTGGAAAACGACACTTTTTAAAGCCCTATAACTCAGAAACCGTGAGGAATTAGCTTAAGCTTATGAGAGACACTTTTACTCAATTTTATGATCTGCACAATAGTGTTAGAGACATCGGAGGTCCAAATCCACCTCCTAATGCCACTTTTGAGCCTTGCAAGTTTCAAAATTCTAGACAGAGAGTAAAATCAAGGCATTTTCTTACAATGAACTAAATGTTCAACCTTGAACGAGGTACTTAAAACATGATTCATAAAAATTTCACATAGGCACTTTTATTCTCTTATACTTGCTCTACCTTTCTCTCACACTGAGTTTTCCTTAATTCTTTCATCTTCACCTTCAAAATTCCACTAGAAAACATGATGCAAATAAGGTCTAGAATATGAAACTTGTCAACCCAGAGATCTATGACGATTCAAGTCAAAAAATACTTCAGATCACATAGGTACTTCTTGTTGATATATTTAGATTGTGATGTGTGTGAACACACTAGGACCTTCGAGGTGCTATTTTTCCTCTTTGACAGGTTTTTCCCCTAGCTTGTATATATGAATATAACCCTAATGGGTCACTTATCATTGTACATTCTCTTGGCAATACATTTAGTATTGTGTGTTGTGCTCCAAGCTTCTTCTTCTTCTTTGTGTTGTTTGCATGCTTTCGTAGACCTCAAACTCCAACAATTGGTATAAGAGCAGGTTATCACTTCATCTAGGGAATTGTCGACACCCCTATGGTCACAATCTCAAGATTGCACAAAATTTTGTGAGGGCAATTGGGAGTTTGAACTAGCTTTGTTGTGTATCAACTTTATGATCTAAGTTGAATTCGATCACTGAATGCACTATCATAGTGCTTCTGTAGGCAAGCTTTCTGTGCCAAAGATATATGTAGGTTTTGTTTCACTAATATAAGCACCTCAATGTTTGCTACAAGTTTAGCAAATCGCGATAGGGTAGTTCTATTCAACTTTTTAGATATAGGCATTTTTCTACATTAGGGTATTTTAGTCAGTGGCCATGGCTGAAAGCAGTGATGTATTTTTGTTGAGGATAAGTTGGATGGTACCAATTATCCGTTATGGGCTTATATGATGTATCATGTATTAGTTGTAGGACCGTGGAGTATTGTGCAAGGTGTTGAAAAACATCCAATTAGACCTATAAATACAACTACTGAAGGTTATGCAAATGGTTTTGAAGATGGTGTTATTCTTTAGGTTCATGTTCATGTTGCAGTTCCTATTGCACCTACTATAGAGCAACTTTGTTGGGATGGCATAGATGCTCAAGCACATGCATTGATAGCCTTGACTATCAAACTTGGCGTTACTACTTACAGTCACTCCTGTAGAATAGCAAAGGATGTTCGGGATACACTTACAACTTTATACAAGGCAAGGAACGAGGTTGTTGCATACTTCCAAAAATGGTTGGAGAGTCAGCACATGAATAAAGGAGACTCCATGAAGAGCCTTTCTACAAAGATCAAAGATTTGAAGGAGTAGTTGATTTTTGCTCATGAAATCTTGTTGTCACTTCACTTGTGTAGATTGTTCCGAATGCTCTTCTGGATTCATATCAGATTTTTGCTTTTACTCTTCAATTGATGATGAAATTCAATGCAAATGCCTTAAAATTCAAGGAGTTAGGCTCTATTTTGTTGTAGCAAGATTAATCTAGGTAGAATAGATCCATTATGTGTGTTGTAGATCAAGCTTTGTTGGCTAGTTAGAAGGGCAAAGGTAAATGGAGCTCATCTACTAGTAAGTAGAAATCTACTAATTTTGCACAATTAGAGAAAAATGATAGACTCGAGAAGAAAACAGAAAAGAAGAAATTGTTTTGAAAATACTGTAAAGGAAATGATCATGTCATAAAGAGTTTTCCAAAACTGGCTACAAAAGAGGCAAAGAAGAAAGAGGCTAGAATGGTTATTGTCGAGGCCTCTACACTCAAAGTTGATTCTGCTCATCTTCTGCATAATGAAGAATGGCCATTTACCACTATTTGCAGTTATGACCCATCTTCTCATGAATAGTATATGTCTACAATAGACTTAGATATTTGGTACTTTGATAGTGGGGCAACCAAACATATTACTTGGCAGCATAGTTTCTTCGCTTCACTTAAGCCTACCCCTATGGATAATACTATCGCATGCACCAAAGACTCCTCTTATCATGTTATGGGATTTGGTAAGATCATTCTCCCTACTCATGATGGTAGTTCTTTTACATTGTTAGATGCTTTATTTGTGCCACGGATCAAGAAAAATCTATTATCACTTTCAGCATTAGCCAAAATTGGCTTGGTTTTGAGATTTGTTGATGGCAGATATATAGTTCATGATCTATCAAATGGAGAAATCATTATTGATTTTTGCATTTTATGTAATGGGCTATATAACCTCATAAATTATGCAAAATCTGTGAATGATTTAGCATGTGCAATTTAAGATTCTCAAGCTATGTGAGATGTAAAGCTTTGACATGCACACTTTGCTCGTGCGAATTTTGCTAGTTTGCAACACTTGTAGAAATCTAAAATGGTGTCCTCTCTACACAAACTTTTAAACATGTCTATGAAGCCTATATTTTGTGGAAAAATACAGCATTCCTCCTTCCCAACAGATGGTTCAGTTTGAGCTACTCAAAAATCACAACTTGTTCATAGTGATGTCTGTGGTCCTATGCAGACACCTTCTTTTGGGTTATTTTCATGGGTTATTTGTGACTTTCATGGGTTATTTACTTTGTGACTTTCATGGGTTATTTTTCCTAGCATACATGGGTATATCCACTAAAAGAAAAGTCCGAAGTTTTTATGTTCTTGAAATTTTTTTTGGTTTTGACTCAAAATCTATGAGCACGTAAAATGGGCACCCTCCATTTTGATTTGGGAGGGGGGGTATATGTCTTCTAATTTTATTGAATTTTTTGTTAAACATGGGATAAAACATCAATCTACAGTGTCGTACGCACCTCAACAGACTAAAGTTGTTGAAAGGAAGAACACCTAACTCATGGAGATGGCAAGGTGTATGGTCAAGAGTCGGGCTTTACCACATAGTTTTTTGCATGAGGTTGTTATGTATGCAACATATGTACTTCATAGGTTTCCCACTAAAGCATTGTACTCTCTCACCCCATATGAGGCTTGGCATGGTTGCAAGTCATCTATTGCTCATCTACGTGCCTCTGGTTTTCTGGCATATGCATTAGTGCGTAAACAACAATGCAAGAAACTAGATGCCAAAGCACACAAATTTATTTTTGTTGGGTAGAGTTATGAAAGTAAAGTTTTCCATATGTATCATCCACAGAATATACACACTTTGGTTAGCCATGATGTTTTTTTTGTGGAAGATGTTTGTTATAACATGCTACTCCCTTGTACTATTGAGAAGCATGTTGCTGACTTTAAGGCATGCAAAAGGCTGATTTGCATGCCTCATTTGAGATTTCAAATTTGGGGCACTTGCACCATTATTTGAGTATTCACTTCATGCAAGTTGATGGTGGAATGGGTTTGTGTCAAACAAAATATATTGAGAGATTATTGTAGCATTTTGGCCATGAAAACTGCAATCATTTTTCCACTCCTATGGAGAGAGGCTTATGGTTGAGTCTTCATGATGCTGGAGATGCACTTGATGTTGTTCTCTATTAGCAAGCTCTTAGATGATTCATTTACTTATGCATTACTCAGCTAGATTATCAATTTTTTGTTTGAGATATTAGCACGTTTATTCATTGCCCAGGTGTCAAGCATTGGCAAGCCCTTAAGCTCATCTTTTGCTACTTGAGTGGTACCCGACTAGTTGGATTGTTTTATCCCATGGGGGGGATCACTACCACCAAATCTACATGCTTGTCTTTTACTGTCACTGGGCGGGTTGCTATGAAACTTATGTGTCCACTAGGGCTTTTTGCTTCATGCTTGGTAGCTCATGCATATCTTGGTTGAGCAAGAAGTAGCCTACTATGGCCACTTCTAATTGTAACGGTTGAGTATAGGGTAGCTTTCATAAGGATTGTTGAGTGTGTGTGGCTCATACACCTTATGGTTGATTTGCATGTTGGTCAATCTTTTGCCATCACCATCTTTACAGATAGTCAAAGTGCATTGGGAGTTGCAAGGAACCCTATGTTCCATGTTCACACTAAGCACATTTATGTGCAGTATCATTATGTTAGGGAGAGGTTCTTTGCTAGAGAGATCAGCTTGGCATATGTGCCCATGTAGGAGAACATTGCAGACATATTCACAAAGGCTCTACCTGAGGAGAAGTTTGAAGCTTTTTGGGCTCACTTATTTTTGTGGGTTGATTCCACATAGCTTGGCACTTCCTTATACATGGGTGCTAGCTCCTTGTTCATCGCATCACTCCTAGGAAGGATTTGTTGATATATTTAGGTAGTGATGTGTGAACACACTAGGACGGCCAAGGCACTTTCTTCTCTTTGGGAGGCTTTTTTCCCTGGCTCGTATATACACCTATAATCCTAATGGGTCACTTATCTTTGTACATTCTCTTGGTAATACATGCAAAATTTTGTGTTGTGCTCCAACCTTCTTCTTATTCCTTGTGAAGTTTGTATGCTTCTGTAGACCTCAAACTCCAACACTTCTCATAGCACTTGTCGCTTGAGAGGTGGTGATTTCATGGACACAAAGGAAACCAGCCTAAACCTTAGATTTTATGTGATTTCCTATTTCTAATTATTGGCTTAGAATTTGAGCAAATTATGCTACCATCCCATCAAGAACATATGCAAACTCTAAGATTGACTCTCTACGTGCTTGATTATGAAATCTAGAGGTCTTCTTTTAGATTGGATCCAGGATGACACGTACCAGTTTTTTGTTTCTCTGACATGTATAGTGGTCACACCGGTATATATCAGGGATGCTTCATTGAGCTTTATTAGATTTATCTACCGAGAGTGATGGCACATTTGTTTCTTGTCAGCTCACTCATTCACGAACATTAGGTTTTTCCTTATGTACTGATCTTTATATATTGAACTTGTTGTATTCTTGTTTTTAGGTCATTCTTGTACATTCCTTTTATGTAATAGAAGAAGAAGAAGATCATTCTTCCTTGCCTCAATCTGTGTGTGTGCTTCTCCTTGAGAGTGAGAGTGTGTGTGTGAGCTCTCTTCCTTATCTCCTTCCTCGTGACATGGTATCAGAGCAAGCGTGGCTGTAGAGAGCTCGTGGAGAAGGCGACGTTGAAGACTACGCGGCAAGGCATGGAGAAAATGCGATTTCACAAACGGCCTCCGTTTGCTATGAAAATTGGAGTGAAGGTAGAAGACCTCCGTTTCGAGCCGGCAAGAATTTCAAGCGATTCCGTGTATTGTTGATACATGAAAACTGTGTTTTTCTGAGATCAAACTGTCACGTCATAGTGCGACAGTGTTCAAGAAGAAGTGCTGGTTGTAGTGTGTTGCAATGTTGTGAATTGTTGCAAAAATGGCAAACATAGATGGAATGAGTCAGCTTATGAGCGATAAGCTGGACAAGAACAACTTCCATGCTTGGAGATTCAGAATGACGAATTTCCTGATGGGAAAAGGCTACTGGAAGTACATCAAAGGAGAGAATGAAAATGCTCTACAGTTACCAGAAAGGAATCGGACTACAGACCAGTTAAGAGCATATGAGGAATGGAATCAAGGATCATGAAAGGTAATGTATTGGCTATCTATTAGCATACAGGATAGCATAATTGGACACATACAGGATACCAAGACTCCAAAAGAGGCTTGGAACAGTTTGGTCACTTTGTGTGAGACTAATACAAATGCATGGAAATTGCAACTCAAGAACGAGCTGCATACATTGGAAAAGAAGAGCATGTCGGTAAGGGACTACACTCTAAAAATCAAAAGCATATGTGCATCTATTGGCGTGAATGTAGATGATGATGATGATAAGGTGGAAGTGTGCCTTCGTGGATTAGGAGCTGCATATAAGCAGTTCAAAACTTCCATGCAGACCATGGAAAATATTCCGAATCTTGATGATCTGGTATCTATGCTGATTATTGAAGAAAAGAATCTTGGTGAGGATCCAAACTCCCAAGGAAAGCCCAGTTCTGAGCAGGTATTCTACTCAGGCAGAGGAAGAGGTAGAGATAGAGGTTTTGGAAGTGGAAGAGGAAATAGTAACCAACACGAAGGTCAACAACAGAATCATGCAGGAGGAAGAGGATAGTTTCAAGGCAGGGGGAGCCAAAGAGTTCACAAAAATTTCCAAAGAAATGATTCATGTAATGATAGTAAAGGATGCTGGAATTGTGGTAAACTTGGACACTTTGAACATGATTGTAGGTTGAAGAATCATAATAATAGAAGGCAGCAAAACAACTATGCATCCACAATTGCAGATGATTCTAAGAAGCTATTTGTGGTTCAACATCACATGATGAATACGATGTCTGCTGGTGTTTCAAAATCGAATGATAATGTCTGGTATGTTGATTTAGGTGCTTCAAATCACATGACCAGTCTGCCAAAGGAAACAAAGTGGGTAGGATGTTTGTTGAGAGTGATGGATGGATGCACTCAGGAAATCAGTTGGTGCTGCAAAACCTGCTTCACACCTGCCCTCTTTTCTCTTCAGAAATGCTTAGTACACTAGCTTAGCTTCCAAATGACATAAAGAAACCATATATGTACTTTGGAAATGGTTTAGGTAATGATCAACCCAAAACAGATAACTTTGTACTTCAAGAATCAAGCAAAACTTTCTATTTCTGTAGTGATACCTGCTCAGACTTTTACTCAGTGTGTCCAGCACACTTAAAATTGGAACAATTCCTTTTGGGAGTATCAATATACCTTAGTAAGCTACCAATCACAAGTGGAATCACTTCAATTGACAAACTATGCACTGAGAAATAAGTTTAGCAAAATTATAATCACCCCCGACTTTTCAGGAACTCTGCAGACAAATACCAGTGTGCACTTCGACTCGATTTTCTCCCAAATGACTGAATGGAATCCTTTGAAATTTTGTATGCTTGTAGTAGACTTTGAGCTGGTTCCAATGAGCTATAGAAAACTTGATTTGGTTCAGTAGATCCAGAGCAATGCTTCTTTGAAGTTGACAGACTTGGAGTAGGTGACTCAGACAAAACAGAGATGATGAATGTATACTTCTATTGATATATGTGTTTGTACAATCTCATTAGCTTGCCAAGCAGAGCTAGATGAGGTATTGTGGTGTTGGCTATGGAGTAACCTTCACACACAATGAATTACAAAGAGATTTAGCCTCGGGGAGTGAGCTAGAATGACAGTGTGTCCCGCGACTTTTTCATTACATGCTTTATAGGAATTTGATCTTCTTTTGAATTTGAATTTCAAACTTAGGCTCCCTTGAATCTCTCCTCTAAAAGTAGGGAGATATTCTCTCTATCTCAACAATCAAATTTCCACGACTCTAGTGGTAGGTGGATGACTTAAAGTGGTTACAAACAAATGATAAGTTACTTAGACTTTTACAAGGGGTAAAGAAGTAAGATCATATAAGCATATGTTCACATGAGCCTTGCTTTGAGTGAAGCTTTGATAAACCTTTATCCATGCTAGTCTTTAATGAGTCTAAGGGTCCAAGCCAATGTGTGTAGGCTTGTTTGCACCAACAGCTCCCCCTCAAGCCAAACACTTTGGCTTAAGTCTTCTTCTTCATTCTTCAATTACTTCCTGCAATCCAATCATAGATTTGAATCTTCCTAGCTTGTTTCCATCCAATGCCTTGGTAAGTAAATCTGCACATTGCATATTAGTAGAAACATATGTCAATTGAATCTCTTTACTTAACAATTTCTCTCTCACATAGTGGTAATGAACCTCTATGTGTTTGGTTCTGGCATGATAAATTGGATTTGCTGCAAGGTGAAGAGAGCTAGTGTTATCTCCAAATATGATAGGTGGTCTTGTGAATAGACCTAACTCTGTATATAGAAGCTTCAACCAGATAGCTTCTTGAGTAGCATTTGCAAGTCCTCTATACTCTGCTTCAGTGGATGACAATGCCACTGTAGGTTGCTTCTTAGCTGACCAAGAGATAGGCTTATCTCCTGCAAAACAAATGTATCCTGAGGTGCTCCTCCTATCATCCTTGCATCCTGCCCAATCTGCATCTGAATAGACTTTAATATCAATGTCTGATGTGTAAGGAAAATACAAACCATGACTTTGAGTTCCCTTGAGGTACTTCAAGATCTTCTTGGCTGCCTCTAGGTGAGGTACTCTAGGTTTGTGCATGAATTGACTGAGCACACTTACTCCATATGCTATGTCAATTCTAGTCAAGGTAGCATAGTTCAAACTACCCACCATACTTTGGTATCCTGTAATGTCTTTGATTTCTTCTCCTTCATGAGCACTTAGCTTTTGGTTAACCTCCATTGGAGTAGTAGATACTTTAGCATCCTGCAAACCAAACTTCTTGACCATATCCTGTACATACTTCTTCTGAGTAATGTAGATACCTGAGTTTGTGTAGATCAATTCAAGACCTAGAAAATATTTTAGTAATCCAAGATCACTAATCTTGAATTCTTTCATCATCTGACCCTTGATGTGTCTAATCCCATTGACATCATTACCTGTAATGATGATGTCATCAACATAAACACATAAGTAGATTACCTCTGTGCTACTTCTCTTTATGAATAGAGAAGTGTCTGCTTTGCTCATCACAAATCCTTGGTCTTGGAGGTAGGTGGTCAATCTGTAGTTCCATGCTCTAGGTGCCTGCTTCAAACCATACAGAGCCTTCTTCAATTTACAAACATAATGTACCTTTCTTGGATTTTCATAGCCAGGTGGTTGTGACATGTAGACTTCTTCAGATATCCATCCATTTAGGAATGCATTCTTCACATCCAATTGGTACATGTTCCAATTCTTGGATGCAGCTACACTCACCAAAACTCTGATAGTTGGCATCTTGGCCACAGGAGAAAATGTCTCCTCATAATCAATGCCTTGGGTTTGTGCAAAACCCTTGGCTACCAACCTAGCTTTGTACCTGTTAATAGTTCCATCTGAATTCTTCTTCAATTTGTAGATCCATCTGGATCCTATTACCTTCATAGTATCCTTCTTGGGTACCAAGTCCCAAGTATCACTCTCTTGGAGGGCTTCTATCTCCTCATCCATGGCTTCTCTCCATTCTGGCTTTGTAATTGCTTCTTCATAGGTACCTGGTTCTTCATTCAACAAGTCTTTTGCAAGATATACAGAATGTTTAGTTACAAGTGATGTGTCATACCCAAATCTGATAGGTTTCTTCTTCTCTCTCTGAGATCTTCTCATAGCTTGAGTAGAAGTTTCTGCCTTGTCCTCCAATTGCTTCATCTTCATCTTTCCTTTGGATTTCCAAGCCTTGAACTCTTCAAGGTTTATGGTATCATCATCTGAGCTTGAGTCTTCTTGCTGAGTTGGCTCTTCCTTGGTAAGCTTTGGAAAATCTTCCTCCATGTCATAAGGTAGACTCACTTTCCTGCATTCATTCTCATACCATGAGTCATTCTCATCAAATATGACATCTCTGCTTACCTTGAAGCCTTTGTTTGTGGGGTTGTAGAATCTGTATCCCTTTTGGTTTAAATCATAGCCAATGAAGATACATTTCTCTGCCTTTGGGTCTAGCTTTCCTCTTACCTGTGAGGGAATATGCACATATGCTATACAACCAAAGATTTTACAATGATCTAGAGAGGGTCTCTTACCATGCCAAGCTTCATATGGTGTCATGCCATCAAGTGATTTGGATGGCAACCTATTGATGAGGTAAGTGGCAGTGGACACACTCTCTGCCCATAGGTAATTTGGTAACTTTTTCTCATTGAGCATAGACCTAGCTGTTTCCACTATAAGTCTATTCCTTCTTTCTGCTACCCCATTTTGTTCAGGTGAATATCTGGTAGTGATCTCTCTCTTGATGCCTCTTTCCTGCAAGAAATCTTCAAACTCATTGGAGAAATACTCTCCTCCACCATCTGATCTTAGCCTCTTCATGCTCCTACCTGTTTGATTCTCAACAAGTGCAAGATACCTCTTGAAACAATTAAACACTTCATCTTTATGCTTCATAAAGTATAAAATGGTCCACCTGCTATAGTCATCAATAAAAGACACATAATATCTTGAACCAGAAATAGAAGGGTCCTTGCTAGGTCCCCAAACATCTGTGTGTACCAAGTCTAGGTAGTCTTCATGCATGAAACCTTTTCTTGAGTAGGGTAATCTGTGAGACTTACCAAATTGACATGATCCACATTTGTAAATCATATGTTGCTTGGATACATTAGGTATCCCAAGCACACATTGATCCCTGCACATTTGCTTAAGAGTCCTTTCACCTATGTGCCCTAATCTTTTGTGCCATATCTCTAACTCTGAGAGTGTCTGATCCTTATAATTATACAAAGCAATGTTTTTTGTATCCTCTAGCTCAAATGTAAATAATCTACCTGATTTCTCCCCTTTGGCTATCCTTCTGAATCCTTGTTTTGGGTCCTCCACATATGCTCCATGTTGTGTGAATCTGACCTGCAAACCTTTCTCCACAATCTGACCAACACTCATCAGATTCTTAGTTATTGTTGGTACATAGAGTACCCTGCTTAATAGGTTCTGATTACCATCACATGTCTTCACATTTCCAATTTTGACCACAGAGTGTTTAGTGTCATCACCTGTTTGTACCTGATGTTTGCCCTTGGGCTCTTCTAAATCAGAAAGCAATGCCACATTGCCAGCTACATGGTTAGAACATCCTGAGTCAATGTAAAATAAATGATCATCATTTGTACCTATCTTTGAGGTCATATTCATGATCAATAAGGAGTCATCTTGCTCCTCTGTGTAGTTGTTGTAGTCTCTTCTATTTCTGAATCCACCTTGGTAGCTTCCATTGTGGTTGTTGTTGTAATTGTTGTTGTATTGGTTGTTGTACCCATTGTAGCTTTGATTGTGGTTGAATCTGCCTCTTCCTTGAGAGTATCCACCTCTTGAGTAGCCTCTTCCTCTCTGGTTTTTATAGTTCTTGTAGCATTCATCTGTGGTATGATTGGACAACCCACAGATGTTGCAAGGTGATGAGTTGTAGGGTCTCCCCCTACCTGACTTACCTCCTCTGCCTCTTCCTCTAGATGACCTACCTCTCCCTGCATAATTGGCTTGAGAGGTAGAGCCTTCTTCATCCTGTTTCTTCTTGCCTTTATCTTTAACTTTCTTATCAGTAAAGAGAGCAGAGGGGTTATTACCTTTTGATTGATCTCCAGCTTTGGTGAACTTTGCTTCATGTGTAAATAGTTGGCCCATGAGTGTTGTGAGATCAGGGGTATGCATGTCCATGTAGAGGTCCATTGCAGTGGTGAAACTTTCCCACTTATCATCTGCCTTGAGTCCATTTGTCACTTGCCTGACTATTTGCTCCTCTTCAATTTCCTCTCCAATGCTTGCTAGTTGGTCTGCCACATCTTTGATCTTTGTCACATAATCTGAGACTGATTGCTTGGGTTGTTTTCTAAGTGTTGTGAACTCTATCCATAATTGATTCTTCCTGGCCCTTGTGTTGGAAGAAAAGTAATTTGACAAGGTTTCCCAAGTCTCTTGGGAAGTCTTACAGTTCCTTACATGAGGTAAAAGAAAATCAGATATAGAGTTTAAGAGATAAGACCTTGCCAAAGCATCCTTTGCACACCACTGGTTAAGTCTTTCATGCTCATCCTTTGTAGGTAGTCCTCTAGTCTTGAGTGAGGGCAACTCCTCATCTCCTGATATGTATTCAAATAGACTTCTCCCTTGTAGATAGGTCTTCATTCTCAATGACCAAGCTTGATAGTTGTTTCTGTCCAATTTGTCAATGAAAGAGGGGAAACCATCACCCATGATTACCTTGTTTTGCTCTGATACCACTGTTGAGAGTGATGGATGGATGCACTCAGGAAATCAGTTGGTGCTGCAAAACCTGCTTCACACCTGCCCTCTTTTCTCTTCAGAAATGCTTAGTACACTAGCTTAGCTTCCAAATGACATAAAGAAACCATATATGTACTTTGGAAATGGTTTAGGTAATGATCAACCCAAAACAGATAACTTTGTACTTCAAGAATCAAGCAAAACTTTCTATTTCTGTAGTGATACCTGCTCAGACTTTTACTCAGTGTGTCCAGCACACTTAAAATTGGAACAATTCCTTTTGGGAGTATCAATATACCTTAGTAAGCTACCAATCACAAGTGGAATCACTTCAATTGACAAACTATGCACTGAGAAATAAGTTTAGCAAAATTATAATCACCCCCGACTTTTCAGGAACTCTGCAGACAAATACCAGTGTGCACTTCGACTCGATTTTCTCCCAAATGACTGAATGGAATCCTTTGAAATTTTGTATGCTTGTAGTAGACTTTGCGCTGGTTCCAATGAGCTATAGAACACTTGATTTGGTTTAGTAGATCCAGAGCAATGCTTCTTTGAAGTTGACAGACTTGGAGTAGGTGACTCAGACAAAACAGAGATGATGAATGTATACTTCTATTGATATATGTGTTTGTACAATCTCATTAGCTTGCCAAGCAGAGCTAGATGAGGTATTGTGGTGTTGGCTATGGAGTAACCTTCACACACAATGAATTACAAAGAGATTTAGCCTCGGGGAGTGAGCTAGAATGACAGTGTGTCCCGCGACTTTTTCATTACATGCTTTATAGGAATTTGATCTTCTTTTGAATTTGAATTTCAAACTTAGGCTCCCTTGAATCTCTCCTCTAAAAGTAGGGAGATATTCTCTCTATCTCAACAATCAAATTTCCACGACTCTAGTGGTAGGTGGATGACTTAAAGTGGTTACAAACAAATGATAAGTCACTTAGACTTTTACAAGGGGTAAAGAAGTAAGATCATATAAGCATATGTTCACATGAGCCTTGCTTTGAGTGAAGCTTTGATAAACCTTTATCCATGCTAGTCTTTAATGAGTCTAAGGGTCCAAGCCAATGTGTGTAGGCTTGTTTGCACCAACAATGTTCACCTTAAATGTGAAGATTCCTGAAATGAATGCAGCCATGTTTGCAAAAGGTGCAGGAGTTATTGCAAATATAGAGATATGGCACAAATGAATTGGACATGCAAACTTGCAAAGGTTGAAATTGATGCAGTCAAAGGAGATTGTCCATGGACTACCAAATTTCAAAGTTGCAGAAATGCAAAAGGTATGTGCAGCATTTCAATTTGGTAAACAATCAAGAGCATCATTTCCACATGACAAGCATGTTAGTGAGAATGTACTAGAAGTAGTACATACAGATGTCTGGGGTCCAGCAAAGACCACATCTATGGGTGGTCGCAGGTTTTATGTTACTTTCATTGATGACCATACACACAAAGTATGGGTATGTTTCATGAAAGAGAAGAGCGAGGTGTTCACTCACTTCCAGAATTTTAAATTTATGGTGGAAAACCAGATAGGGAAGTACATTCAGACATTAAGATCTGATGGAGGAGGTGAATACATGTCAAATGAGTTCAGTAGTTTTCTAAAAAATCATGGAATTCGGTGTCAATTTTCATGCAGGTACACACCACAACAGAATGGCGTTGCTGAATGCAAAAATAGACATATTGTAGAAATAGCAAGAGCCTTAATGGTTGAGAAGAATATGCCTCATTCTTATTGGGCAAAAGTTGTGCATACTGTTGTATACATCATGAACAGAACTCCGACTACTGTTGTACATCAAGTTACACCTGAAGAGAAGTTCACAGGTAAAAAGCCAAACTTATCACATCTGAAAGTTTTTGGATGTATTGCATATGTACATTTCTGAGATGAATTGAGGATGAAGCTTGATCCAAAAACAAAAAAGTGTGTCTTCATTGGATACTCCCTTGAGCAAAAGGGATATAAATGTTATAACCCACTCACACGACAAGTAAAGGTGAGCAGAGATGTGCTATTTGATGAAATGTCAAGCTTCTATGCAGATGCTAAAGAAGGACTGAGTCTTGAACCAAATGACAAAGAAAATGCTGAAAAATCAAGTGCAGAATCTTAGGTTTTGAGTGGACCGGATGCATCACCAAGCAATAGTTCCAACTCAAATCCATGGAGTGGAAGATTACGTGGAAATTTCAGTCTAGCAAATTCATGCAGACGTTGATGGAGATTCACGTAGTTCAGAAAAGAGTCTTGATGAGGAACTTGGATTGCCCTCTGTGAAGACTCCAGGAGTAAGAAGGGCACATGCAGATGATACAAGGAGAAGTGACCCAGGACCAAGAAGATCTGGGAGGATGAGGAATTCAGTGCAACGATTGACATATGATAGTTACATGGCTCGTCATTATGCCTTCATGACAAAGGTAATACAAGATGTTGAACCTTCTTGCTTTGAAGATGCAATTGGAATTGCAGATTGGGAAAAAGCTATGGATGAGGAGGTGGCTGCACTTAAAGGAAATGATACATGGAAGCTGGTTCCATTGCCTCAAGGAAAGAAAGCCATAGGCTGTAAATGGGTTTACAAGTTAAAGCATAATGCTGATGGTAGCATAAGTAGGTATAAATCACGATTGGTAGCTAAAGGATATGCACAGACATATGGCATTGATTATGAGGAAACATTCAGCCCTATAGCTAAAATGTCTAATGTTAGGACACTTGTTGCATTAGCTACAGCAAAAGGATGGACTTTGCATCAGATGGATGTGAAGAATGCTTTCCTACATGGTGAGTTACAAGAAGAAGTATATATGGACCAACCACAAGGATATGAAAATTCAAAGCATCCTGAATATGTTTGCAGGTTGCAAAAGGCTTTGTATGGGCTGAAGCAGGCTCTGCGTGCATGGCATGCAAGGATTGCTGATTACTTAACCAGTATTGGGTTTTCAATGTGTGATGCAGATCATTCACTATATGCAAGGAAGGCTGATGATGTCATCATGATGGTGGCCATTTATGTTGATGACTTGATTGTAGGTGGAGATAATGAAGAAATCATCAAAGAGGTAAAGCAACTTCTTATGTAGGAATTTTACATGAAAGATCTTGGTGTGTTGCACTATTTCTTATGCATTGAGTTTATACATACAGAAACAGGTATATGGATGTCGTAAAGGCAATATGCCTTGAATATGCTGCAAAAGTATGGTATGGCTGGTTGTAAGTCAATTTCTATGCCATTAGATCAGAATTTGAAGTTGGATACTACATCAGGTGAAGCATTGGAAAATGCTACTATGTACAGGAAAATTATGGGAAGTCTTATATATCTTACAATTACAAGGCATGATTTAAGCTATACTATTGGACTTGAAAGTTAGTTTATGCAGGTTCCCAATAAGCCACATTTGGATGCTCTAAGGTGCACTCTACGTTATGTGAGTGCTACTTTGGATTATGCATTGTTTTATGAAGCTGGTGTAGATTTGCAGGTTCATGGATACACCGATGCAGATTGGGCTAGTAGTACTCCAGATAGAAGATCATACTATTGGCTTTCTTTTCTCACTTGGAGGTGCAGCTATTACATGGAGTAGTAAGAAGCAACCCACTATTGCTTTGTCGAGTACAGAGGCTGAGTATAGAGGTGCTGCAATGGCAGCAACTGAGGCATCATGGATGTAGATGTTACTTGCTGATTTAGGTGTGGAAGTGCAAAAGCCTATCACTATCTATTGTGATAATCTTAGCAGCATATAATTAGCAGGGAACCCTGTTTTCCATGCTAGAACAAAGCATATCGAGGTACATTATCACTTCATCAGAGAGAAGGTATTAGAAGGTGATATTGATCTTGTTTATGTGAGAACAGATGAGCAGGTTGCTGATACTTTCACCAAAGCACTTGGATCTCAGAAGTTGAAGAAGTTTTGGGAGATGCTTGGATTACAAGATATGGTGTTGAGCTTGAGGGGGAGTGTTGCGATATCATGCTCAACATGTGATGATCCAGGATGACACGTACCAGTTTTTCGTTTCTCTGACATGTATAGTGGTCACGCCGATATATGTCAGGGATACTTCATTGAGCTTTATTAGATTTATCTACCAAGAGTGATGGCACATTTTTTTCTTGCCAGCTCACTCATTCCTGGACATCAGGTTTTTCCTTATGTACTGATCTTTATATATTGCACTTGTTGTATTCTTGTTTTTAGGTCATTCTTGTACATTCCTTTTATGTAATAGAAGAAGAAGAAGAAGATCATTCTTCCTTGCCTCAATCTGTGTGTGTGCTTCTCCTTGATAGTGAGAGTGTGTGTGTGAGCTCTCTTCCTTATCTCCTTCCTCGTGACAAGATGGCACGAACATTATTCTTCTTACACTCAACATGGATGAGGATATCTATTCCTTATAGTAATGTACTTAGATATTGATACTCTACACAAATCTGCAAGGTTTAACCCTTCTTCATAAATATGATAGGGGCTCCTCCATAAAATTTTGAGTCTTTGATAAAATCCATGGCAAGCTACTAATCATTGTTCTTGCATAATTCCATAAGTTCCTTTGAGGATACAATATGGATTGTTCTAAAGGGTGGTTACACTCCCTCTTGAAGTTCTATGGCAGAATTTTAATTTCTATACTCCTATAAAATATCTTCATTCAACTTTTCAAAAACATCTTAGAAAATCTTGGTATTGGCTAGGTTGCTTTAGTGGATCATCTTTCTTAGACTCCTCATTTGTTATGACATAGATCATATATATTGGGTGTTTCTTGACATCATGTATGAAAGCCTTGACTCCTACATATATTGGGTTCTTCTAGATGTCTCAATGAGCGATCCTATTGCTCTTGTAATCAATATCTAGATTATGTCTCTTGAGACAATGCATTCCAATGATAACATGATCTATCTCACTTGATTGTACATTGAGACATATGTGAGAATCATGATTACCAGGGTGTAGTCTTAATGGCATCGATTCCTTGGTAATACCTTCATCTATGAAACATGCGGAGGCCTCGAATCAATTGATTTGTAAGGTAAATGTTCTTTAAAGGCCTGAACAACTTGATAGGAGCAAGGCATGTTTCCAAGGAAGTATCTAGTATTCGCTGACCCTTTCTTATATCATATACAAGTTCTATGGTCTTCTTTAGAACTAGACCAAGATCATGAATACTAGTTCACCTCAATCCCTCAACAATATAAGTTGGAAGAATCTCAACTTGAGCCCATGCAATTGGATACTATTAAGGTCAAGATACCTCTACCAAGGGGAAGGGAAGCATGAAAACGACAATGATCAATAGGAGATCATGGTCACATGGCATTCAAATGTCCTATGAAGAAGAAACAAACTCCAATTAAGACTTCCACACCATCCCATATCATAAGAATCATCATCAAAATGAAAAGATGAATATATCACATCATGAGAATCATGCAATTGACTATGCACCTAGGTATACTGCAAGCGCGTTCTAGTTTTCTCATGGATATCCATCATGATCATGTTCTAGTACTAATACCAAGTTCTATGAAGATTCAGGTCCAAAATATTTTAAGATCACATGGATACTTCTCATATTTTTGCTTGAGGGGTGATAATGTCATGGACACAAAGGAAACCATCCCAAACCTTAGATGTTATGTGATTTCCTGTTTCTCATTATTGGTTCAAAATTCAAACATATTATGCTACAACCCTATCAAGAATATGTGAAATTCATAAGATCAACTATCTACTTGCATTATTATGATATCTCAAGATCTTGTTTTAGATTGTTGACATCATCAATTTGATAACACACTTGAACACCTATATAAGGAGGGCTTGGACACATACATCCTCAACTCACCCAATACCAATCTTGGGTGCTCAATGATTCATGAGATTGAAGTAGGTACTTTTTCAGTTATAGTTCATGTTCTTCTCTTGCTCTTAGTTCTAGTTCTATTTAGTCGAGTTTATAGACATCTAGTCTTCTCCTCTTGCAATCTTGTGATATGAGATCATTTCTAGTTCTCTTATATCTAGTTCATCTCCTTCAAGGGATGTCCTGTAATTGAGGTATCTTGTTTCATACCTACAATCCTAGTTGTGGCATCTTGATCATCAGTTCTAGTTGAGTTATACATATCTATTAGTCTCAGATTGCACATCTTCCTATAGTAGTTCTATATTCTTGTATTATTCCCATAGATGATGATCTTGTGATCTGATGTATATTTCTAAAATCTTGTATATTCTAGTTAGAGGTCACAATCTAGTGCTCTCCTAACATGTCTCTAAAATTTAAGGGGAGCACTAGCTACCATCTTAGTAGACTTGAACACAATTTCGAAGATTTTCTTCTAATTACAAGGTCCATAAGTGAGGGAGATAGTAGATGAATATAGAATTGGTTCAAGAAACCACACAACTCGAGGATGATACACATGGATATATTTAGTAGATATGATACAAGAGATCCCATAACCCAAGGTCATATCTATGAAAGAAGATATTTGAATTACAAGAATTACGCTTAGGTAGATGAGTTGGGTTCAAGAAATAACTATATAGGATCTCACCCTATGAGATTACAATTGGAAAAGATGACATGTCTAGAATACTAGGCTCAATAAGACTAGTGATGGGAGAATGTACACTTTTCTTATGCAACTTGAAGCATGAATGTGCTCATAGTTTTGTTCATAGATACCTCTGTTCGCTCAAACCAATGATACTCTATTTTCCTCTAGAACAAACCAACAATATTTTTCACACTCACAAGACTATGAGACCCTCCTAATTAATGTTCTCTCACTTAAAATAATTGCTCCTAACTTGAGAATCCATGCATCAAAGAGAGATTACTTACTGCCTTTAGTAGACATGCACATGGAGACAACTGTTCACTTTAGACAATCTCTCTCAGAATATGTAGAGGTTAATTTTATGATATGAGAAAAATTTAAAGGAATAAAATAGATTGTTAAAGAACCAAAAATTACAAGAAATGGACATACATGGAATAGGAAACTCTTCCCATCATGTAGAGTTAACTAGCTCCCACATAGAGAGATCTAAGTGTGATACATGGTTACTCAAAGTATGAAGAAAATCCTCATGCAAGAAGAGGCTTTCTTAGCAAGGGGATTACTATCTTATTCAAATACTCTAAGTGATAACACACACATTATTACACTAATTCAACGTAGAAGGTATGTTTATATAACTTTAAAACGACTATCTAAATAATAGGGAGTTGTTTTCTTAAAACGTAGAATTTATTAGACCTAAGTGTGATAATTGATTGCTTTGAGAGTTATGAAGGGGAATCAAATTTCAAATATGAACTCGAATAGTATTTCTTGGCTTGTTTCTTCTTATTCCTCCAATTGTTATCAATTTAGAAATTTCATATGCTCCTAATATTGGAGCTTGATTTTCAACACTCCCCTTAAAGCTTCAACTTCAAGTCTTCATCCTTGCTCCATCATTGCATTCCATCTTTTGAATTTTGTTAACTTGATTGATTCCAATGCTTTAGTGACCATGTTAGCACATTGATCCTTGGTACTTATGTGTTGATCTTGTAACTTCTTTTCTAGCTCCTTGTTTGTAATGTAGTGTTGATGTACCTCTACATGTTTTCTCCTAGTAGGGAACATAGGCTTAGGAGATAGGTACACACTACTCATGTTGTCACCAATGATTGGAAATTGATTGATCTTTAGATTTAATTCAATCATAAATTCTATGCCACATGAGCTCAAAGTTTACTTGTGCTAATGATCAGTATTCAACACCTATAGAACATAGGGCAACTAGATGTTTCTTCTTTTCCATCCATGATATGGCCCTCTTGACTAGCATCACTACATATCAACTTGTACTCCTCCAATGGTCTTTAAATCTTTCCCAAGCATCATCTATATATGCTTGCACCTACAAATCATCTTCAAAAGGAATGACAATACCTTCATTCAAAGTACCCTTGAGATATGTGAGTACTAATTTAGCTAAAATTAAATGAGGAACCCTAGGTGTATGCATGTATTGATATTGCATACCAGTTGTATATGCTAGGTTAGGTTGTATGATAGTGACATAATTCAAAGAGCCCACTATTCACCTATATAAGAGTGCATATTGAACTTCAGAAGCTTCCATTGAATTCAATTTCATCTTGACATATATTGGATTCCCCAATATTTTGCAACCTATGAATCCATAGTTCTTCAATACATCCAAGATGTACTTCTAGTAGGAGCCTATACCATTGTCTTTGTATTTAATTTATCTGCCCAAAAAATATCTTAGATATCCAAGGTTTGAGATCTTGAACTCCTTCGCAAGCCTTTCGTTGATGTCATTGATGTGTTCTTCATGATCACGTGTAATAATCAAGTCATCTACATACAAAAATAAGTTGAAAAATGCTTCACCTTCTCTTTTGTAGAATAATGATGAATCACCTTTGCTTTACTTGTATACACAATTCATTAAGTAGACTACAAGCCTTTAATTCCATGCTCTTGGGGATAACCTCTGACCATACAGTGCCTTCTTTAACATATAAACATAATCAAGATTGATTTTTCCTTCAAGACCTAATGGTTTTTCCATGTATACTAGCTCCTCTAGCTCACCATTTAGAGAAGTGTTCCTCATATCAAGTTGATAAATCCTCAAGTTTTGCTAGCTACAATTTCAATGAATGTTTTGATGGTAGTCATCATTGCCATAGGGCTAAAGGTCTCTTTGTAATCCACCATGTGTTTGAGGAACGCCTTTAGCTATTAGCCTAGATTTATACCTAGAAATAATACCACCTGAATGCTACCTTACTGCATATACCCACTTGTTTCCAATGAACATCATGTATTCTTCCGTGGCACTAATGTCCAACTGTGACTATCCTCCAAAGGCTTCATCTCCTCATGCATAGCCACTTTCTATTCATTGCATGTATTTGCTTCTTCAAATCATGTGGGTTCTTGAACAAATTTACTCATATATGCATAGTATTTAGCCATGAATTAATCATAGGTAAGTCCTTCAACTAGATATCTTACACTATCAAAGCTTGTTATTTCACCATTCCATTGATTTGGATACTTTTTTTTTACCTTTGAGCTCTCCCCCTTCTGCGTGATGTTGTGTATTGAGCTCAATCCATAAGTCATAACCTTCTTCTATCTCTAAGATGTTTTTCTTGCCTTTGTTCCTTGTGTCACTAGCCTCACTTGACATAGGCCTATCTATACTCAATTATGAATATTTATTCAAAGTCTTTGGTCTACAAAGAACCATGCTTTCTGGTTCTTCACTTTCACTTCAATTCTTCCCTTCTTCATATTCATTCCCTAAATAGCTACATTTGAAGAATACCAAGGTAGAAGATCATAAAACCCTTACCTCCTTGATTGTGGGGTTGTATTATACATACCCCATTTTTTCACCTCCATACCCTATGAACACATATCTTTCTTATCTATCTAGTTATCTTCTCAATTCACTTGGAGTTAACACAAAAGAAGGAGATCCAAACACTCCCAAGTCTGACACATTTCTATTCTGCCAAGCTTCATAGGGAGTTGTAGCTTGTAAAACTGCTATGGGTGCTTTATTCATGATGTATATTTTAGTAGTTGCTCAAACAACCCAGCTATAATTAGGGATTCCCATCTCCTTCATCATAGCCATAACACATTAAAAAATATACATATTCTTCATTTGGGCTACACCCTTTTTTTTGTGGTGTGTATATGCCTGTGATTTGTCTCTTCATCTTGATTTTTAGCTTCATGCTATTTGAATTCAAGAAAATGGAGAACTCATGGGAGATATAATCTCATTGTCGATCTATTCTTAGACATTGATGTACCCAACACATTCCTTTTCTAGAATAGTTGTGAAATTCTTTAAGTAATAAAAGACATTTGATCTATGCTTCATGCAATAAAGCCAAGTGATCCATGTGCAATAATCAATGAAAGTTACAAAGTATTTATTATCTCAAATTGAATTGTCCTTTGTTGGCCCCAAACATTTGAATGAGCTAGCCAAGTGGATGATAACTCACATAGATGGTCTTCTTGAACGATAACCTAGTTTGCTTACCCAATTGGCATGCTTCACACAAGTTCTTGAGATTTTTATTATATAGATTTTGTAATCCAAGAACTAAACTCTTCTTGTCCATATCCTTCCAGCCCAAAGTACTGATATGCCCATACCTTTTGTGCGAAAGATCCAATTCTACTATCTCTCTACTTCCATATGTGAAGTAGGTAGTATGGGTGGCTTTTGCCTTTGCATCTAATGTAGATAGCCTTCCCTCTTTTCTACTTTTGGCTACAAATATGTACCTTTCCTTAGAGTTTTCCACAAAGCATCCCTTCTAGTTGAACTTTACTCATATTCCCCTCTCAACCATTTGACCCCACAAAAACAAGGTTCTTTGTGATTCTCGAAACATGAAGAACATCCTTCAAACAAGTAGCCTCAGGAAAACCATTTAACATAACATCACCTATATGTGTGATGGAATGGGGGGACCATTGTTTACTAAAGAATTAATTTCTCTTTAGAGGACTTTAATAGATTTCTAAATAAAAACAAATATTACAAGAAATGAATACAAAAGGATGAGAGAACTATGTTCATCACTCAGAGCTAACTAGCTCCTACACACAGAAATCTGAGTGTGAGATATGGATACTCAAACTATGGAGAAAATCCTCAAGCAAGTAGAGGGTTTTCTTAACAAGGAATCCACTCGCTTATTCGAGTCCTCTTAGTGATGAAGCATGAGGGATCACTATAATTCAAAGTAAAAGGTTTTTTTATATAAATTTGTAAAGATCTATTAATGATAAAGAGCTCTTTTTCTAGAATGTAGGCTTTATGATACCTAAGTGCGATAGGTGATGGATTTGAGAGTTATGAGGAGGATTGAAATTTCAATTTCAAACTTCAATATTAATTATTGGATTCTTGCTTCTTATTGAGTTAAGTATCATCAATCTATAGGCTTCATGTGCTTCTAAGGTTGGAGCTTGATTTTCAACAATTAGAACACAGAACAATCCTAGAAGGAGAACACAAACTTGGACAACACTTACTTCAAGATCACAACTCCTTGAGCTCCCAAGAATGGCATTGGAAAGATAAAGTATATATGTGGCTTTGCCTACCTTATATAGGTGTTGAAGGGTGGTTGTGACTTGATGATGTCATTGATGATATCATCAACTTGGATTGGGACTTTTAGATGTGAGAGTAAGCAAATAAATAATGGAACTTAAATTTTGGGCACGTTACAAACATGATGGTCCTACTAGATTCCTCAAATTATGAAACAACGATGATACAATGCAAATCCATGTATAATCTAGGATTCATCAAGGTTTCTTCATGTGTCTCCATGACGTGACCTCCCCTAAAATAGCAAGTTCCCTAAGGAGTGGCCACTTTCTCTTTCTTGGGCTTCATTGGATTCTTCTTATGGAATTCACAAGCCTTGATTTGTGCACTTTAGATATTTTTGAATTTGAATCTTTATAGCTTGTACTCTTTATAGATTTCTTGAGATGTGGTATTTGAAAACAATGATGATGAATATTCGTGAAGAAACTAGAAGGGCTTTGTAGTACATCTAAGTGCGAAATCAAGTGCATAACTTTGATCATGGGATGTGTTACTCGTTTGACTCATGATCTTTCTTTTGATTGCAGTTGGTGGTTGCGAAATTCTTTAATCCAAACTTTTTCTTCTTATCATACTTGAATACAATATGAGTATGATTTCCATAATAAAATTAAAATCCATTATCTTGAGATGTTCTTTTTCCTTTGGTGCACGTTGAGGGACCCAAATGTTTATCCAACAACATCGGTTCTCATTAAGATTCTTCAAAGTCTTCATCAATGATGGGATATGCAAAACTTTCATAAATCTAAGATAAACTTGGGATGGTTTCTTGAATTTCCATGATATCACCTTCCCATCAAGCGATGGTGTGGAGGTGATCGCAATCCGGGTGGACCGGGTCCGATCGCAACACACACAAAGTAAATGAAGCTAGTGAGTGTTGGAAGGTCTTTGTGATCAAAATATGAGGCTGCAGATGAAGTTGGGTATGAAGAGGAGAGATGTCATGATTTGATTATGAGAAGGGGGAACATATGGATGTATGCATGATCAGAAAAAAAGGAAAACCACACACATGAATCACTTTCGAAAGGAAGAATCGTCAAAAAATAGAGCTTCTTATACACTTTCAAAATTTACTTCATATCCATGGGTTCTTGTGGATGTATGCAAGATGAAAACAAAAAGAGAAGCACACACATGAATCAATCTCGAAAAGAAGAATGGAGCTTCATATACACTTTGAAAACTAAAACATATGCATGGGTGTTTATGGATGGTATGAATGCATGTGGGTCATGATTTATGTATGAATAGAAGTTTGTTCTCTCAATCTCAATGGATCATCCTCACTGGTTCAACAAAGACTATGGAGCCTTCTAACACATAGAAAGAGATAAAAGGAGACATGGAAAAACATATAAGAGACTAAGAGACAAGAGACATGAATTAAAAGATATTGTAATGACATACATGTACATGAATGTTGTGACACGTCAAGTTAAGCATTATACTGGTCAAAGGTGGTCTGCACGACCCTCTCACCATGAGAGGTCAACTGAATGTCACATGTAAGAGGATAGGTTCCACTTCATCGGCCCTATATCTTTATAAGATCATAATGTGTTCTTAAAGAGGTCTAAGACTCATAAAACCAACTCTAACTCACTCACATGCTCCACTGAGGGTGAGAAAAGAAAGAGGAGACATTGGGTTTATGAGCCTATCCTAGAGTGGAAGTCAAAAAATTGATTCTAGAAACTATGCTCTTACTAGCCCACCTTGGATCCTCACAGGCTCAACAGAGGGTGATCATCTCAAGGAAACCATGTGCTAGCAATGGACCTATGGATGCCTAAAAATGGTGCTCTATGAGTTTGGAGGGGGGTTTTTATAGTTTTTTGAATGATTTTGCCCCCTTGGATCTAGAGAAATCAAATCTCAACCCTAAGATCAACTTGTGATTAAAACCATTAGATTTATCAAATGGATGGATAGTATTGGTTCTTTATATGATATCTAGGGCAAAGGGGGGAAAGTTAGGTGCCTTCATTCTCCACCATTTGATATGGGTCTGATGTGGAGCCGAGATCAATTTGGATAAGATAAGCTACTACTTTTGGACGAACTTTGCATTATTGATCTTTGACCATAAAAAAAGGTTTATCTGATGAAAACAACTCATGTATCCTCCTTTCTTTATGCTTTGGTGCATCTCCATCCTTGAATGTGAGCTCATGCTGATTGTACAACACCGTTCAATCATTGTTTGCCATGTGGCAACCCTTCAAGCCCTCAATTTTCTTATTCTAGGAAATTACAGTGACCTTGAAAACTGGATTTTGTGCTCTTTCATCTTCAAATATCCTTGAAGATGAAAATTTGTAGGGCTATGTTTTGAAAGGTCTCCTTTAGGAATATGCACAAAAAATGCCCATTTGAATCTCCTTTATACAAGTTTGACAACATTTGGAAGTTATCAAGGTGGTATTAAGGTTTCTAGGAAGCTCTGATAGCCTTGAAAATTTGTACAAATATGTAGGCACACATGATCTTTATAAACATCAAACCATATCTCTAGGAAAGATTCCTACATAAGATTTTGTAGGGTCTAAGTGTAAAAATTACATCTTTTATAATATGCACATGGCATATCAATGTGCTAGAAAATACATTTACATGTGAAATTCAGGCTATAGACTTCCTTTGATAGGCTTTACAAGTATATGAATTTTCATGTGATTTGAAGACATTCAAATTTTTTCCCTAATTTCCAAAATTTGACCAGCTTTGACCGTTACCCTGGATTTGTTTGATTTCTTCCAAATTTTGCATGTGAACTCCCCTTGACATCCTTGATGCATCTTGGACTTCTCAGGGAATTGTGGATACCTTCACGGAATGTGTTTCCTCTAGGCCTTCATGAATGAGAGAGGAGAGAAAATCTCGATGACATTTGCCCCCACTAAACCTCCGATTCCTTTGGAAGTGTCACTCTAGTCTCTTTGAAGACATAAGAAACATGGAAAAAAATTGATTATATGGATGAATGAGTAGGCAACATGACATGAAGCAATGAAAGAAAGAATTGAAACTAGCAACATGGATATGCATGAACAAATAGGCAACATACATGCAAATGAACAAGCAACATTGACAACAAGAAAGAAAACAATGAAGCATCAATATGAAGTGGAAATGAATGTATTGAGTCATTTAGGCATCATTTGCTATCATCTTGAAGAAAAATTTGAACCTTTTTCATAAAGCAA
Organism: Ceratopteris richardii; assembly: GCA_020310875.1. Classification (NCBI taxonomy): domain Eukaryota; kingdom Viridiplantae; phylum Streptophyta; class Polypodiopsida; order Polypodiales; family Pteridaceae; genus Ceratopteris; species Ceratopteris richardii. The sequence goes on from CM035426.1 coordinate 84,609,079, forward strand.
TCTACCTTAAATACGATTATAAACAAAGATTTAGGATTTTGCAGAGACATCTTTCATCTTTAGTTTATTGTAGATCAACTTCTTTCCTACATAAATATGAATATGAATTTTCTCTAATTACAACAAAGAAATCTAACAAAACTCCACTAATACATAAATCAACCTATTTAGCCCGTGCTTTTTCTTTTTTTGGCTTGCTCTTTTTCTTTATGATGATTCCATGACTTTATGGTTACTTACACTTTTTGGGGGTGGAAGAAAGTGTAAACTTCTTGATAACATGTAGCAGCCCCTTTATTTTATGATAGGGAAAAGTTAAACCTGCATACAAGGTACAACCAGTTTTGATGACAGAGAATAGTTGTTTAAACTCTGATACAAGTGCTATGAGGCGGACTAAGGAAGTAGAAACATGCAGTAGCAAGAGTTAGGACTTCAACAATTATGCTTTTGATATAGGATACATATGCATGTTTATATATGAAATTCATGTTACCAGAATAAACCTCCAAATCTACATGCCCTATCCTTCCATCATCCTAGATTCTAACCGATTTCTTAGTAGATAAATTACTACTTAAGGTACAATTTTACACAAGTAGAGAAATCATCATTTGCCCATTTGACTCAAGTGATGCGGTTATGCAATGCAATGGAGAGATTGAAAAGAAACATGCATGAAGTGAAATTGGAAACAAGTAAAAATGGGAAAAAAAGTGGAAGGAAATTGAAAAAACGTGAACTTGAAAAAGAAATGATATTCCTTTTTTTTATTTTTATCTTTATCATGGATACTCCTGTTTACGAATTGACCTCATTGTTGTCATCTTCTTCAATGTCCTCATCCAAAATGTACTCGTCATTATCACATTTCTTGAATAGCTTTATCCTTTTACGTGCAATAAAAGTTTTTAATGCAAAATCATTTAATTCACAAAGAGCATACGTACCATTATTGTTGACTTTTGATACGATATATGACCCAAACCACTGTTGAGTGAGTTTTTTGTTTGCATCATATTGAGAGTCAAATGTACTATCATAAATGAGCACCCAATCTCTTACTTCAATCGGCTTAGGATGCAATCGATGATTTTTATCAAAATAAAGCTTGTTCTTCATTCTAGATTTTCTAAATTTTTCAACAACATCATCGAGTCTTAATTTATCTTGTTTTAATTTTTTAATGCGCAAACTCAAGAAATCATCAATAGAAATATTTTCTGACTAAGGAAAATTTGACGATGCGAAAATATGAGACTTAATTGAAAACAATGGTTTTTGATAGTACATGAGTTCAACAGGCATATACCCTGTGGTACATGTGCATGTCATTCTATTTGCCCAAAGTACAAAGGATAAGAATCTATGCCATTGTTTAATGTACATGCTTTAGTTATGGCTTTCACAATAGGTGTGGATGCCCTCTCTCAATTTTACCATTGGCCTCTCGATTATATGCAATAGTGAGAGACAAACATATACCATGATGATCAAAGAACACTTTAGCTTCTCTCCCATTTAACTCTCCATGATTGGCAACTACTTTCTTTATGTACCCAATGCGACTTATAACATCTTTAAGCAAGAATTCACAAACATTGTATGTGGTGTTAGATTGTACTGCACATTCCTCTACATGATTAGTTAAGTCTTCTCTTGCAAGTACAATGTAACTCATTTTGTCAATACCTTTAGGCATAGTTACAAGATTTACTACCCACTTCTAGTGAATACAAGGTGGATAAGTAGGATGCAACGGATCTCTATGTTTGACTGATAAATGAAGTTGACAAGTAGAACATGTAGAAACATAGATGTTAATGTCAACATACATCCTAGGCCGATAATAGGTACTTCTAATTTTTTCATATGTTCCAAAAAAAACATTCATGACCTGCCCATAATTTCTCATGCATTTCCTTCATTATCTGCAATTGAAGACCTCGCTTTCCTAGGACTCATTGTGGATTCTTAAGCTTACCCTTAGCATCTCTCCAAAGATACCCTTTACATAAGAAAAATTATAAGCTCGTTTCCTAATGTTACAAAATCTATTTGTAGTCCAGCTAGGTAATGGTTGTAGTGTACGCAGATACTTTCATATGTCTCTCGATTCATTTTCATACTCAGACTCATGAAATTTCTCATACTCGTATATATGTTGAACATAGTCAACTAAGTTCACATTCTTTATTAGTTCACTTTCAAGATCATCATCAAATCTAGCTCTCACTAACATATCAACAATTGAATTTGACTTACCTAAAATATGAAGTAACTCAGGTTTTATGAACTTAATATATGAGATCCATCTAAGCATGGCCATATGAGGAGATGAAAAATTGGCTATCTTTCCAATGAGAGGCAAACAATTAGTCTCATCTTTGACATTTGCACCTATGAAATATTCTTTGTCTATTATCAAAGTTGTTACCATAACCCATAGTTCTCGTTTGATATGCGGATACTTTCATTGTGTTTCATGTAAAATTTTAGCCCCAAACCTAATTGCATACTTATTCCCTTCACTATCATCTTGACTTATGACCCAACCTATACCAATAGGACTAGTATCAATAGTCAATACAATAGGTTTGTTAACATAATAGTCTACACGCTTAAGGATGGAAGCTACAAGCAACAATATCTTCAATTTACACATAGCTTATGTGTGTTTGTCAGTCCAAATAAATTTTTGTTTCTCCCTCAACAAGTCATAGAGACAATGAGCAACATGAGAAAAGTGTGGGATCCAAATAACATAAAAGATGCAAGCACCAAGAAATTTGCATACCTCGTTGATGTTATTACATGTTTCAGAAATCTTGCTAATGGCATTGTTAAACGACGCTTTTACCGCCAGAAGCGCGTTTAATCTCTATTCGGGTTTCTGGGAGTGGAAGGGGTCTGTTAAACAGAGGCCCTATGCTTGATTTTCCCAATTCAACTCACTTACATAACAGTCTGTTCAATAACATTTACTAATCCAACTTATTAATCGAAAACTCAGACCTCGTCTGATTCATCTACTCACAGAATGTCGATTCATACACAGATTAAGACTTCCTCAGTGACCAACGCACAATGATGACCGTAACACAAATTCACAGTAATAAACTTAGCGGAACCGTGATTCAGTACTTAACTTACAATAAACTTTACTGTGACTTAATCTTTACCGGACAGGTACAAATAATCAACACATAAGAGAGACACAATATGACTCAGAGTTATGAAACACAACACTACGGCAACTACATAGACATATCACACAGACAGACAGTCTGGTGATCTCTGGTCATCACCGAAGCGTCTCTTTTCATTGATTTATAAGAAGATTACAAACATCGTCGCAAGGACCTTTCGGTTCGTGCGAAATATGAAAAGAGTCAGACTTTACAATTGCCAATCTGGCGGCTTACACTGGCACGCACGGTGGACTTGAACCTACAGGTATACAAAAATATTACGGCTCATCAACTATACCTTCTAGATACATAGTTCTAGCTAACCTAAAAGTCCGGGCAATTTTCTTCTTCAATGATTCTAACATCAGCTTCAAAATTTCTAGTTCTACAAGTTGAGCATCTGTCCGTACAGAGCTTAAAGAAATAACTTGGCTCATTAAACTCTCTGTCTATGTCTATAGAAAAGCTTCCTGTAAATAGAATTCATTTGACAGAGCCGCATCCCGACTGACTTTCATATCTGCAATTTGCTTATCAACTCTGGATAGTCTTTCTTTTTGAGCATCCTGTTAATTCTCTCTTCTCTCCAACTCTTGATTTTGAAATTGAATCGTCTTGTAATATGCATCACACTCTCTTCTTATCCCTGGTATCTCCTTCTGTAGTTGAGCGACTAAATTCATCTGTATTTTAAGATCTGTATTCGATTGAGATAAATATACTTCTGTTCGCTGGAGTTCTTCATTAGTCTTTTTAGCCAAATCGGCCAGCTCTTGTCCTTTCTATACTGCTTCATTCAGTTGTGCTCTAGTCTCTTCTAAAAGATTACCCAGAGCTATGCGTGCATCCTCTTTATCTTGGACTAACTGCTTCCACTGGATTAGTTCCGCATCAGCAACACTTAATAACTCATCCTTTTCTCGTACTTGAGCTAATGCTGCATCTCGTTGGCTGATAATTGTTTCCTGTTCGGCAAGTCTAGTCTGTAACTCCTTAATTTGTTCGTTTAAAGCTTGATTTTCTGCTTTGACTGCATCTAATTCTTCCTGGAGAGGGCTAATGTCTACTTCCAGAACATCAACCTTGTGTTGAAATTCTTCTCGGATGTTATCAGTCACTTCCTTCATTTCTGCTGGTAGCTGCTGCGATAGCTGGATCAACAATTGACCCATGGATGCGAGCTCAGAAATCATGGGAATGGAAGGAACCGTAAGATGAGGAAGGGGTTGAGATGAAGAGGCTGTCAGAAGTTGATGTGAAGAGGGGGGAGAGTAATTTGGTGAGGAAGATGAAGCAGAAGGTTCTTCAGTAGGCTTCATAGGTATAATAGGGTCGATCGGGAGGATTGGTGGTGAAGTGGGTTGCAGGATGTTAGTCTCTAATATCTTTTCAGTGGATTGTTGTGTAGAGTCATCAGGGTTGGCAACTGCAGACTTGACTGCATTAATCAGTTCTTCAAAAATTTCTCTAACAATAGGTTGCTTATCTTCTTGCTTTTCCTGTTCGGATTGTTGCTGAGATTCTTCTTTAGAGGAGCTGGCTGCAGATTTGATGGTCTCATCATGCTCTTGTTGCTGCTTTGGGGAGGATTGGGTGGACGAATCATGGTGCATGGAGGTGGTTGTGTCGTGAAAAGTCTCTTCTTCATTGTCATCATCTTCGTTTTCGGCGACCGATCCCTTTACTTGGCTATCGGAAGATCTTATTCTGATGCGCTTTCAGCGGAGAAGCTAGAAAAGTTCTTCGTCATCCGCTTTGTCGTCTTCCAGTATCTGCGCAGATTCTTCGTAATGCAATATTGGACCTCTGGGTGGTGGTTGTGCTGCTTGTATGGCCGGATACAGAAAACTTAATATGTGGGGGAGACGGGAACGCGGCATATCACCCTTGTTGACTTGTTTAATTACGGAAACGCATTCTCGGTGAATGCGACGGAAATAGTACGAGGCAAAGTTTACAGGTTCTCGAGCAGCCATATCTATTGTTGAGTAAAATGGGCGAGATATTCCATATGTACGCTTTTGCAGGTTCAAGATGGCGACTAAGAACTGTAAGGCTGTTCTTTCAAGTTCAGGACGGCAAAGGATATCATATTCATTAGAAGAATATCTAGGGAATAACTGGATCATTGTAGCTATCGGCAAATTAGGGAAGTCCGAATGCATCAGCAAAGGTTTGTAAAGTTATTACTACCCGAGATGGCAAGGAAGTGATTGGCCAACTCCGCTCCGTAGCAGGTGTGGCAGCGATGGCGGCGATGATTTGGGCGTAGAACGGGTGACAATCCACTCAATGCCAAGGCAATTCAGCGAAATTGGCCAACCCACGGGCACGCAGAAACTCACCTACATCGGTAGGGAGTCCGTCATGGAACGCAGCAAAATTTGCTAACGCTTCCATGGTGCGCACACGAATGACAAGCACAAGAACACAGTTGCACAGGGTATACAGAGAGCACAAACACACAAAACACACAGACACAATAGCGATCAACAGTGGAATGAAAAAGGTTAAGTAGATACTTGGCAGCGGGAAGCAATTGAAATTGTTAATCATCGCGCGATGTTGGGATGATAACCTCATAACTACGGTGTGCATGCATGAGCAGAACGATAATGCAGGGCGGTTGTTGATCATAATTAGGTATCAAAACGAGGATATTTACATACTTATTTTATTAATCACGCAAAACTAAAAAGGAAAAGAAAAGAAAAAAGAAAAATATGCAGGCAACCGCAGAACACTTCAGTGCGAATCAGACGCTTGATGATACGGCCGCAACTTTGAGCCAAAAAGTTGATGGGCCCACTTGTTCAATAATCCGGTAAGGACCAAACCATTGTAACTTGAATTTTCCAGCAGAACGATCTGATTTTGCATTATAAAATAGCACAATTTGTCCTACCGTAAAAACTAGAGTTTTAAGATATCGATCATGTGTACGAGCTTGCCGCAACTGCACTTCTTGAAGAGTCAGAAAACTTTCCCAGCGATGCTCATCTAGTTCTCTGAGTGTGTCCAACCGAAATGACAAAGAATCTTCAGGTAACAATTTTTGAGAGATGGCCACACGTAAGCTTGGTACTACAAGCTCCATTGGTGCAACTGCCTCCATTCCATATGCAAGTTTGAAAGGAGTCAGTCCAATGGCAACTTTGTAAGTAGTCCGGTATGCCCATAATACTGCAGGTAGTAACTGATCCCATCTTTCTGGTGAATCCAGAATCAATTTTCGAAGCATAGTCAACAAGGTCTTGTTTGTACTTTCAGCTAAGCCATTAGCACAAGGATAATAAGGAGAACTGAATTTATGCAGAATCTGAAAAGAGTGTGTGAGTACTTTCATTAAATTGTTAACAAAATGTGTGCCTTGATCTGTCACGAGTTCCAAAGGTAATCCAAATCGTGGAAATACGTCCTGCATTAAACATTTTGCTACCAAAATAGTTGTAGCAGATCGTAAAGCCCAAGCTTCTGCCCATCTAGTAGCATAATCTGTGCATGTCAGAATGTATCGATTATTACTGAGTATTGCTAGAGGTGTGATTGGTCCAATAAAATCAAGACCCCATTTCTGAAAAGGCTCCAAAGGTAATACAGGTTGGAGAGGGAAAAAATACCGTTGTAAAGGTTGTCCAGTCCGTTGACAATTGTCACACTGTTTAACCCAGTACGTTCCACCGGAATGCTACCGGAATCACTACTAACGTTCTTCGCTTCCTTGACAACTGGGTTAAACTTATCTGCGCTTCTAGCTCCTGGGGGTGTCCTTAGCAAATTAGGTATCGCCCAAGACTGTTGGTTTCTCCTATACTTTGGGTACGTCTCACCAAAACGAGTAACCGGCATATATCACGTTTAAAATACTTTGCGTACTACTCTTCCTTACTGTCGATTCACAATCTATGACCACTTTTCATAATCAATTTGCAACGCTCTGGTGCCACTTTCCCACAGACGGCGCCAGTGTTAAACAACACTTTTACCGTCAGAAGCACGTTTAATCTCTATTCGGGTTCTTGGGAGTGGAAGGGGTCTGTTAAACAGAGGCCCTATGCTTGATTTTCCCAATTCAACTCACTTACATAACAGTCTGTTCAATAACTTTTACTAATCCAACTTATTAATCGAAAACTCGGACTTCGTTTGATTCAACTACTCACAGAATGTCGATTCATACACAGATTAAGACTTCCTTAGTGACCAACGCACAATGCAAAGATGATCGTAACACAAATTCACAGTAATAAACTTAGCGGAACCGTGATTCAATACTTAACTTACGATAAACTTTATTGTGACTTAATCTTTACCGCACAGGTACAGATAATCAACATAGAAGACAGACACAATATGACTCAGAGTTATGAAACACAACACTACGGCAACTACACAGACATATCACACAGACAGACAGTCTGGTGATCTCTGGTCATCACCGAAGCGTCTCTTTTCATTGATTTATAAGAAGATTACAAACATCGTCGCAACGACCTTTCGGTTCGTGCGAAATATGAAAAGAGTCAGACTTTACAATTGTCAATCCGACGGCTTACAGCATCAACTTTCTATGGGTATGGCTTTTGACCATAATGACCACATAAATATCCAACAATAAGAACAAATTGGAACTTCAGAGATATGGCCAAGAACAAATTTATGACATTCAGATGAATCTAAAGTAATTTCCTTTACATGTTCCTCACTCCCTTTAATTGGAATATCATCAATGAATGGCATGGTTATATGAGGGATAAAATCATGTAAGACCATATTCATAGCACTCATTATATGAGCCATAGAGTTGGTCGCTCCTTGAGGTAATGTACACATTTACACTAAGGCTGAAGGAGTTTTCATTGTGGTTATGTGTGATAACTTTTTTTGGGTTTCTTGGATAAAAGACTTTGGATAATTGACTCTTATGAAGAAAATCTAATCTAGAATGTGGGAGACAAAGTGAAAAACTATTGTACATGATGGTTGGTTGCAAGACGTCAAACCAATGTCCATTGATTTCCCGCTCAACAATGGATTCTATCCAAAATTTTGATCATATGTAGCTCCAAACATGAATGGAAGTGCACAATCATTACAAGCATGCTCATGACCCTCAGTAACAATAGGTTTCTTTCTAATTGCCAATCAGTTCCTAGGATGATTCACTCCTACCATCATGACTTGAAGTGATTGCATTCCATCCTTAGACTTAATTCTAGCATAGGTAGATCCATCATCCATGGCTTTAATTTCCATACAACTCTCACAAATAAAGGGATGACCTAAGAGAACTTCATAGGAGCAATTTTCTTGAATAAAAAAGTGAAATTCTTTTGTGATTCCTCCTATGGATATGTTCACACTAGCACAAGCTCTATATAGGGTACCTACATTAGTATTTGTGGGCCATAGAAAATTTTCATAGACTTCTCTTGAAATCACATTGACTTCAAAGCTCAAATCTATTTATGCATTTACATTGATAGCGTTCTTATCATTTCCTATTTTAACATGCATCTTTGATGTACCTCTAGACCAAAATTTTCTTTTAAAGTGACTTTCAGGATTCTTTTCATGATTTTCATGGTCAAGTTGAATAGGTCCTAATAAATTTTTATTAATATTTATTTCATCATCATCAAGGTCCTCTCCATCAAATTCATCAAATTTTAAGGCTTCATTCATAGTTTGATCTAAAGAATCTTACATATCAGTATCTATATTAAGCAAAAACCTCTTCCTTTTAATTTAGTCGATAAAGTTATCTTTAAAAATAGGCTTTGCAATAGAGAGAACTTGTTCTAAAGACATAGTCACTTGACTCTTAAGCAAAATGTCATCTAAAATCTCCATGGGATCTATTTTTTTCTCAATTTTTGAAATCAAGATGGCTTGAGGTTTTCTCTTTGGTTTTTGTTTTTGCTCAGGATCTTGTTTTTGTTCATGTTCTTGTGTTTGGTCTTCAGTTTGTTTTGATCGTTCTTGTTTATCTAAAGTCTTTGGTTCCATTTTTCTATGCTTTGTTTTGTTAATTACTTTTTGTTTTTGTTCATTGGGTTGTGATTCTTGTTTTTTACCTTTGGGATGTGATGTTTCCCCTTGCTCTATGATGGTGTCTATTCCCTCTGAGGTTTTTTTTCGAGTCACTCTTCTTTCACTAGGCTGAGTTTTACCTCTTTTTTTTTTTCTTCTACATTGGATATGTGAGAAATAAGAGATTGATCTTCTATCGGTGACTCCCAAGACGTTATTCTCCTAATCTCATCTCATGCTCGTACCAAAGTCTCTATGGAAAAGTCAACTTCCTTTATCAGTTTACTTGATTCTACTTCTTGTTCATCAAGAGCTTCTAGTTTCACCCCTCTAGTTCGTGCATCCATTATGGTTATATTTTCATAGTGCTTTTTCATTCCTCCCGTATCCTAGATCGATAGTCACCGATTTTCTTGTCTATGTCTATTACTAGTCGTTGCTCTTTAGTAGCCTTCGATAGTTCACACTCTCTCAAAAAGTGCTCTAATGAATCACACCAAGGACACCTATGAGGACCACACACAAAACCATTTAGATTTTGAGGATTTTGATTAACTTGTGGTGGGAAATTTTGAAATTGAGGATTTTGTTGGTATGGTATTGCTTGAATAGGATAATTAGGATTTTGATAAGGCAATTGATGTATTTGAGGAGCTTGGGGAGTAGCATGTAGTACTTGAGGTGCAAGAGGAGCTTCCATAGTATACGGCTGATGATTTTGAAAATTTTGATTTTGAGGAGTTTATTAACTTGTTTGAGAAGCTTGAGGATACATGTTTTGATACATTTTAGGATTTTGCACATGAGGATGATGATTTTGCATTAAAGGATTATGCATTGGAGGGTCTTGATATGCTTGACTAGGAGCTACTTGTGGATTCTGATTGAGAGCTCTAACATGTTGATTAGGCTCTTGAAAAGCCTTTTGATTCATTTGATTTTGGAAAGTTTTGATGTAATTAGATTATAAAGAATCTATAGTCTTGGCTCTACTTTAAAACCTTGACTAGGCTCCATCATTTGAGGAATAGGAGTAGAGTCAAAAAGCATAGCATGGGATGTTGATATATTTAGGTAGTGATGTGTGTGAACACTCTAGGACCGTCGGGGCACTTTTTTCCCTCTTTAGGAGGTTTTTTTCCCCGGGCTTGTATATACGCCTATTGCCCTAATGGGCTACTTATCTTTGTACATTCTCTAGTAATACATTCAGTATTGTGTGCTTGTGCTCCAAGCTTCTTCTTCTTCCTTGTGATGTTCGTGTGCTTCCACAGGTGTCTATCTCCAACAATTGGTATCAGAGCAGGTCGTCACTTCTTCTAGGGTGCCGTCGACACTCCTTCGTTTGCAATCTCAGACTCGCACGAAATTTGTTGAGCATACTCAAGGTGTTTCCGAGATCAAAACCGCTTCGCTCTATGGTGCCGAAATCGCGATCTGAGCTCGTTTTGGCCTCCGAACGCACTATCACAGCGCTTGTGCAGCCTATTTCGTCCTTTTGTGCCAAAGGTATATACTAGTTTCAGTTCGCCAATTTAAGCATCTCGAAGTCTGCTACAGGTCTAGAAGAACTTGTCTGGGCAGTTCCGTTCAACTTTTTGAGATACAGTCAATTTTCTGCATCAAGGTATTTTAGTCACCGGCCATGGCTGAAAGCAGTGATGTATTTCGTATGTTGGTTGTTGAGGATAAGTTGGATGGTACCAACTACCCATTATGGGCTTATATGATGCGACATGTTTTGGTTACAAAAGGATTGTGGAACATTGTGCAGGGTGTTGAAAGACGTCCTATTACACCTGTAACAACAGGTACTACAAATACAAGTGCTGGAGCTGATGAAGATGGTGTCGAAGATGATATTCCGTAGATTCATGTTCATGCTGCTGCTCACCTACTGCAGAGCAGATTCGTTGGGATGGCAGAGATGCCCAGGCACATGCATTGATATCTTTGTCTGTCAAACGTGCCATTATTCCTCACATACGCTCTTGCAGAACAGCTAGGGATGCTTGGGATACACTTACCACATTGTACCAAGCTAGGAATGAGGCTCGTGTTGCTTATCTCCGAAAACAGTTGGAGAGTGAGCACATGAATGAAGGTGATTCCATGGAGAATTTCCTAACAAAGATCAAAGACTTGAAGGAACAGTTGATTTCTGCTGACGAGGTTATACCAGATAGCTCACTTGTGCAGACCGTTTTGAATGGTCTTCCTAATTCATATCAGAGTTTTGCTTCTACTCTTCAGTTAATGATGAAAGGCAATCCAAATGCCTTGTCATTTGAGGATTTAGTCTTTGTTCTATTGCAGGAAGATCAGTCCAGGCAGAACAGGTCCATTATGCGTGTTGCAGATCAAGCTTTCCTGGCTAGTCAAAAGGGCAAAGGAAAATGGAGCTCTTCTACTAGTAAGCAGAAATCTACAAATGTTGCACAATAGAAGAACCAGGATAAAGATGAGAAGAAATCAGAAAAGCAGAAATTGTTTTGCAAGTACTGTAAAGGAAATGATCATATCATAAAGAACTGTCCAAAACTGGCTGCAAAAAGAGGCAATGAAGAAAGAGGCTGGAATGGTTGTTGCAGAGGCCTCTACACCAAAAACAGAGTCTGCAAATCTTGTGTAGGAAGAAGAATGGGCGTTTACTACTGTCTGCAGTTTTGACCCATCTTCTCATGATCAGTGCATGTCTGTAGTAGACTCATATGTTTGCCCAGTATTTTGACAGTGGGGCGACCAAACATATTACCTCGCAGCGTAGTTTCTTCTGTTCACTTGATCCTGCCCCTACAGGGAATATTGTTACATGCACCAACAACTCCTCTTATCCTGTTATGGGAGTTGGTAAGATCATTTTGACTACTATTGATGGTAGTTCTTTCACTTTGTCAGATGCTCTATTTGTGCCAGGGATCAAAAAGAACCTGTTATCAGTTTCTGCATTAGCCAACATTGGCATGGTTGTGAAATTTGTTGATGACAGGTGTACAGTTCATGATCTGTCAAATGGCGATGTGATTATTGCTTCTAGCATTTTATGCCGTGGGCTGTATAAGCTCATAGACTATGAAAGATCAGTGGATGATTACGCATGTGCAGTTCATGATTCTCAGGCTATGTCAGATGCAAAGCTTTGGCATGCACGCTTTCATCATCTGAATTTTGCTAGTTTGTTACGCCTACAGAAATCTAAAATGGTGTCCTCTTTGCCCAAACTTGAGGCACCTGGAAAACATGTTTGTGAGGACTATATTTTGGGAGAAATGCAGCGTTCATCCTTTCCAAAAGATGGTTCAGTTCGGGCTACGCAGAAATCGCAGCTTGTACATAGTGATGTTTGTGGTCCTATGCAAACACCCTCTTTTGGAAATTACCTTTACTTCGTGACTTTCATTGATGATTTTTCCAGGCATGCATGGGTATATCCACTCAAAGCAAAGTCCGAAGTGTTCATGTGCTTCAAACAGTTTTTGGTTTTGGCTGAAAATCTGTCAGCATGTAAATGGGCACCCTCCGTTCTGATCGAGGGGGGGAATATATATCTTCAGATTTTAATGCATTTCTGGTTGAACATGGGATAAAACACCATTGTACAGTGCCGTATACACCTCAACAGAATGGAGTTGCTGAACGAAAGAACAGGTCACTCATGGAGATGGCGAGGTGCATGGTCAAGAGTCAGGCTTTACCACATAGTTTCTGGCTTGAGGCTGCAATGTGTGCAGCATATGTACTGAACAGGTGTCCCACTAAAGCGCTGCAGTCTATCACAAGATTAGAAGCAAATGCCACAAAGCTATTCACATCGGATTCAAATGTGGAGGTGATGGAAATCTGGATGGATCGGGTCCGGTCGCAACACACGCAGAGTGAATGAAGATATTGAGTGTTGGAAGGTGTTTGTGATCAAAATGTGAAGATGAAGATGAATTTGGGTATGGAGAGGAGAGATATCATGATTTGATTATGAGAAGGGGGAACATATGGATGTATGCATGATGAGAACAAAAAGAAAACAACACTCATGAATCAATTTTCGAAAGGAAGAATGGTCCAAGAATGGAGCTTCTTATACGAGGTTTCTTGTTGATGGGTTCTTGTGGATGTATGCATGGGTTCTTGTGGATGTATGCATGGGTTCTTATGGATGTATACATGATGAGAAAAAAAAGAGTACCACAGAGATGAATCAATCTCGAAAGGATCATCCTCACTAGCTCAATGCAAGACTGTGAAGCCTTCTTACACATAGAAAGGGATAGAAGGAGACATATAAAAACATATAAGAGACTAAGAGACAAGAGACAAGAGACATGAATGAAAAGATATTATAATAACATACATGTACATGAATGTTGTGCCATGTCAAGCTAAGCATTCTACTGGTCGAAGGTGGTCCGCACGACCCTCTCACCATGATAGTTCAACCCAATGTCACACGTAAGAGGATGGGTTCCACTTCCCTATATCTTTTCAGGATTGTAATGTGTTTCTAAAGAATTCCAAGACACATAAAACCAACTCTAACTCACTCACATGCTCCATTGAGGGTGAACAAAGAAAGGGGAACCATTGGGTTTATGAGCCTATCCTAGAGTTGAAGTCTAGAAATTGAGTCTAGGAACTATGCTCTTACTAGCCCACCTTGGATCCTCATGCACTCACGTGAGGGTGATCATCTCAAGGAAACCATGTGCTAGCAAGGGCCTTGTGGATGCCCAACAATGATGCTCTATGAGTTTAGATAGGGTTTTTTATAGTTTTTTGAATGAATTTGGATCCTTGGATCTAGAGAAATCAACTCTCAACCCTAAGATCAGCTGCTTTTGATTACAACCATTAGATCTCGGACTGATCTAGAGCGTCGAATTAGTGCTGACATCAATTTTGATAAGAAAAGTTGTTATTTTTGGATGAACTTTGCATTATTGATCTTTGACCGTCAAATCTTATTCGATGAAAAAAAACTCGTGGATCCTCCTCGCTTTATGCTTTAGTGCATCTCCAACCTTGAATGTCAGCTCATTTTGATCGTAGAACATGGTTCAATCATTCTTTTCCATGTGGTAACCCTTCAAGCCCTCAATTTTCTTATTCTAGGAAATTGCGATGACCTTGAAACTGGATTTTGTGCTCGTTGACCCTTCAAATATCCTTTGATGAAGATGAAAATTTGTAGGGATATGTTTTGAAAGGTCTCTTTTAGGAATATGTAGAAAAAACTCCGATCTAAATCTTCATTATACAAGTTTGACTACATTTGGAAGTTTGCAAGGTGGCATTAAGGTGTCTAGGAAGCTCTCATAGCCTTGAAAATCTGTACAAATATGTAGCCACATATGATCTTTATACATGACAAACCATATGTCGAGCAAAAATTCCTATACAAGATTTTGTAGCATCTAAGTGGAAAAATTACATCTTTTACAAAATGCACATGGAATATCAATGTGCTAGAAAATCCATTTACATGTGAAATTCAAGCCTTATAGTGCCTTTGATAGGATTTACAAGTATATGAGTTTTCATGTGATTTGGAGACATAGAATTTTTTGCCCTAATTTCCAAAATTTGACCAGCTTTGACCGCTACCCTTGATTTGCTTGATTTCTTCCAAAGTTTGCATGTGAGCTCCCTTTGACATCCTTGATGTATCTTAAACTTCTCAGGGAATTGTGGCTACCGTCACCGAAAGTGTTTGCTGTAGGCCTTCATGAATGAGAGAGGAGAGAAAATCTCGATGACAACAGGTTCCATAGGGAGCAATTTTGTTTTCTAGCTTGCGATTCATTATGTTCTTCACAAGAGAGATCCTTTGAAGTACGTAGCGGTGTTTCCAAGTTCTTTGATGGAGAAACTTGAGTAAGTGCACATCCTTGATTGAACCTGAACTTCTTCTTGTCTTTTTCCTTCATGTATCTTTCTAATGCATATACTCCATATCATTTGTAATGATTTGTTTGGATTCATTGATTTTTTTATTCAAATTCTTGAGGAATAGTGGCTTGATTCTTCACCATTTCTAGCTCTTGGACTTCAATTTCTTTGATTTAATGATTCTCACATTGAATTGGTCCATTAGTAAAATTATCCATGGTATCAATTTTAGTCATGGATAGCAAGAAATAATTTACATTATCTTTGCGGCCACCTTAAAACTCATTAATTAGGTAGTCTTCCTGATATCTAGATCTATAGAATAATATCTTGAAATCTAAAGCATCGTTTGAGAGTGATTCATTACATTTTTGTAACAAAATTTAAACTCTTGTACATGTCCTACAAAATATCTAATGGTAGATTGAACCTAATTGCATATGAAACAGATGGTGTTAGGACTTGATGAACATATTCTTGCCAATGCCACTCCTGGAAGTTCAAGGAGTCAGGATCACCAAGTAAGTAATATCCAAGTTCTAGTTCTATTTCTTGTCTTTCTCTTTATTATAGTCTTTTCTAGTCTAGTGTTTTATAGATTTTATCTTGTGTTCTTGTACTCTTGTCATGATGGAAACTGTTTAGTTATTTCTTGTACCCTACCTTAATGTCGTAAAAGCAAAGAAGGAGTACTGTTCATTTATCTAAACAGGTGTAGTGACCAAAATAGCAATTTTTGGTTCACAATGAAACTCCAACTTATCTGTTTTGATCCAATGATTTGAGGATTATCTTCCAAAGTACCTAGGTGAAAAAACATTTGTGCTTGTTGGAAAGCTCAAGAGGTCTAGTTTGCACTCCTTGACGCAATTTTGGTTGGTGTGAAGCCGGAATTTGTAGCACCATCTCATCTCTGGAAGGTGTCCATCATCTCCTCCAATAGTGGTATCAGAGCAACACCAAGGTAAAATGGGAGATGGATTTCCATCATTCCTTGATAAATTGGACAGGGGAAATTATCAAGCTTGGTCCCTAAATATGAAGGCTTACGTGCAAGGAATAATCTTTTATGGATCCATATCTATAGATGAAGAAATGCCAACCCTTAGAAGCAAACATCAACCTAGAAGAGAGGGGCAAGAGAGATTAGTTGCATGGTGTGCAAAGGATGCTCTAGCTAGGTCTTATATACTCAATTCAATATCTGATTTCTTATTACATCATATTAGGAATTCTAAAACTTCCCAGGAGACTTGGGAAGTACTATCTTCATACTTCTCATCAAATATAAGGGCTAGGAAGAACTAGCTTTGGATGCAGTTCACAACCTTGAAGAAGCAAGCAAAGCAAAGTGTAGTGGACTATGTGACCAAGATGAAGCATGTAGTTGATCAATTTGGGAGCATTGGAGAAGAAATAGAAGAAGAGCAGATAGTAAGGCACATAATGGAGATACTTCTAGAGGTAGTCAATCTTCTGCCCTTTAGGCAAAGGTAAGAGGAATGAAGAAGAGGCAAGTACCTCTCAAATGAATTTCACAAGTAGAGGAAGAGGTACTAGAGGAAGGGGCAGAGGAGGGAGACCATACAACTCTTCACATTGCAACATTTGTGGCTTAACCAATCATACCAGTAATGAATGCTTCAGGATCACAAAGAATTAGAGAGGAAGAGGCTTCCATAGAGGAAGCTATGGACAATCGAGAGGTATGTTCAATAATGGAGGAAACAACTACCATCAAAATTGCAACCAAGGCTACAACAAGAACTATCAAGGAGGCTTTAGAGGAAGAAGAGACTACAACAACTATGCAGATGATCAAGAAGATTCCCTATTACTCATGAATATGATAGCCAAGCAAGGTAAAGATGACGAGTACCAATTCTATATTGATTCTGGTTGTTCTAATCATGTAGCATGCAATGTAGCATTATTGTTTGACCTTGAAGAACCCAAAGGAAAGCATGAAGTTTAGACAAGTGATGATACTAGGCACTCACTAAAGAAGATTGGAAATGTTAAAGGAGCTGATGGTAACATGAATCTCCGAAACAAGGTATTATATGTACCAACAATAACCAAGAATCTAATGAGTGTTGGACAGATTGATGAGAAGGGTGTACAGGTTAGAATTACAAGGCATGGAGCATATGTGGAGGATCCTCAACAAGGCTTCAAGAGGATTGCAAAAGGTGAGAATTTGGTGGACTTTTTACCTTTGAAGACAAAGATACAAGAAATATTGATCTCTTCAATTATCAGGATCAAAACCTATGTGAATTAGAGATATGGCATAAGAGATCGGGTCATATAGGTGAAAGGACATTGAAACAAATATTTAGGGATTAGAGTGTGCTTGGCATCCCAAATGTATCCAAGCAACACATGATTCGTATGAAGACTATTTGGAGCTTGTACACACAGATGTGTGGGATCATAGAAAAGAGCCATCAATTTCAGAGTCAAGGTATTAAGTTTCATTCATAGATGACTATGGTAGATGAACAATACTCTATTTTATGAAGCACAAAGATGAAGTCTTCACTTGTTTCAAGAAGCATTTGGCATTGATTGAGAATCAAAGAAGTAGAAGTTTGAAAAAGCTCAGATCTAATGGAGGTGGTGAGTATTTCTCACATGAGTTTGACTCCTTCTTATAGGACAGAGGCATAAAGAGAGATTACAACAGGGTACACTCCTGAATAGAATGGAGTGGTAGAGAAAGGAAATAGGTTAATAGTAGAAGTTGCAAGATCAATGTTGAATGAGAAAAAGCTTCTTAACTATCTATCGGTAGAGGATGTTTCCATAGCAACTTGCCTAATCAATAGGCTTACATCCAAGTCTCTAGATGGGATGACATTTATGAGGCATGGAATGGCAAGAGACCATCTTTAGATCATTATAAGATCTTTGGGTATATTGCTTATGCACACATACCCTCACAGGTTAGAGGAAAGCTTGATCCAAAAGCTAAAAGATGCATATTCATTGGCTATGATCAGAATCTGAAAGGATGTAGGTTATATAATCCCACTGAAAAAGGATTTACATTTAGTAAGGATGTAGTATTTGAAGAAAATAACTCTTGTTTTGAAGATGATTGTAGGAAATTAAGCTACCCTATGATTTGGAGAATGATTTTCCAAACTTGACTCAAGAAGAACCACACATATCACATGATATCAACATAGAAGATGAAGAACATATTAATCCCAAAGCTTGGAAGTCCAAGGGCAAAATAAAGCTCAAAAAATTGGAAGACATTCCAGAGTCATCCAATCAAGCACTTAGAAGATCTCAAAGGGAGAGCAAGAAACCTATAAGGTATGGCTATGACACATTAGTGACCAAGCATTCTATATACATGCCTAAAGATTCCATGTCAGAAGAACCTTCTTCATTTGAGGAAGTCAATAAGAAATACGAATGGAGAGAAGCTATGTAGGAGGAAATTGAAGCACTTTAGGAGAATAGTACTTGGGATTTGATTCCCAAAAAACCATTCATGAAAGTAACAGGATCTAGGTGGATTTACAAAGTGAAAAAGAATTCAGATGGCACAATAATAGGTTTTAAGAAAGGCTAGTAGCAAAGGGGTTTGATCAAACCAATGGAGTGGATTATGAGGAGACCTTCTCACTTGTAGCAAAGATGCCAACTATCAGAGTTTTAGTAAGTATTGTTGCTTCAAAGAATTGGAAATTGTACCAATTAGATGTTAAAAATGCATTCCTTAATGGATGGATCTTTGAAGAAGTCTACATGGCTCAACCAGCAGGTTATGAAGATAAAGACAAACCTAATTATGTATGTAAACTAAGGAAGGCACTGTATGGTTTAAAGCAAGATCCTAGAGCTTGGAACCATATGTTGGTCACATATTTGCAGGACCAAAGCTTTGTTGTAAGCAAGGCAAATTCGTCATTGTTCATTAAGAAGACTAATTAAGAGGTTATTTATCTATGTGTTTATGTGAATGACATTATCATTATAGGAAATGATGCCAATGGCACTAAGAAGATCGAAGCCTAGATGAAGGAGAAGCTCAAGATCAACGATCTTGGATTGCTTACATATTTTCTTGGCTTAGAGATCCTTTATGCAGATTCTGGTGTTTCCATTACTTTGAGAAAGTATATCCATGATATATTAGTTAAGTTCAAAATGGAAAATGCAAAAACTATAGGTACACCCATGGAATTGAATCACAAACTAAGTACCCGTAAAGGAGAACTACTTGAAGGCATTACATGTTATCAAAGTCTTGTTCGGAGTCTCAATTATACAACCCTAACAAGACTTCATATATGTTATGGGGTGAGTACATTGAGTCAGTTCATGCATACACCAAGAAAACCTCACATGGAAGCTACCAAAATAATCTTAAAGGATCTAAAGGATACTATAAATGAAGGGCTATTTTATCCATTCCCACTTGACTTGGATATCAAGCTATAATCTAACACAGATGTGGCTGGCTCAAACGATGATAGGAGGAGCACCTTTGGCTACTTATCTTTTGTAGGATCAAAGTTGATTTCGTGTTCATCAAAGAAACAACCAACTATGGCATTGTCACCAACTAAAGCTGAATATAGAGGCCTAGCAAATGCAACACTAGAGGCAATGTGTTTAAAGCTACTCTACTCAGATTTGGGGATACATACATACACTCCAATGATCTTTGAAGATAACACTAGCTCACTTTATTTGGCTGCTAATCTTGTATATCATGCAAGGACTACGCACATTAAAGTGCATTATCATTATGTGAGAGAGAAGCTACTTAGCAAGGGTATACAATTATCATATGGCAACCAAGTTGCAATCTGCAGATATGCTATCCAAATCTTTGGATGGTACTAAATTGAACTGGTTCAAGCTGATGATTGGATTGCAAGAGATTAAAGAGAATTGAATCCCAACAATATTAGTTTTGAGGGGGGGTTGTTGGTGCAATTCCTTGAAGCCTTAAATGCTTGATCATTTATTCTAAGGCTCATATGTGCATTCATGTATTAGCACATGAATGGTCTCTTGTAAAAGATTGATTTTTTACTCCTTGTAAAAGTACATTTATGGAATCACTTCAATCACAAGCTCTTAAGAGAATATTTCCATGACTTATTTGGTGAGAACTTATGGCAAATCAATTCCTAAAACTTTGGAATACTTGTAGGTAAAGATTCAAATTCAAATTTTAATCTTGGCTCCAACAAAAAGGCTATAAAAGAGGATTGCCTAGTCATGTGGAAAAGAGGGAGAAATAGTAGAGATTTCAAAGGATTTAGTGTATCATATTGAGCTCACATTATAGCTCCAGTATTTCCCTCACATTTTACAATCATTCATTGCCAATCTCAATGTAATCTATGTGCATTAATACATATAATTTTCTTATATATGATATCTTCGACTTTGTCATACATCACCCAGAATAGTGAGCTTCTCGGATCTGTTTCTTAGCTTGTAATTGAACACTTTTAGTGATTCAAGTTGGATTCATTAGCCTATCTATTGTATTGCTAGAAATTTTCATTGCTATTGGCTCACTCATTCTCGAGCTATGTGCAAAACCTTACCCACTAGTCTGCATACTATTAGTACCCAAAAATGTTGGGATGCATCTCTAACTTGCTAAGCATCATTCTTTGAGAATGCTCTGTTAATTCAAGTAAGACCACTTGCAAACGTTATCTTCCTAAGTAAATTAGATATTCCTAAAAGGATTTTGCTCAATTGTTAGCCGAGAAGGAGTACAGTTCATTTCTATGAACATGTGTAGTGACCAAAATAGCAAGTTTTTTTTGTTCTCAATGCACTCTATCTTATTTGTTTTGATCCAATGATTTGAGGATCATCCTCCAAAGTAGCTAGGTGATTATTTGTGCTTTGTGGAAAGCTCAAGAGGTCTACTTGCACTCCTCAACTCAAGTTTGGCTGGTGTGAAGCAAGAATCTACAACATCATCTCATCTCTAGAAGGTATCCACCATCTCCTCTAACAGCTGTGACTCGCTTGGACATGGCATCGCACTTAGTGCCACCAAGAAACCCCACATCTCGACATGGTATTGTATAATCATTCCATAGCTTGTTCTTCTTTGCTTCTCTTTTTAGTTATAACCCCACTCAAGTTAGCAATACTGACTGAAATACATAGGGAGAATCCACAATTTTAGAGCCTTGAATTAGAGGATCAACACAATGCACTTTTACTTTGAACTTTGCTACATCCGAAATCAAGGATATGATAAATCTCCCTAACTAAAAACTTAAAAAGCTGAATCTCTACATTGCCAAATGTATTTAGAAAAAGATACAATCATGATGCCATGGTCAAATTACTATCTCCAAAAGCAAAAGGGAAGTCTCTAGTAGTTTTTCTAGTGAGCTCTTGCTACATAAATCAGAAATTTCCAAAAACAATAGCTCTTATTATGTCTTATCCAAAGTAAAAAATGCTTGCATGATGCATTTTCATAATTAGAGTTTCAATATATCCAACATCACAAGAAATGTGTGTCAATATTGCGGAAAACATACTAATGATAATGTTATTTTCAAAAAATTTCTTTATGTATGCTTCATAGATTAGCTATCTGAGGGACCAAAAACTACTATTTCAAATATAGATAAAGATAAGGACAATTCTAATGGCTCAAGAATCATATTGATGGAATAATTGATAGGTATAAAGCTAGGCTTGTTGCAAAAGGTTATGCTCAAGGGAGAGGCATTGGTTTTAATGAAAGCTTTCCACCCACATGCCAAATGATCACAATTTACAGCGTCTATGTAGTTGTATCTCATCATGGTTTGAATGTACATCAGTTGACCATTAAAACCAAATTTTTGAATGGTTCTTATGTGACTACGTGATGAATTGAAGGTTAGTAGAAATCTGATGATGGAAGTATTGAAGTTTGTTCTAGCTAACTAGTAGAGGACCTACCCTTTAGCTTTTGGAGACTATAATACACCTCAAAAGCTTCATATTGATGCAATAAACCACTCAATATAATTTGGAAGATCAATGAGGAGATTTTGATTCAATATAGATCATTTTGATCATAAGTTAATTGAACTTCATGCGACTTGCTACTTATGGTTGATTCATACACCTTCAAATGCTCAATTCTCTTAGCCTAATTATAGTTGGCTAAATTCCTCTTAAATGATAATGTATTATAGTGTTGTGTAATATTAAACACAAGAATCAGATTTATAATCCTGTTATGCTCTAAATACAAGTTTAGGATTGATTGAATGTCTCCCTGAATTTTTAAGGATGTACAAAGAATGACCCCAAGAGTTTAAAATCTCTATTTCTCATAGTCTATGAAACCAAATGATACAAGAATGTATAAACATAAGATAGACACTAATAAATTTTCAATGAGTCTATATTCATAAGCATTAGACTATTGAGGAGTGAGAATAAGCCTCTTCAAGTCACCAATAGTATTTTGGTATGGAATCTTGATCTTGATTCTAGTATGGATGCTTTGTTTTCCCAAATGATCCTTTATCATACTCGGATAAGAAAAAAATCACTAAAACATGTAATTGATGCACATCTTTCACATGAATTCTATCTCTTCCATGGTCAAATAATATGTAGGTCATGGTGAATGGCTAGAGTTACTTTTTATTCTTGGAGTTTCTATTGTTAGGAGGGTTGGGTCAACTTGAGTGGTCCCATGGCATTTTCTAACAATTCATAGAAGCATAGACCCCATCAGATTTCAAACTTCCAAATAGTTTGGTTTTCTCAATCAAGCTTTTATTACTGATTGGATGAATGCAAATAAGTTCAACAAAAACACCAACAAATGCATCAACTCATGTAGATGAAGAAGAAGAAGCCCTTAGACGAGAAAAGAGGAAGCGCTTAAGAGAGAAGTTAAAACCAAGGAGGTTGGTGTGCTCGTCTCAATAGTAAAAGACTATGAAAGTAGGCATACATGATGTGAAATAAAATAACCAAATGAAAATGTATGTTGCAACTTGCTTTCACATTGAGCAACTCGCAAATATTGCGATTACTTTTCACCCAATTGATTTTAATGCTTTCCCTTCATATCCTTTAATTGATTCTTCTAAAATCTTGAGAAAATAATCTTCCTTTCCTTTCTTCTTTAGAAAGTCTTCAAAAACGTTGAGTGGAATCCTCCACACAAGCTCCATACTTGTTGAATCTGACTTGAAGACCTCTCTCGACAATCTCTCCAACAGTTATGAGGCTTTTTATGATGGATGGTACATAAAGTACCTTGATGAAAAGACTCTTACCACCACAAAGGTGATTCCACATTGCCAAATTGCTCAACAATGGGTATACAAGCTCAAGAATAAGCTTGATGGAACAGTTGATAGGTATAAATCTAGGCCTGTTACAAAAGGTTATGATCAAGATACAGGCATTGATTTTGATGAAACCTTTGCACTGACATGCCAAATGACCATGATTTATAACATCTATGTAGTTGTAGCTCATCATGGTTTGAATGTACATAAGTTGGAAAGTGAAACTACAAATTTGAATGATGTCTTATGTTATTTCTTGATGAATTGATGCTTAGTAGAAATCTGATGATGGAAGTGTTGAAGTTTGTTCCAGCTAACTAGAAGAGGACCTGCTGTTTAGCTTTTGGAGACTAGAATTATTTCTTTTTGTTTATTAGGGTTGGTGATTGTGAAATGTTTATATATTTACGTAGTGGCATGTGAACACACTAGGACCACTAGGGCACTTTTTTCCCATTTTAGGGGGTTTTTTCCTTGGCTTG
Organism: Ceratopteris richardii; assembly: GCA_020310875.1. Classification (NCBI taxonomy): domain Eukaryota; kingdom Viridiplantae; phylum Streptophyta; class Polypodiopsida; order Polypodiales; family Pteridaceae; genus Ceratopteris; species Ceratopteris richardii. Next base: position 84,632,980 of record CM035426.1, read on the forward strand.
TATATATGACTATAACCCTAATGGTTGACTTATTTTTGTATGTTCTAGTGGTAATACATTCAGTTTTGTGTGTTATGCTCCTCACTTCTTCTTCTTCCTTGTGCTATTTGCATGCTTTTGCGAACCTCAAATTCCAACAATTGGTGTCAGAGCAGGTCGTTGCTTGATATAGGGGTCATTGGCACCTCTTCGGTCATAGTCTCAGAATCGCACAATAATTGGTGGGCATACTAAGAGTGACTAGGAGCTCAAAACGGCTTCGTTCTCTTGTGTCAAAATCGCGAGCTCAGCTAGTTTCGGCCTCCAAATTCACTTTTGTAGTGCTTATGTAGGCAATTTTGTCTTTTTGTGCCAAACATATATACAAGTTTCAGTTCTCGCGTAAAAGCATCTCGAAGTCTACTACATGTATTTTAGTCATTGACCATGGCTGAAAGTAGAGATGTATTTTGTACATTTTCTATTGAGGATAAGTTGGATGATACCAATTACCCATTATTGGCTTATATGATGCGTCATGTATTGGTCACAAAAGGACTGTGGAATATTGTGTAGGGTGTTGAAAAATGTCCTATTACATCTGCAAACATAGTTGTTGAAGGTGATGTAGACAACATTGAAGACGATGATATTCTTCATGTTTCTTCTCGTGCTACGGTTCCTACTGCACGTATTGTTGAGAAAATCCGTTGGGATGACAGAGATGCTGAGACATATGTATTGGTAGCCTTGTCTATCAAACATGCCATTATTCCTCACATTCACTCTTGCAAAACAGCTAAGGATGCTTGGAATACACTTACCACTTTATACCAAGCAAGGAATGAGCCTCGCATTGTTGCTTAACTTCCAAAAGAGTTGGAGAGTGAGCAGATGAATGAAGAAGATTCCATGGACAGTTTCCTAACAAAGATCAAAGATTTCAAGGAACAATTGACTCGTGCTGATGAAGTCTTGCCTGAGAGTTCACTTGTGCAGACTGTTCTAAATGGTCTTCCCAGTTCATATCACAGTTTTTCTTCTACTCTCCCTTTGATGATGAAAGTAAATCCAAATGCCTTAACATTTGAGGAGTCGGTCTCTGTTCTATTGCAAGAAGATCAGTCTATGTAGACGAGGTCCATTATCGTGTGCTAGATCAAGCTTTCTTGGCTAGTCAGAAGGGCAAAGGTAAATGGAGCTCTTCTACTCCTAAGTAGAAATCTACTAATTCTACACAATCAAATAAGGATGGCAGAGACGAGAAGAAAAAAAAAGCAGAGATTGTTTTGCAAATACTGTAAAGGAAATAATCATGTCATAAAGTGTTATCCAAAGCTGGTTGCTAAAGAGGCAAGGAAGAATGAGGCTAGAATGGTTGTTGTAGAGGCCTCTACACCCGAAACAGAGTCTGCTAATCTTATGCAGAATGAAGAATGGGCATTTATTATTATTTGCACTTATGACCCATATTCTCATAAACATTGTATTTCTGCAGTAGACTCAGATGTTTGGTACTTAGATAAAGGGGCAACCAAACATATTACCTTGCAGCACACTTTCTTCACTTCACTCGAGCTTGCCCCTACAAGGAATACTATAACATGTGCCAACAACTCCTTTTATCTTGTCATAGGAGTTGATAAGATCATTTTGACTACTAGTGATGGTAGTTCTTTTACATTGTTTGATGGCTTATTTGTGCGAGGGATCAAGAAGAATCTTTTATCAGTTTAAGCTCTAGCCAAGGTTGACTTGGTTGTGAAATCTGTTGATGATAGATGTAGATTCATGATGTGTCAAATGGAAACATCATTATTGCTTCTGGTTTTTTATGTCGTGGGCTCTATAAGCTCATAGACTATGAAAAATCTATGAATGATTCAGCATGTGTTGTACATGATTCTTAGGCTATGTCAAATGCAAAGCTTTGGCATGCACGCTTCGATCATCTAAATTTTGCTAGTTTGTTATGCTTATAGAAATCTGAAATGGTGTCCTCTTTACAAAAATTGAGGCGCTTGGTAAACATGTCTCTGAAGGCTGTATTTTGGGCAAAATGCAGCATTTCTCCTTCCCAAAAGATGGTTCAATTTGAGCTACTCAATAGCTTGTACACATTGATGTATGTGGTCCTATGTAGACACCTTCCTTTGGGAATTATCTTTACTTTGTGACTTTCATTAATGATTTTTACACGCATGCTTGGCTATACCCTTTGAAAGCAAATTCCTTATTGTTTATGTGCTTCAAATAGTTTCTGGTTTGGTTAAAAATCTACCAGCACGAAAAATGGGCATCCTCCATTTTGATTGAGGGGTGGAATATATTTCCTCTAATTTAAATGCATTTTTGGTTGAATGTGGGATACAACATCAGTGTACTGTGCCATATACACCACAATAGAATGGATTTGTTGAACAAAAGAACAATTCACTCATGGAGATGGTGAGGTGTATGGTCAAGAGTCAGGCTTTACCACATAGTTTTTGGCTTGAGGTTGTTATGTGTGCAACATATGTACTTAACACGTGGTCCACTAAAGCATTGCAATGTATCACTCCATATGAGGCTTGGCGTGGTCATAAGCCATCTATTTCTCACTTGCATGTTTTCGATTGTCTGGCATATGCACTAGCGATTGAACAACAACATAGGAAATTGGATGATAAGGTAGTGAAATGTATTTTCGTTAGGTATAGTTCTAAAAGCAAAGGCTATCATCTGTATTATCCATAGAAGAAATGCATTCTCGTTAGCCGTGATGTTGTTTTTTTCAAAGATGCTATTCAACCATTACTTTCATGTACTAAGGAGACATTAGTTAGCTCCAAAGATATGTATGATACTTTGCTGTCTCTTTTCATGGATAGCCTAGTGCTGGTTTGAATGAGGAAATTTCTTAGCCTTTATCTAGTGTATATGATTAGAATCAGCCCATTTTGTTTGATGACGCACAAAATTCTAAAAATTGGATGGCTGCTATGCATTCAAAATATGATGCTATTATGAAAAATGGTACTAGATCTTTATGTGACTTGCCTCCTTGCAAGAGGCCAATTGGCACTAAGTAAGTGTACAAGCTAAAGCATAACCCTGATAGAGCAGTTGAGAGGTATAAGGCTAGGCTTGTTGCAAAGGGTTATTCTCAAGAAAGAGCCATTGATTTTGATGAGAGCTTTGCTCGTAAATGCCAAACGACTACTATTCCTAGCATTTGTGCACTTACAGCTCATCATGGTTGGAATGTACATCAGTTGGACATTAAAACTGCATTTTTCAATGGTGATTTGCATGAAGAAGTGTTTGTTTTCTAGGCCTGTGGGTTTGTGAAGAAAGAGCATGAAAACCAAGTGTGCAGGTTTAAAAAAGCATTATATGGTCTGAAGCAAGCACCATGTGCTTGGTATGAAAAGATACATGCCTACATGAGTGCACATGGTTTTGAGAACACTCCAACTGAGAGCACCCTATATGTTTACTGTGCAAATAATGTGCTTCTGATAATTTTTGTCATTTTTGATGCCATGCTGCTCACTGGTCCTCATGGGAAGCATATTGCTAATTTTAAGGCTACTTTCATGCCTCATTTGAGATGTCTGATTTGGGGCATTTGCATCATTATTTGGGCATTAAGTTTATGCATGTTGGCGGTAGAATAGACTATAAAACTATTGCCATTCCTATGGAGAGAGGTTTATGATTGAGTCTTCATGATGCTAGAGATGCATTTGATGTTGTTCTCTATCTCTTCATTGTTGGATGCTTGATCTACTTATGCATTGCTTGGCTAGATATTCTTTCTGCTATCTCCGAGATGCATAGGCTTATGCATTTCCTAGGTGCCAAACATTGGCAGGCGGTTAAATGCATCTTTCACTATTTGAGTGGTACTTGGCTACTTGGATTGTTTTATTCCAAGGGGGATCACTACCGCCAGATTTACATGCTTTTTTGGCTCTGACTAGGCTGGTTGCTATGACACTCGTGTGTTCACTAGTGGCTTTTGTTTCATGCATGATATCTCATGTATATTTTGGTTGAGCAAGAAGCAGCCCACTATGTCCACTTCCAGTTGTGAGGGTGAGTATAGGGCATCTTTCAGAACCATTGTTGAGTGTGTGTCGCTCAAATGCCTTATGGCTGATTTGGGTCTTGGTCAATCTTTTGCCACCACCAACTTCTCTGATGGTCAGAGCGCATTGATAGTTGTGAGGAACCCTGTGTTCCATGCTTGCACTAAGCACATTGAGGTGCACTATAATTATGTCAGGCAGAGCTTCTCTGTTGGAGAGATCAGTGTGGCATATGTGCCCACACATTAGGACATTGCAGACCTTTTCACAAAGGCTCTGCCTAGGGAGAAATTTGAAGCTTTCTGCAAAGCTTTGGTCTCACTTCCTTGTGTGGATGGATTCCACATAGCTTGGCACTTCCTTATACATGAGATCTAGCTCCTTGTTCAATGAGTATTGTGTGTTGTGCTCCTAGCGTCTTCTTCTTCCTTGTGTTGTTTGAGTGCTTCCGCATACCTCAAACTCTAACATGAAATTCTTGAGTCCAACCTTTTTCTTGTTATCACACTTGAATAAAATATGATCATGATTTCCGTAGTAAAATGAAAATACATTATATTGTGATGTTCTTTTTCCGTTGGTGTCATTGCGGGAACCTAATGTTATCCAACATCATGGGTTCTCGTTAAGATTCTTCAAGATCTTCATCAATCTTGGGATATGAAAAACTTTCATAAATCTAAGATAAACTTGAGATGGTTTCTTGAATTTCCATGATATCGCCTTCCCATCAAGCATTGAGTTCCATAAGGCGCAATTTTGTTTTCTAGCTTGAGATTCATTATGTTTTTCACAAGAGAGATTTTGTCCATATCATTTGTAATGATTTATTTGGCTTCATTGATTTTTTATTCAAATTCTTGAGGAATAGTGCCTTGATTATTCAACACTTCTAGCTCTTGGACTTGGCTTTCTTTGAATAATTGATTCTCACATTGAATTTGTTGATTAGTAACATTATCCATGGTATCACCTTCAAGCATGGAAAGCAAGAAATAATTCCTATTATCTTTCAGACCACTTTAATACTCATTAATTAGGTAGTCTTCTTGATATGTAGATCCATAGAGTAGTATCTTGAAATCTAAAGCATAGTTTGAGACTCATTGATCACATTTTTGTAACAACCATTTAAACCCTTGGACATATACTACCGAATCTCTAATGGTAGATTGAACCTACTTGCATATGAAATAGATCATGTTAGGACTTGATGAACATATTCTTGCCAATTCTACTCTTAAGAGATCAAGGAGTTTGCATCTCCAAGTAAGTAATTTCCAAGTTCTAGTTCCTCTCTTGCTCTTTATTCTACTCTTCTCTAGTCTAGCATTTTGGACATTCTATCTTGTGTTATTATACTCTTTTCATAGTGGAAGCTATCTAGTTGTTGGAGTTAGACGTCTGCGGAAGCACACGAATAGCACAAGGAAGAAGAAGAAGCTTGGAGCACAGCACACAATACTGAATGTATTACTAGAGAATGTACAAAGATAAGTATCCCATTAGGTCAATACGCGTATATACAAGCCAGGGGGAAAAACCTCCTAAAGAGGGAAAAAAGTGCCTTGACGGTCCTAGGGTGTTCACACACATTACTACCTAAATATATCAACAAATCCCCCTTGGGAGTGATGTTGTGAACAAGTAGTTGGCACTCATGTATAAGGAAGTGCCAAGCTATGTGGAAATCACTCCACAAAAGGAAGTAAGCCAAAAGCTTTGCAGAAAGCTTCAAACTTCTCCCTAGGCAGAGCCTTTGTGAAAATATCTTCAATGTTCTCCTGTGTGGGCACATATGCCGAGCTGATCTCTCCAGGGAGAACCTCTCCTTAACATAGTGATAATGCACCTCAATGTGCTTAGTGCGATCATGGAACACAGGGTTCCTTGCAACTGCCAATGCGCTGTCGTCGAGATTTTCTCTCCTCTCTCACTTGTGAAGGCCTACAAAAAAAATATTTGGTGAAGGTAGCCGGAATTCCCCGAGAAGTCCAGGATGCATCAAGGATGTCAAAGGAAGCTCACATACAAAGTTTTAAAGAAATCAAGAAAGTCCATGGTAGCGGTCAAAGCTGGTCAAAGTTGGGAAATTAGGGCAAAAATTTCATTGTCACCAAGTTAGATGAAAATTCATATACTTGTAAAGATTGTCAAAGGCAGTCTATAGCTCAAATTTCAGAAGAAAATGGATTTTGTAGCACATTGATATGCTATGTTCATTTTGTAAAAATGTAATTTTTCTAGTTTGACCCTACAAATTCTTGTATAGAAATTTATGTTAGCCATATGGTTTGGCATGTATAAAGATCATATGTGGCTACATATTTGTACAAATTTTCAAGGCTATCAGAGCTTCCTAGACACCTTAATGCTGCCTTGCAAGCTTCCAAATTTAGTCAAACTTGTACAAGGGAGATTCATATGAGAGTTTTTTCTGCATATTCCTGAAGGAGATCTTTGGAAACATAGTCCTACAAAGTTTCATCTTCATCAAAGCCTATTTGGAGGGTCAAAGAGTACAAAGTCCAGTTTTCAGGATCACCGCAGTTTTCTAGTTTAAGCAAATTGAACGGTTGAAGGGCCACCACATGGCGAAAGCTGATTGAGCCATGCTATACGATCAAGATGAGCTCATATTCAAGGGTGGAGATGCACTTATGCTTAAAGCAAGGAGAATCCACGAGCTTTTCCATAAAAGAAGATTTTTTTGACAATCAAAGATCAATAATGCAGCTTTTCTCCAAAAATAGTGGCTTATCTTATCCGAATTGATGTCAACACTGATCCGACGGTCCAGATCATCCCCAGATCCAATGGTGGAGAATGAGGGCGCCTAAATTTCACTCCTTTACACTAGATTTGATAGACAGATCAATTCCAAGCCATATTTGATTAATCAAATGGTTGTAATCGAAAGTAGTGATCCTAGAGTTGAGAGTTGATTTCTCTAGATCCAAGGGCCCAAATTCATTCAAAAAACTATATAAACCCCCCTCCAAACTCCTAGAGCATCATTGTTATGCATCCATAGGGCTCATGCTAGCTTACGGTTTCCTTAAGACGATCACCCTCGGTTGAGCGAGTGAGGATCCAAGGTGAGTTAGTATGAGTATAGTACCTAGTTTCAAATTTAAGTTAGAACTCCAATCTAGGATAGGCTCTTGAAACCAGCATCTCTATCTTGACTCACCCTCGGTGGAGCCTGTGAGTGAGTTAGAGCTGGTTTTAATGAGTCTTAGACTTCTTTAGTTAGACGTTACGAACCTAGACATACATAGGGTCACTGAAGTGGAACTCACCTTCTTACGTGTGACATTCGGTTGAACTGTCATGGTTTGAGGGTCGGAACCACCTTTGATCAGTAGACTGCCTAGCTTGACATACCACGACGTTCTTATACATGTATCTTAACTCAAATCCTTTTAATTCATGTCACTTGTCACTTGTCACTTGTCTCTTGTCTCCTCTCTCAGTCTCTTAAGTATTTTTACATGTCTTCTATTTCTTCTATGTGTGAGAAGGCTCCGCAGTATTGCGTTGAACCAGTGAGGATGTTTCTTTGAGCTTGTGAGTAAACTCTATCATCATAATTCACTTGCATGCATATAATCCATACATACCCATACATATTGATTAGTTTCGGAAAGTGTATAAGAAGCTCCAATATTGGACCATTCTTCCTTTCGAAACTGGTTTCTGTGTAAGGATTCCATCTATTCACGTCATGCATACATATCATCCAAAGAAGACTATGCATATGGATAAGAATTAGGAAGTGTTTAAGAAGCTCCTTCAATGGACCATTCTTCCTTCCAAATTTGATTCGTGTGTATGGTTCTCTTTCATTCTTATCATTCATGTTCATAAATCTAACTTGCACTCCTACATTCTCATTCCCATAATCATTTCAACATCTCTCTCTTCTCCATACTCAACATTAATTTCACTTTCATGTCCTTAAACCTTCCAACATTCATTAGCTTCATACACCCTGTGTGTGCCACGACCGGACCCGATCCACCCGGATTGCGATCACCTCCACATTTGAACCCGACGTGAAACGCTTCGTGGCATTTGCTTCTGATCTTGTTGGGAGGTTGTGATCCATATCCTTTGTTTCATATTTTTCATCCTCATCATATCATCATCATGAGTCTTGAGTGTTGCACTGGATTTCTCACAGTATCGTGCACATCTTCGTCGTGAAGTAAACACATTTGTGAGAGATCTAGAGCATCGTGCATCACTTGCTTATTCACATAAGATGGAGGAAGGATTCAAATCCCTTATTGTTGAGAAACAAGGCCAAAGAATAGTCTCTTCTATGTTGAGAGAGAAGGAAAAATTCAATGGCATCAACATCACAAGCTACTTAGATTTGTTTGAAGAGCAAGCTATGACTTTTGGTCTTCCTGAAGATCTTTTGATATCATTCTTTGAACGAATTGTTGATAGCTCTATCATAAACCGTGTCACTCAATATGACACTCTTCCTTGGAGTGATTTTAGAAAGGAGATGCTCAAAGAATTCTATCTTGAAGATTATAGCCAACATAATCGGGATGGATTCTTACGATGGGTCAATTCCCCAAAGCCTAGTAGCTCTATTACTCACTTACAAAATGAGTATATTAGATGCTATAAACAACTTCCTAATGAGGATAAGATAACTTTGGAACCTGATCTTGTGATCAATTTTCTTAAGCTTCTTCATCCTGAAACGCGTAGGGAAGTTGAACGGCGGTTAGAAGAGCCGGATAAGCGCTATGGTCTTACTGACAATTGGCAAAAAGTGCGTAAAGTAGTAGAGGCTGTAGCCCATAGACATCAAAGATAATCCATGCTTTATGAGCAAACTAGTCTTCCTCAAGCTAGCCTTCCACAAACTAAGGAGCAAGTTAGAGAACAATCCCATGCTATGCTTTTTGACTCTACTCCTATTTCTCAAATGATGGAGCCTACTCAAGGTTTTAAAGTAGAGCCAAATAAAAGTGTAGTTGAACAATCTCAAGTGGAAATTCTCACTAAGCAAATGGAAAGTCTTATTGCTACACAATCCAATTTGACCAAGACTATAGATGCTTTACAATCTAATTACACCAAAACTTTCCAAAATCAGATGAACCCAATGACTTTTCAAGAGCCTAATCAACATGTTATAGCTACCAATCAAAATCCACAAGTAGCTCCTACTCAAGCATATCAAGTTCCTCCAATGCATAATCCTTCAATGCAAAATCCTCATCCTCATGTGCAAAATCCTCAAATGTATCAAAACATGTATCCTCAAGCTTCTCAAATAGCTTTTCAAAATCCTCAAAATCAAAATTTTCAAAATCATCAACCGTATAATATGGAAGCTCCTCTTGCACCTCAAGTACCACATGTTGCTCCCCAAGCTCCTCAAATACATCAATTGCCTTTTCAAAATCCTAATTATCCTGTTCAAGCAATACCTTATCAACAATCAAAATCCTCAAAATCAAAATGGTTTTGTGCGTGGCCCTCGTAGGTGTCCTTGGTGTGATTCGTTTGAGCACTTTTTGAGAGATTGTGAATTATTGAAGGCTGCTACGGAGCAACGACTAGTAATAGACATAGACAAGAAAATATGTGACTATCGATCTAGGCTACCTTTGCAAGGAAATTATGGTAAGGAAGGAATGAAAAAACACTATGAAAATATAACCATAACTGATGTAGGAACTAGAGGAGTGAAATTAGAAGCTCTTGATGAACAAGTGGAATCAAGTAAACCCACAAAGGAAGGTGATTTTTCCATAGAGGCTTTAGTAAGAGCACAAGATGAGATTAGGAGAATAACAGCTTGGGAATCACCAATAGAAGATCAATCTCTTATTTCTCACATATCCAATGTAGAAGAAAAACGAAAAAGAGATGAAGCTGAGCCTAGTGAAAGAAGAGTGACACGAAAACAAACCTCAGAGGGAATAGAAACAATCATAGAGCAGGGAGAAACATCACAATCCAAAGATAAAAAACAAGAATCACAACCCAATGAACAAAAACAAGAGGAGAAACAAAAAGGGAAGAAGACAAAGCAAAGAAAAGCAGAACCAAAGCCTTTAGATAAACAAGAACAATCAAAACAAACTGAAGACCAAACACGAGAACATGAACAAAAACAAGAACCTGAGCAAAAACAAAAGAAACCAAAGAGAAAACCTAAAGCCATCTTGATTTCAGAAATTGAGAGAAAAATAGATCCTATGGAGATTTTAGATGACATTTTGCTTAAGAGTCAAGTGAGTATGTCTTTAGAACAAGTTTTCTCTATTGCAAAGCCTGTTTTTAAAGATAACTTTATCGGCCTAATTAAAAGGAAGAGGTTTCCGCTTAATCTAGATACTGAGATGCAAGATTCTCTAGATCAAGATCAAGCTATGAATGAAGCCTTAAACTTTGATGAATCTGATGAAGAGGACTTTGATGATGATGAAGTAAATGTTAATAAAAATTTCTTAGGACCTATTCAACCTGACCATGAAAATCATGAAAACAATCCTGAAAGTCACTTTAAAAGAACATTTTGGTCTAGAGGTACATCAGAGATGCATGTTAAAATAGGAAATGATAAGAACACTATCACTGTAAATGCATTAGTAGATTCCGGCTCCGAAATCAATGTGATTTCAAGAGAAGTCTATGATAAGTTTCGATGGCCCATAGATAAAGATTGTGGATGGCGTATGAGAACTGCAGATAATGGTGTAGGTACCCTGTATGGAGCTTGTGCTAGTATGCCCATATCCATAGGAGGAATCACAGAAGAGTTTCACTTTTTTATTCAAGATAATTGCTCCTATGAAGTTCTCTTAGGTCAACCCTTTATTTGTGAGAATCGTATGGAAACTAAAGCCATGGATGATGGGTCTATGCTAGATTTAAGTCTAAGGATGGAATGCAATCACCTCAAGTCATGACAGTAGGAGTGAATCATCCTAGGAATCGATTGTCAATTAGAAAGAAACCTATTATTATTCAGAGTCATGAGCATGCTTGTAGTGATTGTGCACCTTGATTCATGTTTGGAGCTACATATGATCAAAATTTCGGATAGAATCCATTGTTGAGCGGGAGAACAGTGGATATTGGTTTGACATCTCGCATCCAACCAACATGTACAATAGTTTGTCACTTTGTTTTCCACATTCTAGATTAGATTTTCTTCATAAGAGTCAATTGTCCAAGTCTTTTATCCAAAAAACCCAAAAAAATTATAAAAACAACAAAATCATGGAACATGATGAGAACATTGAGCATGTGATTGAGACATCTCATTGTTTCTCTACTCTTGAGGCGTTAGAGTTATGTCTTCAACAAAATTCTAATTACCATATTATTCTTCTTTCTTCCCTTGATGAGTATGCTCTAATCCAAGAGTATGCTCTCAATGTTGACAAGTGCTCAAAATTTAACCAAATACATGATGCCTTAGTTGAAACAAAGTACAAAACTGTAGACAAAAAAATCAAACCCATAGCTCAACCATTACCTCAAGGAAGTAATGAAAAAATTATTGATGTGAAAAATGATCCAATACTTCGGGATAAGAAAAACATAGGACATACATTCACGGATGAGACAATCAAACAGGTGAAAATTGGTAGAGATGATGACTTTCTTTTGCCAGCAGAGAGAGATAAATTTGAGAGAGTTATACGGAGCCATGGAAAAGCCTTTACTATGTATCCTCATGAGATTGGTTGTGTAGATCCTAAGCTAGTTGCACCCATGATAATCTTTACTATTCCACATATTCCATGGAATCTTTGCCCTATACCAGTTCCAAAGGCTCACTTATCTGAGCTAATGAAACTACTTAAGGAGAAGATAAACATGAGAATTTTAGAGCCATCTTTTGCACCTTACTCAAATCGATGGTTCACTATGCCTAAAAAGAATGGGAAACTACGTTTTATTCAAGATCTCCAACCCGTCAACAAAGTCACCATAAGGAATGTAGGAACAGGACCCATTGTAGATGAGTTTGCTGAATCATTTTCAGGACATTCTATATATTCAATGGGTGACTTATATTCTGGATATGACCAATTCCAATTAGCAATTGATAGTCGTGACATAACCACAATGAAAACTCCTTTAGGCTTAGTGCGAGTGTGTACTTTACCTCAAGGAGCGACTAATTCTGTGGCTCATATGATGAGTGCTATGAATATGGTCTTACATGATTTTATCCCTCATATAACTATGCCATTCATTGATGACATTCCAATTAAAGGGAGTGAGGAACGTGTAAAGGACATTACTTTAGATTCATCTGGATGTCATAAATTTGTTCTTGACCATATCTCTGATTGTGAAAGAATATTTCAACGATTTGAAGAGGTAGGTCTCACATTTTCCATAGAGAAATCTGTTTTTGGTGTCAACGAGGTACTTATTGTTGGACATTTATGTGGCCATTATGGTCGAAAGCCATACCCACAAAAAGTTGATGCCATTAGCAAGATTTCTGAAACATGTAACAACGTGAGTGATACGTAGATTTCTTGGTGCTTGCATCTTTTATGTTATTTGGATCCCACACTTTGCTCATGTTGCTGATTGTCTCTATGACTTGTTGAGGAAGAAACGAAAATTTATTTGGACTGACAAACACACTCAAGCTATGCGTAAATTGAAGAAATTATTGCTTGAAGCTCCCATCCTTAAGCGTGTAGACTATTCTTCTAACAAACCTATTATATTGATTGTTGATACTAGTCCTATTGGTATAGGTTGGGTTATAAGTCAAGATGATAGTGAAGGGAATAGATATGCAATTAGGTTTGGTGCCAAAATTTTACATGAAACACAACGAAAATATCCACAGATCAAACGAGAACTATGGGGTATGGTAACAGCTTTGAAAACAGACAAAGGATATTTCATTGGTGCAAATGTCAAAGTTGAGACCGATTGTTTGCCTCTCATTGGAATGATAGCCAATTGTTCATCTCCTAATATAGCCATGCTTAGATGGATCTCATATATTAAGTTCATAAATCCTGAGTTAGTTCATATTTCAGATAAGGCAAATTCAGTTGCTGATATGTTATCCAGAGGTAGATTTGATGATCTTGAAAGTGATCTAATAAAGAATGTGAACTTAATTGACTATGTTCCATATATATACGAGTATGAGCAATTTCATGAATCTGAGTATGAAAATGAATGGAGAGACATAGGAAAGTATCTGAGTACACTACAACCATTACCTAACTGGACTACGAATAGATTCCGTAACATTAGGAAACGAGCTTATAACTTTTTCCTATGTAATGGTTATCTTTGGAGACATGCTAAGGGTAAGGTTAAGAATCCACAACGAGTCCTAGGAAAACGAGGTCTTCAATTGCAAGTAATGAAGGAAATGCATGAGACATTATGGGCAGGTCATAAAGGATTTTTTGGAACATATGAAAAAATTAGAAGTACCTATTATTGGCCTAGGATGTATGTTGACATTAGTAGCTATGTTTCTACATGGTCTACTTGTCAACTTCATTCATCAGTCAAACATAGAGATCCGTTGCATCCTACTTATCCACCTTGTATTCACTACAAGTGGGTAGTAGATCTTGTAACTATGCCTAAAGGTATTGACAAAATGTGTTACATTGTACTTGCAAGAGAAGACTTAACTAATCATGTAGAGGGACGTGCACTACGATCTAAGACCACTTACAATGTTTGCAAATTCTTGCTTGAAGATGTCATAAGTCGCTTTGGGTACATAGAGAAAGTAGTTGCCGATCGTGGAGAGTTAAATGCGAGAGAAGCTAAAGAGTTCTTTGAGCGTCACGGTATTCGTTTGTCTCTCACTACTGCATATAACCCAGAGGCCAATGGTAAAATAGAGAGAGGGCATCCACCTATTGTGAAAGCCATATCTAAAGCATGTAATGGTGACATCAAACAATGGCCTAGATTCTTACCTTTTGCACTTTGGGCAGATAGAATGACATGCACACGCACTACTGGGTATATGCCTGCTGAACTCATGTACTGTCAAAAACCATTGTTTCCAATTCAGTCTCATATTTATGCATGGTCAAATTTGCCTTGGTCTGAAAACATGTCTACTGATGATTTTTTGAGTTTGCGCATTAAACAGTTAGAACAAGGTAAATTAAGACTTGATGATGCTGTTGAAAAATTAAGAGAATCTAGAATGAAGAACAAGCATTATTTTGATAAAACTCATCGATTGCGTCCTAAGCCAATTGAAGTAGGAGATTGGGTGCTCATTTATGATAGTACATTTGACTCTCAATATGATGCACGCAAAAAGCTCACTCAACGGTGATTTGGGCCATACATTGTATCAAAAGTCAACAACAATGGTACGTATGTTCTTTGTGAATTAAATGGTGTTGCACTAAAAACTTTGATTGCAGGTAAAAGGATAAAGCTATTCAAGAAACGTGATAATGATGAGTACATTTTGGATGAGGACATTGAAGAAGATGACAACAATGAAGCTGATTCATAAACAGGAGTATCCATGTTATAAAAATTAAAAAAAATAATAAAAAATAAAAAAATAAAGGAAAAAAATATAAAAAACATATAAAAACATCATTAATTTTTCAAGTTCATGTTGCTTTGTTTTTTTTTCAAGTTCATTCTACTTTTTTCCATTCTTGTTTCATGCATGTTTGCTTTCAATTTTTGCATTGCATTGCATATCCACATCACTTGAGTCAAAAAAGGCAAATGATGATTTCTCTACTTGTGTAAAATTGTATCTTAAGTAGTAACTTATCTACTAAGAAATTGGTTATAATCTAGGATTGTGGAAAGATAGGGCATGTAGATTTGGAGGTTTATTCTAATGACATGACTTTCATATATAAACATGCATATGTATCCTATATCGAAAGCATAATTGTTGAAATCCTAGCTCCTGCTATTGCATGTTTCTACATCTTTAGTCCACCTCACAGCACTTGTATCAGAGTTTAAACGACTGTTCTCCGTCATCAAAAATGGTTGTACCTTGTATCGGGGTTTGATTTTTCCTCGTCAAAAAAAAAAAAAAAAAATTGCTACATGTTACCAAGAAGTTTACACTTTCTTCCACCCTAAAAAAGTGATCGTAACCATAAAGTTGTTGAATCATCATCATCATCAAAAAAAAAAAAGAGCAAGCCAAAGGAGGATAAAGAGGCATAGTAGAATAAATCACGGGCTATTAGTGGAGTTTAGTTAGAATTCCTTGCATGTTATTAGAGAAAGAGCATATTCATATTTATGTAGGAAAGGAGTTGATCTAAAATAAGCTAAAGATGAAAGATGTCTCTTGAAAATCCTAAATCTTTGTTTATAATCATATTTAAGGTAGATTGCTTTATGAAAAAGGTACAAAATTTTCTTCAAGATGAGATGCTTAAAACGACTCAATACATCCACTTCCACTTCATATTGATGCTTGTTTTTTTTCTTTCTTGTTGCCAATGTTGCTTGTTCATTTGCATACATGTTGCCTATTTGTTCATGCATATTCATGTTGCTTGTTTCAATTCTTTCTTTCATGCAAATTTTGCTTCATGTCACGTTACCTACTTATTCATGCATATAATCAATTTTCCTTCCATGTTTCTTATGTTGCATATAAAAGAATTTGATGCCTGGAACATTTTGTTTTTCACAGATGCTAGAGTGGCGCTTCCGGAGGAATCGCAGGTTAAGTGGGGGCGAATGTCGTTGAGATTTTCTCTCCTCTCTCACTTGTGAAGGCCTACAAAACACATATTTGGTGAAGGTAGCTGGAATTCCCCGAGAAGTCCAGGATGCATCAAGGATGTCAAAGGAAGCTCACATACAAAGTTTTAAAGAAATCAAGAAAGTCCATGGTAGTGGTCAAAGCTGGTCGAAGTTGGGAAATTAGGGCAAAAATTTCATTGTCACCAAATTAGATGAAAATTCATATACTTGTAAAGATTCAAAGGCAGTCTATAGCTCAAATTTCAGCAGAAAATGGATTTTGTAGCACATTGATATGCTATGTTCATTTTATAAAAATGTAATTTTTCTAGTTTGACCCTACAAATTCTTGTATAGAAATTTATGTTAGCCATATGGTTTGGCATGTATGAAGATCATATGTGGCTACATATTTGTACAAATTTTCAAGGCTATCAGAGCTTCCTAGACACCTTAATGCCACCTTGCAAGCTTCGAAATGTAGTCAAACTTGTACAAGGGAGATTCAGATGGGAGTTTTTTCTGAATATTCTTGAAGGAGATCTTTGGAAACATAGTCCTACAAAGTTTCATCTTCATCAAAGCCTATTTGGAGGGTCAAAGAGTACAAAGTCCAGTTTTCAGGATCACCGCAGTTTTCTAGTTTAAGCAAATTGAAGGGTTGAAGGGCCACCACATGGCGAAAGCTGATTGAGCCATGTTGTACGATCAAGATGAGCTCATATTCAAGGGTGGAGATGCACTTATGCTTAAAGCAAGGAGGATCCACGAGTTTTTCCATAAAAGAAGATTTTTTTGACAATCAAAGATCAATAATGCAGCTTTTCTCCAAAAATAGTGGCTTATCTTATCCGAATTGATGTCAGCACTGTATGCTCTACATAAAATCCATCATTTTGATGGTGCCATATATGTACCTTGAAGAGTAGCACTTATGTGCACATTATTTTTTTTGTAGTAATGAATGGTCACTTATGATAATTTCTTTTAAGGATCAAGGTGTTCAACTTTGTAAAAGGATGTGTAAAAAGCTGAAAAGCCTCGAGTTAGAAGTTGTAGAGATTTATTCTCAATCAATCAATCAACAAGTAGATATGACTTCAACTTTCTCTTTTCCTAGATTGTAGGAAATGATTCCAATCAATCTAAACTATCAAACTTGCCTAATTTCAAATTAAAATTCATAAAGAAAATGTGTGGGCATATCCTCAAGAGTCTACATAAAGACTCCAAAACATTTTTACATTAGTTAGAGTGTTGATTTGAAGCAATACATATACTCTTTGATCATTGCTTGGTGCCACTTCTATTCTCTACTCCTTCCTCAAACTCAAACAATTTGCAAAGATTGCTACTCTCTGTACAGGGTGCCAAATCATTTTTCTAAGCATTTATTTGAAAGGAATCACTCTCTACATCTAGACTACAAATTTCCAAGTCACTTGGTTTAGTAATGGTATACGAATTGGAGTTTTGTAGTCTCGACATCATTGTCTGCACATCCTTAAAAAATTGGGAAGATAACTAATAAGTGTTAAGGTGATTTCTCCTTCATTAACTGATGAACATTAGAGATTTTATGCAGTTTAGCAAGAAAAACCTATGTATGACACTCCCTTAAGAGGAGGTTTTCCAAATGTAACAATGTTGGCTGGTCTCAGTGTTTGAAGTTATAACTTCCATCCATTTTTAGAAGATTTTTGTGAGCTAGTGAAGGTGAAAGTTGTCTATTTTTCATCAAGTTGTTCTTGTTGATGTTCCAAAGTATCTACTATTTTTTATTGCACTAACCACAAGCCTACAAGGTCTCCTTTACATATCTAAAGATATAGTGTTGGTCCTATGTTGGTTTGCTAGACCAACTTCACCACTTGAAAACTTAGCTTTGCAAGCTTCCCCAACTTCT
Source organism: Ceratopteris richardii (assembly GCA_020310875.1). NCBI lineage: Eukaryota > Viridiplantae > Streptophyta > Polypodiopsida > Polypodiales > Pteridaceae > Ceratopteris > Ceratopteris richardii. The sequence continues at coordinate 84,650,677 of CM035426.1, forward strand.
TTTAGTGGTATCAGAGCAACTTTCAAGATTGAAGATGGATTTCCATCAATTTTTGAGGAGCCCGATAGACACAATAATGCTACTTGGAGAATCAGAATGGAGGCTTATTTGCAAGGAAGAAGTCTATTGCTATAATGGCCAAGCACCCTCTCTCAAGGCTACAAGGTACCCTTGACCTTCATGGAATCCTTCCGTGTTTCCCAAGCCTAATTCCTAGGCTTCGAGACTAATGTTGTAAAGAAAAGAGACATTCCCCAAATGCCATGGTAGAGGATTACTTCCAAATCCTCCCTCTTAGGGTGTGGTTCAATCATCTCCTACCTCTTTCTTTATGACACTGGCCCCTATAATCGAGCATCTTGTATGGAAAACCTTAATGAAGACAAGACTTCAAAATAGTGAAGATGCTTCATTTCTTTATAGTATTTTATGCTTCAAAATTTTAACCAAAATAAAAGGTATAGATCTAGTTGCTTTGTGAATAGTAATTATCATTTTCTTTTCAATTCATCTCATAGAAATTTCCCCCTGAAATCTACAGTATAAAGAAATTATTTGAGTATATAACTCATAATAGTCCTAATAGTTTAATATGGACCATGGAAAATATTGCAATTGGCTAAATAAATCATATTTCATTTTTTCAAAAAAACAAGGAATAAATGGAAAGTTCTAACTCTTGGGTTTTCTTTTCTGAAATTCTAAATCTTAGGTTTTTTTCTTCTCAATAGTTATGCAATTTCATATTGTCGTAGCATCCTTATGGCGTACATTTTATTTAGTAAGATTTGAGCTTGCGTTCATGAGAAAGTTAGTAAATGATTTTATGTTTCTATTGATAATTATTTTATGTTTTATTTTTATTCATTGCTGATTTGGAAGCTAATGGGATCCCACTTATATGGGTCCTAAAAGTTGTTACACTTATGTGTTACTCGAGTAGCTTTGATATGAATCTTTTCCCTATACATGGGCACTTTTTATTCGAGCACTGGCTAAAGGTTTTCTCCCCATGTTACCACATACATGATTCATTCATATGTGGTGGTAAATTGTGAAGTATTTTGTTGTCGATGCACCACAATGCGCTCTCCTTCTCAAGAGCTCCATGATGATATACTCGGAGTAGAAACTGAGCTCCTGAGGCCGCACACAATACTTTGCACAGATGCTGCACAATATACAGAAAACACAGTACATAGGGACCACGAAGATAGACTTCTTAGGTCTTACAAATGCGATCGAACTTACCGTTTGTGGCTGACTAGACCACTATATGTTTTATTAAAGGACATATACAAAGAAGTGTCCAAAGGCCATTTGGCCTTTCACATGGACGCTAATGGTAACAGTCTCCCACTAAAGGCCAACATGGCCAAAGTAACTATGGGAGAAAAATAAAGAATGATAAAGAATACCTGAGTGTAAGTATACAAACTATACCTACCACCTGATGGGCATGTTAGAGAGTATACAAGTGATTGTGTAAGATCAAGAATCAAGTAACCCCCATCAAGGGACAACAATGTCAAAAGCTATCCTATGGTAGAGCTTTAGTCAAAGCATCTACAACATTATCTCGAGTGTGAACCTTCTCAAGAATAATGCGCTCACTCGCTAAGCAATCTCTAATGAAGTGATACCTCACCTCGATGTTCTTGGTCTTCGCATGATAGACCCGATCCTTAGCCAAAGCAATGGCACTCTGACTATCACTGAGCAAGCGAGGTACATGTTGAGGTAAACCCACATCACAAGCAAGACGAGAAAGCCATAATGCTTCCTTACATGCCTCACTTGTTGCAACATACTCTGCTTCTGTGGTGGAAACAGTTCTACATTCTTGAAGATGAGATCTCCAAGAGATAGCACCTCTAGCAAAATGAAAAATGTACCTTGATGTAGACTTATGATTTTCTAAACAACCAGCATAATCAGAATTTGTGTAACCAATAATGGATGCTTTCCCTCTACCTAAGCATAGACACTTGTCCTTAGTGCCACTTAGATATGTCAAAATCATCTTAACTGCTTCCCAATGTATCTTGCCAAGATTAGTCATATATCTGCTCACAAGTCCCACTCCAAATGCAATGTCTGGTCTCGTAGCTACCATAGCATACATGAGACTACCAACAACAAACTGATAGGGAATTTTGTTCATGAATTCCCTTTCCTCATCTAATTTTGGGCAATCATCCTTGCTCAATTTGACATATGTGGGTAAAGGTGTACTCAATGCCCTTCCACCCTCCATATTGAACCTGTGAAGTACTTTGGATATATACTCACTTTGAGACAAGTATATGCATCTTTTACCCTATCACGAGTAATGTGCATGCCAAGAATATGTTTGGCATCCCCCAAATCCTTCATATCAAATGTCTGACTCTACTTCTCTTGAGAATTGACAAGTCACAAGAGGACTTCCCGGTAATCAACATATCATCGACATAAAGTATCAAACATATCAAGCTGCCATCTGAGCATCTCTTTGTGTAGAGACAATGATCCTCATTGCTTTGAGAATAGCCTTGAGACTTCATAAAAGCATCAAGCTTTTGGTACCATTGTCTAGGGGACTGTTCAACTCCGTACAAGCTCTTCTTGAGCTTACAAACTAGACTTTCCTTGCCAGGGACTACATAAACCCTCTGGTTGTTCCATATAGATCTCATCTGTAAGATCTCCATGCAAGCTAAAAGCAGTTTTCACATCTACTTGGACTAACTCTAAGTCCTCCATTGCAACGAATCCAAGCAACATGCATAGGGTAGTCATCTTTACCACTAGAGAGAAGATTTCCTTGAAATCAACACCATGTTGTTGCTTAAAACCCTTTGCAAAAATTCATGCTTTATGCTTTGGAGAAACACTCATCTGATGTGAATTCTAGCTTATATACCGAGTTAGATAGAAAGTTTGAAGCCTTTGGATACCTTGAGGGGAACTTGTTAAGGGTTCAAGATATCAAACATGGGTGAGAAAGAGGCTCAATATACTAAGCTTGAGAATGTTGGAGTTCGAGCTTGCAAAATCACACAAGGAAGAAGAAGAAGCTTGGAGCATAACACAATACAAAATGTATTACCAAGTGAATTCACAAAAGATAAGTGACCAATTAGGGTTATAGGCATATATACAAGACAAGGGAAGAAAATCCTTCTAAAGAGGGGAAAAAGTACCCCAATTGTCCTAAGTGTGTTCACACACATCACTATCAAAATATATCAACAAATTCCCCTTGGGAGTGGTGCGGTGAACAAGGAGTTAGCAATCATGTATAAGTAAGTGCCAAGCTATGTGAAATGAGATGAATCCACAAAAGCAAGCAAGCCCAAATATTTCCAAAAGGCTTCAAGCTTCTCCCTAGGTAGAGCCTTTGTGAAAAGGTCTACAACATTATCTTGTGTGGGCACATAATCCAAACTGATCTCTCCAATAGAGAACCTCTACCTCACATAATGATAGTGCACCTCAATGTGCTTTTTGCGAGCATGGAACATAGTTCCTCGCAATTGCTAATGCACTTTGACCATCGGTGAAGATGGTGTGGTAGAAGACTGACCAACACCCAAATCAGCCAAAAGTCATCTAAGCCACACACACTCAATAGCCACTATGAATGCTATATGATATACTCGACCTCACAACTAGAATTTTCCACAATAGGTAGGTTGCTTCTTGCTCAACCAAGATATGCATGAGCTACCAAGCATGAAGTGTAAATCATTGGTGGACACATGAGTGTTATAGCAACCAATCCAGTCTGACTCAGAAAAAGCATAATAATCCCACCTTGGGATAAAACAATCCAAGTAGTCGGGTACCACTCAAGTAGCAAAAGATGTGATTTACCTACCAATGCTTGACACCTAGATAATACATAAACTTGCTCATCTAAGAGACAACAAATTGAATATCAGTCTATTTTATGCAAAAATAAATCAAGAATCCAACATATTGCTAATACAAAAAAACATCAAATGCATCTCTAGCATCATGAGGACTCAACCATAGACCTGTTTCCATGGGAATGACAATATGTTTGCAATCTTCAAGGCCAAAATAGTGCAATAATGTGTCAATATATTTTTTTTGACACAAAGCTATTCATCCATCAACTTGCATAAATTGAATGCCCAAATAATGATGTAAATGCCCCAAATATGACATCTCAAAATAGGCATGCAAATCAGCCTTATATTTGGCATTATGCTTCTCATTAGAACCAATGATCAACATGTCATCAACATACACAACAATGATCAAAAGTACGTCATTTGCACACTTAACATATAAGGTGCTCTGAGTTGGATTGTTCTCAAAATAATGTGCAATGAAGTAGGCATGTATCTTTTCATAACAAGCACGTGCTTCTTGCTTAACAACATATAACACCTTTTTCAACCTTCACACTTTGTTTTAATGCCCATTTTGCACAAAACCATAGGGCCAAAATACATACAATTCTTCATGTAAGTCACCAATCATAAATGCAATTTTAATCTCCAACTAATCTACATTCCAACCATGATGATGTGCAAGTGCACAAATGCTACAAATGGTGGTCATTCAACATGTGGGAGGCTCTCTTTTTGAGGTCTCATCAAAATCAATGCCTCTCTTTTGAGCATAGCCTTTGGCATCAAGCATTGCCTTATACTTGTCAACTATTCCATGAGGCTTATGTTTCAACTTGTATACCCATTTAGTGCCAATGGCCTTTTTGCCTTGAGGCAAATCACATAAAGACCAAGTACCATTCTTCATAATAGCATCATACTCTAATTGCATACTAGCCATCCAATTTTTTGAAATTTGTTCTTCATCAAAAGAAACAAGCTCATTCTCATCACAAAGACTAGAGACAACAATTGCATAGAAATTTGATGTAAAGGAAGCACTATGAGAGCTTGAATGAATACAATATGTCAATGTTGCATCTAATCTGATATCTATCAAGGTTTGGACCAACCATTCATGCATAGTTTTTGCCTCCTCTATGTCAACCCTCTCATCAACAAGTGCATCATGTAAATCTACATAACAAGTCAAATGATCTGCTTCATTATTTGAAAACTTGTAAAGGCTAAGAAATTGATCATTTGGACTAGCAATTGACTATCCACCTATAAAATGAGGAAGCAAATTTTCATACACATCTTTAGAGCTAATTGATGTCTCCTTGGTACATGAAAGTAATGGATGAATTGCATCTTGCACAAAAAGAACATCATAGCTAACCAAAATGTGTTTAGTATGTGGATGGTATAGATGATAGCCTTTGCTTTTAGAACTATACCCAACAAAAATACATTTAAATCCTTTATTATCTAGCTTTCTATGTTGTTGTTCAAGCACTAATGCATATGATAGGCAACCAAAGACATGTAGATGAGCAACAGATGGCTTGCAACCAGGCCAAACCTCAAATGGAGTGATCGATTGTAGTGTTTTAGACGGACACTTGCTAAGTACATATGCCGAGCACATAATAGCCTCAAGCTAGAAGCTATTTGGTAAAGCCTGACTTTTGACCATACACCTCACCATTTCCATGGGAGACCTATTTGTTGTTTTTGAAAATCCATTTTTTTGAGGTGTATATGACATTATACATTGATGTCTTATTCCACACTAAACCAAAAGTGCATTAAAATTAGAAGACATGTATTCCCCCTCGATCCGAATGGAGGATGCCCAATTTACATGCTAATAGATTCTCATCCATAACTAGGATATGTTTAAAGCACATGATCATGTCAAACTTCTTTTTACAATGGATAGATCCATGCATGCTTGGAGAACTCATCAATAAAAGTTATGAAGTACAGGTTGTTCCCAAATAAAGGTGTCTGCATAGGACCACAACCATCAGTATGAACAAGCTATAATTTAAGAGTAGCTTGAACTGAACCATCTTTTGGGAACGAGGAATGCTACTTTTCCCAAAATAAAACCTCCATAGACGTGTTTACAAGGTGCTTCAAGTTTGGGCAAAGAGAATGCTAGCTAAAATTTCTACAAACGAATCAAGATAGGATAATTCGAATGAGGAAAGCATGCATGCCAAAGGTTTGCATCTAAGATGGCTTGAGAATCTTGAACTGCACATGCTTAATTGTTCAAACATTTTGCATAGTCTATGAGCTTACACAACCCATGACATTTAATGCCAAAAGTAATAATAACATCACCATTTGAGAGATCATGAACTGTACATCTATCATCAATAAATTTGACAACCAAGCCAATCTTGGCTAATGTTGAAACTGAAAACATATTTTTCTTGATCCCTGGCACATATAAAACATTGAACAATGTGAAAGAAATGCCATTAGTATTACTCAGAATGATCTTACTAACTCTCGTTACAAGATAAGAGGAGTTGTTAGCACATGTGAAGTTATTCCCTATAGGCACCATGGATGTGATTTTATGGGTTAAGGCTTGCTCACAAGGAACCCGAGTGCAAAGTTTTCATTAACTTATGGTAAAATGCAGCATTAACTATTGAAAGTCAATTAGTTATACAATTTTCTCAATAAAAAAGAATGTTAATGAAGTTGGAATTAGGAAATTCACCTTGAATACTTCAATTCATAACTCACAATTCAAAGTTTTTATTGCATAAATCTTGTTGATGAATCCACAAATCTTAGTGAAGTTGATCTTCATACCCTCAAAACAATATCACATGTGCACAAAGATGAAGGACATATTACTAATCAAGATGTGAAAAGAATACAAACTTTAATGAATCCAAAGATCCATAAGGGTTTTCTTACAAATGGTAAATCAAAGGTTAGGTCAAGGGTTTAGGTTCAAATATTCTCTATTTGCACTAAGCACTCAAACGTCCAAATCTTTTGCAAGAAAAACAAACGAATGGACTTGTCACTTTATAGGAAAATATGACCCTTTGATCCATGCTTCATTTAGATGGACCAATCAAATTCCTTTATTTTTCCTTAAAAAACACAAGTGTGTTTTCTTTTTCTCACTCTAATCTCTCCCTTCTCTTTCTTTATCTTCTTTCTTCTCTCTCTCTCTCTCTCTCTCTCTCTCTCTCTCTCTCTCTCTCTCTCTCCTTTCTTTTTCTTGCTTCACTTTCTTCTTTATCTCTCTTCTCTTTTCTTTATTTCTCTTCTCTCTCTCTCCCCTTTTTCTCTCATTTCTCTCTCTCTCGCTCGCTCTCTCTCTCCTTTTTCTCTCATTTCTCTCTCTCTCTCTAACTCTCCTTTTTTTCTCCTCCATCACTCTACTCTCACTTCTTTTTCTCTCACTTCATTTTCTCTTCTCTCTTTCTCTTATTTTTATTTTCTTCTCTCACTCTCTTTTCTTTCTCTCAGTGTATTCTCTCCTTTCTGTTTCACTCTCTTCTCTCTTCTTTCTCTTTTTATTTTCTCTCTTTTCTTTCTTGTTGGAGTTTGAGGTATGTGGAAGCATCCAAATAGCACAATGAAGAAGAAGAATCTTACAGCACAACAAACAATATTGAATGTATTACCAAGTGAACGTACAACAATGAGTAACGTTAGTGTTATAGAAATATGTACAAGCTCGGGGGGAAAAACCTCCTAACGAGGGAAAGAGTGCCCCGATGGTCCTAAATATGTTCACACACACTATCAGGATGTATGTACGGCTGAAAATGAGTCTATGGATGTGTATGTGACACACATCAAGGACTTGAAAGAGAAATTGGAAAACATAGATGAGATTTGGGATGAATCACTCATCTCTACATGGTTGAAAGGATTACCAAAGTCTTTTCAAAGCTTTGCCATTACACTTCATTTGGTTGCAAAAGAGAATCCCAATATGTGTGCATCTAATGAGGTTGTGTCTCTTGTTTTGCCAAAAGAACAATCTAGAGTGAATAGGAGTGGTTTGATTGAGGGAATGCAAGCACTTGCTATCTCACAAAAATGGAAAAGCATGTATGGTTCAACTTTGGTTTCATCAAAACCAAAGCCTCAACTCTCCTCTTCCATTCATTCCTCTAAGGATGTTGATTTGCAAAAGAAGAAGAGATGCAAATATTGCTGAAAGGCTAGTCATAGTATTGATGAGTGTAGAAAGCTTGTTAAGCATAATGAAAAGAAGGAATCCGGCATGTCTACTATTGAAAATTCTACAAATGCAAAGAATGTTGAAGCCAACATGGCTCAAGATTTTTGGGCATGTTTTGTTACATGTAATTATGATGCAAAAGCACATTTCATGCAAAAGGATAGTGGTGCTTCAAAGCACATTTCATGCAAAAGGATAGTGGTGCTTCAAAGCACATTTCATGCAAAAGGATTTTTGCATCTTTGAAAGATGCACCCAAAGGAGGACATGTAGTGTGTGCAAACAATGCCTCATATCCTATCATTGGAGTAGGAGAAATTGAGCTTACGGCTATAAATGGAGGTGTGATTCTCTTTAAAAATGTTACACTATTGTGCTCCTCAAGTAGCTTTGATGTGAACCTTTTTCCCTATACATGGGCACTTTTTACTCTAGTGCTAGCTAGAGGTTTTTCCCCATGATACCACATACATGATTTACTCATATGTGGTGGTACTTTGTACTGAGGGATATTATTTAGCTCTTACTGTAGTTCAGTACATCATCAATAGAGAGAGCTATTCCAACCATCCATCTTCTTCATGTGTCTTGCTGCATTTGTGCTCCTTGTATGTGTTTCTCGTGTGTCTCTCACACTTCTACACATACCCAACAATGGTACCAAAGTAGGTTGAACTCTTTCCCAAGTTTCGGTCTTTTGCATCACGGCACATGCACACTTTTAATAGTGAAAATTGACTTTGAAGCATAGAATTGTGAATTTCAGTAGCCAAGAAATATTTCCACAAGTTGCCATTGGGGTTTTGCCCCCATTCAAAACCATTCATGCAATCGAAATCGCCATCAAAATCTTGTTCTTTAGTGAAATGGTGGGCAACAATGACTTGTTTGGCATGCTTCAAGCTGAAGATAAGCTTGATGGGACCAACTATCCAATGTAGTATTACATGATGAAGCATGTTCTTGTTGCAAAACAACTTTGGAACATAGTGAAAGATGTAGATAAAAAACTCACAGGTTCCTCTACTTCATAGTCTACTATCACAAATGGAGATTCTTCTTCAAGTATAGTGGTTACTCCTTCTCCACCTACACAAGAGTAGCTTAGATGGGATGGAAAAGATGTTCAAGCTCATGCATTTATTGCACCTTTTTGTGAAGCATCATATAGTTCCACACATTCGGTCATGTTCTACATCAAGACATGCATGGGACACTCTTTCTTCTTTGTATGCCATGTGTAATGAAGAACGTGTTTCATACTTGAGGAAGAAACTTGAGGATGTATGTATAGCTGAAAACAAGTCTATAGATGTGTATGTGACATGCATCAAAGACTTGAAAGAGCAATTGGCAAACATATATGATATTATTTTGGATGCATCACTCATCTATACATTATTGAAAGGATTACCAAAAGCTTTTCAAAGCTTTTCCACTACACTTCATCTAGTTGCAAAAGGGAATCCCAATATGTATGCGTTTGATGAGGTTATGCCTCTTGTTTTGCAAGAAGAACAATCTAGAGTGAACTGGAGTGGTTTGAATAGAAGCACTTGCTATCTCACGAAAGGGGAAAAGCAAGTATGGTTTAGCTCTGGGTTCATCAAAACCAAAGCCTCAACTTTACTCTTCCACTCATTCCTCTAATGATGTTGACTTGCAAAAGAAGAAGATATGAAAATATTGCCGGAAGGCTGGTCATACATTTGATGAGTGTAGAAAGCTTTCTAAGTGCAATGAAAAGAAGAAGGAACCCGACATGTCTATTGCTAAGAATTTAGCAAATGCAAAGAATGATGAAGCAAACATGGCTCAAGATTTTTGGTTATGTGTTGTTACATGTCATTATGATGCATCTTTGCATTCTAAATGTATGGTTGTGAGTGAGACTGATTTGGATTGGTTCTTTGATAATGGTGCTTCAAAGCACATAACTTCATGCAAAGGTTTTTTGCATCTGTGTAAGATGCATCCAAAGGAGAACATGTGGTATGTGAAAACAATGCCTCTTATCCTATCATTCGAGTAGGAGAACTTGATCTTAGAGCTGCAAATGGAGGTGTGATTCTTTTGAAAAATGCATTGTATGTACCTGGCATCAAGAAGAACTTAATTTCAATTCTATTGATTGCCAAAGTTGGACTTCATGTACACTATTGAAGATAAGCTCATGACTTTAGCAATGGTGATATTATCGTGATGTCTGTTACATTATGTAATGGTTTGTATCGCATAGATACATACAAGAGGGCTAGCTCAAATGCCTTGGTTGCTTATACTACTTCCATGGCTAAAATAGATCTTTGGCATGCTCGTTTTGGTCACTTGAACTTTAATAGTTTGCTTTACTTGCAAAATAAGGACATGGTTATTAGTTTGCCAAAACTTGATTCCATTGAAAAGCATGCATGTGAAGGTTGCATTCTTGGAAAAATGCATCATGCTTGTTTTCCAAAAGATAGTTATACACACACTACAAGAAAAATGCACCTTGTCCATAGTGATGTATGTGGTCCCGTCAAGACTCCATCTTTTGGGAAGCATGTATATTTTGTTATTGCCAAAAGGAAAAAATGACATTGGTACAAAGTGGGTTTACAAGATTAAGAGAAAGTTTGATGGTAGCATTGATCGCTACAATGCTAGATTGGTTGTCAAAGGATATGTGCAACAATATGGCATTGACTATGAGGAAACTTTTGCACCTACTTTGTACATGACTACCATTCATATGGTGGTTGCATTGGCCCATCGAGGTTGGATAGTACATCAATTGGACATAAAAATAGCTCTCTTGAATGGTGATTTGCAAGAAGAGGTCTATTTGAAGCAACCTCCTAGATTTTCCATGAGAGGGAAAGAGCATATGGTTTGTCACTTGCATAAAACTTTGTATGGCCTCAAGCAAGCTCTCGTGCATGGTATGAGAAAATAGATAACCACTTGATTGTTCTTGACTTCACATGTAGTCTAATTGAAAGCACACTCTATGTATGCAAAGATGGGGCTGATCTTACAGTGCTTGTTCTTTATGTCGATGGCATACTCCTTTTTCTTGAGAGTACAATGAATTGGAAACAAACTCACACACTCAACCTTGTAAGGTAGAGGTACCCATCTTTGAGGAACTCAGAGATATGTCCAACCAAGGCTTGAACTCATGAATTACTCCTAGAGACTCAAGGCATCAAAACACTAGGCTACGGGGGCTTGGACCCGATGACATACTCTTGACTGGGTCACATGATGCAAAACTTGACATTCTTATGACTAATTTGCAGCATGCTTTTGATGACACTTATATTTGTCTTTTAAGATACTATCTTGGCATCCAGTTTGTATCCATTGAGGGGGGAATTGTTATGCATCAAGCAAAGTATGTTAAAAAACTACTTCAATGTCTTGACTTTGAGGATTGCAAGCTAGTTTCCACACTAGTTGAGACAAGATTTAGGTTCTCACTTGAAGATTCCAGTGATGCATTTGACACTTCTCTTTATTAGCAAGCTCTGGGATGTCTTACATGTGCACGCAACACAAGGCTAGATATACTATGCAGTTTCCCAATTGAGTTAATTCATGCATAGACCTAGCACTAAACGTTGGCAAGTGGGGAAACATGTGCGAGTTAGTTGTTATGATACTTGCGTGTCCACTAATGGTAATTGCTTTTTCCTTGGAGACTCATGCATATCTTGGTTGAGTAAGAAGCAACCTACCATGGCAACATTGAGTTGTGAAGCTAAGTACAAAGCAGTTTTCACAACTACAATGGAATGTAAGGCTGAGATGCCTATTGATGGATCTTTGCATGAAGACTGATGCTGCTATGCATATTCTCACTGATAGTCCGAGTGCATTGGTTGTTGCATGAAACCCAATGTTTCATGCATGGACCAAACATATTGAGGTGCATAACCACTATGTGAGAGAGCACCTTCATGTAGAAGATATTTGGTATATGTGCCTACACAAGATAATCTGGCAAACATACTCACCAAAGCTCTTCCACAAGAAAAGTTTGTTTCACAAAGCTTTAGGTTTAATACCTTGTGGGGGCTGATCTGTCACTCCCTCTAATGTGCTCACATCATTCACTTTAGGGGGGTTTGTTACACTTATGTGTTCCTTGAGTAGCTTTGATGTGAATCTTTTTCCCTATACATGGGCACTTTTTACTCTATTACTGGCTAGAGGTTTTTCCCCCATGTTACCACATACATGATTTAGCCATATGTGGTGGTACTTTGTACTTAGGGATATTATTCAGCTCTTAGTTCAGTTCTGTACATTGTTATTAGAGAGAGCTATTCTAGCCATCCATCTTTTCCATGTGTCTTACTGCGTGTGTGCTTCTTGTGTGTGCTTCTCATGTGTCTCTTGCACTTCTACACACACCCAACAAAAATTGCATCATATGTACCCGATATCAAGAAGAACTTAATTTTAGTTCCTTTGATTGCCAAATCTAGACTTCATGTACACTTTGTTGATGATAACTGTACGGTTCACAATTTCAGCAATGGTGATATTATCGTGATGTCCGATACATTACATAATGTTTTGTATCGTTTGGTACAAGAGGGCTGGCTCAAATGCCTTGGTTGCTCATACTTCTTCCATGGCTGAAATGGAGCTTTGGCATGCTCGTTTTGGCTACTTCAACTTCAATAGTTTGCTTTACTTGCAAAAGAAGGACATGGTTATTGGTTTTTCCAACACTTGGATCCATTGAAAAGCATGCATGTGAAGCTTGCATTCTTGGAAAAATGCATTGTACATCTTTCCCAAAAGATGTTCATACACATAGTACAAGAAAATTACAGCTTGTTCATAATGATGTATGCAGTCCCACCAAGACTGCATCTTTTGGGAAGCATGTATATTTTGTTACCTTCATTGATGATGCTACTCGCCATACATGGGTGTATCCTATGAAAGTAAAGAATGAGGTATTTTCTTGCTTCAAAGCATTTTCTGGTATGGCTAAAAATTTTTCTTCAAACAAGGTTTTGACTCTATGCACAGATCGTGGTGGTGAAAACATGTCAAATGAGTTTAATGAATTTCTTCATGAAAGAGGAATTTCACATCAATGTACAATGCCATATACAACTCAGAAAATGGTGTTGTCGAGTGTAAAAATAGAACACTCCTTGAAATGGCACGATGTATATGTTGGATTTAGACGTCTGCGGAAGCACGCGAACAGCACAAGGCAGAAGAAGAAGCTTGGAGCACAAAACAGACAATACTGAATGTATTACTAGAGAATGTACAAAGATAAGTAGCCCATTAGGGCAATAGGCGTATATACAAGCCGGGGAAAAAAACCTCCTAAAGAGGGAAAAAAGTTCCCCGGCGGTCCTAGTGTGTTCACAAACATCACTACCTAAATATATCAACAAATCCCCCTTGGGAGTGATGCGGTGAAAAAGGAGCTGGCACTCATGTATAAGGAAGTGCCAAGCTATGTGGAAATCACTCCACAAAAGGAAGTAAGCCCAAAGCTTTGCGGAAAGCTTCAAACTTCTCCCTACGCAGAGCCTTCGTGAAAAGGTTTGCAATGTTCTCCTGCGTGGGCACATATGCCAAGCTGATCTCCCCAGCAGAGAACCTCTCCCTGACATAGTGATAATGCACCTCAATGTGCTTAGTGCAAGCATGGAACACAGGGTTCCTCGCAACTCCCAATGCGCTCTGACTGTCAGTGAAGATGTTGGTGGCAGAAGACTGACCAACACCCAAATCAGGCATAAGGCGTCTGAGCCACACACACTCAACAGTCACTGTGAAAGCTGCCCTATACTCAACCTCACAATTGGAAGTGGCCACAGTAGGCTGCTTCTTGCTCAACCAAGATATACATGAGCTACCAAGCATGAAGCAAAAACCACTGGTGGACACACGAGTGTCATAGCAACCAACCCAATCAGAGTCAGAAAAAGCATGCAAATCTGGCGGTAGTGATCCCCCCTTGGGATAAAACAACCCAAGTAGCCGAGTACCACTCAAGTAGCGAAAGATGTGCTTAACCGCCTTCCAATGCGTGACTCCTGGGCAATGCATAAACCTGCTCATCTGTGAAACAGCAAACTGAATATCTGGCCGAGTAATGCATAAGTAAATCAAGCATCCAACAGCCTGCTGATAGAGAACAACATCAAATGCATCTCCAGCATCATGAAGACTCAATCGTAAACCTGTCTCCATAGGAGTGGCAATAGGCTTACAGTCTTCAAGGCCAAAACACTGCAATAATGTGTCAATATATTTCGTTTGACACATAGCCATTCCACCATCAACTTGCATAAACTAAATGCCCAAATAGTGATGCAAATGCCCCAAATCAGACATCTCAAATGAGGCATGCAAATCAGCCTTGAAATCAGCAATATGCTTCTCAATAGGACCAATGAGCAGCATGTCGTCAACATAGACAACAATGATCAGAAGCACATCATTAGCACGCTTAACATATAAGGTGCTTTCAGTTGGACTATTCTCAAAACCATGTGCAACCAGATAGGCATGTATCTTCTCATACCAAGCACGTGGTGCTTGCTTTAAACCATATAATGCCTTCTTTAACCTACACACCTGGTTTTCATGCCCTTTCTGCACAAAGCCACGGGGCTGAAAAACATACACCTCTTCATGCAAGTCACCATTCAGAAATGTTGGTTTAATGTCCAACTGATGTACATTCCAACCATGATGGGCTGCAAGTGCACAAATGCTCCGAACAGTAGTCATACGGCATGTAGGTGCAAAGGTCTCATCAAAATCAATGCCTCTTTCCTATGCATAACCCTTTGCAACAATCCTAGCCTTATACATGTCAACTGTACCATCAGGTTTACGCTTCAGCTTGTATACCCACTTAGTGCCAATGGCCTTCTTGCCAGGAGGCAAGTCACATAAAGACCATGTACCATTCTTCATTATAGCATCATATTCAGATTGCATAGCAACCATCCAATTTTCTGAATTCTATGCTTCATCAAAAGAAATAGGCCCATTCTCATCACAGAGACTAGACGTAGCCATAGCATAGGAATCTGATGCAAAGGAGGCACTATGAGAGCTTGAACGAGTACGATATGACAAAGGTGCATCTAATTTGTTGTCACGCAAAGTCTACACTAGCCATTTTGGCATAGTTTTTGCCTACTCAATATCAGCTCTCTCATCAACAAGTGCATCATGTAAATATGCATCAGAAATGGAATGATCTGCATCATCATATGAAACCTGCAAAGGCTAAGAAGTTGCCTCATTAGGACCAGCACTAGACTGTCCACCTGTAAAAAGAGGCATCAAAGTATCATACATGTCTTTGGAGCTAAAAGATGTCTCCTTAGTACATGAAAGCAATGGCTGAATAGCATCTTCCACAAAGACAACATCACCGCTAACCAGAATGTGTTTATTATGTGGATGATACAGACGATAGCCTTTACTTTCAGAATTGTACCCAACAAAAATACATTTTACTGCCTTATCATCCAATTTTCTGCGATGTTGTTCAGACACTAGTGCATATGCCAAACAACCAAAAACACGCAGATGAGCAACAGATGGCTTGCGGTCATACCAAGCCTCATATGGAGTGATAGACTGCAACGCTTTAGTGGGACACCTGTTCAGTACATATGCTACACACATGATAGCCTCAAGCCAGAAACTATGTGGTAAAGCCTGACTTTTGACCATGCACCTCGCCATCTCCATGAGTGACCTGTTCTTTCGTTCAGCAACTCCATTCTGTTGAGGTGTGTACAGCATTGTACACTGGTGTTTTATCCCACGTTCAGCCAGAAATGCATTAAAATCAGAAGACATATATTCCCCCCCTCGATCAGAACGGAGGGTGTCCATTTTACATGCTGACAGATTTTCAGCCAAAACCAGAAACTGTTTAAAGCACATGAACACTTCAAACTTTGCTTTGAGTGGATATACCCATGCATGCCCGGAAAAATCATCAATGAAAGTCACGAAGTAAAGGTAATTTCCAAAAGAGGGTGTCTCCATAGGACCACACACATCACTATGTACAAGCTGCAATTTCTGTGTAGCCCGAACTGAACCATCTTTTGGAAAGGAAGAACGCTGCATTTTGCCCAAAATACAGCCTTCACAAACATGTTTTCCATGTGCCTCAAGTTTGGGCAAAGAGGACACCATTTTAGATTTCTGCAGGCGTAGCAAACTAGCAAAATTCAGATGACCAAAGCATGCATGCGAAAGCTTTGCATCTCACATAGGCTGAGAATCATTTACTGCACATGCTAAATCATTTTCAGATCTTTCATAGTCTATGAACTTATACAGCCCACGACAAAAAATGCCAGAAGCAATAATCACATCGCCATTTGACAGATCATGAACTGTACACCTGTCATCAACAAATTTCACAACCAAGCCAATCTTGGCTAATGCAAAAACTAATAACAGGTTCTTTTTTTATCCCTAGCACAAATAAAGCATCTGACAAAGTGAAAGAACTACCATCAGCAGTAGTCAAAATGATCTTACCAACTCCCATAACAGGATAAGAGGAGTTGTTGGCGCATGTAATAGTATTCCTTGTAGGGGCACGCTCGAGTGAAGAGAAGAAACTATGTTGTGAGGTAATATGTTTGGTCGCCCCACTGTCAAAATACTGGCAAACATCTGAGTCTACTGCAGACATGCACTGCTCATTCAAGATAACAGGTTCTTTTTTTATCCCTAGCACAAATAAAGCATCTGACAAAGTGAAAGAACTACCATCAGCAGTAGTCAAAATGATCTTACCAACTCCCATAACAGGATAAGAGGAGTTGTTGGCGCATGTAATAGTATTCCTTGTAGGGGCACGCTCGAGTGAAGAGAAGAAACTATGCTGTGAGGTAATATGTTTGGTCGCCCCACTGTCAAAATACTGGCAAACATCTGAGTCTACTGCAGACATGCACTGCTCATTCAAGATGGGTCAAAACTGCAGACAGTAGTAAATGCCCATTCTTCTTCCTACACAAGATTTGCAGACTTTATTTTTGGTGTAGAGGCCTCTGCAACAACCATTCCAGCCTCTTTCTTCTTTGCCTCTTTAGCAGCCAGTTTTGGACAGTTCTTTATGATATGATCATTCCCTTTACAGTACTTACAAAACAATTTCTGCTTTTCTGATTTCTTCTCATCTTTATCTTCCTTCTTTGAATATGCAGAATTAGAAGATTTCTGCTTACTAGTTGAAGAGCTCCATTTTCCTTTGCCCTTCTGACTAGCCAGGAAAGCTTGATCTGCAACTCGCATAATGGACCTGTTTTGCCTGGGCTGATCTTCCTACAACAGAACAGAGACTAACTCCTCAAATGATAAGGCATTTGGATTGCCTTTCATCATCAACCGAAGAGTAGAAGCAAAACTCTTATATGAATCAGGAAGACCATTCAGAACGGTCTGCACAAGTGAGCTATCTAGTATAACCTCATCAACAGAAATCAATTGTTCCTTCAAGTCTGAAACTATCCATTGAATCACCTTCATTCATGTGCTCACTCTCCAATTGTTTTTGGAGGTAAGCAACACGAGCCTCATTCCTAGCTTGGTACAATGTGGTAAGTGTATCCCAAGCATCCTTAGCTGTTCTGCAAGAGCAAATATGAGGAATAATGGTATGTTTGACAGACAAAGCTATCAATACATGTGCCTGGGCATCTCTGCCATCCCAACGAATCTACTCTATAGTAGGTGCAACAGAAACAGCAGCACGAACAGGAATCTGCACAATATCATCTTCGACACCATCTTCATCAGCTCCAGCACGTATATTTGTGTACCTGTAGTTGCAGGTGTAACAGGACGTCTTTCAACACCCTGCACAATGTTCCACAGTCCTTTTGCAACCAATACATGTCGCATCATATAAGCCCATAATGGGTAGTTGGTACCATCCAACTTATCCTCAACATCCAACATGCGGAATACATCACTACTTTCAGCCATGGCCGGTGGCTAAAATACCTTGATGCAGAAAAAATATTGTATCTCAAAAAGTTGAACGGAACTACCCAGACAAGTTCTGCTAAACCTGTAGCAGACTTCGAGACGCTTATACTGGCGAACAAAAACAGGTATATACCTTTGGCACAAAAAGACAAAATAGCCTGCACAAGCACTAGGATAGTGTGTTCCGAGGTCGAAACGAGCTTAGATCGCGATTTCGGCACCACAGAGCGAAGATGTTTTGATCTTGGAAACACCTTGAGTATGCTCACCAAAATTCGTACGATTCTGAGACTGCAAACAAAGGAGTATCGACGATGCCCTAGATGAAGCGAGGACCGGCTATGATACCAATTGTTGGAGTTAGACGTCTGCGGAAGCACGCAAACAGCACAAGGAAGAAGAAGAAGCTTGGAGCACAAAACACACAATACTGAATGTATTACTAGAGAATGTACAAAGATAAGTAGCCCATTAAGGCAATAGGTGTATATACAAGCCTGGGGAAAAAAACCTCCTAGAGAGGGAAAAAAGTGCCCCGGCGGTCCTAGTGTGTTCACACACATCACTACCTAAATATATCAACAATATAGTTAAAGGAAAGCACCTTCCTGATAAGTTTTGGATGGAAGTAGTCATGCATTGTTGGGAAGAAAAGAGGAGTGAATGCCAGGGAGCGATGTGGCATACACAATTGGATGAGGCCGTGCACGTGTGTGTGTGTGTGTGCATTGTCCCTATCCGACGAGTGACACTGCATGTTGGGTGCCTCGTCCTATGGTCAATCATCAAATGCGATGGGCCCGTACTTCGAAAAGGAAGGGAAAAGAACTTGGTCGCATGGGATGAAGGATCATGAATGTCGTGGTGGATGCACAAGAACTGGAAAGGGAAGTACAATAATCTAAATAAAAACACTGAACTCAAGAGTGTTAGATAAAAAAAATATGCTCAATAATTGTGACCAATCTACAAATGGATGTCATCGTGTGACTGTGGATAATACAAATCGGATAATAAAATATTCTTCCACAGTGCGGATCAGGTAAAAACTAGATGGTCTTCTTGGCCACAATGCAAAAAGATGCCACTTCTCTTCCTTTACTTCACTTTGATTTCCATCTTCACTTTCTTCACTTCAAAACCTCCAAGTGCTTTTCTTCACTTCGGTTAATGTCTTGAGTAATATCTGAAAATCAATGATGGGGTTCTCTTCACTTCTCTTGAACACGTTCTCTTCAAATCATGAGCTCATCTGAAAAATCAATGGGGAAAAAAATATCAATTGAAATTCATGAAAATACACTTAGGAAAAAATTATCCTCTTTTCATTGAATCATTTTTCTTTTTAATGTTGATTAGATTAATGGATAATTAAACCAGAATGACTTCACGCAAAATTAAGACAATAAAAAAGAAAACCCAAAATCTCTCTTCTCTCTATATCAGAAGCAAAATCGCTTTTAATATGATCCATGATTACCCCATCTTCCTTGCACACCCTGTAACTACTATATACAACCCATACACAATCTTTCAGCTTCATTCCATTCTTTATTTTGATATTCTTGAAGTTGAGAGCCTTGCCAATGCTGACAATAATGATCGGCTCAGCAATTGAAACAGATGATATCTTAGTGTCATCAATATCCAACACCATGTTGTTTCCACACCCATCATATGTGAGCACATCATATGTAGTTTCGGAAATGAGATCCAAAACACCTGCATCAGTGATTACTGTTTGTTGATCTAAAAAGCTGAAATTAATTTGAAATTTTTAAAGCACGTTGAAATCCCTCTTTCTATTTACAATAAACTTGGCTGGCGTTTGAAATGATATTTTTTAGTGCCTTTATTCTTCACTAGTCCTAACCACTGAAATCTTCACCATAGGCTCTAGTCACAAACTTGATGCCAATAATTCAAGTACTTCATGACCAAAATATAGCCTGTCGATCCTAAGATACTAAGCCGCGTGCTTTAAAACTTTAAACTCCATGATTAAATACGAAGTCTCTAACTAAGGCCCTCAATTCACTATATGTCATCTACTACTAAAATAAAGGTATCATCAATCCTGCACGTGAAGAAAAAAAACCCTCCTAATCATCTCTCTCTCTCTCTCTCTGTGTGTCCCCGTTACCGACGTCCATCTCTATGCACCACTGCTGTGTTGCCGACCTCTCTCTCTCTCTCTCTCTCTCTCTCTCTCTCTCTCTAGAAAAGGCTTAGCAAGACATCGATAGGAAGTACAAAGCATATGAGTGGGATCGCAATAAGGAGTTCATAGTCAATTGCAGTTCTAAGGCCTGTGTACCAAGGAACTTATCCCTAGCAGAATTCAGAGCCAAGCTACATCACATCTCTCCCTCTCTCGACCAATTATCCAAAGAGAGATGCCATGAACAGCAGAAAATATTCCTACATATAATGTGTAGACGGGGGGACATGTTAAGCAACAAAAAAGATTATACAGAGAATGAAAGTCAAAAGCATAATAGAAACAACTCTCTTTCTCTCAAAAAAAAAAAATCATAAAGTACAAGGAAAAGAAAGAAGAAGAAATTACCTGAAAGATCACTGGGAAAACCAAGTGATCAATCACGGTCTCTTTTATAGAATTATGGGTTTCCAAGTTTCCAAATTTGGATGATTCTCTAGAATTTTCCAAGATTCTTCTCTTTCTCTTCTTTTCTAACTTAGGAGTTTCTTGTTGGAGTTTGAGGTTTGCGGAAGCACGAGAACAACACAAGGAAGAAGTAGAAGCTTAGAGCACAACACACAATACTAAATGTATCACCACTAGAATGTACAAAGATAAGTAACCCGTTAGGGCAATAGGCATATATACAAGCTAGGAGAAAAAAACCTCCAAAAGAGCGAAAAAAGTGCCCCGATAGTCCTACTGTGTTCACACACATCACTACCTAAATATATCAACAAAGCCCCCTAGGAGTGATGCAGTGAATAAGGAGCTAGCACTCATGTATAAGGAAGTACCAAGATATGTGGAATCAATCCACAAAAGGAATTAAGCCCAAAGCTTTGCAGAAAGCTTCAAACTTCTCCCTAGGCAAAGCCTTCGTGAAAAGGTCTGCAATGTTCTCCTATGTGGGCACATATGCCAAGCTGATCTCTTTAGCAAAGAACCTCTCCCTGACATAATGATAATGCACCTCAATGTGCTTAGTGCAAACATGGAACACGGGGTTCCTCGCAACTGCCAATGCACTCTGACTATCAGAGAAGATGGTGGTGGCTAAAGACTGACCAACACCCAAATCAGCCATAAGGCGTCTGAGACACACACACTGAACAGTCGCTCTGAAAGTTGCCCTATACTCAGCCTCACAATTGGACGTGGCCACAGTAGGATGCTTCTTGCTCAATGAAAATATACATGAGCTACCAAGCATAAAGCAAAATCCACTAGTGGACATTCGACTGTCATAGTAGCCAGCCCAATCAGAGTCAGAAAAAGCATGCGAATCTGTCAGTACTGATCCCCCCTTGGGATAAAACAATCCAAGTAGACAAGTACCACTTAAGTAGCGAAAGATGCACTTAACTTCCTGCCAATGCTTGACACCTGGGCAATGCATAAATTTGCTCATCTATGAGATAGCAAACTGAATATTCTGCAGAGTAATGCATAAGTAAATCAAGCATCCAACATCCTGCTGATAGAGAACAACATCAAATGCATGTCCAGCATTATGAAGACTCAATCGTAAACCTGTCTCCATAGGAGTGGCAATGGTTTTACAATATTCAAGGCCAAAACACTACAACAATGTGTCAATATATTTTGTTTGACACAAAGCTATTGTGCCATCAGCTTGCATAAACTAAATGCCCAAATAATGATGCAAATGCCCCAAATGTGACATTTCAAACGAGGCATGCAAATCAGCCTTAAAATCAGCAATATGCTTGTCATGAAGGACAGTGAGCAACATGTCATCAACATACACAATAATGATCAGAAGCATATCATTGGCATGCTCAACATATAAGGTGCTTTCAGTTGTTCTCAAAGCCATGTGCAAACAGATAGGCATGTATCTTTCATACCAAGCATGTGGTGCTTGCTTCAAACCATATTATGCCTTCTTCAACCTGCACATTTGGTTTTCATGCCCTTTCTACACAAAGCCATGGGGCTGAAAAACATACACTTCTTCATGCAAGTCACCATTTAGAAATGCAACTTTAATGTCCAACTCATGTACATTCCAACCATGATGAGTTGCAAGTGCACAGATGCGATGAACAGTAGTCATTTGGCATGTAGGTCCAAAGGTTATATCAAAATCAATGCCTCTTTCTTGCGCATAACCCTTTGCAACAAGCCTAGCCTTATACTTGTCAACTTTTCCATTAGGCTTACACTTCAGCTTGTATACCCGCTTAGTGCCAATGGCCATCTTGCCAGGAAGAAAGTCACATAAAGAATAGGTACCATTTTTCATGATAGCATCATATTTTGATTGCATAACGACCATCCAATTTTTAGAATTTTGTACTTTATCAAAAGAAACAGAATCATTCTCATTACAGAGACTAGAGGCTACCATAGCATAGCAACCTCATGCAAAAGAAGCACTATGAGAGCCAAAACGAGTACAATATGCTGAGGTGAATCTAATTTGTTGTCACGCAAGGTCTGCACTAGCCATTTTGGCATAGTTTTTGCCTCCTCAATATCAGTTCTCTCATCAATAAGTGTGTCATGTAAATCTACATAAAAAATGGAATGATCTACATCATCACATGAAACTTGTAAAGGCTAAAACGTTGTCTCATTTGGATCAGCATTAGACTGTCCACGTGTAAAGAGAGGCAGCAAGGTGTCATACATGTCTGCCAATAGATGTGTCCTTAATACATGAAAGTAATGGTTGAATAATATCTTCAACAAAAACAACATCACGGCTAACCAGAATGCATTTAGTTTGTTGATGATATAGAAGACAACCTTTACTTTTAGAACTATACCCAACAAAAATACATTTCACTACTTTATCATCTAATTTTTTGCGTTGTTGTTCAGGCACTATGCATATGTCAAACAACCAAAAACATGTAGATGAGCAAGAGATGGCTTGTGACCATGCCAAGCCTCATATGGAGTGATAGACCGTAGTGCTTTAGTGGGACACCTATTCAGTACATATGTTGCACACATAACAACCTCAAGCTAGAAACTATGTGGTAAAGCCTGACTCTTGACCATACACCTTTCCATCTCCTTGAGTGATCTATTCTTGTGTTTAGCAAATCCATTCTATTGAGGTGTATATGGCACTGTACATTGGTGTTTTATCCCATGTTCAACCAGAAATGCATTAAAATTAAAAGACATATATTCTCCCCCCATCAGAACAAAGGGTGCCCATTTTACATGCTGAGAGATTTTTAACCAAAACCAAAAGCTATTTGAAGCGCATAAACACTTTGGACTTTGCCTTCAATGGATAAACCCATGGATTTCTAGAAAAATCATTGATGAAAGTCATGAAGTAAAGATAATTTCCAAAAGAGGGTATCTACATAGGAACGCAGACATCACTGTGAACAAGCTGCAATTTCTGAGTAGTTCAAATTGAACCATCTTTTTGGAACGAAGAATGCTACATTTTTCCCAAAATACATGCTTGACAAACATGTTTACCAGGTGCCTCAAGTTTGGGCAGAGAGGACACCATTTCATATTTCTATAGGCATAGCAAACTAACCAAATTCAAATGAACAAAGCATGCATGCCACAACTTTGCATTTGACATAGCCTAAGAATCATGTGGTGTACATGCCAAATCATTCATAGATTTTTCATAGTCTATGATCTTATACATCCCATGACATAAAATCCCACAGGCAATAATCACATCACCATTTGACAGATCATGAATTGTACATCTGTCATCAATAAATTTCACAACCAAGCCAATTTTGGCTAAAGTTAAAACTGATAACAAATTCTTCTTGCTCCCTGGCACAAATAAGCATCCAACAATGTAGAAGAACTACCATCAACAGTAGTTAGAATGATCTTACCGACTCCCATGATAAGATAAGAGGAGTTGTTGGTGCATGTGACAGTATTCCCTATAGGGGTAGGCTTGAGTGAAGTGAAGAAACTGTGCAGCAAGGTAATATGTTTGGTTGCCCCACAATCAAAGTACAAAACATTTGAGTCTACTACAGACATACAGCGTTCAAGAGATGGGTCAAAACTACAAGTAGTAGTAAACGCCAGCACTAGATTAGCAAACTCTGTTTTTTGTGTAGAGGCCTCTACAACAACCATTCTAGCCTCTTTTTTCTTTGCCTCTTTTGCAATCAATTTTGGACAATTCTTTATGAAATGATCATTTGCTTTACAGTACTTGCCAAAACAATTTTTGCTTTTCTATTTTCTTTTGTTCTCTATCACCCTTCTTTGATTGTGCAAAATTAGCTGATTTTTGCTTACTAATAGAAGAGCTCCATTTACCTTTGCCCTTCTGACTAGCCAGGAAAGCTTGATCTACAACACACATAATGGACCTTTTTTGCCTAGACTGGTCTTCCTGCAATAGAACAGAGACTAACCCTCAAATGTCAAGGCATTTGGATTGCCTTTCATCATCAAACAAAGAGTAGAAGCAAAACTTTGGTATGAATTAGGAAGACCATTCAGAACAATCTGCAAAAGTGAATTGTCAGGCAAGACTTCATCAGTAGAAATCAACTATTCCTTCAAATCTTTGATCTTTGTCAAAAAATTGTCCATGGAATCTCCTTCATTCATGTGCTCACTCTCCAAATATTTTCAGAGGTGAGATATACGAGCCTCATTCCTTGCCTGACATAAAGTGGTAAGTGTATCCCAAGCATCCTTAGCTATTCTACAAGAGCAAATGTGAGGAATAATGGCACATTTGATAGACAAGGCTATCAATGCATGTGCCTGAGCATCTTTGCCATCCCAAGGAATTCGCTTTGGAGTAGGCACAACAAAGATCACAACATGAACAGGAATTTGCAGAATATCACCATCTTCGATGCCATCTGCATCTGCTTTAGTACCTGTATTTGTAGGTGTAATAGGAAGTTTTTCAACACCCTGCACAATATTCCACAATCCTTTTGCGAACAATACATGATACATCATATAAACCCATAATGGGTAATTTGTACCATCCAACTTATCCTCAACAGCCAACATACAAAATAAATCACTACTTTCAGCCATGGCCACTGACTAAAATACCATGATGTAGAAAATTGAATGTATCTCAAAAAGTTGAATAGAACTAGCCTGTCTAGTTCTGCTAGACCTGTAGCAGACTTCGGGATGCTTATACTAGCAAACCAAAACCTATATATATCTTTGGCACAAAAAGATAAAATACCCTGCACAAGCACTAAGATAGTGCATTCGAAGGCCGAAACGAGTTCAGATTGCAGTTTTGGCACACCAAATTTGATGAGATTCTCTAGATGAAGCGGAGACCTGCTTTGATACCAATTGTTGGAGTTTGAGGTCTGTGGAAGCACGTGAACATCACAAGGAAGAAGAAGAAGCTTGGAGCACAACACATAATACTCAATGTATTACCACTAGAAGCTTGAATCATTGACACCACTAGAGTGGTGTCAATGATTCTCTAGATGAAGCCGAGACCTGCTTTGATACCAATTGTTGGAGTTTGAGGTCTGTGGAAGCACGTGAACATCACAAGGAAGAAGAAGAAGCTTGGAGCACAACACATAATACTCAATGTATTACCACTAGAATGTACAAAGATAAGTAACATGTTAGAGCAATAGGTGTACATACAAGCGGGGAGAAAAAACCTCCTAAAGAGGGAAGATGTTGCTCGGATGGTCCTAGTGTGTTCACGCACATCACTACCTAAATGTATCAACATTTCTTTTTTCTAATTTTGGAAAATCCCATTCTATTTTTGCTTTTGCTTTTTTTTATTTTTACTTTTCTCTTTCTATTTTTATTTCTTTTTCTTTTCCTTTTTATTTTCGATTAAGGTTTTTTATTTTGGTTTCACACTTATATACAAAAGGTTTTGATTTAATAAGGCTTTAGGGATCAAATCAAGACATTTTAGGCAATATTTTTTAGGGTTTTCTTATGGCAACAATCATCAACCCACAATCAAAGGTCATGTAAATACATTGTGACTCAAATCCCTAGGTTTTTAAGGGTTCAAAACAAGTTTCCATGGGTTAGAAATTAGGGTCTTAGGGATTTTCAAGGGTTAGAACTGAGTTTTAAGGGTTAATTGCATGTTTTCTAGGGTTTTCAAGGATTATAAAAAATACATGGGTTTCTAAAGAATAAAGCTAGGTTTCAGAGGTTAAAACTTAGGGTTTCAACGGTTTCAAGTTAGGTTAATGAGCTTTGTACAAATATATAAGTCTAATGTACAAAAATGAAATGGTTTCTCATCACATAAATAATCAAATCAATCAAAACTTGAATAGTTTATAACTATTATCATCTTCTTGCACTCAAAACATCATATCATAAAGAGATAAATCTTAAAAATTTTCTTGATGCACACTCCCTGAGGGATTTCATCCAGACATCTGCCCCCACTAAACCTGCACATCATCCTGATGGGCCAACCTACAAAATAAAACAAAAGCATATCAATATTCTTTGGAAAAATCTTTTTATTGAAATGTGATCTTATATGTTTCATGAAAATTTATGAGGATTAGTACAAATTTAAAAAAATAAAGTAGATGCAAGCTTCACACATGCCTTATTATGTTTTTGCTTCCATAATTAGATAAGCAATCATATGAATAAATTATAGGCTTCGTAGGTCTTTCATTCATTCAACCCATTCAGATCTAGTAGCTTATCCTAAGTACTAGCATATACTAAGCTCTACTAACTCAGATTGTAGAATTATATTTTCTTTCCCCTATTTATCGCCTTTTGTCCAACTGTTCATCAGATCTTATTCTCTTCTTTAATTTTTTATTTTTCTTTTTCTTTTTCTTTTTCTTTTCTTTTCTTTTACACTTCATCCTAGCTCAACACTTTTTCTTTTTATCTTTACTTTCACAAGTCGGCCTATGCCAAAATCGGGTGCGACCCATGGACTTGTCTGCCCAGCCAAGTTTACCCCATCTGTCTGCCGATCCGACATAGTGCATGACACACAACGTCAACCCTACATGAAATCGATGTCGGCCAAGAACATCAGTGGACCGGCCATGAATTATCAACAAGAATAATGGACTTGGAACGATTAGGAGAAACCAGGCTGAAAGCAGCAGTAGGCATATACACAGCAAAGAAACGACAGAAAGCATATTTCGATGCACATGTGAAAGATAAAGACTTAAAAGAAGGAGATTTAGTCCTAGTATATACGCTGAAACAACACACACGCAAGTTAGAAAAGCGAGGTTACGGACCTATGATCATTAACAGACTCTCCACAAGTGGAGCAGTACAATTAGCCACCTTAGAAGGAGACATAATGCCTAATTACATTAGTGGTTGTAGAGTCAAGTTATATCAGGAACCTCTTATTGAGGATATGCTTAGACGACTCACGTTGGCAAAGAAGCATAAGGAGGAAGAAAATAGAATACGAGCTGAAGCTCAGGCAGAAGCTATAGAACGCATTAAGCGCATGAAGCTAAGAAGACAAGGACTAGGGAGAGAACATTATAACCAGCTGGAAACAACACCCAAATATCCCATGGCCATGTGTCAAGCGAAGTCAAGTACCCATCCTAGCATAGTGGATCGGAGACCATTCATTACAGTCAGGCTAGAGCACAAGAGCTCAGGGCTTTAATTGACTCAGGTGCTACGACTAGTGCGATTAGATGGTCCCACTATAAGGACTCACGAATAGAAATGTGGCCAATTGAGGCATACCTCATAGGGCTAGGAGGCCTAGAAACCCCTTGCATGGGTGAGGTGGACCTTCCTATCTTCATACATGATGTGACCATGACAGCGAAGCTACTAGTGTGCCATGATGAGGACTTGATAGAACCCCTAATCCTTGGCCAAGATTGGCTATACGATCACTCAATGGACCTAAATCTTAGGCAAGGCTCCTTGCAGATTGGAACCTTAGATCAGAAGCGAGTGATACCGCTTGACTTCCCTAACGGCAATCCGCCTGAAGTACGCAACCCTAGACCCTATGAAATGCATGTGAATCGACCCACACCCACATAGATTTGGGTACCCAAACAATGTATCATAGCTCAACCCCTAAGCCATGTAATATATACCCCTCAGAAATCTCTTCACCCCTCCATACCACCACATCCGATATCACTTTTTGTCCCTCAGCAGAAACATTCCACCCGTTCAAAAACTCTTAGGAAATGGATACCGAAACGTATCCAGATGCTTCCTCTTGTAACGATGTCTAACATTACTCCCACCCCGACTAAACAAGACCCTTGTAATAATTCAGCCACACCTAAACCTTGTACAAATCCACACACGATAACCCAACATCACTTGTATTAACATCTCATCAAGAAATGTATGCATCATCTGAAGCATGTAGGTGTCTAGAGACCTGCATTAGTTTTGCAACAATCATTCCATAAACCACATCACAACACTCAGCTACACGGGTTACACATCGGTTATGGAAAGGGATTGCGGTCTCACTTTAATGGGATCATGATTAATTTCCATACTAATGTGTTAATCTTTTGTAGCAAATCTACTACACACTCACGTCATTCATCATGCAGGTAGAAGGACCATCTGAAGCTGGCCCCAGTGTACCCATGGCCGATATTGGCGAACTACTCGCGGAACCACATCCTACAGCTCAACCACCAGAATTTCAGAGATTTCCAAGACCTATGCCAATTGACGATCCTCCTAGGGGATATACTGAGAAAATTCATCGCAACTCTCACTAGTTTCAAGGATTAGCAGGCCCATTGGCGGATGCAAATTTCCTTTTTGAGGCCAATTTGACTTTTGATGCCCGCATGTGGCACAAGTACCAGCTTTTTTCAAGAGAGTTTGAAGCATTACGGAACACAGAAGATTTAAAGCATGTTTGGGCGAGAGCAAGCTTCACTGAATACTTTAGTGATCCTTTGCCTAAACCAGATTTCTACCGATGCTACTATCTAATAACCACTTTAACAACTTCGAAGAACAAGGATCTACGAGGCACATTCATTTTTTCATCCTTGGTAAATGATCTGCCCTTTAAGAAATTTTATCTTTTCAAAGATTTGATTAGAGCTTCAATCAAGATACATGGAACGCACACGCCTACAGAGCGAGAAAGGCTGATTCCAGAGCATATGAAACGTGGAGATGTCATCAAGTGGGAAGATATTTTAGCGATCACACCTGAGCTCTCTAAACCATTGAGGATATGCATGCAGAATTTTGCTTTCCCCGCTCAGGACCGATTCACAATGCCCCACAAATGCATCTGGTTTGGTTTATATCTAGCGTGTATTGGACCTCAGATAGTTGATCTTGCTAGCTGGATCATTGATCAGCTATACTTAGCACAACATCATTGGGAGAGGAAAAAGATAATCCATGGATGTTGTTGGAAGTGAGGTAGGCCCTTAGGCTCATGTCACAGGTCCATGGTTCCATAGTTCCAGTCATGTACAACATTAATTCCAGCAATCTTCCATATTGACAAAACATGAACATACCACAACTTAATCATACAAATGATGAGATAAAGATAGAGAAAGAATAGACGTCATGTGTAAGGTGTTATGTAAGCCATCGCTTACTCATAATATCATATATACCAATGTTCAATGTACAAGGTGGGAGCAAAACTCTCAACCACTCTATGTGATGAGAAATAGATGAATGAGTGAATGTACAATGTAACAAACATATTCAGATGTGTGGGCAGTAATCATGAGATGTGTGACCTTATAGGTTATAGAAGAGTGAATATGAGTGACTGAAAGAGGAAGGATCAGTGTGAAACTGATAGTCAACAAACCCTCATCTGAACTTAGGCTAAGGAAGACCCTAAGTCAAATACGTGTGTGAAAAGATCACATACTTATAAAGTAGCATAGAATGCTAACAAGTTTGCTGCAGGAAATCCTCAAACTCATGTGAACACACCTTCTCAAACACCTCATCAAAATATGCATAAAGCATATACGTACTGTTTCTCTTGTACCTATGCAGAATAGGACTCCTTCTGATATGAACGCCACGGCCTCCATAAACTTCAAGTAGTACCTGTGTGCATAAAGAGAATATGTACCTGAATACTTAACATAAGATGTAAATCTTATGTTAACCACCATCCAATGTCTTTGAAGTAGCCCGACATCTTCTTATAGAAGACAGTCTTCAACCTAATATCTTCCTATAGAAGATAATCTTCAAATACACCATGTAGATGGCCGATTCTCACCATCAAGCTACTAATGACTAAGTCTTCTTGCCATGAACAAGAGATAACCTCCTCTCCATGAGGTAGAGTGTGAGCACACCCTTCATCTTCTCCAAGAAGAACCATTAAGAAGAACTCCATAGCTGCTCCTCAACATGCTTCAAGTTAGCACCATGGCTGCCCCATGTGCTAGAAGAAACACTACCTCTATTGAGGTCCAAGCTCCAAGCTTGTGTTGAATACTAGGTGAAGGATACATACAAGTGAGCCAAGCACTTGTTTATATAGTATTCTTGTTCCCTTGAAAAGCAATAATAAAGCATAAAAACTTCTACGATCGCATACGAAAATCTCTCCGCCATCCATTGCATTTTTGGAAAAACATACGCGTTCGTTGTTCGTCGCTTTTGGTCCATTGTTTTATAAAAAACAAAAGCTTCTTTTCTTCTACGCGATGCTGGCAGCGGGGATCGAACACGCGTGGGCGCATTAGGAGTCAAATGGCTTAGCCACATCACCATTTTCTTTTGTTTGTACAAGAATTGACAAAAGCAGCTAAACATGCTGAGGCGTTTCCTTATACAAAGACTAGTAAAAGACTCTACATATCCGGTTGGCACCCGTCAGCTTTTGTTTGTAGAGGAATAGTTGCTGTATTCTCTGAGCAAGATTGAACTATTGACTGAACCAATAGATCATTGTTTGACTAATAAGAGATTGATTCCAACAGATGTTGCGCTCTCACACAAATTATTTATATGTGTTTGGCCTACAACTTACCAATCGAGCGTGCAATGACAAGCGAGGAGTTGAAAGCATTCAAAGGGACAACAAAGAAAGCTAGGAAGGCCAGCAAAGGATGAGCAGGAAAGCGCATGAGAGGAACCACTCCATGCCTACAAGTTCCGAAATCACCGTCACCGCAACCCTCTCCAGAACAATCTCCTACAGAAGCCACTCCAACGGTACAACCGATTTGCATACCGTTATCAAGACCGATTATAACGGAGGAAACTACCAGCATAGTCGCTCCTCAAGCAGCCACAGCCCCAGGTCCTCCCACCACTGCAGCAGAAGTTCCCACCGCTATTGGTGCGGAAGCATTTTCTTTTCCAATACCCAACATGGAAGCAGAGCCACTGGATACAACCTTTGATTTTTAAATGTCAGATGCCTTTTCAAATGAATTTCAGTTTTCTGAAGGCCAAATTTTCTCTCAGGAATACGAACGGCCAAGCTACCCGACCACTCCCCCGGATCAACAACAAGGACAAGTCTTCTCCAGCTCAGAAAACGAAAGAACAGAGACAGATGATGACGAGGGCGATGATGAAGCCAGCCAGGGCACGCATGACTCCCAAGAAAATGTGCAAACAGATGGACAAGGACAACACATCGACACCCAAGGTGACACCAGCACACATGAAGATGAAACAAGCAGCAGCATACACCTTGGCAATCAAAAAGTTATAACGCACCATGGAAAAAGTTTGGGCACGTAAGAAGTTATCTGAAGAAGAGAGCCAAGCACTCATAGAACAAGAACTTGTCTCAGGCGGTTTCAAAGAAGTATACATCAAAGGTTTCAGGGAACTTGTTAAATCAGTGGGATCTAACGAAGCATTAAGATATTTGCACCGGAAACCGTTACCGCAGTTTGACCCTCGCAGAGTTCGCTTACTAACCAAACCTGGTTAATACATTCGCGTATCGACAGGTGCCCAATCTTCAGAACAGGCCAGGGAAGCACGTCTCATCCTTGAAGGGTCATTGGTACCATTATTCACGGTCGCCGCACTTGACACCACGTCCCAATGACATGGACATCTCACCACTCACTGCACCAACAATCACCTCCACTATTGCAACATCATATTTAGGCACCGTGCATTTCTCCACTGTTACCACTGCATCCACTTCCCCTCCCTATTCCCCCTTCCCATTGCATCAACTCCCTTAAACACAACATTTGCATTCACCACACCATTAATATTATCACTTACTCCTTCAAATCTTTGATCTTTGTTAGAAAATTGTTTGTAGAATCACCTTCATTCATATGCTCACTCTCCAATTGTTTTCAAACGTAAGCAACATGAGCCTCATTCCTAGCCTGGTACAATGTGGTAAGTGTATCCCAAGCATCCTTAGCTATTCTACAAGAGTGAATGTGAGGAATAATGGCATGTTTGACAAACAAGGCTATCAATGCATGTGCCTGAGCATCTCTACCATCCCAACGAATTTGCTCTACAATAGATGCAATAGAAATCATAGCACAAACAGGAATCTGCAGAATATCACCATCTTCCACGCCATCTACATTAGCTTCAATACCTATATTTGTAGGTGTAATAGGGTTTTTCAACAGCGAGCACAATATTCCACAATCCTTTTGTGACCAATACATGATGCATCATATAAGCCCATAATAGGTAATTCGTACCATCCAACTTATCCTCAACAGCCAACATACAAAATACATCACTACTTTCAACCATGGCCACTGACTAAAATACCCTAATGTAGAAAAATGATTGTATCTAAAAAAGTTGAACAAAACTACCTTGATGAATTCTAATAAACTTGTAGCAAACTTTGAGACGCTTATACTGGCAAACCAAAACATGTATATATCTTTGGCACAAAAAGATGAAATAGCCTACAAAAGTGATGCGATAGTGCATTTGGAGGCCAAAATGAGCTCAGATCGTGATTTCAACACCACAAACTAAAGTAGTTTTGATCTCCTAATTAGCTTGAGTATGCTCAGCAAATTTTGTACGATTCTAAGACTATGTCTAGAGAGGTATCGATGACCCCTAGATGAAGCGATGGCCTGCTCTGATACCAATTGGTGGAGTTCGAGGTATGCAAAAGCACACGAACAGCACAAGGAAGAAGAAGAAGCTTGGATCACAACACATAAAGAAGTAACTCGTTAGGGTATAAGGTGTATATACAAGCCAAGGGGAAAAAATCTCCTAAAGAGGGAAAAAAGTGCCCCAGCAGTCATAGAGTGTTCACACACATCACTATCTAAATATATCAATAGCATCATCATAGGAGATGTATGCTATTGGATTCATAGGTGCTTAATAAGCCTAGTTGGCTTCTTTTCATCACTTGTTATATGCAATGAGCAATGTAGTGATATGCAGTGACACAATCAAGCAGTTTTATGGTTCATTAATCAATTCTTTGATATTGCTTTGAGGTTTAGACTCCATTTTATAGAGGAGAATTTGTCACATTTTTCAAAGAATTATTTTTGGCCCATGTTTAGGTTAAAACATTCCCTCATTTTCTTTTTTATGCAAGCATATCGATTTGCAAAGTATCAATTTGACAGTTTATCATCGATCATTTTTTTCATTTGCTCATTTTTTTGGGAAACTCTACCAAAAATTTCCCAAATAAAAACTTGACAATTAGTCATATTTTCAAAGTTTCAATGGTGTTTGGTCATCTCTGGTGGATCAATATTCTAGTCACTTATTCATCACTATGGCATCAAAGGTTTTAGGAACATCAGATGGATCAAGGTCTTGTGCAAGTGTCTCTACAAAGAGCTATAACCTGTAAGGAAAAGACCATTTTGACATCCATAAGTTTGATCGCACAAACTTCTCTCTATGGAAGAATCAAGTTTGTGATGTCCTGATACAGAGAAGATGGTGGACATCAAACGGTGATCATACAAAAGACCTATTTATATGGATGATGATGATCATTGGGAAGAGCTTGATTAGATGACATTGTCTATGATTCAATCTACACTTTGCATATAGTGTTTATCTGGACCATGAATAGCTTCTCATAATCATCTACACTTGTGGATGCATAGTTTTGTTGCCTTCTACGAGATATATGGCCCAAATGACCATGCCAAATACAAGCCATAGGTTGTTTAGTAACAGCTAAAAAGTGTTCTTTTTGTGATACAAATAAAGGATAAAGTGAGCCAACTTTGCTTCCTTTTGCAATAACCATATTGCCCTTTGATATGCGACAGGACTCAGCATAGAAGACCACCTTGTAACCAACATCATCAAATTGACCCACTGACATCAAACTACATGATAACGGAGGTACATGGCGTAAATTATGCATAGTAAATTTTGAACCATCAATGAAGTGCATAACCACATATCCAATCCCCACAACATCACACTGGTAAGAATCACCAAGTGTCACGGTACCAAGAGTCTTTGTTGCATGATTAGAGAACCATTATCTATGTGGTGTCACATGGAAAGAAGCACCCGAATCTAGCAACCAAGTGTGGGAAAGAGAATCAGCCATAAGAGCCTCAATTGGCACAGTACTATCAAGTTTCAACACATCAGCATCATCAGAAATAGCATTAATTTCTTCAATCTTCACGGTCGAAGTAGATGGTGCAGGTAACTATTTAACATGCCCATCAACATTCTGTCCTTTACCTTTAGCATTCTTTAATGCATACCATTCTTTCTTCATGTGTCCTTTCTTATGACAATAATAGCATTCGATATCCCTCTTCCTTGATTTACTTCTACTCTTATTCCATTGACCATTCTTTTCCTTGTTCTTGCTCCTGCCACGTTGTTGATTCTTTCCTCGGTAAGAATCACAAAAATTATATGCATCTCCACTCTTAGTGCCAACCATAGATTTTCTACGAATCTCCTCACTCAAGAGTGCTCCACATATGTCATTATAAACGAGTTTACCACTAGGTGCACTATTGCTAATAGTTGTGCAAAATGTATCCCATGATGATGGCAAGGTGCATAACAACAATACTGCTTTCATTTCATTATCCATATCCATTTTTTGAGCCTGTAACTGAGAGAATATAGCATCAAACTCATTTAGATGAGCAGCAGCACTATCTGTGTCCTTCATACGGTCATATAATTTTCTCATCAGATAGACTTTATTTGATGTCCTCTCTTTTTCATATGTATTGCATAACTTCTTCCAAAGCTCCTCTGCACTTTCATAGTCCAATACTGTAAAGTAAACATTATCTGCTAGGTGCAAGTGAATGGTAGACTTGGCCATTTCATCTAACTCATCCCAATCATCTTCATCCATGTCAACACACTTCTTTGAAATTCCATTTACTGGCTTCCATTGCCTCCTTTGAATCAGCACATCTTTAATCTGATTCTTCCATAGAGCAAAGTTTGTGCCATCAAATTTTCGAATCTCAAAATGGTCTTTGCCCTGTAAGTTATAGTTGCTCCTCGGAACACTGGCACTAGACCTTGATCCACTGGATGTGCCTAAGACCTCTGATGCCATGATGGTAGAGAACTAAATGGAATGATAATGGAGATAGAAGAGTCCGAATACCAACAAATAAGTGTATCAAGGAGTAAATCGACCACTGTATAATTGACAAAACCAAAAATTTGGAAAACTTTTGCCTCTGCAAAATGAGCGTATGACCAGGGTCAAAATATCATAAAACTACAAGTACTTATAAGTTTGCCTGCATAGTCAATCACTGACTCCACTACATATAATCAGTTACCCAATAGAAGCCAACTAGGCTTATCGAGCACCTATGAACAGCTATCATACATCTCCTATGGCGAGGCTGGGTAAGTCTTCCACCTGCATCACCAAAGAGACCCCGACATTTGGGTGTCTCCTAGTTAAGAAAACCTCACCACAACCCTCTTTATCAAATGTAAAAGGCTTTATGCAAAGAACGTAACCGCTATATCAATGACCACATGGACGTACATAAGCAATATCCACAAAAGCATACATGATGTGTATGTGCTCAATATATGGAGTAAAATGAAACTAAAAGGTTGAATGCACAGCCCAAAAACTAGCCAATAACACCTACAAGTGTATGTCAACTCTGATGTTTCTGGCTCAAAAAACCTGCATAAAATTGCAACAATTGCTCCCACCAAAACTAAAAACTTTCAAGAAACCTGTAGTTTTACGAGTGTGGCTGAAAAAACAGCCCCAAGGTTGATATTTATTGTTGGAGAAGTACAGAGAACACTCTTCTTGATGTTCTTGGATCTATGTGAAGAGAACTATGTGTGGAAGTACTCCAAAATGGCTCCAAAAGACACCCCAAAAATGCTTCAAAAATAGGCTTTGAAAGCAAAGAAT
This sequence comes from Ceratopteris richardii, assembly GCA_020310875.1. Taxonomy (NCBI): domain Eukaryota; kingdom Viridiplantae; phylum Streptophyta; class Polypodiopsida; order Polypodiales; family Pteridaceae; genus Ceratopteris; species Ceratopteris richardii. Next base: position 84,687,282 of record CM035426.1, read on the forward strand.
GAAGCTTTGAGGGACCAAGACATGCTCAAGGTAATGTCAACCTTAGTCTTTCCCCTTCTTCAGACACCACAAGAGTGTAGCTTAGTGGCAAGAGATAGCCACGGTTAAGCGAGCTCTAGGTGGAACAATATTGGGATGGGTGACCTCTCGGGAAGTACCAGGAACCTCAATATTCCTTGATCGTTGAGGTCCTCCCTCGCATGTAGCCAATGGTGACTTTGATGGCTCGGATGACAAGGTATGCCAAGGTCTATGCCTTGGTTGCCGCCTTAGTCGTAAGCCTTGGAGAAAGCCAAGGGGTTCTTGCTTCGCTCGCACAAAAGGAACGAAGTATTTCGATGGCGATGCACCATAGTGCGCTCTCCTTTTTGTGATCTCCACGACAATATCCTCGGAGTAGAAAACCGAGCTCCTACGATGGCACATGGTACTTTGCACAGAGACTGCAGAATACGCGGAAAAACACAGTACATAGGGAGCACGAAGATAGACTTCTTAGGTCTTACAAATGCGGTCGAACTTATAGTCTGTGACTGACCAATCCACTATATATTTTATTATAGAACATATACAAAGAAGTGTCTAGTGGCCATTTAGCCTTTCACATGGACACTAATGGTAACAGGTCTTGGTTATTATGTCATCTTCCACTTCCAAAGCCTCTACCTCTGCCACTTCCTCTGCCACTTCCTCTGCCATAGTAGAATACTTTCTCAAATCTAGGTTTTCCTTGGGAGTTTGATTCCTCACCAAGATTCTTTTCTTCAATAATCATGGACACCAGATCATCAAAATTTAGAATATTTTCCCTAGTCTAAATAGATGTTCTGAACTACTTAAATGCATCTAAACCACGAAGGCACAATTCCACCTTATCATCATCATCCCACATTCACACCAATAGATGCAAGTGACTCACATACGCTTTTGATTTTCAAGATGCAGTCACTTACGGCATGCCCTTTTTCTCTAATGTATGCAGCTCGTTCTTGAGTTGCAATTTTTGTGTCTTTGTATTGGTCTCATATAATATGACCAAATTGTTCCAAGCCTCCTTTGGAGTCCTGGCATCCTATATCTGCCCAATCATGTTATCCTATATGCTAACAAATAGCCAATACATTACCTTTCGTGCTCCTTAAATCCATTCCTCATATTCTCTTAAGATTTGCAGTCTGATTCCTCTCTGGTAATTGTGGAGCATTTTCGTTCTCTCCTTCAATGTACTTACAGTGGCCTTTTCGCATCACGAAATTCATCATTTTGAATCTCCAAGAATGGAAGTTGTTCTTCTCCAGTTTTTTGCTCATAAGCTGACTCATTCCATCAAATTTTACCATTTTTACAGCAATTCACAACACTACACAAACACTAGAAACAATACCTCTACTTGAATACTGTCACACTTTGACGTGACTGTTTGATCTTAGAAAAACATAGTTTTCATGTATCAACAGTACACCGAATAACTTGAAATTTTGGATCTGGAATATTTGAGTGTTGTCCAATAGAACGCAAGTTACAGTTTTGTAAATAGACCTGATTTTTTTGTGGGCCCCACCTTGTGAGCTTGAAATGGAGTTTGAGATGGCTCCGAAACTAAAATCTAAGAAAAAAATTTGATCATAAAGGGATACCAACCCAAAAATATTTTGAAGCCTTCCACTTCCATGCCAATTTTTGTAGCAATTTGAGGTTGTTTGTGAATCACGCTTTCTCCATGCCTTCTCACATACTCTTCATTGTCAGCCTTCTTGTAATAAAGTAAGTTTGTGATCTAAGGATCCAATTGGCTCAGACAGATCTAAAATCGGACTCAGTTTGGTCATGCATATGTGTGGCCAAAGATCTCAATTCTAGACTTACTGATAGGTCATTTACTCTTGTAACCAAGTAATCCACTTAGCCTAGTGGTTAAGACTTAAGGGTGTGAAGGAGGAGGTCTTGGGTTCAACTCTCATGGGATATATGGGGAGATTATTTTGCCCAAAGAACTCTAGAACCTTCTAGAAGCATCCACTTGAGTTAACTCTAGCTAACTAGGACACTTGGTGCACATGTAGTTACATGGCTGACACTTGGATGGTTAGTATCCACCTGCCAATTTGAAGCGAAATGTCTTATCCATTACACTGGAGCATTCGGTGATCTCTAATCTCTGATATTTTGCTTTTGATTCTGTGTAATTTCTGCTAATCCCGAGCCGAGATCTTGTCGTTTGACTATTCTCTAGAGTTTCCTGATATTCCCAACCATACTTGACTGCATATCTTTGGTGAGCAAAGCCGAAGAAAGCTAAAGTTTCGGGAAAAGTTTTAAGGAAGTGGAGTTGTGGAGTGAAGATCCGGAGGCCTAACTTTGTCATTATTCTAGCACTCTCAGCTAGAATCAAGTCGACCTCGATGGACCAAATCTCAGGGACAATTTCTTGTAATATTCTTGCATAGCTCTTTTGATTTTGTTGCACGCACCACTTGCATTAGGAATACTAAGTTAGTAAGTTTAATAACGCTCTATGTGCGATAGAGGGGACTTCTAGCCACGTCTTGCTTACGAGTACTACTAGTGCATCAATGTATGTTTCCATTCCTATGTTAGTAACATCCTCATTCATGACTAGACCACCAGTAGTTTCACATGCATTGCATTCATCTACACCTATGGTTTCAAATACTAGTCATGCGTCTGATGCATAAAAAATAGAATCGATGATTATAGCATTAGATGTTGAGGATAAAGGGGAAACAAACGCTACCTTAAACGAGGGGAAAGATATGGAAGGTAGGATGTTGCTAGTTGAGAAAAGACTTGTTGTCCAATATTCCGGATGAGGTTGCAGAACTCCGTCAATCTATTGATGGAATCCAAGATCACCTTAAGGCTATTCTGAACTTACTTCAGATGCCTAGGGCTATTAGTAAGGCTACTTTGGGTAGTCACACAGATACGATTGCAACTTCACCAATGTCTGTTAGGATGGAAAAGGATAAGGGATTATCCTCTCCCCATACATACATGTTTCCCCTAACAGGAAGTATGAGCCATCTTAGTTTTGTATCTTATACTCCCTTGTTTGCTAATTCGGTAGGGATAGCAGGAAGTCATAACTGCCCAGTGGATCTTTCCTTAGGAAAGGAGATCCGTTCTCCTTACTTCTCTGGAGAGGATAAGGATAGGAATAAAGATGCGGTTTTGACCTTCTTGGAGAAGTGGAATGATGTCCACGAACTTAAACATACCCCCGATCATGTGAGAGTAGTAGAAGCAAGCTTATCACTACGACCCAAGGCTTATACTTGGTGGATGAGTCTCTTTGAGACTCACAAGAAACCTACTACCTGGGTTGAATTTTCTCATCTTTTCAATAAAGAGTTTCTCCCCGAGAATGAGGAGGAACACAACTGGGAGGCGTGGGATAAAATTCAACAGAAAGGTAGACCATTATCAGTTTATATTTTAGAATACCAAGATGTTATTTTGAAATTAAAAAAAACTTAGATGACTTTCATCGTCTTCGCAGTTTTGTCAAAGGAATTAATCAGTGAATTTGAAATGAAGTCAAAAGACATGCACCTAAATCCCTGGAAGAGGCGATTAAGGTTGCCTAGATTTATGAGGATAACTCACATCTGGATGTCCCGCAAGAAAATAGTTATTCCCAGAGAATAACTTTAAGTGCAAGGGCAAAAGGGAAAGATCGAATGAAAGGGTGTCTAAAAAACCTCGTATTTTTAGACACATGCTTTCTCCAGAAGATCATATTAAAGCGCAAAAGGAAAATTTATGCTTTAAGTGTCTCAAGCTAGGACATCGTAGTCGTGTCTGTCCAATTGGAAGAGAAAGTAAGATCTCTTTGACTGAGAAGGGAAAGGGTAAGCAGCAAATACATCTTATTCAAACTTTGGACTTGGATACAAATTCAAGTGCACAAATAGTTGAACAAGTTCATCAGAATGAAGCAAGTACTTCTCAGAGGAAGTTTAAACACTATTCTCTCCAAGATAAATATTTGCTTTATAAAGGTAAGGTTTGTGTCCCAAGTATGCCAGACATACAAAATCAAGTACTTTTTGAATGCCATGATGCTCCAAGTGCAGGACATCCTGGTATTAACCGAACCTATGAATTAGTGAAGTGACATTTTTATTGGCCTAGTTTACATCGAGATGTGCAAAACTATGTATCCAAATGCCATAAATGTCAAGTCAATGAGTATGAATGACTTAAAGTTGGAGGATCGCTACATCCTTTGGAAATTCCAAAGGAAAGTGGGAAAGTATTTCCATGGATTTCATTTTTGGATTACCCCGCACTCAGAAAGGCTTTGATTCAGTCTGGGTTATAGTTGATCGATTGACTAAACTTGCTCAGTTTATTCCAATCAACACTACTTATAAGACTCCAAAACTTGCAAAAATATTTTTAAATCAACTTTATAGACTCTATGCTCTTCTAGTAGACATAGTTTCTGATAGAGATGCACAATTTACAAGTCATTTTTGGCGAGCAATCTTTAGTAAACTTGAAACTAAACTAACTTTAAGTACAACTGAACATCCCCAGACGGATGGACAGACGGAGAAAGTCAATCAGATTTTGGAAGACATACTCAGAGCTTATGTCACTTCCAAACAGACTGATTGGGAAGACTATCTTCCTTTAGCTGAGTTTGCCTATAACAATGCCAAGAATTCATCAATTAAATGTAGTCCATTCATGTTGGTGTATGGATTCCAGCCTAGGTCTCCATATGCAGTGGGACTTCAAAATGAATGAGTTCAAGCAACTCAAGAATTCCTTCAAGACATGAACTTCAAACTTAAGTTAGCTAAAGAAAACTTAAAGAAAGCTCAAGATCGTGCGAAGGCATATGCCGATCCGAAGCAAAGAGATGTTACTTTTTAGGTAAGCGATCAAGTTTATCTTCGTATTCCTGAAAGATTGGAAAAGTTCAAGACTGGTCAATGTGCCAAGTTGTTGCCTAGATATTGCGGTCCTTTTCCAATCACCAAGAAAGTTGGTTTGTGGGCTTATGAATTGCAACTTCCAGATGATAGTTGGATTCATTCAGTATTCCATGTTAGTCGACTTAGGAAGAGTCTGACAGATTTAGATAATCTGGTTGGAAAATAGGTTATACTTCCTATTCCAGTAAGTGAAACAGTTCCTCATGAACCTGAAAGCATACTTCGCACCCGAGATAAATGTACAAGAAGTCACTTGTACGAAGAGTGCTTAGTAAAATGGAAGGATGGAACTGAAGAAAACTCAACATGGGAAAAAGTTTCCACAATCCAACAACGTTTTCCAACTTTCAAGTTTCAAGTTGGTCCCAAATAAAGGAGGTTTTCTACTTTCAAGTTTTGAGTGGATAAACCGATCATGTTCTTCAAGATCTAGAATATGATAAGGTTTTCTACTTTCAAGTTCTAAGTTAGTAACCTAATTGAATGAATGCATGTTCTAAGTTTTAGAACATGAGGCTCAAGGGTTGCCTACAATATGTATAGCTCTAATTTTCGAGCACGAAAATATTTTCCAAGGGGGTAAGAATGTAATAAAGTAAGTCTATGATCTAAGGATCCGAGTGGCTCAGACAGATCTGAAATCGGACTCCAGTTGGTCATGTGTATGTGTGGCCAAAGATCTCAAGTCTAGACTTAACTGATAGGTCATTTACTCTTGTAACCAAGTAATCCACTTAGCCTAGTGGTTAAGACTCAAGGGTGTGAAGGAGGAGGTCTTGGGTTCAACCCCCATGGGGTACATGGGGAGAGTATTTTGCACAAAGAACTCTAGAACCTTCTAGAAGCATCCACCTGAGTTAACTTTGGCTAACTGGGACACTTGGTGCACATGTAGTTACATGGCTAACACTTGGATGGTTAGTATCCACCTGCCCATGTAGGCAGTCCCTTGGAGAGAGCTATATATAGAGGCATATGGTTGGGAGGAGATTCATTCATTCAAGAGCATTTCTTGTGGCTACGCTGTTGCACTTCTCCATGATCTCTTTACAACCACACTGGATCTAATAACATTTCATGAGGAAGGAGATAAGGAAGACAACTCACACCCACACTCTCACAATCAAAGAGGAGCATAAGCACATATTGAGGCAAGGAAGAATGATCTTCTTCTTCTTCTATTACATAAAATGAATGTACAAGAATGACCTGATACAAAAATACATCTAGTGCAAAATATAAAGAACAAAGCATAAGGAAAATCATAATGTTCGTGAATGAATGAGCTAGTAAGAAACAAATGTGTCATTACTCTCTATAGTTAAATGAAGTATCCATGACATATACCATCATGACCACTATACACGTCAAAGAAATGAAAAAGTGATATGTTTCATCCTCGATCATCACATGTTGAGCTTGATATCTCAACATACCTCATTTGAATGAAATATAGAATCATGGATATATATGATACATAGAACATATTGTAGGTCATAGATGTTAAATAAAGTAGGAGTTGCTCAAAAACCAACTTCACGACATGTTCATGTTGGTGGAAATTGGGATTTCAATAAGATCACAAAAGATTTTGAAAAGGTGGTTGCGAACCACAAGGATTAATAGAGCATAAATTCTAAAATCATTTAAAGAGAATTCAAAGATATGATAGAAGTTTCTACTCCAATTATGTAGTCTGCAATTGTGACCAATGGTACTTAAGTCTGTGGAAGTTGAAACTTGTATTCACCTATCCTTAAAAGGATATCAAGAGAGATCCAAAAGCATTATAATATGATTAGAATTAAGTTTTAAAATAGATTCCTTGAAAGACCTAGGGTAGCTATTTGAAAGCTTTGGATGAAGAAGGAATCCAAAAGTCAAGAATAATCTCTTGTCATTACAAGTTAGTAAAACAAGAACTAACTAGATCTTGAATATAATTCAAGGAACTTGGAATTCCTTGGTTTATTCCATCAAAAGGGTTTAGAGCTTCCAAAGACAAGTATAGAAAACATAAGATCATAAAATGATCTTGTTTTGGAAGCCCTAGAAACCTAAATAGAATAGAAAGCATAGAAGTAATTCCTTGACTTCAAATTCTAGAAAAAAAATGTGAGTAAAAGGTACTCTATAGTTAGATAAATCTTCTAGACTTTAAGATAAATATCTTCCACAAATCAATGTTGGATATAAATGGTAGTGTGGGACACTATACTTTAGATTCACATTAATGTAAGAATGATGGTATGGAACATCGGAGCTTGAGATGAGTACCATTATTTTTGGGAGTTAAGTAAAACATCATCCAATCGTTATAAAGATCAATGGATTGAGATACCAATACCGCACTATAATTCGGTAGATGGATGATGGTCTAACTTTCTCCAAAGAATCTTTTTGAGAATTCAGTTTATCTCATAAGAGATAAAGTTTTGAGTCTCATAAAGTTTTAGTATCTTAGAAGCTTGCATCGATTACATAGAATTTCAGTTCTTCCCTCTTGTTTCTTAGAACCTTAAACTTGACTCTGAAGAAATATTCGAGTCATTTCTCGACCAGGTTCAGTCGGATGAAATAGGTAACCGAACTAAAACATCATAGAGGTATGTTCTATATAGAATCCATTCGATATTAGAAGACATTTGAGTTTAAGAGAAATCATTCATCCATTGAGTATTGATTCAAGATCAATACTCATAGCAATGGATGAAGAAAGATCTAGTTCTTTAAAAGATTTTGAATAAACTCTTGAGGGGAAATATGAATTGTCTCTAGTTTTGACAATCACCAAAGACTTCAAGTCTTTGAGAAACCTTTACTAGTTAGCTAAACTTACTTGACCAAAAAAGTAAATGAAACACTTCTTTGTTGCATTCTACTTGGACTCTAAATCCAAAGTGGACACAATAGTCTTATAATTGGTAAAAGGATCAGTAGATGTTGGTTAAGAAGTGGAAGCATCTAAGTTAGATGTTTTGGCCAACCTTAATAATTTTTCTCATTATCAAAATTGAGGAGATTTTTCAAAATTTCAAACTAATCAGAAGTCCATATCTAGATCCATGCATAACAATGGATCTATATAGCAACTTAGTTGGAAATACTTAGAATCCACCTACTTCATATGCTTGTGCTATGGATTCTTAGTTTGCACATAGCAAAACATTGAAATAGGATGGGATGCTTTAATCTACCCTTATCATTCTTTTCATACTTTGCACTTGATTTAGTTTTTTATGTGCAAAGGTAAATGGTGTCTAGAATGATTTGGGTAGGGATTAGCCCACACATGGATTCCCCTCTATTCAGATCGACTCCATGATAGAACTCCTTCTGATAAAGAGGCAAATCAGAGACATGAAGATCATGATCGACGATACTAATCATGGGCTTGGGGAAAAACTCCACATAATATGCTTCTACACATTTTTGAGGATGAAAATGTCTTAAAGACAAGAAGAATGTTGTATAATTATAGGTCCAAGCAGCAAAAAACATGGGTTTTGAGGGTCCAAAGTCACTTGAGAACCCTTGGAGATTATTGAGAAACCCTTGGTAAAGTTTCTCCAAGACTATGCTTTGAACCCTTGATCTATTTTGATTATTTTTAAGCTCCCAATTAAATATTTTCAGCCTTAGCATTGATTTATCATGAGGTATGGGAACCTTAATATTGGAAAAAGCTTATTTTAGTGACATCTTGGGGTGTATGTGGGAGGAGAAGGTTCATTTGATTAAGTATCCATGTGAAACATGAACTTGTACGCATGACACCATGCACATGTTGGTTTCGATCGATAGATCCTCACCCACAAATTGTGAATCCGAAAAGATTAACTACATGCTCAAAGACAAGCATGATCAAGATGAAGACATGACATATGTACAAGCACATGCACACATGCACAAGCGCATGCACACACAAACACATGCACAAAAGCATGAAAGCAAACCTCACTCACAAGCAAGAGCCAAGAACTCCAACAAACTCACAATCGTTATTGAGAAGAGGAAATGAGGAAGGAACGAAGAAGAATCTTACAAATGAGGGCTAGTTCACCTTTATAGTCCTCTTTTAAAAAGTGACCCTCTCCACATTGTAATGTCTACCCTAGTTAAAAATAAATCCTAAACCCTCATTGGATGCCTGATTTGAGTGCAAAAATATCTGATAAAATTCTAGAGGATTTGAGAATCACTCCTCAAAGCTCACAAACTCCTTGGCTCTCACATATGTGGAGTAAGATACAAGTTCTGGGCTTGAACATGATTCTAGAAGGCATGTTTTCATATGTAAATGGCCAAATGGAGGGATGAATTTGGAAAGTTTGTGGTTGCCGCATAGATCCTTAGTCCTCTTTGACACATCCACTATGCTTCTTTACTTCCTTCTTCTCTTCATTTCTATTGTCAAAAGTACACCATGAGTTTCCACCTCCAATAGCATGCCTCAAAAATGTGCTCGAGGTTTACATAGTCAGCCTTGTAGTGTTATCATTTGTGGAATTATTGAAATTATTATATATTATTTTATTATGTTTTCCACATAAAAATGACTTGTTACATATCGAAACATCTGATGTTGGTCATATTATGCTTGAAAGATAGAAGAATTCAATGTGGTCTTTTTAATTACTAGAAAGTCAAGGACCATGAAGGTGTGTATTGGAGGACAAACATCCCTATGTGCATAGAAAAAACAAACATTCCATCCTAGGATACTTTAAAATAAGTGTAAAATCTCCTCATTTGGAATCTAGAGGATGCCTCAAACAACTTCATCTAAACATACTCCTTGATAGCCTGACTGAGTATTGATCAACTACACAAAAAATTCTATTTACTCCTCCAAATCATGTTTGCACTCATCTCTAAAATCATATCACTTAAACTAGACATATATGAACTTTCAAATGAGGCAAAAATCACTATAAATGGACATATGTCTATTTCTTTCCATTTCAACCACACTTTGATGCCTTTAAATTGTGGAAATTATCCTCCTTTGATCATGGATCATGTGGAAAGTGATACTTGGGGCATAATTACACACCATTGAGATTGAAATGCTTTTAAAATTCCAACATTTCCCCTTAAGATCAAGTCTTTTTCTCCATCATTTCATCCTATGTCCCTTATGTTGATTGCTTCCTTGAATCCTCCAAGCTTTGTACTTTCAAGAAGCTTTTTCATCGTCTACATGTACTTTAGTGTTCACATATGTAAGCCACCGGATTGGCATATTGTAATTTCACATTTTCCTATACCGCACGAACCAAAAGGTCATTGCAAAGTGATGTATCTGTTTATCAATCAATGAAAAGACATTGCAATGACGCTCCGGCAATGACGAACAGTATCGCCAGACTGTCTGTCTGGGCGATTACGTTCTGTGAAGTCATCGTAGTGCAGTATTTGTGAAGTTTGAGTATTGTCTTTCTTACCCTTGTTTAATTACATTATGTGATTAACACAGTAAGGTTCTGTTGTCGATATACGTCTGTGCGACGCTAATCAATAATTGCTACGTTACGCACTGTGAAAGGTATAAATGAGTATGAATAGTGAAACTGTATAAAGAAGGCGATACCGAAATATTAATGTAATGCTTAATTGATAAGTTAATTGGGAAAATCAAATTACAGGGCCTCTGATTTATCAGACCCCTACCACTCCCAAGAACCCGATAAAGAACTTAAAGTGCCTGTGACGTAAACGCATGTTTAACACTAGCACACTTTAACACTGGCGCCGTCTGTGGGAAGGTGGCAACAGTTGTGGAAAATCAGTAAGGTGAAGTTGTATAGAGGGCAAGTAGTGTCGAGGTGATATATGCCGGTTACTCGGTCTGGCGAGTCGTATCCGAAGTACAGGAGAGACCAATATCCCTGGACAGTACCAAATTTGCTAGGGACACCCCCAGGAGGCAGAAGCATAGACCGGTTAAGCCCAGTTGTCGAAGGAGCGGAGCCAGTTAGTAGTGACTCCGATACCATTCCGGTGACACATGCAGAAATTCCGGTGGATTTGGGTGTAATTTCGATGCAGTCTGGAGAGGGTACAGTAACTTCGGAGTGTACAGGGACGCAGTGTGCAATTGGGCCGACACCGTCAGGTGAAAGAATACCCTATTTTGGGGAAAGTTTGACAAATTCCGGTGATATTTCGGTACCAGTTTCGGGGAATTTACAGTTTTCCGATGACAGTGTGATATTCCCTAGTGAATCTTCACTGCGAACACCATTGTTTGGGGCAAACTTGCCTACTTGGGATATCAAAGTTGAGGATAGTCTCTTTGATTTGGAGATCTATAAGAGATTGAACGCTATTTTCAAGTCGGAAGGTGAGCAGTCTGACCATACAGACTCCGAAGGACCAGAAACACCCCCGCAGAATTCAGGAGACAGCCACATTACCACTACTAACACCATGAGTGGCCAACATCAGCAACAACTACCTCCACTTCGACCGGTTCCAATAGGGGTTACTTACACAAATTTTAGTGGGTTTCCAGGTGACGACCCTAATGCACATGTACGCACCTTTGAAATAAGCTATGCAGTGCTAAACCATCCACCCGATCCGGCATACAAGGCCATCATGTTTCAATCAACATTAGTCAATGAAGTAGCGAGGTGGTTAACAGAGTATGATTTCAACCATTTCGTTAACTATGAGGCGGTAAGAGATGCATTTTTACAGCGGTTCTGGTTGAAGAAAAATCCTGCCAAAATCTTCGATTACTTGCAGAACAATAGGCAGAAGCCGCACCAGACTGTTCAGGAATATGCAACGTTGTTTAGGACCCATCTAAGACAACTACCTCCAGCACATGCTAACCTACCGGATGATGTTATAACCCAGTGGTTCATAAATGGTTTGACCCCACAGCTACGACAAATTATGATCATCCATTGTGTGGGAGCTATGACACTGGATGTTGTTATTGCGATGGCTCTGCAACTAGAGCATAAGGTTGGAGGATTCACTGAGGACTTGGAATGGCTGAAAGCGAGTAAGCATGTTATAGATGATCCGGCTAAACAGATGTATTGCACTAAGTGCAAAAATCCAAGGCATACCAGTGCTACCTGTGCCCTTAATCAGATGTATTGTGCCATCTGCAATATCACCGGAAACTCAACCAAAAATTATGCGTATAATGCCAAAGTGCAGGGGTGAGCAGCTGTAAATGCCATTATACAAGAACCGGGGCAACCAGCAACCCACTACGTGCCATCGCAGATGCGAAACAATCAGTCGCAAGAATACAGAAATTACCGGGGACAGTGGAATACTAATTTCAATACAAATTGATGGTAGACAAGAACAACAACGAAAGGTACTTCCTTGCCACCACCTCGATGTCATTTTTGCGGTGAGCTTGGCCACATCCAGAGATTCTGCAAGGATGCAACCGAATATGACAAAAGAAAGAAAGATCGCCAGAACCCGATGACCAACATGGTCTATATTTCACCAGTGGAATCACAAGCTGTAGTGGTCCAGACACGATCGAGTAAGAAGTTGCAATCAGCAGTTGAGGTGTTTGAACCTGGTATCCGCGAACAGCAGCGAATGTATACCAAAGCTAGTCAATGGGCTGCTAAAGAGTCAACGGGGTTCCCTGATCCAGTTCCGGTGACAGAGACTCCCCTGCCAAAGGTGAGAGCGCATGAACAAGACTCTACCCCAATAACAGGAGAATCTTCATCAGAATTAGTGAAGAGTGCAATTCCAACAGACCAGGTATGGGATATCCTCTCTAAGGCTTCAATTACACTCCCTTTGGGGCAGCTACTCACCTTGGTGCCCGGAATTAGGCCGCAATTCCACAACAGGTCAGTCCGGGAGCGCCCAGTACTCCGGCGACTGCAACAATACAACCGGAAATTGACTCTACGGTGGATCATTCAGTCCCCTTAATAACTGTTTGGCATAAAAATCCCAAGATTACGCAAGTGTTAATTGATGGTGGTTCGGGTGTGAACATAGCAACTACAGCTCTCTGCAAAAAGCTGGGGTGGACGCAAATCAAGCCCGTCCAATTCTTTGTCAGAATGGCCGACCAATCCCGCGTCCATCCGGTGGGGCTGGTACGGAATATCCCGATTACTTTGTAGGGTACCACGTTCAAAATGACTTTTGTAGTCTTAGAACTACCAGAATCCAGCCTCGACTATAATCTTCTTTTCGGTCGACCATGGTTGAAACAGGCTAAAGTTATACAGGATTGGTCAGCGCAGGAATTGACTTTCAAGGATAATCACCGTAAATATGTTGTCAAACTGGGTGCCATTCAGCCTTGCGAGCTTCATGCCAGACCATATGTAGCAGAGCCGGTCCACATGTTGGATGGCTTATCTGACGATGAAGAAGAAGCATTTCTGGAGAACAATAAAGATTTGATTTCCTTAGGAACTATAGATCTTCAAGTTGTAGCAGACAACTAGAGTCTGGCAGCCTGTATAGTTGTTCCCGTGACTGGAGAGGCGGATGCAGATGATAATGTTGCTATGGATGGAGCCACTCTACATCACCTTTTACAGTCAACTGACGATCCGGTGAAACCTCGACAATTCTATGTCTCGGAAGACCAGTTAGTAACCTATAATTTGGGTGATGAGGCTAACCCACGTCCTGTTAAGATTAAGGCAGGATTGTCTGAGGCATTTCAAGAGGATTTGATCTGACTCCTGCGTGAGTTTTCTGATGTTTTTGCCTGGGACTATCGCGATATGAAGGGTCTTGATCCGCGGAGCATAAGGAATTCAAGTTGATCCGGATAAAGTTGCAGCCGTCTTGGAGGCACCAGTCCACACAACCCCAAAAGAAGTTATGTGCTTCCTGGGTCAAATCCGGTGGCATGGCAGACATTTACGGTGGTTAGCTCATTTAGCAACATCACTTAATCGGCTAATGACTAGTACTCCACGACAATTCGAATGGACTCAAGAATGCCAAACTACCTTTGATCGTTTAAAAGGATTATTGACTCAGGCCCCAATCTTGCAACCCCCGGATTGGGAACGCCCATTCCACGTCTTCGTCGATGCCTCATATATAGCAATTGGAAGCGTTTTAATGCAGCAATTTTCTCTCTCGGTTGGATTCCGGTGAAGCTTCGGTGGGTGTTGATGACACCACACCAACAATTTACATTACTGACACGGCTCGTGTCGAATCTGCAGAACCTCCTGTGCTACCTACTGTTGATATATTTAGGTAGTGATGTGTGTGAACACACTAGGACCGTCGGGGCAGTTTTTTCCCTCTTTAGGAGGTTTTTTACCCCGGCTTGTATATACGCCTATTGCCCTAATGGGCTACTTATCTTTGTACATTCTCTAGTAATACATTCAGTATTGTGTGTTGTGATCCAAGCTTCTTCTTCTTCCATGTGTTGTTCGCGTGCTTCCGTAGACGTCTAACTCCAACAATTGGTATCAGAGCAGGTCATCGCTTCATCTAGGGCGCCGTCGACACTCCTCCGTTTGCGGTCTCAGAATCGCACAAATTTTGGAGAGCATACTCAGCGTGTTTCCAAGATCAAAACCGCTTCGCTTTGTGGTGCCGAAATCGTGATCTGAGCTCGTTTCGGCCTCCGAACGCACTATCGCAGTGCTTGTGCAGGCTATTTCATCTTTTTGTGCCAAAGGTATATACCAGTCTCTGTTCGCCAGTTTAAGCATCTCGAAGTCTGCTACAGGTCTATCAGAACTCGTCTGGGCAGTTCTGTTCAACTTTTTGAGATACAGTCAATTTTTTGCATCAAGGTATTTTAGTCACCGGCCATGGCTGAAAGCAGTGATGTATTCCGTATGTTGGCTGTTGAGGATAAGTTGGTTGGTACCAACTACCCATTATGGGCTTATATGATGCGACATGTTTTGGTTGCAAAAGGATTGTGGAACATTGTGCAGGGTGTTGAAAGACGTCCTGTTACACCTGTAACGACAGGTACTACAAATACAAGTGCTGGAGCTGATGAAGATGGTGTCGAAGATGATATTCCGTAGATTCCTGTTCGTGCTACTGTTTCTGATGCACCTACTGCAGAGCAAATTCGTTGGGATGGCAGAGATGCCCAGGCACATGCATTGATAGCTTTGTCTGTCAAACGTGCCATTATTCCTCATATTCGCTCTTGCAGAACAGCTAGGGATGCTTGGGATACACTTACCACATTGTACCAAGCTAGGAATAAGGCTCGTGTTGCTTACCTCCGAAAACAGTTGGAGAGTGAGCACATGAATGAAGGTGATTCTATGGATAGTTTCCTAACAAAGATCAAAGATTTGAAGGAACAATTGATTTCTGCTGATGAGGTTATACCAGATAGCTCACTTGTGCAGACCGTTCTGAATGGTCTTCCTGATTCATATTAGAGTTTTGCTTCTACTCTTCGGTTGATGATGAAAGGCAATCCGAATGCCTTATCATTTGAGGAGTTAGTCTCTGTTCTGTTGCAGGAAGATCAGTCCAGGCAGAACAAGTCCATTATGCATGTTGCAGATCAAGCTTTCCTGGCTAGTCAAAAGGGCAAAGGAAAATGGAGCTCTTCTACTAGTAAGCAGAAATCTGCAAATGCTGCACATTCGAAGAACCAGGATAGAGATGAGAAGAAATCAGAAAAGCAGAAATTGTTTTGCAAGTACTGTAAAGGGAATGATTATATCATAAAGAACTGTCCAAAACTGGCTGCAAAAGAGGCAAAGAAAAAGGAGGCTGGAATGGTTGTTGCAGAAGCCTCTACACCAAAAACAGAGTCTGCTAATCTTGTGCAGGAAGAAGAATGGGCGTTTACTACTGTTTGCAGTTTTGACCCATCTTCTCATGAGCAGTGCATGTCTGCAGTGGACTCATATGTTTGGTACTTTGATAGTGGGGCGACCAAACATATTACCTCGCAGCGTAGTTTCTTCTCTTCACTCGAGCCTGCCCCTACAGGGAATACTGTCACATGCGCCAACAACTCCTCTTATCCTGTCATGGGAGTTGGTAAGATCATTCTGACTACTGCTGATGGTAGTTCTTTCACCTTGTCAGATGCTTTATTTGTGCCAGGGATCAAGAAGAATTTGTTATCAGTTTCTGCATTAGCCAAGATTGGCTTGGTTGTGAAATTTGTTGATGACAGATGTACAGTTCATGATCTGTCAAATGGCGATGTTATTATTGCTTCTGGCATTTTATGTCGTGGGCTGTATAAGCTCATAGACTATGAAAGATCTGTGAATGATTCGGCATGTGAAGTTCATGATTCTCAGGCTATGTCAGATGCAAAGCTTTGGCATGCACGCTTTGGTCATCTGAATTTTGCTAGTTTGCTACGCCTGCAGAAATCTGATATGGTGTCTTCTTTGCCCAAGCTTGAGGCACCTGGAAAACATGTATGTGAAGGCTGTATTTTGGGCAAAATGTAGTGTTCCTCCTTTCCAAAAGATGGTCCAGTTCGGGCTACGCAGAAATTGCAGCTTGTACATAGTGATGTTTGTGGTCCTATGCAGACACCCTCTTTTGGGAATTACCTTTACTTCGTGACTTTCATTGATGATTTTTCTAGGCATGCATGGGTATATCCACTCAAAGCAAAGTCCGAAGTGTTCATGTGCTTTAAACAATTTTTGGTTTTGGCTAAAAATCTGTCAGCATGTAAAATGGGCACCCTCCGTTCTGATCGAGGGGGGGAATATATGTCTTCTGATTTTAATGCATTTCTGGCTGAACGTGGGATAAAACACCAGTGTACAGTGTCGTATACACCTCAACAGAATGGATTTGCTAAACGGAAGAACAGGTCACTCATGGAGATGGCGAGGTGTATGGTCAAGAGTCAGGCTTTACCACATAGTTTCTGGCTTGAGGCTGTCATGTGTGCAGCATATGTACTTAACAAGTGTCCCACTAAAGCGCTGTAGTCTATCACTCCATATGAGGCTTGGCATGACCGCAAGCCATCTGTTGCTCATCTGCATGTTTTTGGTTGTTTGGCATATGCATTAGTGCCTGAACAACATCGCAGAAAATTGGATGATAAGGCAGTAAAATGTATTTTTGTTGGGTACTGTTCTGAAAGTAAAGGCTATCGTCTGTATCATCCACAGACTAAACGCATTCTAGTTAGCCCTGATGTTGTCTTTGTGGAAGATGTTATTCAACCATTGCTTTCATGTACTAAGGAGACATCTGTTAGCTCTAAAGACATGTATGATACGTTGATGCCTCTTTTTACAGGCGGACAGTCTAGTGCTGGTCCTAATGAGGCAACTTCTCAGCCTTTGCAGGTTTCATATGATGATGCAGATCATTCTATTTCTGATGCGGATTTACATGATGCACTTGTTGATGAGAGAGCTGATATTGAGCAGGCAAAAACTATGCCAAAATGGCTGGTGCAGACTTTGCGTGACAGCAAATTAGATGCACCTTTGTCATATCGTACTTGTTCAGGCTCTCATAGTGCCTCCTTTGCATCAGATTGTTATGCTATGGCTGCGTCTAGTCTCTGTGATGAGAATGAGCCTGTTTCTTTTGATGAAGCACAGAATCAGAAAATTGGATGGCTGCCATGCAATCTGAATATGATGCTATAATGAAGAATGGTACATGGTCTTTATGTGACTTGCCTCCTGGCAAGAAGGCCATTGGCACTAAGTGGGTATACAAGCTGAAGCGTAAACCTGATGGTACAGTTGACAGGTATAAGGCTAGGCTTGTTGCAAAGGGTTATGCACAGGAAAGAGGCATTGATTTTGATTAGACCTTTGCACCTACATGCCGTATGACTACTGTTCGGAGCATTTGTGCACTTGCAGCCCATCATGGTTGGAATGTACATCAGTTGGACATTAAAACAGCATTTCTGAATGGTGACTTGCATGAAGAAGTGTATGTTTTTCAGCCCCGAGGATTTGTATAGAAAGGGCATGAAAACCAGGTGTGCAGGTTAAAAAAGGCATTATATGGTTTAAAGCAAGCACCACGTGCTTGGTATGAGAAGATACATGCCTATCTGGTTGCACATGGTTTTGTGAATAGTCCAACTGAAAGCACCTTATATGTTAAGCGTGCTCATGATGTGCTTCTGATCGTTGTTGTCTATGTTGATGACATGCTGCTCACTGGTCCTATTGAGAAGCATATTGCTGATTTCAAGGCTGATTTGTATGCCTCATTTGAGATGTCTGATTTGGGGCATTTGCATCACTATTTGGGCATTCAGTTTATGCAAGTTGATGGTGGAATGGCTTTGTGTCAAACGAAATATATTGACACATTATTGCAGCGTTTTGGCCTTGAAGACTGTAAGCCTATTGCCACTCCTATGGAGACAGGTTTACGATTGAGTCTTCATGATGCTGGAGATGCATTTGATGTTGTTCTCTATCAGTAGGCTGTTGGATGCTTGATTTACTTATGCATTACTCAGCCAGATATTCAGTTTGTTGTCTCACAGATGAGCAGGTTTATGCATTGCCTAGGAGTCACGCATTGGAAGGCGGTTAAGTGCATCTTTTGCTACTTGAGTGGTACTCGGCTACTTGGGTTGTTTTATCCCAAGGGGGGATCACTACCGCCAGATTTGCATGCTTTTTCTGACTCTAATTGGGCTGGTTTCTATGACACTCGTGTGTCCACCAGTGGTTTTTGCTTCATGCTTGGTAGCTCATGTATATCTTGGTTGAGCAAGAAGCAGCCTACTGTGGCCACTTCCAGTTGTGAGGCTGAGTATAGGGCAGCTTTCACAGCGACTGTTGAGTGTGTGTGGCTCAGATGCCTTATGGCTGATTTGGGTGTTGGCCAGTCTTCTGCCACCACCATCTTCACTGACAGTCAGAGCGCATTGGCAGTTGCGAGGAACCCTATGTTCCATGCTCGCACTAAGCACATTGAGGTGCATTATCACTATGTCAGGGAGAGGTTCTCTGCTGGGGAGATCAGCTTGGCATATGTGCCCACGCAGGAGAACATTGCAGACCTTTTCACGAAGGCTCTGCCTAGGGAGAAGTTTGAAGCTTTCCGCAAAGCTTTGGGCTTACTTCCTTTTGTGGAGTGATTTCCACATAGCTTGGCACTTCCTTATACATGAGTGCCAGCTTCTTGTTCACCGCATCACTCCCAGGGGGGATTTGTTGATATATTTAGGTAGTGATGTGTGTGAACACACTAGGACCGCCGGGGCAGTTTTTTCCCTCTTTAGGAGGTTTTTTTCCCCCGGCTTGTATATACGCCTATTGCCCTAATGGGCTACTTATCTTTGTACATTCTCTAGTAATACATTCAGTATTGTGTGTTGTGCTCCAAGCTTCTTCTTCTTCCTTGTGTTGTTCGCGTGCTTCCGCAGACGTCTAACTCCAACACCTACCTACTATGATATGTTATTAACTTTCCTCACTGACGGATTCTTCCCCCTCATAGGCCTACTGCTCTGTGGCGGAAAATTGCAGTTTACAGTCGTAGATTCTGGTTGATTGTAGGACAGTTGTACTACATGGATCATACTGGTGTCTTGCTTCGCTATATTCCACCACATGAAGTAAACTCGGTTATTGCTATGGCACATTCCATACCCTCCGATGAACATTTTGCAGTAGATCTTACTCACCGGAAAATTATCCAAAGTGGGCTTTGGTGGCCTACCATGTACAACAATGTGACTCAGTTTGTGCAGCAGTGTGACACTTTTCAACAATCTGGACAGCCATTACAGCGCCACTTCTTTCCTTTACAACCTGTATTGCCTTTGGAACCCTTTTAGAAGTGGGGTCTTGATTTTATTGGACCTATCATACCACCAGCAACCCTTAGCCACAATCGCTACATCCTGACATGTACAGATTACACTACCAGGTGGGCGGAAGCTTGGGCCTTATGGTCCACCACCGCTGTTTCGGTGGCAAAATGCTTGATGAAGGACATCTTCCCGCATTATGGTTTACCTCTGGAACTTGTGACCAATCAAGGAACACATTTCGCTAACAATTGAATGCGAGTACTAACGCACACTTTTCAAATTCTGCATAAATTCAGTTCACCATACTATCCTCGTGCTAATGGTTTAGCTGAAAGTACCAACAAGACGTTGTTGAGTATGCTTCGCAAATTGATCGTGGAATCACCAGAAAGATGGGACCAGTTACTACCCGCATTTTTATGGGCATACCGGACTACCTACAAAGTAGCAATCGGAATGACCCCTTTCAAGCTTGCTTATGGGTTAGAAGCAATCGCGTCGATGGAGATTGTCCTGCCAAGTTTACGCGTGGCCCTCACTCAGAAATCGCTGCCCGAAGCCTCTTTGCCATTTCAGTTGGACGCACTTAGAGCCTTGTACGAACATCGTTGGGAAAGTTTTCAGGTTCTTCAAGAAGTTCAGTTGCGGCAAGCCCATACCCATGATCGGTATCTATAAACTCCAGTTTTTACGGTGGGCCAACTTGTGCTCTTTTATAATGCTAAAGCAAATCGTTCTACTGCAAAATTTAAATTACGATGGTTCGGTCCTTATTGAATCAGTGAGCAAGTGGGACCAGCTACTTTTCGGTTGACTACCTTGATCGGAGTTCCTCTTCCTAAAGCAATCAATGGTTCAAAGTTCCGCTCATATCACCAAGCGCCCGATCACTGCTGACATGTCTCTCGTTTTTCACATGTCACTTATTTTCTTTTTATTTCTACGTTTTGGTTGAATATAGACCGTAAATCTCCTCATTTTGATATCTAATTATGATTAATCACCGCCCTGTGTTATTGATTCTGCACATGCATGCACGCCGTAATTATGGAGGTTATCATTTCAATACCACGCGATGATTCACATTTTCGATCACTTCCCTTTGTCGAGTGTCTACTTAATCCTCTTCTTTTTCCTTTTAATCACTATTGTGTCTGTGTGTTCTGTGCGTTGTGTTTCCTGTGTTTGCTGTGTATTCGTGTTCTTGTGATTTCACGTGCACATCATGGAATCTTTAGCCAATTTTGTTACCTTCCGTGACGGACTCCCTCAGGATGTGAGTGAGTTCTTGCGTATCCGCGGCCTGTTGAACTTCGTTGAATTGCCTTGGCATTCAGTGGAGTGTCACCCCTTTTATGCGCAGATCATATCTGCCATAGCCGCCACATCTGCTATAGAGCAATGTTGGCCGATCACATGTTTACCAAACCATGTCGTCATCACCTTAGCGTCGTTTGCTGAAGCATTCTGCCTCCCTATGGAAGGACGGGAGAATGGTCCCCTCCTTTCTATGGCTACCATGGTCGAATTATTCCCACGGCACTCATCAAATGAGTATGCCATTTTGTGTCACCCTGACCCTGAACGTACCACCTTACAATTTCTCGTTGCTATTCTTAATTTACAGAAACGTACTTACGGAATTTCACGCCCATTTTATTCGATGATTGACATGGCTTCTCGTGAGCCTTTTAATTTCGCCTTGTTTTATTTCCGGCGCATTCATCGTGAATGCGTTACGGTTATTAAGCACATTAACAAAGGGAGATCTTCCGCGTTCTTGTCTTCCGCATATCCTTACTTTTCTTTTTCCGATCCTCCAAGCCGCGCAACCGCCTCCAACCGCTCCAATTTTGTTCCATGAGGAGTCTGTTCAAGTGCTTGAGCATGACGAGGATGAGGATGAAGACCTTTTTCAACTCCTTCATCGGAAACGCAGATGCATAAGTCCGTTTGAAAGTCAAGTGCAAGGTTCCACCGTAGCCAATGAAGACGAGATCTTCCATGACACCACAACTTCGATCCACCTTGATTCGTCCGCCCAGTCTTCCCCAATCCAGCAACAGGACCAAAGTGTTTCCACCACTGATACTGAAGAAAGCTCTTCTTGGGGAAATTCTCAGCAACAGTCCCAAGAAGATGTGCAAGTTATTGTGGTGGAAATTCTCGATGAAGTGATCGCTTTGGTGGATTCTGTCATTGCCAAAACTGAAGCAACTACGCAGCAGACTACCGCAATAGTGTTAGTGCCCAACACTCTTATACCCACTCCTCCACCAATGCCTCTGGTCAAGCCCATTATACTTGTTCAACCGATTGTTCCTTAAGAACCCGCTACGTCCTCTTCTTCACCCAATTATTCTCCACCACCTTCCCCTCCCTTATAAGCAGCTTCATCATCTCAGCCACTTCCTCCTCTTTCTCTTCCTTCGATCCCCATGTTTACTGAGTTAGAATCGATGGGTCATATGTTGATTGAATTTTCGCAGCAACTACCAATACAATTGAAGATGGCAACTGATAGCATCCGCCACGACCTACAACACAAAGTCGATGTATTAGAGGCAGACATTGCCCCTTTACAGGAGGAAGCCAATGCTGTGAAAGCTGAAAACCATGCTTTGCACATATAGATTCAACAGCTCCACGCTAGACTTGCCGAACAGGATTCGTTGATTACCCAAAGAGATGCTGTGTTGGCTGAGTTAAAAGCCAAAAATGATTTGTTAAATGCTCGTGATGCAGAGATTATACAGTTAAACCAGTTAGTACAGGATAAAGAAGATGCTCGTGTGGCACTTGGGAATTTATTGGAAGAAACTCGAGTACAGCTTGATGAAGTTGTGCAGAAAAGACAAGAAATGGCAGATCTGGTTATGCAGAACACTGCGGAATTGAAGCAGGTGTCTGCAGAACTGTTTCAAAAGAGTCGTGAATTAGAAAACGAGGTTGGTCGGACGCTCCAGTTAAAGAAGGAGTTGGCGGGAGTTATGAAAGAAAGGGATGCATATTACAAAAGAATTCAATATCAAGCTCAAGAGCTGGAGAGAAGAGAAAAACAGCTGGGAATTCAAGCAGAGCGATTATCCAGAATAGATAAACAGATTGAAGATATGAAATTGAGTTGTGATACAACCTTGGCAAATGATTTCTACCTACAAGAGGCATTTTTGCAGACACTGGCTGACCTCTTAATGACTCAAGTGATTGCCGCAAGCTCTGTTCGCACTAACGCTCAGTTAGTCGAACCAAAAACCTTAAAACTAATGCTGGAATCTTTGAAGCAGAAGATTTCCAGAACTTTTAAATTAGCTCGCACCATGTATATATAGGGTATAGTAGATGAGCCCTAAATTTTGTTTTCGTTGCGGGTTCAAGTCCACCGTGCGTGCCAGTGTAAGCCGTCGGATTGGCATATTGTAATTTCACATTTTTCCTATACCGCACGAACCGAAAGGTCGTTGCGAAGTGATGTATCTGTTTATCAATCAATGAAAAGACATTGTGGTGACACTCCGGCAATGACGAACAGTATCGCCAGACTGTCTGTCTAGGCGATTACGTTCTGTGAAGTCGTCGTAGTGCAGTATTCGTGAAGTCTGAGTATTGTCTTTCTTACCCTTGTTTAATTACATTTATTTGTGACTAACACAGTAAGGTTCTGTTGTCGATATACGTCTGTGCGACGGTAATCAGTAATTGCTACGTTACGCACTGTGAAAGGTATAAACGAGTATGAACAGTGAAACTATATAAAGAAGACGATACCGAAATATTAATGTACTGCTTAATTGATAAGTTAATTGGGAAAATCAAGTTATAGGGCCTCTGATTTATTAGACCCCTACCACTCTCAAGAACCCGATAAAGAACTTAAAGTGCCTATGACGTAAACGCATGTTTAACACTAGCGCACTTTAACACATACCTTATATCTAGATCTTCTACCATCACTTTTCTCCAATAAATTGCTAATGAATTTCTATGTGCTTGCTTCTTACATGAAACATTGGATTGTTAGCTAGGTAGGTGCTTGCAATTTTGTCTTCATAAAGAGGAAACTCCTCCACTTCCACTTCCAATTCCTTAAGTAGCTTCTTAAGCCATAGAATTTCACATTTAGCCAATGCTAAACATTTGTACTCAACCTTTTTTAATGAAAGAGAAAAGTGGCTTGCTTCTTAGAGCTCCATGAGATCACTTTTGTACCTAGCATGAAAACATATCCTGATGTACTCCCTTAATCATCCTTGTGACCTCCCCAATCAACATCACTATATCCTTTGACACTTATGTCATCATCATAAGATTAGAATATGCCTTGTTTGATCCTTTTTTTGATGTATATAAGCTCTTTTTGTGATGCCATGAGATGATCATGAGTGAGTACATGCAAAAATTGAGACAATACACCTACTACATACGCAAAATTAGGTCTATTATAGGAAGCATAAGTTAGTTAACCAATTATTCTTCTATAGAGTCGTGAGGTTCCCTCATATATAATACTTCCTCGACCTCTCCGTTGACGAAAGTATTCTTCACCTTAACTTATATAAGGTTCATATTCTCGATGATGGCACTACAATCAAAGTCTTGATTGTTGCCATATTCGCTATGGGGCTGAAAGTTTCATCATAATCACTCCCATAGCTTTAGGAGAAGCCTTTCGCCACCAATCTTGCTTCGTACTTAGCAATCAAGCTATCAAAATTTCTTTTAATGTTATAAACCCACTAATTAGCTATATTTTTTAGGCCTTCTCGAGTTAGTACCAATCCCCAAGTCTAGTTTTCATCATGTGAATTTACATCTTCCTTCATTGCCTCTCGCCATTCCTTGTAGTCTTTAGCTTCTTCATATCTTGCTAGTTCTTTGTCCTTGACTACTTGAGTTATACATGCATAATGATTTGTAAAAAAATGATCATATTTTAACTTTTGAATTAGATATCTTACAAATGAAGACCTCCTCTCACTTCCACGGGTTTGAATTTCTTCTCTCTCTTTATCGTCCAAGATGCTTTCATCCATGTAGCTTTCTTCTTTGATTCCTATATTTACTTTGACTATGAATTTTCTTTCTTCAGAGCTCATTCCTCTTTAGCTAAGCTTTCCAATTTGTGGTGAGGGTGTCTTTGTGCTCAATGAGTTTCTTGGACCAATCAAGTCCATGATTTCTTTGACTCTTTCATCATTTTTATTATCTCTCTCTCTCTCCCATATTCTTCAACTTATACATGCATATCAAGGCTTCAACTCATGAAAAAAAACATCGATACTTACCTTCAACTCCTTGGTGATGGGGTTACAGCATTTATAACCCCTTTTTCCATAGAATCTTCCAAGAAGATACACCTTTTAGATTTGGTATTTAGCTTTGACTCTGACTCTTGAGGTACGTGTACATCACATACACAACCAAATATTCTAAGATGTGAAATGCAAGGTTCCCTTCTACTCCATGATTCCTTAGGGATTACATTTTTTATACCTACTATCGGTGGAGCTGGTTGTGTATGTGGAGAGGCATATTCATTTCATTGAGCATAGACCTTGCTACCTCTATTGTGTGTCTGTTCTTTCCATCTTTTGATGCCATTGACTTGTGAGAACTCAAAGAATTCATGGGAGAAGTACTCTCACCCTCCATCTAATTTCAAATTTTTGATAAGTTTTTTTTCCTCCTCAATATGTGCCTTTCATTGCTTGAATTAGTGGAACATATCTAATTTGTTCTCGATGCAATATAAACAAAATTTTCTTGAGTAGTCATCAATGAAGGTTACAAAGTACCTATTTCTAGCAAGGGATGCCTCTCTTGTTGAAACTCAGACATACATAGTATTAATGTGGTTTAAAACATTTGCACTCACACATGTACTCTTTTTGAAGCGAATACTAAAAAATTTTCCTTTTTGGAAAAATACACAAATTTCATGCAACATTTTAGATGTAAAATTTGGCAGGCCTCTTACAAAGCTCTTCCTTTGCATGTCCTTGAGATTTTCAGGTTGATTTGACTTAGTCATTTATGCCATAGGTCAAACTTTGACATCATCTTATCTCCATATGTGACACACATTGATTGGCATGGCTAATTTATGTTCGTCATGAATAGTCTTCCTTGTGTCTTCCCTTTTGTATGGGTTTGAAACCTACCTTGGGGTTCTCAATAAAACATACTCTTTCATTGGAAATAATTTGGTATCCTTTTCTCTACCATTTGGCCTTCCAAGATCAAGTTTTGGGTAATAGTAGGTACATGCAATACCTCTTGTAAGAACTTTTCCCTTTCTTACCTTGCAAATTGATATTTCCCATATATTGAATGGCATGCTTTGAGTAGTCACCTATTTCCACATGTCTTTGATTCTTTGGTTCCTATAAATTATTAAAAAGATATTTCAAACATGACATATGATTGCTACATTTATTGTCTACATACCATACATCTTCATTATCTTGAGTTGTATCTTCACTATATGTGAGGGTTAGTAAATAATCATTCCCTTTTTATACATAGAGATGAACTTTCTTATGAAATTATTCAGCTCATTTTCAAACTAAAATTTCCTAGCTTTTGCGGAAGTGAGTATAACCTCTCTAAGAACCCCCACATATTCTTTGATGTATCTTAATCCTAAATATGTCCCATCATGGAGTTGCTCATACATTGAGACCAAAGTAAACTGAGTATTTTCTCCTTTTCATCGCGCTCTTATTGAGTTTTGGATCTCCACCACTCACAAGGTCCCCACAAAACATTTCCCAATAAAAAGATTGCTTGTTCTAAGATGGCATGGTTGTTAGTTTCCCTATAAATCAAGATTCTCAATCTAAGCATTGAGATAACGCATGATGACTTCTAGCTCTTTTGAACCTCTTCCTTGATGCAATGAAGTTGAAGATGGTTTTTATCTCAAAAAATAGAGCTTATCCTCTTTATGTAGTTTCATCTTTTGATTCGATGAATTGTATGTTTCCCCTTGTTGTTGATATGCACTTTCTTTGTTTCTTTTCCTGAAACTTTGATAAGGCCTTCACTTCACTTCAACAACTCCTTTTGCTCTTTATGATAACTACTTAAAGCTTTGATACCAGAATTCGAGCATAAGCAATCCTATGTGTACAATGAAAGCAAATAGATCCTCCTAGGATCCTTTCAAATGAGTGTAAAATTACTTTTTCTTGACTCTAGATGATACCTCAATAAACAAGTTCATCGAAAGAAACTACTTGATGGCCTTAGAAAGTATTGATTCATTACATAGACATGTCTTGGTTACTACTCCCAAATTATGAAAACACTAACCTTGAGAATAATACCACTTAAAGTAGGCAATACAGCTTTCAATGAGACAACATTCACTACAAGAGAACTCCTAATGAAGGAGAAATAAGAACTACAATAACATGATGTCTATCAAGATCATCTAAGATAGTGGACATAAATGAAATATCTCCAAAATATGGAGAGAAAAGCTAGCAGAGGGTGAGCTCAAGCAAGGGGTGAGCTTGTATACACTTTTCCACTACTCTAAGACATAATACAACCCATTAGAGGTTAGGAAGACACATATTAACACCCTTGATAATATATATATATATATATATATATATATATATATATATATATATATATATAAAAGTGAAGTCCAATGCATGAAGAGGTGACCTATTTTTTCTCTAATTGATTTCTTTCTATTTCAACCATGCTTTGATGCCTTTAAATAGTGGAAATTATCCTCCTTTGATCGTGTTAGATATGGAAAATGAGATAACGAGCACATTTCCGCACTCTTGAGCTTTGAATGTTTTTTGACTTTCAACAATGTGGACATTTCATAGTCATGAGAGATCAAAAATATATTTTATAATTTTTGTAAAAAGAACCCTTGTATTGTAAGGCTTAATACTCATGAATTTATTATTATTTTGAAATATGGGCACATACACATTTTTCTATAGAGAGATATATGAGCTACCTTTTATGATACTTGTTCACTTTATTTATAAAGAAAATTTATTTTCAAATTAATACAAATTAATAACCCTTCATAGTCATTATCTTCCATTGTTCACCTAATTAGAGAGCTATTCTAGCTAACCTAATCTATTCACTTATCTTGTATCTAGATAGGCATACATATAACCTACATAGGGCGAGTACATGAATGGAGAAAGCCATGTTTGTATATTCTTTATATAAGATATGTTTTTTTTTTCCTATTACCTATTATAAAATCTATTTTGTTTATCTATTCTATAATTTTTGTCTCTTTATCTATTCTCTAATTTTTATCTCTTTCTCAAATTTTGTTGATTGCACGGTGACCTAAGAAATATGAGATTAGGAAAAATGCAATACTAGGAGTCGTATGGGGGTTTCAAAACATGATAAGAGGAGAAGCTCCAGTGAAAATATTTCCGTACTTGGAAAGATTGGTTGGGTTTCCAATCTTTTTGGATGAATTCGATGGAGATTATGATTATAAATATACATTGTTCAATTGATTTTTGACAGATTAATTGGGTTTTCAACCTTTTTGGATGAATTTGATTGAGATTATGGTTATAAATATACATTGCTCAATTGATTTTTGTCAAATTAGTTGGATTTCCAATCTTTTTGGATGGATTTGATTGAGATTATGATTATAAATACACATTGCTCAATTGATTTTTGATAGATTAGTTGGGTTTCCAATCTTTTTGGATGAATTTGATTGAGATTATGATTATAAATATACATTGCTCAATTGATTTTTGACAGATTAGTTGGGTTTCCAATCTTTTTGGATGAATTTGATTGAGATTATGATTATAAGTATACATTGCTCAATTGAATTTTGACAGATTAATTGGGTTTCCAATCTTTTTGGATGATTTTGATTGAGATTATGGTTATAAATATACATTGCTCAATTGATTTTTGACAGATTAGTTGGATTTCCAATCTTTTTGGATGGATTTGATTGAGATTATGATTATAAATACACATTGGTCAATTGATTTTTGACAGATTAGTTGGGTTTCCAATCTTTTCGGATGAATTTGATTGAAAATATGATTATAAATATACATTGCTCAATTGATTTTTGACAGAAGTTTCTCCAAGGCATGCATGCTATTCTCAACAGACCAATCCACAAACGCAGCGACATGATGAACATTGTCGCAGTTGGAGACCGTAGAGCAATCGGAAAGATAGATGTATCTTACACACAGAGAGGAAGAGGAGGGGGAGGGCACCGCGAAGCAGAAGGAAAGGAAAACCAGCGATGGACGTCATGAAAAGCATCTGTACCCAGATCTGTTTCGCGTTTAAAACTTCACGCTATAAATTGGACGTCTTCCATGTTTCGATGGTAAATTTTTCCTTCTAATGCACGCAAAGCGGGAGGACTGGGCTCTCCTTCGCCCCTTCGCGGCATCCTCCTTCGCTTCATCTTGCTGCTCTCCTCCGCCCTTGCTGCAGGAGAGAAAACGGTACCCGACCACGCCATACCCCCGGCGGACCCTTCTTTCTTCTTCGGATCTTTGTCTCTGATATTATCTGCGGTTTCTGCGAAGTTTATGTCGGCGGAGATCCCGACTAACGGGATTTATTCCATGTCATCAGGATAGTCGATAGGTTCGCCTTTACCTAAATCGTGGATTCCTTTCGCTATTCCGTGTCGTCCTCCTGGCCTGCGATGGCGGAACTCTCCGAACCGCCTCGCAGGTTGCAGAGAAGGAATGCGAAGAAGCGCTTCTCGGACGAATGGTTGCTTTCTTTTCCTACACCCGCCAAAAGGCCAAAAATCAGTAGTACACGCACAACTCGGAGTTCAGCGTTTTCTCGAAGCGAATACGCATCAAACCTCAAGGTCACAGAGATTCGTCAAAATGTAGGGTTCTGCACAGGTATTGTTCCTCGTCAATATGGGGTGCTTCGAAATGAAACTCAGGTGTATCAGAGACGTCCGCGCAATTCGTATTTGAGGCGAACCTTGCCCCCATCTCCGACGGAGGAACAGATGCTCGATTCAAACTCCCAAGATCCCGACAAGAACTTACAGAAGTCAGGAAAGGACGGAAGAAATCAGAAAGGAGCCTCTCCCTGCTTGCCCCGATATAGGTTAGGCGACATTGTGTGGGCAAGATCATGGAAACGTGAATGTATAGATTGGCCTGGCATGATTGTCGAACCTCCTCCCAAGTTCCATCAGGATGGGCAGAAAGCTTACCCAGATTTTTTCTGTGTTATGCTCTATGGGAATTCGCAAAGAAAAGGGGAAGACAAAGATTTCTGTTGGGTACATACTGACAACATAACTGCGTTTTCAGATAATGTGCAACCATTAACTGCAAGGCATATGCATAAACCAGAATTAACTATGGCGATTTTACAAGCTAAGCAGGAGACGCTGAAGCACAAGCATAAGCTTGAGGATTGCAATAAGCTTCCTCACGTGGGTTGCTTTAAAAATAGCAATAAAAATGCTGACGACAATAACAGCTTGGGAGTAGCAGTGAATGCTGTGGCCCCTTCCCAGAGCGTGCCCACAAGAATTACTGTTGTTTGCTGTGGCATCGATGGTGCATATTACCCCAAGCTGCACGAAGTTGTCTGCCTCTGTCCAAGCTGCAAAGGACGCACTCCTCACGTAAGTTTGAGCAAATGGGAAGCTCATACGGGTTGTAGGCAGAAAAAATGGAAAGTAAGTGTGAGGCTGAAAGATTCATCTCAAACACTTACATCCTGGCTCCAGTCCATGACTGACAACGGTGCGGCAGGCCTTGCTTACCAAGTTTATTCTCAGGAGCAGGTGCTAAAAGCGTACCTTCAGTTGCCCTATGAACCAGTTGCAGTGAAATGGACACTAGAAAGGTGTGCCGTCTGTGGGTGGGTGGAGGATTATGATTACAATCAGATGCTAGTTTGCAATAGCTGTCAAATTGCTGTGCATGAAGAGTGTTACGGAGTGAGAGCATCTGAAACAGGGACCTCATTCATATGTCGTGCATGTGAGTCTCCAGGAGAGACTAGGCAATGCTGCTTATGCCCTGTTCAAGGAGGTGCATTGAAGCCGTCCGTCGTCCCCGACGTGTGGGTCCATGTCTATTGCGCTTGGTTTGTGAAGGGGGTTTTCTTTCAGGACATAAAAAAGATGGAACCTGCAGATGGAATCCTCTCCATGGATCTTTCTAAGTTCAAGCAAGAGTGTGTAATCTGTAAGCAGTATCATGGAGCATGCATAAGCTGTGAGGAATGTGAGACTACGTTCCATGCAACATGTGCACTAAGGGCAGGGTACAGAATGGAGGTGAGCACCGTAGCGGGACAATATGAGTCTAAGAAAGTGTCATACTGTGCACGGCATAGAGCGCCAGCCGAAAATGGGAGGATTGTGATTCCTGCTCTTGAAGCAGAGCTGCTTCGCCAGGAGAATCTGGCAAGGGAGATGCTGGAAGCAGATGAACAAGCAAATGCAGAGCAGGACAGCAGTGCCACTTCAAGCAATCGCTACGAAGATGACATCTCAACCCCCTGTTCCCTGATTAGTGAATACTCATCAGAGAATTTCATGTCAGGTTTGGAGGATGAGGGATGCGAATACTCCCGTTTGTATGTATATTCAGAACATTCTAATCGTAGAGCAGGGAAGAGAGAATCTGTACCCCATCTGACCGGAGGATTTACACATCACAATTTGAAGCAGGTGCTTAAGTTGAGACATGTTTCTGACACACCCAAGGCTCTCACCATTGAAGAACGCTTGATCAATCTCGACAAAACTCAGGGTTCAAGGATCTGTATTGGCAAATCAGCCATACATGACTGGGGGCTTTTTGCTCGGCGAGATATTGAACAGGGGGAGATGGTTGTGGAATACCGAGGTGAAATAGTGAGGCGAAGTGTGGCAGACATGCGTGAGAAAAGGTACAAAAAAGAAGGCAAGGATTGCTATCTTTTCAAAGTGAGTGACGAAATTGTGATTGATGCCACCGTCAAGGGCAATATTGCACGTCTGATCAACCATTCATGTGACCCCAACTGCTTTGCACGCATCATCCCTGTGAAGAGAGCCGGGAATACCTGCATCATACTTATTGCCAAGCGGAATGTGATGGCAGGCGAGGAGTTGACCTACGACTACCTGTTTGATCCAGAGAACCGGACTGTTCCGTGCCACTGTGGTGCACCCAATTGCAGGAAATTCATTTGTTAGCTAGGTGAGGTTCTTTTTGAGAAGCAGATGTTATAGAGATGTAGAGACTTTTGTTACTCTGCATGTGTACATACAGAATTCTTGCAGGTTAATGTGATGACTTGCCTACGACAATTCATGTATAACCACCATCTCCGAAATGCTAAGTTGAAGAGTGGAGTTGGTTCGGTTGACTACACCATTTAATCTCGCCCCCTCCAAACATCTCTCTTTCTCTCTCTCTCTTTGTTTGGCCGTGAAAAAATAGAAAGGGCACAACAATGTAAAAGGTTGAGAGAGAAATAGAGAAAAAGAAGAGAAGAGTTTTCCCTTTATATGTGAATAATTAATGAGAGCGCTAACTGCCCTTGCGATTTACTGTAGCGCCAAATGCTTTGTGCCAAATGCTTCTCTTTGTGCCAAATGCTTCTCTTTCCATTGAAGTACATGATTTTTTTATTGTCTCTTTTCCTCTCTTTCTTTGGGCTTGTATAATTATCAAGTGTCGTCTGTGAAGTGTATATTGGTAATTATTGTCTCTTTTCCTCTCTTTCTTTGGGCTTGTATAATTATCAAGTGTCGTCTGTGAAGTGTATATTGGTAAATATGATCTTTTGTCAGACTAAAGTCCTGTTGGAAATTTGAAGGAGTGACAAAACATAGAAGCAGTCTCTCTCCCTCTCTCTCTCTCTCTCTCTCTCTCTTTCTCTCTCTCTCTTTCTCTCTCTCAACCTGTCGAGCATAGTACGCTCTTATCTGCTGTTGCATAAAATGGCGAAGGATTATCCGTAGTTGTCTATCTCAAATGGATAATGTTCCTCTGTTTGTATGACCAGTGCTAGTATGACCGCTAATGACATAAAGGATGATCTTCTTTATTATTGTGGTGATATATCCTGGTCATATATGTTGTGATCTTTTTGTGATGATTGCTCTGGTGTTATTTCATCAATTGACGTGCAATGCAAGGCAGGAGAGATCTTTTCTGGTGATGATTATTGTGGTGGTATGTGTAGGACACGTGACATGGTTTCTTTAATCGTTGTCAGTCACCGCAGATTTCTTTTGATTCAAGCCAGCATAACTTTGTGATCTGAAAACCTTTGATTGAAGTCGTTTTAGGTGATCTGAAAATTATAAGGAAGTCGTTTGAAGGTTCAGTAAGGCAACGGAATATAACTCATGTTGATTGGTTCAGTATGGTAACGGAATCTATGAGGCATTATTTAGTTTGAATCGTATTTGTGTAAGTGATGTATTGTTATTGTACTTCCATATGTTTGTGTTTTAACTTTAAGTCTGAACCATCGATTTCCTTATTGTTAGGACCTAGGATTTTTTTCAGAGAAGAGTGGGGTATCCCCAATATATGGTGGACTCAAAAGTTGCGCTTTTACGGTTTATCGATGGCAGGTGGCCAATGGCCATCTAGTATCAAGGTGGAAATGGTGACAGATGCCATGTAGTGTCAAGGAGGAGATGGGACCGCTGCCAACCCTGGATCTGAACCTGGAACCCATCCTTACATCCTCTTACAGAAACGTCGGAACTTCAAAGTATTTTGGCTTAGTCTGCAAAAGATTTCATCTCCCTGCCACCTGAAAATTTGCAAAACCTGAATTGCTCTATACAAAGAAATGGGGGAATCGTTAATTTTTGACAGGAGTTTTGCATTTACTTTCCATTGATGAGCTATACACAGGGCTCTCGTGTTTGAGTGTTTATTCTTTATCAGGCTTCAAGATGGGTCGTTGAGACATGGCTCCTCTTTTTCCAACAGACGACTCCTATGAGCGGACGCTCCATTGTGGGGTATGTCGTTCCTTTTTTCGGGAACACGTCGGGTAGGCAGTTTAGCTGGTGCGGAGCCCTCAGGTTCCAAGTCCGCACATTTCAGTGTCGTGTCTGGGGCATTGGTTATCTCACTGCACTGTTCCTTCGGGATCAGGTGACCACAGTCTTTGGCTGCAAGGTCATGTACAAGTCTTCTTTGGAAGATGAAGCAGCGGATAGATTCTGCCTTCTGAGTCTAGATTCTGCCTTCTGAGTGGGTAAGCCTCCTTGGGCCCCCATCCCTCCCTGACTCAGAAAATTAAAAAAAATCCTCTTTTTCCAACTCCAGGAAGATGTCAAAGAACCAGCATGACGAACAACACATTTTCTTTTACGGATTTTGTGAAAACATATGAAAGGTTTCACAGAAACTTCTGCAAAACTTCGGCAACGTTTAGTATCCTGTGCAGACTGTAGGGATCCTTTTGTATGAAAGTCAATTGCACTTTGCTTTATCATCCTTTGAAGTGTGCAATCTTATATGTGGGGTTGTGTATACAGCAGGATACTTGACGGTGCAAACTTGGTTCTACTGAGCATTGAGACACTGATGGACCTCACACACGAACGTTATGGACGTATATGCAGGTCTATGGAGCTCAACGAAATGGTGTGAGTTAGCACCGCTTCATTGAAGTGATCTTAAATTAAGCGTTCAATACCTTGTTATTTTGATTTTTCTTCAACGACTGTACTTAGCATTACTTCTAAGTAACTACTACATATACTTGGCAAAGTAGTCTACTGGATTACAAAATTTATGCTAAGAACTGTTATTTCATGCTTTATCACTTGGAAATTTAGCCATCAAACTTCCAATGAGCGGTTTCTCATGTGCGTCACATACACTATGAATCATCTGACAGAGTGTCTAAGGTCATGTAAAGTGGGGTGAATGTGCTAAGCTATGCATCAACAGCACAGGTAATGGTGTCCGTCTGTGTGTGTGTGTGTGTGTGTGTGTGTGTGAGAGAGAGAGAGAGAGAGAGAGAGAGAGAGAGAGAGAGAGAGAGAGAGAGAGAGAGAGAATTTTCCATGTATATATGTATTGCCCCTTTCTCTTTAGCATGCGCCCACAGATTGCCTTTGTAATCTCGCGGTTCCTAGAATGTCAAACTTTATCCACTCACACTCGTCTTTGGAGTTCACTATTTGAGGTGACACATGCATTCAAAAGTGGCGTTTTGGTTTATTTGGAGGCTATATTAAAAGGTCAACTTTTTGGTTGCTTTTTTTTTTTTTTTTGTTGAAGTTATGTCTTCGACCTACTCTTCCATATAGCTTGAAATTTGAATGAACAAATCACACATTTAAGACCCCCGTTATCCTCCACTTTCAAGGGCTAATGTTAAGATGGTCTCCGATTATTCAACTTTGGTCCTTCAACCTAGGATGCAATGTGTTTACCATTACACCACACACACCATTATTGAGGTATGTGCAAGCCAAAGGGGGTGTTGAGTGTTTATGGTGTGCTCATGAGATGTGTAAGGCAAAAGGGGTGTTGATAACTTAGAAGCACTTGCATTTCTTATGGTGTTTTTCATGGAGATACTCGTACTAGTAGCAATAGCTCCCAAGTTTGAACCGACGGTCTCTCTGAATTACATAAATTGCAATAGGTCTTTATTGTTTCAAAGGCATGGTTTTTAGGTCCGTGATAGAGTGCCTAGTGGAGTGATAAACATGTTGAACCCTCCGGATTGAAGGTCTAAGGTTCAATACATGCATATGAACTTGACATTCGCCCTTGAATGTGGGGTAAAAATGGGGTGCCTTCCGTGTATGCATTCTTCTTTCAAATTTCAAATCTAAAAGGGAGTATGTAAATGACCAAAATCCACCTAAAAAAATTTGTGATGGATTACTTTATCCACTTACTAATGAAAGGTGGTAGGGAGTATGTCAATGACCAAAATCCACCTAAAAAAATTTGTGATGGATTACTTTATCCACTTACCAATGAACGGTGGTTTGTCATGTGAACAGTGTACTATGCTCCTCAAGATTAAACCATATGTACAAGTCATTAAAAGTCAACACATCTACGATTAAGATTAGACACAATGGATCTCACAAAACATTTTGGAAATTATTTTTGGTATAAAATTACATGCAAATATTCTTGTGAGAATATGAGTCGATATAAACCTTGATCATCAAAATTATTTTCAAAGTTATGATTTTCAACTTCTTAATTTTAAAGTGGACACTCTGTAGTGTCTGATGGGGGGTGATTTCTTACAGTCACATATCCTCTACCTAGTGAGACTAGGGAATTCTCAATTGATCACTCTTTAGGATTCTTATTGAAGTTGAACACACATCTCTCCTTCCAAATTTTCTAGAGTGTTTCACTTCTTATAGCATTCCACAAAGCAAAAGAGTAGCCAATCACTTCCCCAAGCACATCTTGCTTCCAATTAACTTGATGATGAAACATCATGAGTTTATTGAGGTCCTACCAAATTCGAATGTGTTTAGGACACAAAAAGAAAAGATGACTTATGTCTTCCCTGCCACTAAGGCAATGCTTACACCAAGGGGAGGCACCACATATTTTCCTAGCTTTGACATTGGTCTAAACCCTCTTGTGGAGGATTTTCCACATCAAAAACACTTTCTTGTTTTCAATAGGAAGGTGCCAAAGGTCCTAAAACTTGAATTCCCATCTAATCCAAGACCGACTCAAACCCAATTCTTGTAAAGAACTTTATGGAATTCCAAAATTCTTTTGATTCTCAAGGTATCCTCAATTTTGTTGCCATTCTGCCACCTCAATCCTT
The DNA here is from genome assembly GCA_020310875.1 of Ceratopteris richardii. NCBI lineage: Eukaryota > Viridiplantae > Streptophyta > Polypodiopsida > Polypodiales > Pteridaceae > Ceratopteris > Ceratopteris richardii. The sequence goes on from CM035426.1 coordinate 84,723,804, forward strand.
CCGAATGGGGAAGATCATGGCCAATCGGAAGGCAAGATTTTTAATCATCCCAAACGGCACTGATTGCCATAGTCCGCTCTGCTTTTTGGATCAATGTCTTCAAATTTGATCCAATTACTTCTACTTTGATTCCAAAGGTGCTTCCATTGACAAAATCCTTTGTTCTATAGAATCTTGGCCCTCTCAAGGTGTTTTCCTTCCACTCTAGTGATACTGGATTTTTTTTCTGTAATTGTCCCCTATTTTAATTAATATTCTAAGATTTTTTTCTTAAGAAAAAATCAGGCCAAATGAGATAAGGAAGAGAGCTCTCATAGACCCTGCCACATGAAGAGAGGATCACACATAGATTGAGGCAAGGAAGAATGATCTTCTTTCATTCCTATTACATAAAGAGAATATACAAGAATTACCTAGCACAACAATACAAATAGTACAATATATAAAGATTAGAACATAAAGAAAACCCTAATATCTATAAACCAGTGATCTGATAAGAAACAAATGTGCCATCACTTTTGATAGATAAATCTGGTAAAACTCACCTATTATATGGGAACCTGCACTAAGGAAGTGTGGAAATCACCCCTTAGTCTTGGATTATATGGGCTCACACATCAGTTCCATGTGGCACTCATGTGTGAAGCCATTTGGGAGCTCCAAGATTTAGAATGAGGGAGAGAATCAATGGAGATTGTACACGATTGGGAGGACATTTGATCTAATGTATCTCCATGTGAAGATTCTGAATTGATAACTGGCTAGTATCTTTGTCTTCCTCAAAACCTGTGCCACTCGTGTGTAAAATAGGGGGATTCATTGGGGAAACATGAAGCTAATCACCAAAACTATTCTTGACATATATTGATCTAACTACTATACATGTCAGAGAAATAAAGAGTGGTACGTGTCATCCTCGATCATCACATTCTGATCTCGATATCTCAACATCTCCCCCTTTAGCTCAATGTCATGTCTTGTAATTCAAACATCTTCTAAAAGTTCTTCAACTTCTTTGCTCCAAGTGCTTTAGTGAAAATGTTAGCAATCTCTAATCTATCCTCACATAAACAAGATGAATATCATCTGCTTATGCCTTCTCCATGTTGAAGTGATAATGTACCTTGATATTCTTTGTTCTAGCATGAAAAATAGGATTTCATGCTAAGTATATGCTACTAAGGTTATCACAATAAATGATGTTAGGCTTCTTCTCTTCTACACCTAAACCCATAGGTAGCACATCTTTAGCCATGACACTTCACATGCTACCAATACAAAACCTCTATACTTAGCCTCTGTACTTGACAAAACAATAGTGGATTGTTTATTACTACTCCATGTAACATCACAAATCCCTTGAAAGTATAAAATCACTAGTAGTAGATGTTCTATTTGGAACACTACTAGCCCAATCTGCCTCCATTTACCCTTGAACTTGGAATTCTACACTAGCTTCATAAAACAATGCATAATCCAAAGTAGCACTCACATAATGTCAAGTGTGACTCAAAAAAATCTAAATGTGTTTTCTTGGGAACTTGCATAAATTGACTCTCAAGTCCCATAGTGTAGCTTAGATCATGCCTTCTAATTATGAGATGTATCAAACTTCCCACAATTTTCATGTATATAGTAGCATTTTCCAATGCTTCACATAAGGTAGTATCTAACTTCAAATTATGGTCTAATGGCATAGAAATTAAAATCAGTCATACCATACTTTTGCAGCATACTCAATTCATATTGCCTTTGGGGCAACCATATGCATGTTCCTATACATTTAAATTCGATTCCCAAAAAGTAGCACAAGTCACCAAGATCTTTCATATCAAATTCCTACATAAGTAGTTTCTTTACCTCTTTAATGCCATTTTCAACGTGCAAACATATTCAAGATGCTTGGAATCCTCATATCCTTGTGGCTGGTCCATGCATACTTCTTCATGCAACTCACCATGTAAGAAACCATTCTTCACATCCATTTGATGCAAAAATCCCTCCTTTTGTTGTAGCAACAAGTGCTCTAACAGTAGCCATTTTAGCCATAAGGCTGAAACTTTCGTCATAATAAATGCCATATCCTTTTGCTACCAATCATGTTTTATGCCTAGTTATGCCACCATAAACATTGCAATTTACCTTGGAAACCCACTTGCTGCATATGGATTTCTTTCCTTGCGGCAATGGCACCACCTTCCATTTTTCATTTCCATAAAGTGCAACCATCTCATCATCCATGGCTTTCTCTCAACCTGCATTTCCAACTTCATCTTCGAAGCAAGAAGGTTCAGCATCTTGTACTAGCTTGGTCATGTTAGCACAATGATGAGCCATGTAGCAATCATATGTTAATTGCTGCACTGAATTTTGCATCCTCCCAGTTCTTCTTGGTCCTTGGTCACTTCTTCTTGTTGTATCATCTGCATATGCCTTTCTCACTCTTGGAGTCTTCATGGAGGGCAATCCAAGTTCCTCATCAAGGCTCCTTTTTGAACCACTTGATTCTCCATGAAAATCTTCAAAAGCTATAGATGTTTTATTACCGATATAAATATTTTCTTTACCTTTCTTAGATACAATTGATGAATTTGTTGGACTAAAACCTCCACAAAATCTTCTGCTCCACGAGTTTGAGTTGGAACTATTGCTGAGTGACACATCTGGTTTGCTCAAAACTTGAGATTTTGCACTTGAGTTTTCAACATTTCCTTTGTGATTTGTGTCAACACTGATTCCTTTTTTTGCATCGATTTAATAGATTTCCATTTCATCAAACACGACATCTTTGTTTACCTTCACCTGTCGTGTGATTGGGTTCTAGTATTTACATCCCTTTTGCTCAAGGGAGTACCCAAGGAAGATATACTTTTCTACTTTTGGATCATCTGTTGTCCTCAACTCATCTATAACATGTACATATGCAATACAACCAAATAATTTTCTATGTGATAGGCTTTGGCATTTTACCTGTAAACTTCTCTTCAAGTGTAACTTGATGTACAAAAAAAGTGAGAGTTCTATTCATGATGTATATATAATTGTGCACAAAATTTTCCCAATAAGAATGAGGCATATTTTTCTCAACCATCAAGGATCTTGATATTTTTGTAAAATTTCTATTTTTTTGCATTCATGAATGCCATTTTGTTGTGGTTTTATTTGCATGAAGACTACCTTTGAATTCCATGATGTTTTAGAAAACTACTCAATTTATTTGATATGTATTCACCTCCTCCATCATATCTTAATGTCTAAATATACTTACCTCTTTTCTTTGCTACCATAACTTTGAAATTATAAAAATAAGAAAACACCCCATTCTTCTCCTTCATGAAGTATACCCATACATTTCATGTATGGTCATCAATATAAGTAAAATAAAACCTATAACCTCCCATAGATGTGGTCTTTGTGGGACCCAAACATCTGTATGCACTATCTCTAGCACATTCTCACTAACATATCTATCATGTAGAAATGATCCCTTCACTATTTACCAAATTGACATGCTTCACATACCTTTTGCATCTCCACAACCTTGAAATTTGGCAGTCCATTGACAAGATCCTTGGAGTGCATCAACTTTGGCCTCTAGAAATTTGCATGTCCAATTTGTGTGTGCCATATATCTATGTCAACAATAACACCTGCACCTTTTGCAGACATGGTTGCATTCATTTAAGGGATTTTCACATTCAAGGTAAATATCCTATCCACTTTGTTCCCTTTGGTGATCAACCTTCCATTCTATTCATACTCTTCTACATATAAACCATCTAATTGAGCTTGACTTGTAATCCCCAATCAACCATTTTTCCAACAAAAATTGGGTTCTTTGTTATATTGGGAACAAGATGTTTTGCATTCCCATCCTCCATGGATAGTGTTATGTTTATTGTATGCTTGATAGGATGTGATATATCATCAACCATTTCAACAAATTCAGGAATTCATGATTTTTGCAAACTATTAAACCATTCAACATGGCTCATCATGTGATTTTAAGCACCTAAACCAACATAGTTGACATTATCATTTGCTTTTGAAACATAAATATACATTGCATTCATCATGTGATGATGGAATATGAACAAATTCTCTGAATCATCTGTACTTGTGGATGCATAGTTGTTTTGATTGTTCAACCTAGAACCACGTTCAAAGTGACCACATTTACCATAATTCTAGCATCCCTTATTTTCCTTTCCTAAATCATTTATTTGAAAATTTCTATGGCCTCTTTGGATCCCCTTACCTCGAAACTATCCTCTACATCGTGCATTAGTCTATTGTTGACCTTGGTCTTGATTATTGTTTCCTCTTCCACTTCCAAAGCTTCTCCCTTGGCATCTCTCTTTGCCAGAGTAGAATAAATTCCCAAAACTAGATTTCATTGGGAGTTTGAGTCTTTGCCAAGGTTCTTTTCATCAATTATTAGCATGACATAAGATCAAAAAAATTTGAAATATTCTCCTTGGTTGGAATAGAAGTTTTGAACTACATATATGCAACTCCTAACCTTATCATCATCATCATCATCTACATTGAAACCAATAGATGCAAGTGACTCACATATGCTTTTTAACTTTAAGGTTTAGTCACTTATCGACATGTTTTTTTCTCCAATATCTCATTCTTGAGTTGTAATCTTCATGCTTTTTCATTGGTCTCATACAATGTGACCGAACTATTTCAAGCCTCTTTTACAGTTTTTGCATCCTGTATGTGCCCAAGCATGCTATCTTGTATGTTAAGAGACAACTGATACAATATATTTCATGCTTCTTGATTCCACTCTTCATATGCTCTTAAGTAGTCCACACTCTAATTCCTCTCTGGTAAGTGCGAAGAGTTTTTCATTGTCTCCTTCAGTGTACTTCTAGTAGCCTTTTCTCATAAAAAAATTCATCATTCTAAATCTCCAAGAAAGTTATTCTTCTCTAACTTATCACTCATAAGTTGACTCATTCCATCAACATTTCCATTTCTATAACAATTTATAATACTGCAAAAATCCTAGAAGCAATACCTTTGCTTGAACATTATCACACTTTGACTTGGCAATTCAATCTAAAAAAAAAACACAGTTTTTGTGTATTAATAGTATATGAAATCACTTGAAATTATGGATTTGAAATAATTGGGAGATGTCGAAGAGAGAAAAAGCTATCATTTTGCAAATTTATCTATTTTTTCCATGGGAACCACCTTGCAGGCTTGAAACTGGGATTGAATTGGCTTTGAAACTGGAATCTGAGTAAAATGAGTGATCCTAAAGTAATAACTTGAAAAAGATTTTGGTGCCTTCTACCTGCACACCAAGTTTTGTAGCAATCTGAGATCATTTGTGAAGTGTGCATTCTCCTCACCTTCTCATGGACTCTTCACTATCCGCCTTCTTCACAAGCTCTCTACAAAAACACTGGCTCTAGTGCCATGTCAAGGGAAACAAGGTAAGGAAGATATCTCTCACACACTCTTACTCATGAAGAGAGGATCACACATAGATTGAGGCAAGGAAGAATGGTCTTCTTCTACTTTTTCTATTAGATAAAGAGAATATACAAGAATGAATTAATACAATAATACAACCAATACAATATATAAAGATTAATACATAAAGAAAGCCCTAATGTTTATGAATGAGTGAATTGGCAAGAAAAAAATGCTCCATCACTCTCTATAGATAAATTTGGTAAAGCTCACTAAAAGCATTCTTGAGATATATCGACATAACCACTATACATGTCAAAGAAATGAAGAGTGTACATGTAATCCTTGATCATCACATGTTGAGATGGATATCTCCAAGCTTCTTCTTGTTCCTTGTGTTTTTCATGTGCTTTCCTAGACCTCGAGCTCCAACAATTGGTATGAGAGTAGGTCTCTGCTTTCTCTAGGGTGTCGTTGACAACCCTCTAGTCATAGTCTTAGAAGTGCAAGAAAACTGGTGGGCATACTTGAGGTGATAAGGAGTTCAAAATATTTTTTTTGTGGCATTAGAATTTTGTTTTGAGCTCCTATTTACCTAGAAATGCACTTTCGTAGTGACTAGATAGGAAATTTTGTGCCAAACATATATACAAGTTTCAAGTTTGCTAGTACAAGTACCTCAAAGTCACAAACAGGTCTAATAGAGCTTGATATGGTATTTCTGTTCAACTTATTTCTAAATTTTCTATGCCAAGTTATTTAGTCCTTGGACATGGACAAAAACAATGATATATTTTGTATGTTGGCTATTGTGGATAAGTTGGATGGTAGTAATTACCCATTGGATGGTACTAATTACCCATTGCAGGCATACATGATGCATCATGTAGTGATAGCAAAAATGCTATGGAATATTGTGCCGAGTGTTGAAAAAAACCTAGTACACTACAAATGCAATGATTGAAGGTGATGGAGATGGTGTTGAAGATGACGATCTTCAATTTCCTAGTCATGCTATGGTTCTGATCGCACCTCTTACAAAGTTGGGATAGTCGAGATGCACATATATATGCATTTATAGATTTGTCTGTTAAATATTCTATTACCCCTCCCATCTTATCTTATAAGACAACAAATGCTGCTTGGGATACTATTACAACATTATACCATGCAAGAACAATGATGAGAAGAAGAAGAAAAAACGAAAACAATTTTGCAAGTAATGTAAGGCAAATGACAATGTCATTAAGAGTTGTCCTAAAGTGGTCAAAAAAGAGGCAAAGAAAAAAGAGGTTGGAATGGTTGTTGCAAATGCACCTACACCTAAAACAAAAATTGTTAGTCTTGTTCATAAAGAAGAATGGTCATTTTCTTCTCATTGCAGCTATGAACCATCTTCTCATGTGCAACATATGTATGTAGTAGATTTGAATGTTTGGTACTTTGATAGTATTGCAACCAAACTACCTCACAATACAATGTTTTCACTTAACTTGACCCTTCTCCTATTGGGAATATTGTCCTGTAAAGTCAATAGTGGGAAGACTTCTCATAAATCGTCATCCTCCCATCACACTCACTACACAAGTGAGGAGCTTTTTGTTTCATGTGAAAACAAACTCTTGATCACATCCCAATATTCCGAAGGGTGTATTGTTGATAATGGTAACATCTCACATATGTGTCATGACCATGAAGACTTCCAAGCTATGATAGAGTTTAAAGGCTAAGTGTACCTTTAAAACAAAAAGGTTATGGCTATTGAAGGTAAATGCAAAGTGAAGATTTCCAACTCTAAATGTGATATTAAGGACCCTTATGATGTCCTTTATATGCCTAATCTTTGCCAAAATATGCTACGTGTGAAGGAGATCTCTCAAACAAGCAAGCAGGTCTTGTTTGATATTTACAATATTCAAGTTCTTGAACCAACCACCAATTAGGTCGTTGCATAAGGATTCAAAGAAAAATGCTTTTAACAAATCTCATGCTTCATCATTAATGAAGTAATCTCATATATTTGGAATGAATGGTTTATTCAAAAATCTTCTCTTTAAGAGATCATAATTCAACCTTGTTTGAGGTCTTTCTAAGAACACAAAAGTAAAGCCTTCCTATCAAGCATGCATCAAAGGCAAGCAACATGGAAATCTAGTTCCTAAAGTGACAACTTCATGAGCAAAGAAACCCTTAGGGTTAGTCCACCTTGATCTTTGTGGACCAAGTAACAATGAAGTCCTTGAGTGGATCACTCTACTTTCTCCTTTAACTAGATGATTAGTAAAAGGTTCATCTTAGTTTACTTTTTCAAGAAAAATTATAGTGTTTTCATTAATTTCCAAGAATGAACACAATTCGCTGAGGATGAAAGACCTACTTTGAAGGCCATCATATTGGATCATGATGGTGAGTGTATCAACCACACTTTCATTGAATCCTTAAAGGAAAAAGATTTCAAATCTTGAATCACTCAATCCCATACTCCTTCTCAATATGGATTCATTGAACAAAAAATCCAGTTTCATGGAGAACACAGGATTCATGTAGGCACTTCATGCTTGGTACAAAAAAGGTACACTCCTTCTACTAGGCCAATGTGTTACATAAAAGTTGTCTACATGCTAACATTTATATATATTAGCATAATTCGTTTACTGCTAGCATCAACTCTATATAGATGACCCTACCTTGATAGATGCAACTGCTAATCGCATACAACTTCTCATATACTACCTTCGTCAGGAGTATTCCATTGGTATAATTCAATTTTTCTTAGTCATGGAGGTTTTGAAACTACATGAAGATATGTTTCTTTATTGGAAGAGGTTTTATTCTTACCTTCTTTCCAAGTACCACAAAGACAATTGTCACATAGTTTTTACACCTCTCGAACCTAAAATCAAGCTCGCATTGGAGGAAATGATCCCACATGGATGTGCATAAATACAAATAACTTGTTGGCTTTTTAATTTACTAAATCAAACCTAGACCTCATATCCCATATGCAACTAGCGTTCTTGGTTATTTCTCCCATCAGCCTTGGTTGTGCTCACTTGGAAGCTACCTATTGTATAACTACATGAATTTAAGGGGTAGAAACCTTGGGTTTCTTGGTTTGAAACCCTTGGGATTTATTTTATATTTACTCCTATTTGAAGGGTCAATCGATTTCTCTAAGGTTGAGTAAATTAGGCTTGGTTGGAAGCTTCTCTTAGCCATGACTCCTGTGTGAGAGCTTGGAGGGTCTTCTTTTAAATGACATGTAATTTTATGTGATTTTCTAATCTTGGAAACATGTGATCACCTTAGACATCCCGACACAAGGTACAAATCCTCTTGTATTTGAGTTATCCCCTTGGCGTTGGAGCTATATATTGGAGAGATTGGTTTACGTGCATCTCTCTCCCTAGTGTGGTCCTTGGTATTTAGATCTCTTAATTGATTTGATTGTGGAGGAAATGCCCTCCCACAACATTGGTCAAGAGATCTCAATTAGATTCCTAAGGAAGGATTTATGTGAGATTTTTCATTGGCATCTGACAACTTGGAACTTTTTGTTGGTGTTCGATAGATTGGAGTTGGGATCACTTACGACCCCCCCCCCCCCCCCCCCCCCCCTCAATGGAGGAGATCGGAATCCCCTCTAAGATCCAAGGTCCCCTAGATGGTATCCAAGAGGAAACCAACCCACCTACTCCACTAGAGGGACCAACAAGCCCCATGTGAGTGCCATCCTGTGAGGAAGATCTTCAAGCCTTCTCCCTCTTAAGTTGAAAAGGATAGTCTTGCAATGCATATTTAATAGGATCCTACTGTCCACTTTGCATCATACGTGAGATTTTTCTCTCATTTATCCTCTCTTTGCAAGTCTTGGGTGTTATGAACTTGTTCTCCTACTCCATTTTCAACCAATAGAATTATCCCCCACTTCATATTATCGAGTTTGAGAACTAATTGTAGCTCCTTGTTCTTTATAAGAAGCCAAACCCAATGTCTTATGAGCTCTTTTGCTTTGAGACTCCACACCTTTTCTACATCTTCTCACAGTCATGAAGGTTTGATCTTATCTTTTCATTCATAAAAATAGATATTAAAGCCTCTTTCTCTATACAAAATGAGGAATTAAAGCTACCGTGCTTGACTTCTTGCTTCGAGAATGAGAATATATTAGGGGTGTCTTTCCATCGCACTCGAAGAGCTAAAATTTGAAGTAATTTGGATCGTGGAAGGAAACGACAAAAGAGTGGATATTTTCTTCATTGAACCTTATCAAGGAAGTACCTCTTCTTTTCTATTAGTTCCTTTTATAGCTATTTATCTTTCATATCCTTTGAATTGTGAATTTATGATTAAATAGAGAGAAAGGAAGAGCTTTCTTCTCTCACAATATTGATAGCTTCTTTTATTTCTTGCATTTAATTAAGTGGACAAAACCACGCCAAGTGTCTCTTGGAGTATTGAAGAAGATACAATGATAGAGTCATCCATCAAATAAGATATGCAATGGGGCATCATGATGCAAGGAGAAAGGCAAAGAGCAAGGCTCCTTCCAAGGAGCACAAAGCAAGTTTTGAGATCAAAATATCTTTCCCACTATGTTCTTTCTTGATTTTCATGGAATCTGATACGTGATTGCATTGATGATTTATGCATTGTGTGCATAAATTTTCCATACACAAAGGACAATTCTATGCAAAATGCTAGTCCATACAAATATAATAGCATGATTCTTTTTGAAGAAACCTTTTTTCAAGAGAAATGGAAACATGTGCATTGCATAAAGTAGCTCTTTTAGTATGTGTGCATATAATAGATACATGGTTTTAGAAGTTGATGCACATATTGGGGCACACAAGTAAGTGAGAAGTGGCAAGAAGGCATGGACGAAGTAGGATGACACCGTGGAAACACTCAAATGGGGTCAAGGAATAAATGAATCTCAACTTACACATAAGTTTTCACACCTATTTCTTTTCACTCCACGCGTGACTTAAGAATATGCATTAAATTACAGCTCTTATAATAAGAGAAACTCTAATAAGAGAAACTCTAGTGCATATTATATGAATTTGGAATGGATGCATAGATACTTGTGACCTAGTTTGTTGGCTCATACATATAAGTTTTTGATGGAAATTGTTTGGATTATGCATCAAATTGATAAGTTTTAGGAAAAGAAAGATCCATGGAATTTTTGTACCATTCTTTGAATGAAAAAATTCCCAAATTGGAACTTTTGCATGCGTTAAAAAGGGATTAAATTTTTGAACTTTGTCCATGCTACACCTCCTCGGATGAAGATGTTCACCCTTTTTTGGCATATACTATGTATGCATATTAATGATATGTATTACATGGGTTTATGGGATAAGAGAGATATTTAAATTATTTAAGATTAACTTAGGTCCTTGACTTTTGAAATTATAGAGGAATAATGGTGATAGAGCCAATTGGCCCTATAAACCATTAAATTCCTATGTTCTTGGCGTAAAGCCAAATTACTCTATATTACTATAATACCTTAAGCCTAAAGTCCCTGTTATGATGGAATGGTGAATTCGATAAAACCCATGGCATTCCTGATCAACAAGGACATTGACTTAAGTACATAGGTTAAGAAAAAAATTCTAAAACCATAAAGTAATGGTGGTAATTTGGTGAGATCATTATCAACCTCAAGGAAAAGGAGATAGGAAATAAAGGAACTTACATGATGTTTGAATATGGAAGAATCAATACCCTATGAATAATCATAGTTTATTTTTTAAGATTCTTTAAAATGGACATTGAAAGGATGTTAAAGAGATCACCTTTTCCAAGTACTCATTTCTCCCTTCAAAGAATTTATCAATTTGTGAGAATTATGAAATATTGGAGCTTTTAATAACAAAAGAGATTACTCTAGAAGCTCTACCCAACAAAGGAAAGACCTAAAGGAGAGGTAAGAGGGTTGAAAGATGCCCCAAACACCCTTTAGCTATGTCCTTTAAGTAACAAAATATTTTTTATTGGTAAGAGGTGTTTCCATCATCTTCAAATTAACAATATAACTAGCATTTAAAGTACTCTCCTGAAGCTAAGATGTTGAGTTATGTCAAAAGACAATACCTAATTTGGACGAAAATAGCTCTATTATTAGATGAAATAAAAATAGTCTTTCATAGTACATATGAATAAAGAAATAAGTAAAGAGGTTATCTTCAAAGAGTAAGTCTTCTTAAGTTGTAAATACAACTAAGACTAGTGAAGTGAGAAATTTTTTTATCAAGATCTTGGTTACGTGCACACAGAGGTTACGGATGCTGAAAACACACAAAAAAATACACATGCCAAGAGATGAGACAGACCACATTATTGGGTGCAATCTCCCCCCATGCACTCTGTTTCGACAGTCCACAGAGTGCATGTATTTATAGGAATTTTTTATTATGTTGAAATAGTGGTTACATGAGAGCGGCTTCAAAAAGCATGCGTGAAAGTAAAAGTTGGTAACTTTTGTAGAAAACCTTTGCTTTAAATATCAGAAATTACGGTCTACAATGACCCTTATTCTAACCACTACTTTTCTAACTATTTCTAACAATAGAACCCTCTATGTGGGTTTATTCACAAACTATATAAATTAGAATTCGAATTATTGATCTCCACCCTTTCAGGCCTTTCACGCTCTCACGAACCTTCAACTGATATACCAAAAACACCAAAACACATTAACAAATTAACACTCCAACAATTCCTTGTTCAACACATTCCATAATTCATAACATGCCACTCAGTTGAAAAAGCAACTGACCTCAATTGATAAAATAAAAACAAACATGGATGGCCAGTCACATGTTCCATCACTGAACAAAAATAAGCATGTCCCATGTAAAAACACATGCATGGAAATGTTCATGGAGGAGTTTCATTAATGTGTTAGTGTATGATATGTAGAAATTAAGTGGTCATAATGGGGTGTTAATTGTGTTTTATGTATCCATTGACATTCTTCAATAGCTTGATTTTTGTACTTAACTAAATAGCGATGATATTGAGTACCTCTGCGTGTAGTAGTGACATCATGATCAATTATTTTCTCAGGAACCAAGATTTCATATTGTTCTTCAATTAAAGGAGGGTCATCAAGAAGTGGAATGAGTGGTAAAATTCCTTTAAATGGTTTAAGTAAACTAATATGAAAAGATTTATGTATATTCCAATGAGATGGTATATCTAATCTAAGTGAATTATCATTGATTTTTTTTTATAATGCAAAATGGTCCATAATAGCATGGTGCAAGTTTAATTTTAGGATGCTACAAAATATTTTTGAGACGTCTTTTGATAATATGCAACCATACAGGATCATTTTCCTTGAATTCCTTGGCTAATCATTTTGTATTGCTATTACATGTATATCACTTATGACTTTTCCTAATGTGCTTGTGAACATTGCGAAGTTTAGAAATGTGATCTTGAGCAATAGAATCAGCCATCAGAATGTCAGTTTGAGTGAGTGACATGGGACTGGGAAGCTTTTTACCATAAACAATTTCAAAAGGTGCATGACCAGTAGTGGTGTGTGGTGTTATTGTAAAAAAATTGATGCAATGGCAACTTTTCATCCCAGTTACTAGGATTATCTAATGAATAACAATGCAATAAATCAAGAATAGTACTATTTGTAGCCTCACTTTGTCCATTACTTTTAGGATAAAATGCAGAGCTAAAATCTATTTTAGAACCAAAATGTTGAAATAAGGTAACCCAAAAATTATTACAAAATCCAACATCACGATCAGATAACATTACTTAGGAAATCCATGATGTGGAAAAATGAATTTAATGAATAATTTTGCAGCCCGAGGTGCATACAATTTTTTTCTACAAGGAATAAAATATGCATATTTACTAAACCTATCAATTATTATCCAAATCATATCATTATGTGACGAAGAGATAGGAAGACTTGTGATAAAATCCATAGAGATTTGTTCCCATGGTTCGTTCGGAATGGGAAGTGGTAGTAATAATCCAAATGGTTTACCAGGATAAGGTTTTACACCTTGACATACAATGCATTGAGAAACATAATGTGCAATATCTTTTTCCATGTATGGCCAAATGAAGATATCTTTGCAAGCAGAAATGGTTCTCTGTATGCCTCTATGACCCAAAATGTGAGATGGTTCATGCATTTCCTTGATGACAAAATCTTTAAAAGCTTGGGTTATGCACAATCTATGTTAAAAATAAAGTAAACCATGATGAAATGTATATTGTTCATCAAAGAAAGATGCACCATTGTTGAAGTCATGCCATGCATATGAAAAGTACAAATCAAATGCATAAGTGGAAATCATTTCTTGAAAAGATTGAATTTGGATGGTAGAAATATTATGCAACACAACAAAATGTGAAGGAAAACGGCTAAGAGCATCAACTACAACATTAGCTTTACCAAGTTGATATTGGATCATGGGTTGGAAATTTTGAATGCATGAAGCCCATTTAAGATGCCAATCAGAGATTAAGGGCTGATTTAATAAATGCTCAATAGCCTATTGATTGGTTTTGATTAAGACCTTAGTAGAGCCCATAAGATAGTGTTTCCAAATTTGCAAAGCATGCACAACTGATAACAATTCTTTATCATATGTACTATAATTCTTTTATGAGGGCTTAAGCTTCCTACTCTCAAATGCAATAGGATGATCATTTTGCAAAAAAACACCTATTCCTGAGCCACTAGCATCAATAACAACTTGAAAGGGTTGTGAAAAATTAGGTACCTGTAAAACAGGTGCATGTGAAAGTGCATGTTTGAGTTTTTCAAAGGATTGTTGTTGGGTAAGTCCCCATGCAAATTTTATTTTTATTTTTCAAATAATAAAGTAAGAGGTAGTGCTAAATAAGAAAAATTTCAAACAAACTTCCTATAGAACAGGAGGAATTTCTTCGTTATGGACCTCCATGTTATGTAATTGAGCTTCAATTGGTTTTGTGTGAAGAGGTCGCAATCGACACTTTATTTTTGTATGTCCAAGTTTACCATAATTCTAGCAGGTGATACATGGTCGCTTTTGTTGGGCATCCACCACTAAAGTTTAGAGGGTAGGTGGTTTGGTAGGTTGGAGAGATGAAGCAACAGGTGGAGTTGATTAATTGAATTGTGGAGGACGAGGAAAACTAGAGTAAGATGGGGCATTAAAATTATGCTTCATAGGAAATATGGGTTTAACAGAAAGTGGTTGTTGACGTGGTTGTTGTAGATGGACTTGGTTATGGACCGGAATTCCTTCTCTGCATCATAGGCAAAAGAGATAGCCTTGTTGAGAGTTGTATGCTGTAGGGTGTGAAACTTAGCGTGGTTCCCACCTCCAAACCATTTTCATATTTTCACTGCAAGCTATCCTCTAGTACATCTTCAAGCATTCAAACTAATAGTAAGTTTTTCCAGAACCGCTCCGTGTAGGTAGTGACCGTGTCACCCTCCTTCCATGTAAAGGTTATCCATGCACGTTGTGGTCGTGATCCGAATTTGACTCATGAAACCACTTGGAAGCATCAATTATTAATATAAACAAGGCAGGTATGATTCATTTGAACTGGGTATATGTGATGATTTTGTAGGTCAATTAGGAAGGATAACATCGATCCATCAAAGAAAATTATCATTTTATCAAATGATACTTAAAAAGGGAAGGAAATCGCTAATTTCATGAAACGTGGTGATTATGGTTCGTTGATTGTCTCTTTATTGTGTAAAATACATAAATATGTGTGTATGCATTTAAGATTGATATGTGTATTTGTGCGAATGGATACATGAACTGTTCAATGTATGATGTAGTTATGTGCGCATACACATGTATGTACTTGAGTTCGAGTGCATGTGAACATGTCTTAAATGTGCATAGATATGTCATATATATGTCTAAATATATGTGTGCATACATTTTATATACATTTTATATCTGCAAATATGTGGTACATGTGTGGAGAGATGAAAATATATATGGATGATTGTGTTTTGAACATGCACATATGTGCTTAGCGTATTCGCATGCACTTGTATGAGATACGTGTGTATGTACATATATGTATGTATGTGAAATCATATCAAACCGAAGTCGATAATTACATAAACGAAAATTACAGTAGCATAGCTCTTTTCCCTTTTAGTATGGAAGGAGCTGAGCGCGGTGGGCGATCACGAATGCACTGGAAGAGGACAGCGCTGAATGATTGATGATTGGGAAAAAAACAACGATTCCTCATCCGGAAATTCTCGAAGTCAGGATAGAGTGCAGATCTGGAAGTTTTCGGGGGAAGAATACGAGGTTCTGGAGACGTAACTTCTTTCGATCAAGTGATGATGCGCTGTGGGTAAGAATCGGATACTCTCCGGCTCCTGGCAGCAGCAATTAGGGGGAAAACAATCAACTGCGATTCTAGGGGCGCACTATTGATCAGACAAAAAGGATGGCGCATCATTGAGGAGTAAAGGTTGGCATTGAATTGATCGCTGGGAGGTGGATGAGTGAAGAAGTCCGTTGATGATTAGCAAGAACAGAGATTTGCACTTTTCATTTAAGACAGAGACTGGCGCAGATTGCTGAATAGTTTTCAAGGTTAAATATCGAGAAGGCAGTGGAAGTCAAAGCAATGCTAGGGACAATTTGGAAGTTCGAATGCGGATTTCATCAGTTAAGTGAAGGCAGATAATTGTTCTTGGCTAATTCGTATATCAGTGCTTATGAGATGCAGCGGAATTCAAGGAAGATGGAGAACTGAAGATGGATGAAAGATCTAGCACTACTTTTAAGCAACCACGACTTGGTGAATTATATCTACTTTTAAGCAACCACGACTTGGTGAATTATATCTGTTTATGATAGTAAGTGCATCTTAATATTCTGTTATCAATTTTAAGACAGTGAATATAACCTTAAACTGTTCTGCATCTTAGCGCTGATTCCGAACTCATCTTACTTGGCTTTTTGTATTTATGCAAAACGGTGAACATCATTTCATATGAATATTGCTGTGTTGTTTTTGAACATAATACTTGAAGTTCATACACATTAACAAATTCTATGAATTGCTCTGCGTTATTTTTGTTATGAATTGCTCTGTGTCATATTCTGTGAGAAGAATACAATAGATTTACTGATCTGCGAGTGTACATCTTTATCAAACATCGCTAGTTTTGCAATTTTTTGTGCGTGGTTTTTTGATTGGTCGAATCAATATAGCTACAGCTTGCATGCATGCTTGATGTAAACGCCTATCATTTAACGTATTGTTTGTACAACTCATTTATTAAAAGAAATCGGAGTCTTATGAGCGATAGTTGGAAGATTTTGTTATAAGCTTCTTGATCCGTTGTGTGTTGAAGAATTTTTACTACGAGTTTTAATGAGAAATGCCCTCTAGAATCTCCAAGAATGAGATCTCTGATTTTCCACTGTAGTACGTTCTTTGCCGCT
This sequence comes from Ceratopteris richardii, assembly GCA_020310875.1. Classification (NCBI taxonomy): domain Eukaryota; kingdom Viridiplantae; phylum Streptophyta; class Polypodiopsida; order Polypodiales; family Pteridaceae; genus Ceratopteris; species Ceratopteris richardii. The sequence continues at coordinate 84,740,714 of CM035426.1, forward strand.
ATGTATGTTTTCTTTTTGTTAATATGCGGTAGTTATTGTCTATAAAGAACACGAAAGCTTGAGATTTTAAGTGCATAGAGTGTAAGTCGATTCGAGTATATGAGACTCTGTTCAATTGAAATCTTGAGAATCACATTAGAATCGAATGGTGTTTGTTTTCTTCACTTCAAAGTGAATCTACCCTTACTCGTAAACGGCCATGAACGCATGTAGATCAAAACCCAAGTTAAGGTCTGTCTTATCACTTTCTCCTTCTTTTGCGAACTCTATGACAACGTTGAACATGTAGATGATATTGAGGAGGAAGAAAAGAATCTTTCACTTTATCTTGGAAAGCTTTCCTTGTTGGACGATCTGTACTGTGGCACAAGACATTCCACTAGAGCTGAGCTTTTTCTACTAAATAGTTAGTGGCAGATTTGACTTTTTCACTTTTAGCATATGTTTCATCAATATAAAAATCATCAAACTGTGATAACCATGAAAGAACTAAAGGGCCATCCTTACAGCCATCAAATCGTAGAAACTGATAATTTTTAACACCAATCTTGGAATGTATGCCATCCGATTGACCAAAGACAATAGCTTTTACCAACCTCGTATTTCAAATCCTCCCACCTTAGTGAATATAAACTCCTTATTGCCACTCATAAATTAAAATTGGTTCGCATCCCATAGCCAACGGTGGATGCCTTGGAGTAAGTCGAAGGAGTAAATATAGGTGTAAATGTAGGTGTAAACGTAGGTTCTAGTTTTGGAACTAGAACGAAAACAGAAACCAAAAACTGAAACTGAAATTGGAACAAGAACAGGAACCGGAATCGAAAATGGAAACAAAATTAGAAATCGTAATCAGAAATGGAAACAAAAACAGAAATCAAAACCAAAAATGAAAGTAGAAATGGAATCAAAATCGGAATCGGATCGCTAATAGAGAATAGTGAAACAGATATCAATCCCCAAAACGAACAGAAACAAACCCGTCCGTAGTGACGTGTGCAACCCTTTGATACCACTGTTATCAGGATCTTGCTTACATGCCACAGAGGTTACGGATGCTGAAAACGCACAGAAAAATACACACGCCAGGAGATGAGACAAAATGCAGTATTGGGTGTAATCTCCCCCCATGCACTCTTTCGACAGTCCACATAGTGCATGTATTTATATGAATTTTTTATTATGTCAAAATAGTGGTTCCATGAGAGCGACTTCAAAAAGCATGCGTAAAAGTAAAAGTTAGTAACCTTTGTAGAAAGCCTTTGCTTTAAATATAAGAAATTACAGTATACAATGCCCTTATTCTAACCACTACTTTTCTAACTATTTCTAACAATAGAACCCTCTATGCGGATTTATTTACAAACTATATAAATTATAAATTAGATTATTGATGTCTTTCCTTTCACACCTTTCACACTCTCACAAACCTTTTGCTACTATATCAAAGATATCAAAATACATTAATAAATTAACACTCCAACAATTCCTTGTTCAACACATTCCATAATTCATAACAAATTTCACTCTCACATGAGCACCAAAACTACTCTTCAATGGAATTAAAACTTGCAAGTAGTATAGCTTTCACTTGATTAGACTTAATTATACATTTTAATCCCAAGGTAAAAGCTAATTATATACATTGAAGTGAAGATGTAAGTCAGATGGTATGAAACATCTAATCTTACACTATCATTGAAGGTGATATGGGACATTGCATTTATGGGTAATCAAATATTCAAGAAAAGAACTAAAAAGATCTGAATAGCTCTTTTAACTAATGGGCTCAATGAATAAACTCTTTTAAACTTGAGAAAGAGTAGTAGAAATACTCAAGAAAATCAAATAAGGTATCACAAGGTCAAGAATATGCAAGGAAGTCTGATCTAATAAAAAACTTTCATGAACCCTTAGGATTATAAGAATCCCAAGTGATTAGGAAAGGAATTTGTAGAGTTGTAAAGCATATCATAAAGATAACTTGATGCTTAATGGGATAGAAAGACATATTTTTTGGTCCCAATAGTAAAATCCTAAAGGAAAAGGTTTTTTCATGTGAAGCATAATTAAATAGTTAGATCTCCAACTCAACTATATGGGTCAAATGGCGAATCAAAAATCTATAAAAGGGATCTAATAAGGAAAGAAATATTCTTACCTCTTATTTAGATAAAGAGAGTTAGAATAAGCCAAAGGACCAAGTGGTTCTAAGATCAAATCAAACTTTAAGTTTGATGAGGTCAATCACACCATCTTAGATAGTTCACCAAACATTCGTGAAAATTAAGTAAGATTAGTTGTGATATACCTTAGCATCTTAGTTCATGCTTTCATAATTCGGTATCATAAATAATAGGATATGTTTTGGATAGCATTAAAAAGGACAAACAAGGTGAAATGCAAAAGTATAGAGATGTAGTCTTGTGCATTGGATGAAGAACTCACTAGTATGGGATGGTGGGAACTGATTCCCATTGAGTAATTTTTGTTGATGGATAGAAAAAAAGGAACTCATGATCTGATAGAATACATCAAGAAGGGAATGTCTAGGAATAGGCATTCCTTCAAGTTATCCTCTCAATGGAAGGCAAAATCTTACATCAATATTCTATCTCTTTATGTAGAGTATTCAAGTTTGAGAGCTAGAAATTTAAAAAAGAGAGGATTAAGTTATGGGAGTTATTGGAGTTAGACGTCTGCGAAAGCACACGAACAACACAAGGAAGAAGAAGAAGTTTGGAACATAACACACAGTACTGAATGTATTACCACTAGAATGTACAAAGATAAGTCGCCTGTTAGAGCAATAGGCATATATACAAGCCGGGGGAAAAAAACCTCCTAAAGAGAGAAAAAAGTGCCTCGACGGTCCTAGAGTATTCAGACACATCACGACCTAAATATATCAACAAATCCCCCCTGGGAGTGATGCAATGAACAAGGAGTTGGCACTCATGTATAAGGAAATGCTAAGCTATGTGGAATCAATCCACCAAAGGAAGTAAGCCCAAAGCTTTGCAGAAAGCTTCAAACTACTCCTTAGGCAGAGCCTTCATAAAAAGGTCTACAATGTTCTCCTAGGTGGGCACATATGCCAAGCTAATCTCCCCAACATAGAACCTCTCCCTGACATAATGATAATGCACCTCAATGTGCTTAGTGCGAGCATGGAACACAGGGTTCCTCGTAACTGCCAATGCGTTCCGAGTGTCATTGAAGATGGTGGTGGCAAAGGACTGTCCAACACCCAAATTAGCCATAAGGCATCTAAACCACACACACTCTTACATCAACTTCAGTACCTATATTTGTAGTATCTATATTTGTAGTACCAATATTCCCATGTGTAATATGACGTCTTTCAACACCGTGCACAATATTCCATCATCCTTTTGCGACCAATACATGACACACCATATAAGTCCACAATGGGTAATTCATACCATCCAACTTATCCTCAACAACCAACATACAAAATACATCATTGCTTTCAGCCATGGCCCTAACTAAAATACCCTGATGCAAAAAAATGATTGTATCTGAAAAAGTTGAATATAAATACCCAAACAAGTTTCACGAAACCTATAGTAGACTTTGAGACGCTTATACTGGCGAACCAAAACGTGTATATATCTTTGGCACAAAAAGACAAAGTAGCCTGGACAAGCATTGCAATAGTGCATTTTGATCTCTGAAACACCCTGAGTATGCTTACCAAATTTCATGCAATTTTGAAACTGCAACCAGAGAGGTGTTGACGATGCCCTCGATGAAGTGGCGACCTGCTCTGATACCGATTGTTAGAGTTAGACGTCTATGGAAGCACATAAATAGGGCAATAGGCGTATATACAAGCCGGGGGAAAAAAACCTCCTAAAGATGGAAAAAAGTGTCTCCGTGGTCCTAGAATGTTCACACATATCACTACCTAAATATATCAATAGGATTTTGAAAGTAAACTCCAAATATTGAAGCTCTAAAGCTTCATCCAAAAGAATGACTTGAATCAAAGAAACAAAAATATGATCTAATGAAAAACCAAGCATGGAAGAAAGTTTAAAAATTTCTTTCAACCTATTTACTTTGATAATTCAAGTTAGAAAAGCTTCATCCAAAAGAATGACTTGAATCAAAGAAACAACAATATGATCTAATGAAAAACCAATCATGGAAAAAAGTTTAGAAATTTTATCTTTGAACCTATCTACTTTTAATAATTCAAGTTAGAAAATAAATGAAAATAATAAGAAAGATCTAGTTAGGGTGTCAATGTTGATATGTTTTGGTACTAATGTGTGTGAACACACTCAAGATGGCCATGACACTTTCTTCCCTCTTTAGGAGGTTTTTTCCCTAGCTTCTATAGATGCCTATAACCCTAACATGCCATTTATCTTTGTGAATTCAATTGGTAATACATTCTCTATTATGATGTGCTCCAAGCTTCTTCTTCTTCCTTGTGTTGTTTCTATGCTTTTGCAATTCATTGCTTCATGTAGGGCATTGTTGACAACCCTTAGGTCATATTCTTAGAATTGCACAAAAATTGGTGAGCATACTCGAGGCAAAATGAGCTTATTTCGGCCATCGAATGCACTATCATAGTGACTATGCATGCAATTTTTTCCTTTTCTTCCAAACATGTATACAGGTTTTGGTTCACTAGTACAAGCGCCTCAAAGTCTACTGCAAGTTTAGTAGAGCTTTTCATGGTGTTTTTGCTCAACTTTAGTAATCAACAATCCTTGCATGCCATGCACGAGGGGCTTGCTTCAGCCCATACAAAGCCTTTTGCAACCTGCAAACATATTCTGGATGCTTTGAATCTTCATATCCTTGTGGCTGGTCCATATATACTTCTTCCTATAACTCACCATGTAGGAAAGCATTCTTCACATCCATCTGATGCAAAGTCCATCCTTTTGTTGTAGCTAATGCAACAAGTGTTCTGACAGTAGACATTTTAGCTACAGGGCTGAATGTTTCCTCATAATCAATGCCATATGTCTGTGCATATCCTTTAGCTACCAATCGTGCTTTATGCCTGCTTATGCTACCATCAACATTATGCTTTACCTTGTAAACCCATTTGCAGCCTATGGGTTTCTTTCCTTGTGGCAATGGAACTAGCTTCCATATATCATTTCCATAAAGTGCAGCCATCTCCTCATCCATAGCTTTTTCCCAATCTGCATTATTCAATTGCATCTTCAAAACAAGAAGGTTCAACATCTTGTATTACCTTTGTCATGTAGGCAGAATGGCGAGCCATGTAACTATCATATGTCAATCGTTGCAGAGAATTACGCATCCTCACAGATCTTCTTGGTCCTGGGTCACTTCTTGTATCATCTGCATGTGCCCTTCTTACTCCTGGAGTCTTCACAGAGGGCAATCCAAGTTCCTCATCAAGACTCTTTTCTGAACCACTTGAATCTCCATCAACATCTTCAAAACCTGCACATGTTTTACTACCAACAGAAAGCTTTTCTTTACCTTTCTTGGATGTATTTGATGAATTTGCTAGACTAAAATTTCCATGCAATCTTCCACTCCATGGATTTGAGTTGGAACTATTGCTTGGTGATGCATCAGGTCCACTCAAAACTTGAGATTATGCAGTTGATTTGGTTCAAGATTCAATCCTTCTTTGGCATCTGCATAGAAGCTTGACAGTTCATCAAATACCACATCTCTGCTCACCTTCACCTGTCGTGTGAGTGGGTTATAACATTTGTACCCTTTTTGCTCAAGGGAGTACCCAATGAAGATACATTTTTCTGCTTTTGGATCAAGTTTCGTCCTCAACTCATCTGGAACATGTACATATGCAATACAGCCAAAAACTTTCAGATGTGATAAGTTTGGCTTTTTACCTGTAAACTTCTCCTCAGGTGTAACTTGATGTACAACAGCAGTCGAAGTTCTGTTCATGATGTATACAACAGTATGCATAGCTTCTACCCAATAACAATGAGGCATATTCTTCTCAGCCATCAAGGCTCTTGCTATTTCTGCAATATGTTTATTTTTGCGTTCAGCAACACCATTCTGCTGTGGTGTGTACCTGCATGAAAACTGACGCCGAATTCCATGTTTTTTTAGAAAACTATTGAGCTCATTTGACATGTATTCACATCCTCCATCAGATCTTAATGTTTGAATGTACTTCCTTGTCTGCTTTTCCACCATAGCTTTAAAATTCTGTAAGTGAGTGAACATCTCACTCTTCTCTTTCATGAAATATACCCATACTTTGCATGTATGGTCATCAATGAAGGTAACATAAAACCTGCAACCGCCCATAGATGTGGTCTTTGTTGGACACCCAAACATCTGTATGTACTACTTCTAGTACATTCTCACTAACATGCTTGTCATGTGGAAATGATGCTCTTGACTGTTTAGCAAATTGACATGCTGGACATACCTTTTGCATTTCTGCAACTTTGAAATTTGGTAGTCCATGGACAATCTCCTTTGACTGCATCAATTTCAGCCTTTGCAAGTTTGCATGTCCAATCCGTTTGTGCCAAATCTCTATATCTACAATAACTCCTGCACATTTTGCAAACATGGCTGCATTCATTTCAGGAATCTTCACATTTAAGGTGAACATCCTACCCACTTTGTTTCCTTTGGCAACCAATCGTCCATCCTGCTTGTACTCTTCTACATATAATCCATCAGCATTGAACCTAACTTGTAATCCCTCGTCAACCATTTGTCCAACAGAAACCATATTCTTTGTTATATTTGGAACATGAAGCACATCATCAAGATGTTTTACCTTTCCATCCTCCATCGATAGTGCTATGTTTCCTATATGCTCAATAGGATGTGATGTGTCATCACCTGTTTTAGCATATCCAGGAACTAGCAGTTTGTGCAAAGTACTAAACCATTCCGCATGACTGGTCATGTGATTTGAAGCACCTGAATCAACATACCAGACATTATCATTCGATTTTGAAACACCAGTAGACATCGTATTCATCATGTGATGTTGAATCATGAACAGCTTCTCAGAATCATCTGTACTTGTGGATGCATAGTTGTTTTGCTGCCTTCTGTTATTTTGATTCTTCAACCTGCAATCACGTTCAAAGTGTCCAGGTTTACCACAATTCCAACATCATTTACTATCATTACCTGAATCATTTCTTTGGAAATTTTTGCAACCTCTTTGGCTCCCCCTCCCTCGAAACTGTTTTCTCGGTTACTATTTCCTCTTCCTCTTCCTCTGCCAGAGTAGAATACCTACTCAGAGGTGGGCTTTCCTTGGGAGTTTGAATCCTCACCAAGATTCTTTTCTTCAATGATCAGCTTCGATACCAAATCAACAAAATTTGGAATATTTCCCCTGTCTGTATAGAAGTTATGAACTGCTTATATGCAGCTCCTAAACCACGAAGGCACACTTCCACCTTATCATCATCATCATCTACATTCATGCCAATAGATGCAAGTGACTCACATATGCTTTTGATTTTCATAGTGTAGTCACTTATCGACATGCTCTTTTTCTCCAATGTATGCAACTCGTTCTTGAGTTGCAATTTCAGTGCCTTTGTATAGGTCTCGTACAATGTGACCAAACTGTTCCAAGCCTCTTTTGGAGTCTTGGCATCCTGTATGTGCCCAATCATGCTATCCTGTATGCTAACAAATAGCCAGTACATTACCTTTTATGCTCCTTGATTCCATTCCTCATATGCTCTTATTTGTTCAGCAATTCGATTCCTCTCTCGTAACTGTGGAAAATTTTCGTTCTCTCCTTCGATGTACTTCTAGTAACCTTTTCCCATCAGTAAATTCGTCATTTGGAATCTCTAAGCATGGAAGTTGTTCTTGTCCATCTTATCACTCATAAGATGACTCATTCCATTTGCGTTTGCCATTTTTGCAGCAATTCACAACATTGCAAAACACTAGAGGCAGCACTTTTGCTTGAACACTGTCGCACTATGATGTGACAGTTCGATCTCAGAAAAACACGAGCTCTCTACAACTATGCTGACTCTGATACCATGTCACGAGGAAGGAGATAAGGAAGAAATCTCACACACACACACTCTCACTCTCAAGGAGAAGCACACACATAAAGATTGAGGCAAGGAAGAACGATCTTCTTCTTCTTCTTCTTCTTCTTCTATTACATAAAAATTAATGTACAAGAATGACCTAAAAACAAGAATATAATAAGTACAATTTATAGATCAGTACATAAGGAAAAACCTAATGTCCGCAAATGAGTGAGCTGGCAAGGAACAAATGTGCCATCACTCTCGATAGATAAATCTAATAAAGCTCAATGAAGTATCCCTGACATATACTGGCATGATCACTATACATGTCAGAGAACCGAAAAACTGGTACGTGTCATCGTGGATCATCACATGTTGAGCTTGATATCTCAACATAACAGATGTACTTAACAGGTGTCCCACCAAAGCACTACAATTGATCACTCCATATGAGGTTTGGCATGGTCACAAGCCATCTGTTGCTCATCGATGTGTCTTTGGTTGTTTGGCATATGCTTTAGCACCTGAACAACAACATTTGAAATTGGATGATAAAGTAGCAAAATGTATATTTGTGAAGTATAATTCTTGAAACAAAGGCTATCGTCTGTATCATCCACTGACTAAACACATTTTGGTTAGTCATGATGTTGTTTTTGTGGAAGATGCAATTCAACCATTACTTTCATGTACAAAGGAGACATCAGTTAGCTCCAAGGATGTGTGTGATACTTTGCTACCTCTTTTTAATCATGGATAGTCAAGTGTTGCTCCAAATGAAGCAAAAATTTATCAACCTTTATGGATTCCATAGGATGATGCAGATCATTCCATTTCTATTGCAAATTTACATGATGCACTTGTTGATGAGAGGGTTGACATCAAAGAGGCTAAAACTATGCCCTAAATGGTTGATGCAGACTGTTATCTCAATGAATGGTTGGTTTTCATGCACTAAAATGTTCCCTTTTGTAGAATAAGAATAAAATTCTTTCTATCAAAGCCACTTGTAATGCTAAAGAGGTTGATTTGAAGAGCTATGGATTGAGGAGGTTGTGGCATGGAAGCTTGGTGCAATAGGAAGACCACGTCATAGAATGTCTTTGGAAGTATGGTTAGAAGGAAATTTTTGGAATAGCTAGCTATCCTTTCACATTCTAGAAAGTTTTAGGATCCAGATCGCTTGGGTGGTTTGCTTAGTTGTCCTAATTTGCAAGTGGAAGTGGATTTCTGATCATGAGTGATGAATTGATAATGCGATGCATCAGTTCCACATTGAGTTTAGATGGATGCTTGGTAATAGGAGATCCCACCCATACGCTCTGAGGTTGGGTCCACTTCCAAAATGGATAAATGTTGAGGACTACACTACAAACCTGCTTTACATGCAAGCCACTCACCATGAGTTGAAGGAAAACATCTTATCTAGGTTAGAAGAAAACAACCTCAAGTCGAGTTGGCATAGAAATTTGTATGTCCCGCAAATGACTAGTTTCAAGATGAATCTAGGGCTTTCCATTATTGTTTTGAGGATCGACATCATGTTGCATGCTCTACATTGGGCTTAGGCCCATTCTTCTTGGGAGCCCTATCCACTCAAGTCTCATGACTAAGTATCTCATGGTGGTTTCCCAAAGGGATTTTTTTAAAGGGAAGTTCAGCCTTGGCCTACTCTCCCGGACTTTAATTAAGAAAAGAAGAAAAAGTTACAAGTGAATGGGACTAGTGCCCTTGGGACCCCCCGAATCCCACACAAGAGAAGGGGGGGAAATAAGAAGTCAAAAAGGGAAGAGGACTAGTGCACATCGGCAGCAGAGACATATCAGGCTGTTAGTTTGAGTGCATCACCTTCATGTTGTTTGGCAAGAAGACTTAGCATAATCAACATGCAATGAAGAAGAATTCTGAGAACATAGGACAATCACATATAAGAAGAGCATCGAAAACATAAATACAAGTGTTCCCTAGGAGAAGCATATGGGGGTAAGATTTAGAGGGGAGAAGTGGATACACATGTCCAAGGTGGAAGGTTGAGCTTCTTTGAAAGGATTCTTCATCTCATCAGGGACGCATTATGGCAGAGTAGTAATTGGAGCTGACATCCATGAGGGGGCGCATGATGAGGAAAGCAAGTTCGTTTTGTGGTTTTTCCAAAAATGGTGCTTAAGATTGCTTCATATAGGAGTTGATGAGAGTAGATATCTAGGGAGCCCTCGTTGAAGAGGGGTAAGTTTTTTCATCTTAATTGAATTTTACTTCTATTTTAAGTTGTGCATGTTGATGACACTGAACCTTAGTGTTCTTCATGACATCCCTGTTCCTTGGAACCACTGAGTCTTGATGTCTTACCAATATTGTTGGAGCTCTAATATGAAGAAATTTAGATTCCCATAGGCCTGTGAATTGTGGCAACTCTTGTAAAGAATTAGATTCAAAATCTAATCTTTCATCTTCTTGTTGCTCTAGTTGGTCTCCGTAAATAGATGGAATGTCTTTGGGAAATTGATCATGAAGGTCATCAATTTTGGGAATAGGAGGGGGATTACCCTTCTCCTTGGCCCATTTCTCTTCTTGTATTTCCCGCAAGAACTCTTGAGAGTACTCTTGAATTGAAAGAGGCGTTCCGTCATCTGTGGAATTACGAACATAAGCTTTCATTGGTGGTGAACTATCTTTCAATAATTGGTTGAGCGTATGGAGGTAAAGAAACTTGCGGCTTGTTTACCAACTGCTGTAATCTTTCTAATAAACCCTGGAAATGCAAACCCGGTTTGAGATAATTTGTTTGATTGAACAATTGATTGGTCTCAAGCATAGCTTGAGCTAGTTCTACCATTTTCATGCATATTTTTGTTCATTCAATCTCTAAATCTGCTCTAGGGTAACACTTGGGTTTGCAGTTGTTGGCCCTTCTTGAAGTCGAGCCTAGTAGGCCTTAAACATCATGTCCAAGCCTTCTAGGGTTGGATCTACAAGAACATACCCTAATTGTGGTCTATTTACAATGAGTGGTGGGGTGGGATGAAGTGGAGCGGATGGAGTTTCATCATGTGAGGGGTTTTGAGATACAATGTTTGCTATTTTTGTTTTCTCATCTCTCAAGTTTTCTTCTAGTTCTGATAAATTTCTAGCCCACTTACGATTGGCCTTCTCTTTGGTATCCTTCCAAGTCCTTGTTTTTTTCTTGCTAGCCTCTCTGGATTCACTTGTCTCTGATTGTTCAGTTGCTTTTGCCTGGGTTAATGCTTGTGCCCTAATAATTGCCTGTATGGGAGCCATGTTCATGCTACTTGAACTTGAATCCACCACTAAGCCTACCACATTAATGGGTGTAACCTTAGGTGTACTATAGGGGTTTCTTGGATAATCTCTAGGGAGATGATCTTTGCCGCACTCAAGGAAAAAGCCTTGTATTGTGATGTTCTATCCTTGCCCTGGAGCAAGTGGGTGGGGACATTCACGAATGAAATGGTCGCCCTGGAATCTAAAACATGGTCCTATAGGGGCTTGTGCTCTTACTTGTCTCTCTTGGGCCTTGGGATTAGGATTCATGTACATGACATTGGAGTATTCTGGCTCCCAATTTTGTTCCATAGGTGGTGCCTTGTAGTGATAAGGATAAGTCTCACTATGCTCAGGTGACTCTATGTAATAAGCTTGTGGACTATCTTCATAGGAGTAGTCAGAATTCTGAGCATGATGGTCATTCTCTGAGACGAATGGGGTTATTGGCACCAATGCTCTATTAGGGTTCTCCTCTGCACATTGGCAGGAGGTGGCAGTTGGTTTCCTAGGACTAATTGTGGCCTATATGGTGCCTGGTATTACTGTTGATATTGATGTTGATATTGTTGTTGTGGCCTATAATATGGCTGTTGGTATTGGTTTTGATACCTACCATGTTGGTAAGGTTGTTGATACATTTTTCTAATAGCCTGCCTATTGTAGGGACAATCTTGAGTAGTGTGGTTGGTGTATTTTCTCTCTATCATGCAATATTGACCATTCTAGTTACCTTGGGGTTGTGCCATGATAGGACAAACATTGGCCATATGGTCTCCTCCACAAGTATAACATCGCTTCACTGTAGTGATCCTTGGTGTTTGTCTGTTTCGAACTCCTAGCTTCTTGTCAACCTGCTCAGCTATTTCATCTATCTTAGTGCATTAGGGGAAAAAATGAACCCTCTTTGGGCCTTTTAGATTAAGGGCTGATTAGTGATCTACCAATGAGGAGAGAGCAGTGGCCACAATCTAGTTCCTTAACCTCCTAGACTATGCCTAGGCTTCCCTTGGTTTCTCTTAGTCAAAACCATCAAAACCACCAAAAATTCGTGGGTTTTATGAAAAGAATGGTTTTGGATTTCAACGTTTTGAATATGAACCATTGGATGATCCAATAAATCTAATGGCTCATGTGATCCTAGAAAAGTAAAGGCGGGATGGATTGTAGACCCTTCGATCAAACAAAGATCGAGGGCTTATTTCAAACGACCTCAGAAAGAAGCACCTTTGCATCTCGGGCGTTGGATTTCCATCCTCATCGAAGGGTTCACGTTGATCCCTAACCTTGGAAAAGCGTGTTTGACTAAGTGCCCTTGGATTAGCCTAAGATCTAAGGGCTGTATATGATTCCTTAGGATGAAAGAGGAAAATTCATACCATCCATTAGATGTAGGATCTATCCAACGGCTGTAAATAAGCCCGAATTTTGGCTGAGCTGCAATCGCGCGTGACCCTTAGATCTCAAACGATCGGCCGATTGGTATTGACTAGCCCCATTCGCGGTGGACCATTGGATGAGTATGCAATGAGTGGTTGGGATTGACTCCGACTCCACATTCTCTCTCTTCTGCGCTTCCCCAAGATCACAAGCAATGATTGCTATCTTTTTGGCCTTTTCAATCGTAGCCATCCGTGTGTGAAATCCAATGGCTTATATCTGTTCCGACTGAGCACTCAATTCAAGCTTATTTTTTTTCAATATTTTAATGTGGAAAACCACCAGTGGTATTCTTTAGCCCCTTAATCCCTCTTGAGATTAATTTTAATCCTGAAAATTAGGGATCCTTACAAGGCCCAACCAGCGTTCACTTTTTCCCCTAATGGGAGGTTCTGGAAGTATGACTAGTAGAACGGTCATAATCCTTATAGAGTTTGGACAATTCTAACTCCTCACCCAAGTTGTCTTTTATGTCAATGCACATCCGCACATACTCTTCTATGGATCTAGGCTCTCTCAAGTACACATATGATCTTAAGTTAGTGCTTAGTAAGCGATCTAAAAACAAGGCCACTTGTTTGGCTGGTGTGGGTAACTCTAGAATAGGACATCTTTCCAAGTACCATCTAAACTGTCTTCCTGCAAGTCGCACTATTTCTTGTGGTGTCTGCTTGACGCTGTGGATCAAGGATGATGTGTTATACCTGATACCACTCTTGGAGAATTCTACAATGAATTCTTCTAGCAGTTGACCTATGTTTCGGTAATTACGGTTGTTCAAAGGTTGAAACCAAGCTAAGGTAGTACTGCTCAGAGTTAAACCAAATGCCTTGAATTGAGTGAACAAGTCCTCGACCTATTCAGCTCTTAACACTTGTTTGAACTCGGCCACATGATCATAAGGATCTCCTAACCCGTCAAAGTAGTTCTTCATTGCCTTAAACACTTGAGAGTGTCTAAGGGTTCTTGGGTACTCTCGAGGTCTAGGCAATGGAAAATCATTGTTGCCCCAGGTACCACAGACGCACAAACGCAGAGAATAACAGACGTGCGAACGCAGAGAAAAAAATACTCAAAGACAGAAAGAGATAAGAGACGACACCAAATTGGGTACAATCTCCCCCCACATGCTCTGATGGACACTCTACCAGAGCATGCGTATTTATAGTAAATTCCTATTACGTCCTGAATAGAAGATACATGAGGGCCGCGCTCCGAAAAGCGTGTTTTTGCTTTATTTACAAGTTCGTAATTTTCTATTTTTACAAAAACGTCGCTTTCTAAAGCGATCCATTATTTTTTACAAAAATAACTAAAAATAACCATCTTCTAAAAATATTCTTCTAAATATCTCCAAGTCCATGCGCGTTCACACCCTCATGGATCTTCACCTGCTAAATCAAAACACAAAACACATTAAAATCCTCAAGGCATTACACCTTCATTCCAAATATCCCATAAAGTATAACACAGTGGTATCAGAGCCAATATGTTCGCGGAGGTGGTTGCAACGTTTAATTGCGATTTGCAGCATTCGGGTCTGTTCGCGATTCGGCGTTCATCTCAACCGTCTGGTCCATTTGCGGCGTTTGATTGCGATTTGTGGCATCCAGTCCGTTCACGAATCGGCATCCATCTCAACCGTCTGGTCCAGGTTTTTCGTTCATTAAGTTTTTTTGAAGTTTTTTGGTTTTAGTTACGCCGGTCAAGTTTTTCGAATTTCACACTGTCACACTCTGTATCCTCTGTACCCCCTGTGCTCCCCTGTGCTCCTTTTCGGTTACTCCTTCGGCGTCGACTAAGGCGTCGACTAAGGCATAACTTTGGCATCTTTGGCTTCTCTGGCACTCATGGTTCTCTTGGTTCTCTTGGTTCCGTTGGTAGCCGTTGGCTACGCGCTAACCAATTCTAACATATGAGTGGCAATAAGGGCTTAGTTATTTCCCTAGTTAGCCTAGTTAACCCACATAGTTCCTTATTTAGTATGTAGGGGATTTGAACCCACAACCTCATACTACCAAGAGATAAGTTTTATCCACTAGGCTATTTCCTCTTTTTGATACTCTATTCCTTTTAATAAATATTTAACATAACTTTTATCTCTCTCTCCTTTTATTTATTTATTTATTTATTTTTATTTTACTTTTCTTTTATTTATTTATCACAATACTTCTATTTATTTATTAATAATACTATTATTATTATTATTATTATTATTATTAGTTATTTAAATGTTATTGTTAAACGTCTTTTCCTATGTTTAGACCTAGGTTTTGCATCTTTCCATACGGCCATGGACACTACTCAAAATATCGATGATTTTAGTTCCTCACCCCTCCCTGGGGTATCAATTGAGCAACAAGTCGAACTTTTACGACATGAACTTCAACATGCCCAAAATGAAATAAAAGAACGTGATGTTGCACTCCAACAACTACAAAGCGATGACAATAACCTAGTCCGGGTAGTGAAGGCCATTATTACCGCCCAAGAGCAAGGAACACAATCCAAGATTGGTGCCAAAAATTTCCAATTTTCACGATTTGACGGACGAAAAGATGGCCAATTTGTTCTCTCATGGTTATCCCAGTTTGATGATTTCTACTCTGATGAATCTTATTCTGAACAGGAAAAAGTGAAATTTGTAACCAACTACTTAGTGGGAAAGGCTCAATTATGGTGGAATCTTTTGCTCCATAGCACAGATCGCCCCACCACATGGCAAGCCTTTCAAGACAAGCTCAAGGAGTCCTTCCTTCCTCCTCAGTTTCACTTACATGCCCGTCGCTCTTGGACGACTTTTGGATGGAACGATGGAGATACTGTTTCTACCTATACTGAACGTTTTTGGCAACGTTTATTACTTATACGTTCACTTGAAATGATTCCTGAAGATACTTTACAGCGGAAATATGAAGATGGTTTGGAGATGGGAATCCAAGCTAAGCTCAACACCTTACGTCCGACGACGCTCTATGAAGCTATTTCTTTTGCACATGATGCTGAGAAAGAATTTCAATCTATCACTAAGTCCATTCGCTTACAACAAACACGTCAACGACCACAACTAATCAAACCCACTTTTCCACTCAAGCGTTCCTTTTCTACTTTTTCTTCTCCTCCTTTTCAACGTCCACCTACTTTTCAACGACCACCTATTTCTCAACGACCTCCTCAATCCACTTTTTCCCCAATCCCCAAGACAAACCCCTTACACCCTACCAAACCTCCAACCTTTCAAACTACGACGATGGATGCCCAACAAAAGAGGTCCCGTATCATTTGTTGGAATTGTGGTAAGATTGGTCATACCAAAGCTAGATGTAGGTTCCCAACTAACCACATGCAACCTGGCGGAGCTAAAGTACATAACATGGAGGTGGTTCTTGAAGATATTCAATTTGAAGACATTCAACCTGATTGGACTGAAGACGCATTGGAGCAGGATCTAAGTACCTTGGGTAACACAATTTCTATTCATTCTTTACTTTGCATGCAAGGTACTATTAATGGTAAAGTTGTTAATATTTTACATGATGATGGTAGTTCACATGAATTTATTTCTCACATATTAGTCAAAGATCTCCAATTAACCCCACTTCCTTCTATGTACAAAGTTAAGGCTGCATTCCAAGGAAACAGATATAATGTTACAAGTGAAGTGCATAATGTTCAAATTTGTATAGGCTCATACATGGATAAACGCACATTCTTAATTGCTCCTTTGCAGTCCTATGATGTTATACTTGGTATGCCTTTTCGTCACCATTATAATCCATGCATTGATTATCATACACACACCATGCGTTTTAAGTTTAACCATCAAGATATCTGTTTGTCTGCAATACATGATTTGCAACCATTCCCATTAATTAGTCATACACAAGTAAAATGTGCATTCCGAAAAGGCTACAATTCATGTATTGTTTTTGTCAATAACATAGTCGATTATCTACATCCACTTCCTAATACCCATAAATCATTTATGGATTCTTATAAGGATTGTTTTATGGTTGATTTTCCTTCTAAACTACCACCTTCGAGAGGATCCCTTGATCATAGTATAGACTTAATTCCTGGTAGTTCTCCTCCCCATAAAGCACCTTATAGGCATGGACCTTTGCATCAACAAGAATAACCAATCAAGTTAAGGATTTACTTCACAAAGGACTTATCAGGCATAGTTCTTCTCCCTTTGGAGCACCTGTTCTTTTAGTAGAGAAGAAGAACAAGACTTATAGGATGTGCATTGATTATAGAGCACTCAATAAGATCACAATAAAAAATAGATATCCTATTCCTAGGATAGATGATTTATTAGATAAACTTCGTGGAGCACGTGTCTTTAGTAAAATTGATCTTAAATCTGGGTATCATCAAATAAGAATGTTACCAAATGGTATTTTTAAGAATGCCTTTCGAACTCAGACCGGTCACTTTGAATTCATGGTAATGCCTTTTGGACTTACCAATGCACCTGCTACATTTGCACGCATGATGAATAATATTTTTCTTGAATACCAAGCTTTTGTTCTTGTTTTCTTCGATGACATACTTGTCTATAGTAAGAATGATGATGACCATGAAAAGCATTTAGCAATAGTTTTTAATTTGTTACGCACCAACCAACTTTATGCAAATCCTGAAAAGAGTTACTTTTTCCAAAGAGAATTAGAGTACTTAGGCCATATTGTTTCAAGTCAAGGAGTTCATGTAGATCCAAAGAAGATTAAAGTAATTAAAGAATGGCCTATACCACAATCGGTGAATGATGTTCGCTCTTTTCTTGGATTAGCTAGTTTTTATAGAAAGTTTGTAAAAGGTTTTTCTTATTTAGCCCTCCCACTCACTTTATTATTAAAGAAAAAGTTAAAATTTGAACTATTAAACATTTACTCAATCAACCATTGATTTCATATCGACATATCAAATGGGCTTCATACATACAAAATTTTCAGCCTATGATTCAATATCAACCTGGCAAAGCTAATGTTGTAGCTGATGCCCTGAGTCGTTTTCCATCCCCACAAACAAATATTGTTTTTATTAATAACATTTCTGTGGTTCATATTCATTCATTTCATGACATGATTCCTACATATGCATCTGATTTATATTTCTCACAAACATGGAATGCTTTCAATAATTCTACTACATTTAGTGAAGACCATTACACATTTCATAATGGATTCTTGTATTTTGATCATAAGCTATGTATTACATAAGATTTTAAAGAATTTGTTATGAAAGAGATGCATGAACCACCATATATGGGTCATAGGGGCATACAAAGTACTGTTTCTACATGTAAAGAATTCTTCTTTTGGCCAAATATGGAAAAGGATATTACACAATATGTTTCCCAATGCATTGTTTGTCAACGTGTCAAAAGACATCATGGTAAAGCATTTGGATTATTAATGCCACTTCCCATACCTAATGGGCCATGGGAACAAATTTCTATGGATTTTATTACTGGTCTTCCTACAACTTCATCACATCATGATATGATTTGGACAATTGTTGATAGGTTTAGTAAACAAGCATATTTCATTCCTTGTATGAAAACTCTTTCTGCACCTCAAGCTGCCAAATTATTTATTAAATGTATTTTTCCACATCATGGTTTTCCAAAAGTAATTTTATCCGATCGTGATGTTCGTTTTTGTAATCACTTTTGGGTTGCATTATTTAAAAATTTAGGCTCTAAAATAGATTTTAGTTCTGCATTTCATCCTGAAAGTAATGGGCAAAGTGAAGCTACGAATAGTACTATTTTGGATCTATTACGTTGTTATTCTTTAGATAATCCAACTAATTGGGATGAGAAACTTTCTTTACTCCAATTTGCATATAATAACACAACACATACCACTACTGGACGTGCACCAAATGAAATTGTATATGGTAAAAAGCTTCCTACTCCCATGTCTATCATTCAAACTGACATACCTATGGCTGATTCTTTTGCACAAGATCATATTTCTATACTTCATGAGGTTCATGAGCATATTAAAAAGAGTCAGGAACGTTATACCCGTAATATTAATAAGAAACGAGCAGCTAAACAATTTAATGAAAATGATTATGTTTGGTTACGCATAATTAAACGACGTTTGAAAAATATTCTACAACATCCTAAGGTAAAACTTGCACCACGTTATTATGGATCTTTCCGTATTATTCAAAAAATTAATGAGAATGCTTTTAGATTAGATATACCTTCTCATTGGAATATTCATAATTCTTTTCATATCAGTTTATTGAAACCATTTAAAGGAATTTTACCACTCATTCCTATTTTGGATGATCCTCCATTGTTAGAAGAGGATGCTGAAGTTTTAATTCCAGAAAAATTACTTGATCATGATGTTACTACTACATGCACAGGTAATCAATACCATAGATATTTGATTAAATATAAAAATCATTCATTCGAAGAATCACAATGGATTCACAAAACATCACTAATTCCACATTATCATCATTTGATTTCTGCTTATCATTCACAATCACAATAAATTCCAGTTTTCCAGTTCCATGCATGTTTTTTTTTTTATTTACATGGCACATGCCTATGATTGTTTAGTGATGCGACATGTGATTGGCCATCCATGTCTATTTTATTTTTTATCAACTGAGGTCAGTTGCTCGTCAACTGGGCGGCATGTTATACTTTATGGGATATTTGGAATGAAGGTGTAATGCCTTGAGGATTTTAATGTGTTTTGTGTTTTGATTTAGCAGGTGAAGATCCATGAGGGTGTGAACGTGCATGGACTTGGAGATATTTAGAAGAATATTTTTAGAAGATGGTTATTTTTAGTTATTTTTATAAAAAATAATGGATCGCTTTAGAAAGCGACGTTTTTGTAAAAATAGAAAATTACGAACTTGTAAATAAAGCAAAAACACACTTTTCGGAGCGCGGCCCTCATGTATATTCTATTCAGGACGTAATAGGAATTTACTATAAATACGCATGCTCTGGTAGAGTGTCCATCAGAGCATGTGGGGGGAGATTGTACCCAATTTGGTGTCGTCTCTTATCTCTTTCTGTCTTTGAGTATTTTTTTCTCTGTGTTCGTACGTCTGTTATTCTCTGCGTTCGTGCTTCTGTGGTACCTGGGGCAACAATCATGTTCATCTCTTTGATGCCTATGTGCTTGATATGTCTCTCTTTCATGTCTTTCACCTTCAAATTTTGATCTATCTCTACCCACATTGTGTGCAAAGCTTACCTCAGGTCTCTCTCTAGCTCTTTCCCTCTGGTTTTCATGAGCCTGGGATGATCCTACTCCTTGGAGGCCATGGGAAACACTAGATCTTGGTGGAGGAAAAATCAATTCGCCTTGCCAAGTGTATGCATGCTTTCCATACTTTGATACCAAGAACATTTTCTCCGATGTCTTATCTAGGTAGACAACTTTGCCTGGTATCTCCGGATCCTTGGACTTGTAGATGGTGACTATTGGCCTAGGTTAATATGGCTTGAATCTCCAAAAGGCTTCCTCCGTTTCTCTATTCAAGAATAGTTCTATGCTTTTGTTGTCTTGAAGGATCCAATCTGCAGTGATCACTTTGGTCAAAACTAACTTACCTCTAGGAGTCTTGGGTTCTCGTCCTACATCTCCTTGCTCTAGGTCTCCTATCGCATTCTCAAGAATGATGTTTCCAAACTCATCTATCCTATCTGGTAAACTGGTAACGACATACATGGTTCCATGCTTATCAATGTATGAACCATCTTCGAATTTAACCACTCGGTGTTCCAGTCCGAAGGATTGATCAGGATTTTTGAGTTGGACCATAGAATGCCTCAAGCCATCCTCATATATGCAAGCACCTAATCGAACCTAATCGATTGGTCCGAATATACTCCAATTGTGTTTTGTAGGGACCTTCTGGTGTCTGTAAATAGGCAGTTCCTGAGCTACATGTGGGTCTCTCCATGTTAGAAGAAAATTCTGAATGACTTGTGTAAGAACTTAGCATGTAAAGATAACCACTAAGTCGTTGTGCCCACGGCCTAGCTGTATGGTTGATACTAGCCTCAGAAGATCAAATGCTTTGTCTATCCTTGCCTAAGTGTCTACCAGATCTCAGGTTCATAAGCTTTGTCTTCTGGTCCCAAAATTACCCTTTGTATTGCTCAAAATCATTTGGAGTTCCCTTGGTTTCTTAGTCCCACTTGAGGGTCAACTCAAAATCACTCCAAACAGAGTTCGTATGAGAAAGTTATGTCTATTCAAGCTTCTAGGGGTCAAAACAGGCAAACAAGACCTCTCAAAGAATTGCAATTTTTTGCAAATCAACAAGCCAAAAAGTTGTGTTTTTTATCAAAGAATCACGATTCTCTCAAATTCCACAATCCAAAGAATCATAGCTTTCTCAAAATCTACCAAGCAGAGAATTGCAAATTTCTTATAGGAAATCGTGACTTTTTCAAACTCACTAAGTCTAGAGAATCGCGAATTTCTAGCACAGAATCGCGAATTTTGCAATTTTTCTCAAGTCTAGAGAATCACGATTTTCTTGCAGAGAATCATGATTTTCTCAAATTTTCTAAGTCCAGAGAATTGCGAATTTCTCCTAGAGAATCGTGATTTTCTCAAATTTTCTAAGTCGAGAGAATTGCAAATTTCTTGCAGAGAATGGCAAATTTCTTCCAGAGAATCGCGATTTTCAATTTTCTAAGTCCAAAGAATTGCAAATGTCTAGCAGACAATCAGGAATTTCTAGCAAAGAATCGCGAATTTCTAGCAGAGAATCACGAAATTTCTAGTAGAGAATTGCAAATATCTCAAATTTCCTCAAGTGTAGAGAATAAAAAATTTCTAGTAGAGAATCGTAAATTTCTAGCAGAGAATCGCGAATTTCTCAAAATGCCCAAGTCCAACGAATCGCGAATTTCTTCCAAAGAATCGCGAATTTCTCAAAATGCTGAAGTCCAAAGAATTGCGAATTAGAATCACGATTTTCTAAAATTTTCTAAGTCTAGAGAATCGTGAATTTCTTCCAGAGAATCGTGATTTTCTCAATATGCACAATTCAAGAGAATCATGATTTTCTCAATATGCACAATTCCAGAGAATCGCGATTTTCTCACTTTCAGAGAATCGCGATTTTCTCAAAAAAATTTAAGCGGGAAAATTTTTGAATTTTCTAGAGAATCGTGATTTTCTGAGAAATTCGTGATTTTTTGAGTTTTTAGGTGAGAATTTTGAATTTTCGCATCAAGCCCCAAATGTGCAGAAAATCGAGAAACACACAAGTGCATGCGATCCCAAGCACTTCCAGCTCTTTCTTGCACTCCCACACATGAGAAGTGATGTTAAAATGATGATGATGATGAATGAAGATGGTGACGATGGTGATGATGAAGAAGGAGAAGAAAAATCAGAAAAATAACAGAAAATGACTATTTTTTACCTTCCAATGTTGCAAATCCATAATCTTACTATCAGAATGATCATCCTCAAAGCTCTCTCCCTGGCAACGATGCCAAAATTTGGTGTAGCTCATGCGTAAGAACCACCTCCTTTACTTGTCAATCCATGGAGATGTGAGGACTAGTATGAAGACTGTGAGCATGTGAAGGCACAAATGTGTGAGTGGGAAGCACACTAGCATGCACATACATACACACACACACAAGGCAAGATCAAAGAGAGGAACAATGGAAAGCTTCTATTACACTCTCTTACAAAGCTTCAATCTCTAATAAGCCAAGCTCAAAGATGCTAACCCCAAAAATGAGCTCTCTAACTCTTTTTATAGTTTTTTGAGTAGTTTTGGCCCTGTCTAGACCTAGTGTCTGGCCTAGTTTAAAACTAGGTTCCAAGGCTTATTTGAGGGGTCAAACGGACTCTAAAAATTACAAAAATTGGTAGGTAACTACTTCTAATATTCCTCAAGCTCGAAGACTCCTCGGCTTGAACAAGATGGAGTTGCAAAAATATGAAATGATATTTACAATGGGTTTTAGTCATGAAAATCACTATTTTTATAGGGATTTCTTCTAGAAATTTAAGAGGAACTTCTTGGAGCTCCCTACTCACTCCTTCTTCTTGAGTGTCCCCTTCTTTGACATGTTCTTGTGTCTTGTTCCTGACCTTGAGTGGCAACAATATTAGATACTAGCAATATATCCTCATCTTCTGGCATGTAATAGAAAAGGGTCTGGTTGGCATCTCTATGGTATAAGCAACCAACATTGATGTCCAAGTTCTTTGCATTCATTACTTCTTCTCTAGTGAAGTCCACCTAGGGATGGACTCACCCATAAGAGAAGAGAGCAACTGTTGGCTCAGACCATTTAGGTACAATCTCAACATTGAACAAGTAGGTTTTTGGAGATTCATCATTGATTGCCTCTTGAGGGCAACATTCTCAATCCTTGTTTTTACAAAATGATCAACTCTAACATGTGTGTTTCCCTTTTTGACTATCTTCTCAAAATCATATTCCACCAATAAGAGGAACCATCTTACTAATTTATGAGTATCATAGAGCTTTTTTATATAGTAAGTCTAGGTGGCCTACAAAGATCTTAAATTTATGTGCTAGTAAATAGTCTTTAAACTCTTTTACTACATAGAATATTCCAACACCCTCTCTCTTAGTAGTAGTATAGTTGTGTTTGGATTGGATGAATTGGCAATGAGCATATGCAATTGGGAAGTCCAAATTTCCCTCATCTGTAGGTTGTGATAAGATGCATCCAACTACGTATTAGAAGCATCCACATGGACTTGGAATGTTTGGCTCCGATCTAGGGCTTTGAGCATTGGCATTAATATGAGATGCTTTTTGCATTCTTGGAAGGAGTTTTCACACTCATTCATCCACTCAAAATTCTTTAAGAGCCCATACATTGGCTGATCTATCGTTGCACACATATGTATGAACATTTTTTCATATCCATAGTGTCCCATTAGAACTTGGGCTTCTTTCACATTTTATGATTAGGATAGGTCAACAATTGCTCTTAATTCTCTTCATCCATCGATATGCCATTCTTAGAGATTATGTGATCAAGGATCTTGCCTTGGAAGACCATGAAGAAAAACTTTTCTAGATTCAAGCACACTTTGTATAAGCTTCATTTATAAAAGATTCTTCATAGACGTGGAGCATGTTCTTTCCTTTCATCTAAATACGCACATAAATCATCAAGATAAACCCAAACATCATTACTTGGAAAGAAAGAAAATGCCCAAATCCGTGGCAAATGTTGCTTTATGCTAATCCTCTTCAACAATGGGCACTTGGTTATAATCCGAGAATCCATGGAGAAAACTATATACTAATTTATGTCCAACTTCCCTCTCTAGTGAATGGTATGTAATGGGCAAGGCATAGATGTCCGGAATAATGGATATATTGAATTTTTTAAGACGAATGCAAAATCATAGTTTTCCATTCTTTTTAGGAACAACTACTATGGGGGGTATGTGCTCAATTTCATAAATGCATGCTTACAAGGGTTTTACCTCAATTTTTGCTCCAATACTTGGTGGACCTTTGCAACATTCAATCTATGTGAAACGGAGCTATAGAAAGGATGTTGAAGAAATGATAATAATGGTTCTCTATTTTTAGTTTACTTTTTCATCTTTAGTTCATGTCTATGAGCTCATCTCCATTTTTTAAACTCAAAAAAAGTACTTGGGACGTTTAACATTTAGCTTCATTCTTGTGCTCATCCTCCTTTTAGGAGATTTATCCCATATTGGATGTATTCAAAGGAGTCTCTTTTGAGAGCTTTAGAAGGATGCTCTCTTTTCATTTTGTAATTGGTTAAAAACTTGAGAGTTGACTCTATTATGCTCTTGGAAAGGTCACTCTAATCCATATGTGAGCTTTCCCATTTCATGGTCTACTCACTTTTTTCATTCTCACACTCTCACTCTTTAGTTATAAGTACATTTTTTTAGTTTTTGCTTTCATACGTGTATTGTAATATATATATATATATATATATATATATATATATATATATATATAAGAAAAATTCATTCTTTTATATTTATAATGATGGATGATGAAAATAACAATTTTAACTAAAGGTTTCTTGCTTGAGGACTCCGTGTGCGTTTCCTACTTCAAATAGGTGGAATATATTTTTGACATTCTAAATAGGTCTAGTAATGAATTATGGTAATTAACCTATCACTTCCAATGGAGATTTTTAACACGCATATTTTTTGTATTTATTCTTAGAATAATCAAGTGATGGTAATTGGCTTCTTCCATATAAATATTTGCCTTTGAGATTAATTTGGTAATAAGACTTCTTTCTTGACATTTATTTTCAAATTAATATACAATAGGAATACCGTGGATGCACAATGATCCTATGAGCCCATGGATGCAAAGTGAAGTTTATAAACGAGAGATTTCTTGACGAAATTATGTCAACGAAAACGGTTACAATGAATTTCTTAAAACTAAGTAGTTTGTGGAACCGAAATCGTAATGCAAACTTATAAGGTGGCATTATCAACTCCAATTTTTAGTGTAGATCTCCGAGTGAATGTAGATATGTGAGTGAGTGTAGACAAACATATTGATACACATGGATATGTTAAGAGCAAGGAAAGAATTGAGCCGAAGCCATCAACCCAATTAATCCAAGGGTTTAGCACTAGGACACTCCCCCAGACTTTAACTTTGAAATTGCAACTCTACAAGGAAGGGCATAGTACCCATGGGACCCCCCTTATTCTACAAGAACAGGGGTTTACAAGATTGGGTTGAACAACAATCACAACTACCGCAGGGCTAGTCAAACGATGGCACATCAGCCATATGCTTCATCATTCCAGGTTATACATGTCCCTTACATGTGGCCAGCAGGGATTGAACCCTCGCTGCAAGACTAGTCAAACGATGGCACATCAGCCATATGCTTCATCATTCCATGTTATACATGTCCCTTACATATGGCCAGCAGGATGATGTGTCAATTGAAAGACAATAAATGCTCCTCCATAACTAGCTGGTATGCTTCAAGAGCCGATAGCCATTCGTACTTTGACTTACTTGCCTACTCTCGCTCGTTGGAACACCCCTTTGAGTATATTGTTGATTCGTGTGACCTTTGGTTAGGACACCCAGAGTGTAGGCCCAACACGTTACGCCATTACCCTCTTTACCCGCTCTTTTCTAGCCACATGCTCACTATGACTGGAGTCGTATGATCATGCGCTCACAAGTTGACCTTTAGGGTTGCTGCTTTTTGCAATGAGTTTATTTTTTTGACCAAGTGCACTTGCTTTCTGCCGTCCACGACTTCAAGTTCCTCAGCATGTGCGAGCACGATTCTGCTCTGTTTCATCTGTTGATGAAATCTCTATTTCCGCCGATGTCCTTCGTCCTCTATCTTTGGCTAGAATGGTGTGCGTCAAATTCATCAGGTCTCTGCGCAGGCTGCAGTCGTTTTGTCAGTGCATCTTCAGTCGCATATACCATCGCCATGGACGAAGTAAGCGCAGAGAGAGAGAGAGAGCTTCTCTGCTATATCTGCGTTCCTGAATGTAATGTACATTGATGACCTCATAGAGCTGTACTCCTGTTGCACATGCTGGTGGTATTTATCAAAGAAAATGCGAAGGAGATCGATTCTTGTTTCTGTCTAGTGTGCTTGCTTTGAGGCGCAGGGCATATGGATTTTGACAGTGGTTCCATTGCATAACGGGCGTTGCAGCAGAGAGAGAGAGAGAGAGAGAGAGAGAGAGAGAGAGAGAGAGAGAGAGAGAGAGAGAGAGAGAGAGAGAGAGAGAGAGAGAGAGAGAGAGAGAGAGAGAGAGAGAGAGAGAGAGAGAGAGAGAGAGAGAGAGAGAGAGAGAGCAATGTCGTTTTGCAGAACGTGCAATGAAGGCCATCTACGAGGACGTGCAGAGGTGTGGAGATGGTGATATCCAGGTTATGTGGCGGATGCTCATGATGCATAAGGACGCCCACGGCCACGGCTATCCATCCCTCCCATTAGCTGATCCGAAGTTTCAGCGGGCGAGCGTTGCTTGGCCATCTCTTTCGCTGTCCTCATCGTTTTCGCCTTCGCTCGTCCAATGAAGGCTATCTTATCAAGACAGTCGACAGTTACGTCTCAATATCAGCGCGAGTAGTCGACACCATTTACTGCAGCTGCTGTTCTGATGTCTTCCATACCCTGGTCCATACTTCTTGTTTGTTCTGCTGATGAACATGTTCTTCTTCCCTCACCCCGTCTTCTTCGTCAGTGTTTGTGTTTGCATGTTGAGACTTGCAGGATTGAGCCCTGATGACTAATAGAATGGGATCAACCGAAACGCATGAACTATAAGCCCAATGCAATCACAGACATTAACAGCGCTCCTTCATAGTGTGCCGCTTCACCATATCCAACTCTATTCTTTGCTAACATGGTATCAACGTATGCCTTGACTGTCTTGGTCTCTCTGTGTTTCATTCTTTTGTCTCGCCAGGAAAGTTTTAATCTGCATATCTGCATTATATGACATAGTTATCAATGAAATGGTGTGAGATGAGAGAAAGGGTGATTTTCTTTTATGATATTGACTAAGAAAAGAGAAGTGGTTTCATGAATCATGACTTATTTGAGAGCTTCGGATGTTCTGTTCCATTTGTTCATACTTCCCCGGAGTAAAATTGTCCTGAAATGCTCTTCTTATGGTGTTTCGAAGTGTTCATGTAGCCATATGTACATCCCAAACTAAGCTCATCTTGACATTCTCCTAAGTCTTAGATACTGAGTTGGGATCTTCTTACCGAGGGGCAATCATGCAATAAGGAGTAGATCTGGTGATTCTAGTGTTTGACATCAATTCCAACTTTCTAATTTGGCACTTTGGTCATGTAGAGGCTCGGCAATAGGGATGCTATTTTAACTCTTCAATGAGCTGAGGATGAGATATATGGATTCAAGATGATGTTTTCTATATGTGGCATGGGAATTGAGCTTAATCCATTCACCGCAAAGGGTTCGTTTTGGAATATTGTTTAGTTGTTTGCTGATGAGATACCTTGGAGATGGGTTGTGAATCAGACTTCAAGGTCTTGGGTTGTGAATCAGACCTCAAGGTCTTAAGTGCTTTTGCATGCACAATCTTGCATTTGTCTCCAGGCATGGGCTTTCCTTGTGCTGAACAGTTTGACTCAAGGTGGTGTTTACTGCATGTGGGCATGACAATTGAACTGAAGTCCTTTGCCATGAAGGGTTCGTGTTGGACTATTGTTCAGTTATTTGCTTCTGAGATACCTTGAATATGGGTTGTGAATCAAACCTCAAGCTCGTGAGTACTTTTGCATGCACAATCTTGCATTCATCAGCTTTCTAATTTGGCACTTTGGTCATGTAAAGGCTCAGTAATAGGGATGTTATTTTAACCATTCAATGGGAGTTTGAGGATGAGATATATGATTCAATACGATGCTTTGTACATGTGGCATGGCAATTGAACTTGTAGCTAAGAGTTCGTGTTGGAATATTGTTTAGTTGTTTGCTGACGAGATACCTTTGAGATGGCTTGTGAATCAGACCTCAAGGTCTTGAGTGCTTTTGCATGCACATTTTTGCATTCATCTCCAAGCATGTGCTTTCATTGTGCTGAACATTATAATTTAAGGTGGTGTTTACTGTATGTGCACATGGGAATTGAACGTAAGGCAACCTTGTGAATTAGACCTCGAGGTCTTGAGTGCTTTTGCATCCACAACTTTGCATTCATCTCCAAGCATGTGCTTTCCTTGTGCTTAACATTATGATTTAAGGTGTTGTTTACTGCATGTGGGCATGGCAATTGAACTCAAGACCTTTTCCATGAAGGGTTTGTGTTGGAATATTGTTTAGTTGTTTGCTGATGAGATACCCTGAAGATGGGTTGTGTATCAGACCTCAAGCTCTTGAGTGCTTTTGCATGCACAATCGTGGATTCATCTCCAAACATGGGCGTTCCTTGTGCTGAACAATCTGATTCAAGGTGGTATTTTCTGCATGTAGGCATGTCAAGTGAACTTTAAGCCCTTTGCCATGAAGGGCTTGTATTGGAATATTGTTTAGTTTGTTGATGAGATAGATACCTTGAAGATGGGGTGTGAATCAGATCTCAAGGTCTTGAGTGTTTTTGCATGCACTATCATGCATTCACCTCAAAGTATGTGCTTAATAATGTCAGCAATAAGTATATTCAAGTCATATTTGACTACAAGATGATTCTTTGAGTTTGTTTATCGTCTTAATTTTATTTATAATTAGTAAGTTCTATTTATACTTGAGTTTTACGTGGTTGAGGGGTTTGGAATATGAGATGGATGCGTCTTGAAAATCAAAGTTCCAAGGCTTTGGGAATTCTCCAAACGCTTTCTTTTCAACTTTAAGCCATATTGGAAATATTTGATACACAAAGGGAATGTTCCAGGTAGCAAGTGTCTTCCTCCATCGTCAAATGACAATAAAAATAAAGTTGTTAAATATGTTTCACCATGCAATATTGCATGAAAGGCCGTTGCATTTCGTATGCTTCTGCTAAAGTATTGAGCTCCATCATTGATGCCTGTTCTCACGTATTCTTCTCCTACACTTTCAATCACATGACGGAGAGAACCGAATCCATAGATCTTTCCCATATACGCATCCGGTATTGCAAGAAGAGGTGGAATTTTTAAAGAAAACTCTATTATGAAGTTCGAAATTTGGTCTTAATGGAAGATCTGCCAATCTTATAAATGGCAGTAACTCATCTTCTTTTCGAAGCATTATAGGATTGATTAACAAAAAGAATGAAAGGTTATAAATGTAAAAAGTGAAACGCCTAGTACAATGTAAACTCAAAGCCTTTTTGGGCTTCTCACGGTGGGGAAAAGAAGATTAAGAAAAGAGATTTGTCTAGATCTATTGTCGTAAAAGTTGGTTCTAGTACTATATATTTATTTTCTTTGGAGAGTACATTGAATTTGAAAGACACACACAACCGAGCTTGCAAGGTCGAGGCACCCATCTTGGGGAATTCATGTATATGTCCAGCCAAGGTCTGAACACAAGATGTCTTCCCATATATTCCAAGCATCAGCCACTAGGCTATGTGGGCTGGACCCTATGTGGGAATACTCATAGAATTCTTATCTTCATATTTTAATAAATAGACAAGCTAAAAAGACCATGTAATTGCTACAATGATTAAGACAAGTTGAGAGACTAGAAGCAATGTACTATGACACTGAATTGAGAGCAATGTAGCTAATGAAACTTGATGTAAATGTATTGCTTAGTGAGCTATGATACAAAGATTTGTTGGAGGAATTCACGAGGTTTGTGTTAAGCATGAAGTTCACTCAAATGAGTTTGTTCTTCAGCTCTCATACTTGCAATTAAATGACTAGGGTATATATGCACTTTTTCCATATGATTGTTGGTTGAATCTACTAAAAAATCTTCCATGATTTTTAGAGTTAACTTTGATTTTTAAATTCAAATAAGGTCATGGGTTTTGGCTCTCGTTACATCAATGAGATTCTCTCTTAGTCACCCTTTTACGTTTGACAAAATTATATCTGACTTTACCCTTGGGAATCAATCAAACAAGGCTTATGTATACATTATGTTCTAATTCAAAAAGCTTAGTGAAGGCCAATACATAAGGCGAGGAACTTACACTTGACATATTCAATAAAAACTTCCCCTCAAGCCTAAGATGCTTGAATATTCAATCCTTTGAGATTTCTTGAAGTCCAATCATGGCTTTGAATTCTTTAGCTTCACTCCATCCAAGGCTTAATCATCATGTTTGCACTTTGTGATTGAGTAGATACATATGAGATTTTAATTTGTTTTCTTTTAGTCTTCTCCCTAACATAATGATAATGAATCACAATGTTTTTGTTCTAGCATGATAAATTGGATTAGCTACAAGATGCGAAGAACTTATGTTACCTCCAAAGATGTGAGGGGATGACTTCACTCCCAAGTATGAGTATAGTGTCTTAATCCACACAGATTCTTGAGTTGCATTTAGCTAACCTCTATTTTCAGTTTCTATAGATGAGAGAGAAACTATGGGTTGCTTCTTAGATGATCAAGATATCATCTTTGTACCTATAAATGAAAGATATTCTATAGTACTCCTTCCATCTTTTGAACCTACCCAATCTGCATTAGAGAATAGCTTTATGTCTACATTAGATGTGTATGAGTAGAGTAGACCTTCATTCATTGTCTATTTCACATATTTGAGAATCCTTTAGGCTGTCTCCATATGTGGCTTCCTAGGTGTATGCATAAATTGGCTCAAAATCCTTACACTATAGCATATGTCTACTCTATTGAGAGTGGGATATTTGAGACTTCCCATAAAGCTTTGATAGCTTGCCACATCTTCAATTAACTCATCTTCGTGAGTAATTAATTTAGAGTTTACCTCCATGGGTACACGTGCAATCTTAGCATTTTCCATTTTTAACTTGGCTAGCATATCCTAGATACATACCCTTGTCTGAATATACCACTTCCAATCGAAGGAAGTAAGTGAGCTACCCAAAGCCAGTGATCTTGAATTCCTCCATTTGTAACTTAATCCTACAAATACCTTCAGCATCATTCCTTGTGAGTATGATGCCATCTACATATATACAAAGGTATATGACTTCTCCATGTGTTCTCTTGATAAAGAGAGAAGGAATTGCTTTTCTCACTACAAGCCCTTTGTGTTGCAATAAGTCACAAGCATATTATTCCAAGCTCTTGGATCTTACTTTAGCCCATAAAAGGCTTTCCTTAACTTGCATATGTGTTCATGATAATGTGAGTCTTCAAACAAAGGGGGTTGAGTCATGTATACCTCTTTAGATATCCATCCATTGAAAAATGCATTCTTCACATCCATGTGATGGATTTTCCAATTTTAGGTAGTTGCAATACTTATGACTACTCTAAATACCTTGGGTTTGAGCATACCCTTTTGGCCACAAGTCTGGTTTTATACCTATCAATGGTTCCATTAGAGGTTTTCTTTAACTTGTAGATCCATTTGGATCCAATGACCTTCATGTTAGGAGCCTTGTCCATCACATCCCAAGTGTTGTTTTCTTGCAAGGTGTCAATCTCTTCTTCCATAGAATACATCCATTCTAGTTTCTTCGTGGTCTTTTCATAAGATGAGGGCTCTTTAGAGTTCAAGTTTTGAGCTATATAGATAGAATTTTTAGTTACCAATAATGTATCATAGCCATGCCTTTCTTGCTTCTTTGTTTCCCTTGTATATCTTTTCATGGTTTGTTGAAAGGTTTTTTTAATATCCCTCAACTCTTGCACCTTGGCTTTACCTTTGGAGTTCCATGAGTTCATCTCCTTCCTAGGAGCCTTTTGATCATCTTCAAGATCACTTGAAACTTCAAGTGTATGTGTACCCTTGCTTGAGAGTGTTGGAAAGTATTCCTCCAAATCATATGGTAGCTTCATTTTCCTACAATCATCTTCAAACCAAGATTTGTTTTCATCAAACAATACAGCTCGATTGACTATGAAGCCTTTGGTGCTAGGGCTATATAGTTGTCAGTCTAGCACAATGGAAAGTATCAATGTGAGGAGATCCACCTCACAATTGTCAATCCAGGAAGACATGAGGAGGGTATGACAACCATGAGCAAGTGAGATGCACAAGTGCGTGAGTGAGAAGCACACAAGCATGCACTCACATACACACATGCATGTACATATGACAGGACAAAGAGATGGATCAATAGAATCTTTAATTAATAAAAAACACAATTACAAGCTCTTTTTCACTTCAATTCTCAATTTGCTAACCCCAAAAATGAGCTCTATAGCTCCTTTTATAGTTTTTGACTAGCTTTTGGTCTTGTCAGACCTAGAGTCCAACCTAGTTAAAAATTAGGTTCCTAGGCTATTTTGGAGGCTCAAACGAGCTCTAAAAAATGTGAAAATTGATACATAAGTACGTATAATACTCTTCAAGCTAAAGGACTCCTTGGCTTGAACAAAATGGAGTCCAATCTACCAAAATTGGTATTTACAATGTTGATGTAGTGATGAAAAGTTGACAAAGATTTATCTTTAAAAAATTGGGCAGGCATAGTTGTCGGATCTTCATTGATTGCTCTACTTGCTTGGTCTTGCTTGAATCTCCATCTATTCAAAATCTCTTTGACGTCTTCCCTATCTTGTAACACCTTGGTTGGAGTGGCTACTGCTAACACCCCTCCTCTCTCGTGTCTGTCATCCATAACAAACCCTTGTTGTATGGAGTGTTTGATGTAATATTCGATGACATCGATGGCTAGATGATGTTCTTGCAACCATAATGATCATCCCAGATTTGTCATGAGGTGATCCCAATCTATTGGACTTAGAACATCTAG
The DNA here is from genome assembly GCA_020310875.1 of Ceratopteris richardii. Classification (NCBI taxonomy): domain Eukaryota; kingdom Viridiplantae; phylum Streptophyta; class Polypodiopsida; order Polypodiales; family Pteridaceae; genus Ceratopteris; species Ceratopteris richardii. The sequence goes on from CM035426.1 coordinate 84,773,845, forward strand.
ATGTGGGAGTCCTAGGTGATCAGCATGGATGGCTTGTTCTATTACAAATAGATGCAATAGGTGGGTGGGTTTGGGAATGAAAATTTCAAAGTGGTATTCCTAGAACCCTATTGAGAACATCTCCTCAAATGTTTGCTTATAGCAAGTAGGTAAGTACTTGATGCACTCATGCTAAGCATAGATGGTATTGATGGAATAGGTTTGGTCCATATCATATGCTAGATCAGGATTTCCTTCAGAAAATCTTGGGCCCGAAATATATGGAGCTTGGACTTTCTAAAAAGTTTAGAACACTACCGTCATTAGTTCAAAAATCTTCATACACATCTTTGCGGCAATGTTCGACACATTCTTGAATCTTGCAGACCAGTGGTGTATAGGGGATATCATATAAGCCACAGTGGGTGGACCTCTGGGTGGAGCAAAGTAAGGATAGTTTATCCAATCTGAACACCCTTTATTATTTCAAAATTTGATTGCAAATGGCTATCAGGATCATTGACGGGCAACATGATAGTAACAAAGGGTTATATTCGATGTACAATGGCATATTTGACCATGTGTGCATCATTTCAAGATGATCTGTTAATAGTCGTATGCACCATTTTGGTTGAAAAATGGATCCTACATGTGCCTTTTTAGATAAATCATGTGGCTCAAACTAAGTAGCAAATGTGGGTTCTTTTCTTGTATGCCTCTTTATTTCTGCATTGTAATCTGCCAATAATACAAAGTATGGCATGTACTACCATTAGAAAATATCTTTCGTTGCTCTACTATTCATCGTCGAGCTTCCGCGAGCATACACACAGAGATTCGTCCTTTTAACTTCCCAACCACATACGAGTATATGAGAGTTCTCTTACTCTATCTTCTTCCAACTTATGTAATGATACCCATTATATGCTATGTGGCATGAACCACCTTGATGAGTATCATACCCCCATCAATATCATGTGATGTTTCCTTCGCCTTAAAAACATTTCCCTCCTCGAAAATGTAAATGAAATTTCCGTAATGGTAGAAGAAAGTGCTCGGACTCCCCTGAACCCCATGCACTCTATGTACATGGTCATCTCTATGTGTTGTTTCCCCATATCCTTCCCTTTAAGAAGTTTCATATGAGATCATCTCAAAGGTGGGAAACCATCTTGATGGTGCCTATTATCTCCCATGTACACTCAACTTCTAAACTATCACTCCCATGACATATGGCATCATCAAAATGACCTAAGTCCATAAGATGTATCCTCTATGGACTAATAGTAAAAAAAGCAAGTGTAAAGTGCCAAGCTCATAAGCTTGACCATACCATAATGGAGATAATAAACCATAGAATCCTATGAGATATAGAACAAGGTCTCATAACTAGTGACTCCAAACCCATCTAGGACTAAATGATAGATTGCCCTCAAACCACTCTAGGTCTTCCTAGCCTTGAGTGTAATCACAAGTAATAGTTTAATCTAAACCACCTTGTGAACTGTGCAAATCCATAATCTAGCTCATACATAAGAATTTCTTGGTGGTAAAATGCAATCTCTACATTTCACAAACCAAGAAGTTTGTGGTTTGTTATCCTTTACCTTAGGACTTAGTTCTATTGGAAGAGCATCTATTGACACTAGTACAAACTCTAAAATTTTCTCTTCCCTTTGGTTTTCCATATGAATGCAAAAAGCATTCCCTTTGAGATTCAGCTAATCCTTATGTACCCAATTTCCTAATTGATGCTCATACATCATCCTCATGTCGAAGCATCAATGAAGAGTTTGGTACCCCAAATAGGTTAGATATCTCCCTATCTCCTAGTAACCCTAAAGAGAGAAGTCATAACTCTATTCCCGGTCTCACTTATGTCAATAACTAGATCATCTTATCTAGTCAAGGACTATCACTAGAAATAAACATAACCACTTCTCTCTGGGTATACAAGTGAGACTCAATCTAAACACCATGATTAACTGATCTCCCTATTGCCTTAGATTGAAGAGTGCCACTTCTATGTAAACAAACAAAAAGAGAAAGTGAAACTCTCTCTCTCTCTCTCTCTATAATATCTTCTAAGGAAAAGAGCTCTATGTTGGAGTGAAACACAGGGTTAGTAGCTAGAAACAATGAACTCATATTATCTCCATGAATAGTGGGTGTACTTTGAATGATGTCAAAACTCTTCATGAGAGTCTTCAACCATATAACCTCCTTTGCAGCTTCAACCATACCTTTATACTCTGCGTCGATGGATGACAAAACAACTGTATGTTGCTTCTTAGAACACCAAGAGATTAACTTATCTCCCACATAGCATAGATACCCATAGGTTGATCTCCTATCATCAGGATTACCTGCCCAATCTGTATCACTATATATCTTGATGTTTGTATCTGATGTGAATCCATGATACAAACCTTCTTTGAGTGTACCCTTAATGTATCTTAGCACCCTTTGTCTTGCAATCCAATGTTCTTTCCCAGGACAATGCATGAATTGAGACAACACTCCAACTGCATATGAAAAATCAGGCCTAGTCAATGTAGCATAGATTAGACTACCAAGCAGACTTTGATATAGCTTCATGTCCTTGAATTCTTCTCCTCCATATCTACTCAATTTATGATTCACCTCCATTAGGGTAGATGTTATCTTGCAATCTTCCATTTTAAACTTGATTAGCAAGTTCTTCAAATACCTTTCTTGAGTTACATATACTCCATGTTGAGTATATGAAATCTCCATGCCCAAGAAATATTACAAGTCTCCTAAGTCACTAAGCTTGAACTCTTTCTCCATTTCCTTCTTAAGACTTTTAATGCCCTTCTCATCTGTACTTGTAAGAATTATGTCATCAACATATATGCACATGTAAATGAACCCATCATCACTTGCTTTAACAAGCAAGCTACTATTTGCTTTAGACACTTGGAAACCAAGCTCCTTCAAGAACTTCACAAGTCCATAATTCCATTCTTCAAACCATACAAAGCTCTCTTGAGCTTACCTACATACTCTGGATACCTTTTATCCTTGAAACCTTCTGGTTTCTCCATGAAAACATCATGTGAAATGTAACCATTTAGAAAAGCATTCTTCACATCTAATTCACATCAACCTTTACATGCAGCAATAGCTATGAGAGTCCTTATAGTTGTCATCTTTGCCACAGGACTATAATTTTCATCATAATCTACTCCATATGTCTGAGCATATCCTTTCACAACAAGTTTAGCTTTATATCTAGACACACTTCCATCTGCATACCTCTTTGTCTTGTAGGCCCATTTGCATCCAATGATCTTCTGACTATTTGGTTTAGGAACCAAATCCCATGTCTCATTCTCCATCAATGCATCATACTCCTCCTGCATAGCTTTCTCCCAATTTTCTTTACCTTTTGCCTCATCATATGTAGAAAAATCTTCTTCTACTTTCACCATGTAACCATAATCTTTAGTGGTAAAAAATGAAGTATCATAACTTTACCTTATGGGTTGCTTTCTGTGACTTGTTGACCTTCTAGCTTCTCCACATTTTGAAGTCTCTGGTTCTTCATATTCTAGATCAAACCTTGGCATCTCATCATTATCAATCTAAGCATCAACAATCTCTTCATTGTCATGAATTTGAATCTTTGATTTCCCTTTTCTTTGGGTCATAACTTCTTCATCACCTACATGAACATTAATTGTACCTGCATACCAAGTACTTTGCTCATCAAATGTAACATCTTTTGACACAAGGAATTGTTTTGTGGATGGACTCCACAATTTATAACCCATCTGCTTATCATCATAACCAATGAACACATACTTTTCATCTTTAGGTTCCAATTTATGCCTCAACTAAGATGGCACATATGCATAAGCCAAACATTCAAACACTTTGCAATGATCTAAGGTAGGTTTCTTACCCCATCATGCCTCATATGGTGTCATACCATTCAAATCTTTACATGGAAGCCTATTCACCAAGTAAGTAGTTGTATTCACAACCTCAGCCCACAAATAATTTGGGCAATTTTTCTCCTTCATCATTGGCCTTGCAAACTCAACAAGAGTTATTTTTCTCCTTTCTGCTACACCATTTTGTTGAGGAGAGCACCTGCAAGGAACTTCCCTTTTTATACCTGCATTTCATAAGTAATCACTGAACTCATTAGCTCTTTCATTGAAAATGTCCAAGTCTTTTGTGCCAAAGATCTGACTCAGAGATCTTATGTTCTCCATAAGTAAACAAGGCATGAACGACATTGCCTTGAATCTTCAATATGAAGAGCCTTCCTTCTTTCTTTCTTGAAACATTTTGTTTATACCCATTGCTAGGGTCTTCCATAAAAACTCCATCATTAGTGAGACTTACTTCATAACCTTTCTCTACAATTTGCCCTACACTTATCAGATGACATAAAACCATTCCACCATCAACTTGCATAAGCTGAATGCCCAAATAGTGGTGCAAATTCCCCAAATTAGACATCTCAAACGAGGCATGCAAATCAGCCTTAAAATTAGCAATATGCATGTCATGAGGACCAGTGAGCAGCATGTCATCAACATACGCAACAATGATCAGGAGCACATCATTAGCACACTTAACATATAAGGTTCTTTCAGTTGGACTGTTCTCAAAACCATGTGCAATGCGAGACATATATCTTTTCATACCAAGCACGTGGTACTTGCTTTAAACCATATAATGCCTTCTTTAACCTGTAGACTTGGTTTTCATGCCATTTCGGCACAAAACCATGTGGTTGAAAAACATACACTTCTTCATGCAAGTCACCATTTATAAATGTTGTTTTAATGTCCAATTGATGTACATTCCAACCATGATGAGCTTGAAGTGCATAGATGGTATGAAGATTAGTCATTTGGCAAGTAGGTGCAAAGGTTTCATCAAAATCAATGCCTCTTTCCTATGCATAACCCTTTGCAACAAGCCTAGGCTTATACCTGTCAACTATTCCATGAGGTTTACGCTTCAGGTTGTATATCCACTTAGTGCCAATGGGCGTCTTGCCAAGAGGCAAGTCACATAAAGACTAGGTACCATTTTTCAAGATAGCATTATTCAGATTGCATTGTAGCCATCTAATGTTAAGAATTTTGTGCTTCATCAAACGAAATAGGTTCAGTCTCATTGTAGAGACTAGATGTAGCCATATCATAGGAATCTGATGCAAAAGAGGCACTATGATCCACAAAAACAACATCACGGCTATCCAAAATATGTTTATTCTATGGATGATACAAATGATAGCCTTTGCTTTCAGAAGTATATCCAATAAGAATACATTTTACTGCTTTATCATCTAATTTTCTATGAGGTTGTTCAGGCACTAATGTGTTGATATATTTAGGTAGTGATATGTGTGAACACACTAGGGCCGTTGGGGCACTTTTTTCCCTCTTTAGGAGGTTTTTTTCCCCGGCTCGTATATACGCCTATTGCACTAATGGGCTACTTATCTTTGTACATTCTCTAGTAATACATTCAGTATTGTGTGTTGTGCTCCAAGCTTCTTCTCCTTCCTTGTGCTGTTTGCGTGCTTCCGCAGACGTCTATCTCCAACAATTGGTATCAGAGCAGGTCGTTGCTTCATCTAGGGCACCATCGGCACTTCTCCGGTTGCAGTCTCAGAATCACACAAATTTTCGTGAGCATACTTAGCGTGTTTACGAGATCAAAACAGCTTAGTTGTGTGGTGCTGAAATTGCGATATGAGCTCGTTTTGGCCTCCGAATGCACTATTGTAGCGCTTGTGCAGACTATTTTGTCTTTTTGTGCCAAAGGTACACACCAGTTTCTGTTCCCCAACATAAGTGTCTCAAAGCTTGCTACAGGTCTAATGGAATTCGTTTGGATAGTTTTGTTCAACATTTTGAGATATAGTCAATTTTGTGCATCAAGGTATTTTAGTCACTGGCCATGGCTGAAAGCAGTGATGTATTGCGTATGTTGGCTGTTGAGAATAAGTTGGATGGTACCAACTACCCATTATGGGCTTATATGATGCGACATGTATTGGTTGCAAAAGGACTGTGGAACATTGTGCAAGGTGTTGAAAAACGTCCTATCACACCGGCAACTATTACAACTGTAGGTACAAAAGCTGAGGCAAAAGGTATCGAAGATGATGATATTCTGCATATTCCTGTTCGTGCAGCGGTTTTTGTTGCACCTACTGCAGAGCAGATTTGTTGGGATGGAAGAGATGCCCAAACACATGCATTGATAGCTTTGTCTATCAAACGTGCCATTATTCCTCACATTCGCTCTTGTAGAACAACTAAGGATGCTTGGGATACACTTACCACATTGTACCAAGCTAGGAATGAGGCTCGTGTTGCTTACCTCCGAAAACAGTGGGAGAGTGAGCACATGAATGAAGGTGATTCTATGGATAATTTTTTAACAAAGATCAAAGACTTGAAGGAATACTTGATTTCTACTCATGAGGTTATACCAGATAGCTCACTTGTGCAGACTGTTCTGAATGGTCTTCCTGATTCATATCAAAGTTTTGCTTCTATGCTTCGGTTGATGCTGAAAGGCAATCCAAATGCCTTGTCATTTGAGGAGTTAGTCTTTGTTCTGTTGCAGGAAGATTAATCCAGGCAGAACATGTCCATTATGCATGTTGCAGATCAAGCTTTCCTGGCTAGTCAGAAGGGCAAAGCAAAATGGAGCTTTTCTACTAGTAAGCAGAAATCTGCAAATGTTGCACATTCGAAGAACCAAGATAAAGATGCGAAAAAATTAAAAAAGCAGAATTTGTTTTGCAAGTATTGTAAAGGGAATGATCATATCATAAAGAATTGTCCAAAACTGGCTGCTAAAAAGGCAAAGAAGAAAGAGGCTGGAATGGTTGTTGCAGAAGCCTCTACACCAAAAACGGAGTCTGCTAATCTTGTGCAGGAAGAAGAATGGGTGTCTACTACTGTTTGCAGTTTTGACCCATCTTCTCATGAGCAATGAACGTCTGCAGTAGACTCAGATGTTTGGTACTTTGACAGTGGGGCGACCAAACATATTACCTCACAACACAGTTTCTTCTCATCACTCGAGCCTGCCCCTACAAGGAATATTGTTACATGCACCAACAACTCCTCTTATCCTGTTATGGGAGATGGTAAGATCATTTTGACTACTATTGATGGTAGTACTTTCACTTTGTCAGATGCTTTGTTTGTGCCAAGGATCAAGAAAAATCTATTATCAGTTTCTGCATTAGCCAAGATTGGCTTGGTTGTGAAATTTGTTGATGACAGATGTATAGTTCATGATCTATCAAATGGCAACGTGATTATTGCTTCTGGCATTCTATGTCATGGGCTATATAAGCTCATAGACTATGAAAGAAATGTAAATGATTTGACATGTGCAGTACATGATTCTCAGGCTATGTCAGATGCAAAGCTCTGGCATGCACGCTTTGTTCATCTGAAGTTTGCTAGTTTGCTACACTTGCAGAAATTTGAAATGATGTCCTCTTTGCCCAAACTTGAGGCATCGGGAAAACATGTTTGTGAAGGCTGTATTTTGGGAAAAATGCAGCATTCCTCCTTTCCAAAAGATGGTTCAGTTCCGGCTACTTAGAAATTGCAGCTTGTACATAGTGATGTCTGTGGTCCTATGCAGATACCTTCTTTTGGAAATTATCTTTACTGCGTGACTTTCATCGATGATTTTTCCAAGCATGCATGGGTATATCCATTGAAGGCAAAGTCAGAAGTGTTCATGTGCTTCAAAAAGTTTTTGGTTTTGGATGAAAATCTGTCAGCATGTAAAATGGGCACCCTCCGTTCAGATCGAGGGGGGGAATATATGTCTTCTGATTTTAATACATTTTTGGCTAAATGTGGGATAAAACACCAGTGTATAGTGCCGTATATACCTCAAAAGAATGGAGTTGCTGAACGAAAGAAGAGGTCACTCATGGAGATGGTGAGGTGTATGGTCAAGAGTCAGGATTTATCACATAGTTTCTGGCTTGAGGTCATCATGTGTGCAACATATGTACTTAACAGGTGTCCCACTAAAGCGCTACAATATATCACTCCATATGAGGCTTTGCATGATCGCAAGCCATCTGTTGCACATCTGCATGTTTTTGGTTGTCTGGCATATGCATTGGTGCTTGAACAACATCGTAGAAAATTGGATGATAAAGCAGTAAAATGTATTTTTGTTGGGTAGAGTTCTGAAAGTAAAGGCTATCATCTGTATCATCCATAGACTAAATGCATTCTGGTTAGCTGTGATGTTGTTTTTGTGGAAGATGCTATTCAACCATTGCTTTCATGTACTAAGGAGACATCTGTTAGCTCAAAAGACATGTATGATACTTTGCTGCCTCTTTTTACAGGTGGACATTCTAGTGCTTGTCCTAATGAGACAACTTCTCAACCTTTGCAGGTTTCATGTGATGATGCAGATAATTCCATTTTTGATGCAGATTTACATGATGCACTAGTTGATGAGAGAGTTGATATTGAGCAGGCAAAAACTATGCCAAAATGGCTGGTGCAGACTTTGCATGATAGAAAATTAGATGCACCTCTCTCATATCGTACTCATTTAGGCTCTCATAGTGCCTCTTTTGCATCAGATTGCTATGCTATGGCTGCATCTAGTCTCTGTGATAATAATGAGCCAGTGTACGTTTTTTAGCCCCATGGCTTTGTGCAAAAAACGCATGAAAACGAGGTGTGCAGGTTAAAGCAAGCACCACGTGCTTGGTATGAGAAGATACACACCTATCTGATTGCACATGGTTTTAAGAATAGTCCAACTGAAAGCACCTTATATGTTAAGCGTACTGATGATGTACTTCTGATCATTGTGGTTTATGTTGATGACATGTTGCTCCCTGGTCCTCATGAGAGGCATATTGCTGATTTTAAGGCTGATTTGCATGCCTCATTTGCATTAATGTCTGATTTGGGGCATTTGCATCACTATTTGGGCATTCAGTTTATGCAAGTTGATGGTGGAATGGATTTGTGTGAAACGAAATATATTGACACCTTATTGCCGTGTTTTGGGCTTGAAGACTGTAAGCCTATTGCCACTCCTATGGAGACATGTTTATGATTGAGTCTTCATGATGTTGGAGATGCATTTGATGCTGTTCTCTATTAGCAGGCTATTGGATGCTTGATTTACTTATTCATTACTCAGTTAGATATTCAGTTTGCTGTCTCACAGATGAGCAGATTTATGCATTGCCCAGGAGTCAACCATTGGCAAGCGGTTAAGCGCATCTTTCGCTACTTGAGTGGTACTCGGCTACTTGGGTTGTTTTATCCCAAGGGGGGATCACTACCGCCAGATTTGCATGCTTTTTCTGACTCTGATTGGGCTGGCTTCTATGACACTCATGTATCCACTAGTGGATTTTGCTTCATGCTTGGTAGCTCATATATATCTTGGTTGAGCAATGAGCAACCTACTGTGGCCACTCCCAGTTGTGAGGCTGAGTATAGGGCAGCTTTCATAGCGATTATTGAGTGTGTGTGGCTCAGAGGCCTTATGGCTGATTTGGGTGTTGGTCAATCTTTTGCCACCACCATCTTCATTGACAGTCAGAGTGCATTGGCAGTTGCGAGGAACCCTGTGTTCCATGCTCGCACTAAGCACATTGAGGTGCATTATCACTATGTCAAGGAGAGGTTCTGTGCTGGGGAGATCAGCTTGGCATATGTGCCCATGCAGGAGAACATTGCAGACCTTTTCACGAAGGCTCTGCCTAGGGAGAAATTTGAAGTTTTCCACAAAGCTTTGGGCTTACTTCCTTTTGTGGAGTGATTTCCACATAGCTTGGCACTTCCTTATACATGAGTGCCAGCTCCTTGTTCACCGCATCACTCCTAGGGGGGATTTGTTGATATATTTAGGTAGTGATATGTGTGAACACACTAGGACCGTCGGGGCACTTTTTTCCCTCTTTAGGAGGTTTTTTCCCCCGACTTGCATATATGCCTATTGCCCTAATGGGCTACTTATCTTTGTACATTCTCTAGTAATACATTCAATATTGTGTGTTGTGCTTCAAGCTTCTTCTCCTTCCTTGTGCTGTTCGTGTGCTTCCGCAAACGCCTATCTCCAACATAATGTATATGCCAGTTAACCAAAAACATGCAGATGTGCAACAAATGGCTTGCAACCATGCTAAGCCTCATATGGAGTGATAGACTGTAGCGCTTTAGTGGGACATCTGTTAAGTACATATGCTGCACACATGACAACCTCAAGCCATAAATTATGTGGTAAAGCCTGACTCTTGACCATACATCTCCCCATCTCCATGAGTGATCTGTTCTTCTGTTCAACAACTCCATTCTGTTGAAGTGTATATGGCAGTGTACACTGATGTTTTATCCCACCTTCAGTGAGAAATGCATTAAAGTTAGAAGACATATATTGCCCCCCTCGATCAAAACATAGGGTGTCCATTTTACATGCTGATAGATTTTCAGCCAAAAGTAGAAATTGTTTGAAGCACATAAACACTTCAGACTTTGTCTTCAATGGATATACCCATGCATGCCTCGAAAAATCATTGATGAAAGTCATGAAATAAAGATAGTTTCCAAAAGAAGGTGTCTGCATGAGACCACAGACATCACTATGTACAAGCTAGAATTTCTTAGTAGCCCGAACTAAACCATATTTTGGAAAGGAGGAACATTACATTTTGCCCAAAATACAGCCTTCAGAAACATGTTTTCTAGGTGTGTCAAGTTCGGGCAAAGAGTACACCATTTCAGATTTCTAGAGGCCTAGCAAACTAGCAAAATTCAGATGAACAAAGCATGCATGCCAAAGCTTTGCATCTGACATAGCCTAAGAATCATGTACTGAACATGCTGAATCATTTACAGATCTTTCATAGTCTATGAGCTTATACAACCCACAACATAAAATGCAAGAAGCAATAATGACGTTGCCATTTGACAGATCATGAACTGCATATCTATCATCAACAAATTTCACAACCAAGCCAACCTTGGCTAATGCAGAAACTGATAACATATCTTTCTTGATCCCTCGCACAAATAAAGCATCTGATAAAGTGAAAGAACTACCATTAGGAGTATTTAAAATGATTTTACCAACTCCCATAATATGATAAGAGGAGTTGTTGGCGCATGTAACAATATTCCTTGTAGGGGTAGGCTTAAGTGAAGTGAAGAAACTGTGCTGTGAGGTAATATGTTTGGTTGCCCCAGTATCAAAATACCAAACATCTAAGTCTACTGCAGACATGCACTGCTCATGAGAAGATGGGTCAAAACTGCAAACAATAGTAACTGCCTATTCTTCATCCTACATAAGGTTAGCAGACTCTATTTTCGGTGTAGAGGCCTCTACAACAACCATTCTGGGCTCTTTCTTCTTTGTATCTTTAGTAACGAGTTTTGGATAGCTCTTAATGACATGATCATTTGCTTTACAGTATTTGCAAAACAATTTCAGCTTTTCTGATTTCTTCTGATCTTTGTCTTCCTTCTTCGAATATGCAACATTTTCAGAATTTTTGCTCACTAGTAAAAGATCTCCATTTACCTTTGCCCTTCTTACTAGCTAGGAAAGCTTGATCTGCAACATGCAGAATAGACTTGTTCTACCTAGACTAGTCTTCTTGCAACAAAACAGTAACTAACTCTTCAAATGATAGAGTATTTGGATTGCCTTTCATCATCAAATGAAGAGTAGAGGCAAAACTCTAATATGATTCGGGAAGACCATTTAGGATAGTTTGCAAAGTGAACTGTTAGGAAGGACTTCATCTGCAGAAATCATCTGCTCCTTTAAATCCTTGATCTTTGTTAGAAAATTATCCATAGAATCACCTTCATTCATGTGCTCACTCTCCAACTATTTTTGGAGGTAAGCAAAATGAGCGTTTGACAGACAAAGCTATCAATGCATGTGCCTCAGCATTTTTGCCATCCTAATGAATTTGCATTGTAGTAGGTGCAACAGAAAGAACATCATGAACAAGAATCTGTAGAATATCACCATCTTCAACACCATCTCCATCAGCTCTAGTACTTGTATTTGCAGTACCTGTATTTGCAGTACCTGTATTTGCAGTACCTGTATCCACAGGTGTAATAGGATGTCATTCAACACCCTACACAATATCCCATAGTCCTTTTGCGACCAATACATGATGCATCATATAAGCCCATAATGGATAATTGGTACCATCCAACTTATCCTCAACAACCAACATACAAAATTCATCACTGCTTTTTAGTCATGGCCACTAACTAAAATACCTTGATGTAGGAAAATGATTGTATCTGAAAAAGTTGAACAAAACTATCCAAACGGGTTCTGCTAGACCTATAGCAGAGTTCAAGATGCTTATACTAGCGAACCAGAACTGGTATATATCTTTGGCACAAAAAGATAAAATAGCCTGCACAAGCACTATGATAGTGCATTAGGAGGTTGAAACGAGCTTAGATCACGATTTTGGCACCACACAGTGAAGCTGTTTTGATCTCTGAAACACCCTGAGTATGCTCACCAAATTTCATGCGATTCTATGACTGTTATCGGAGAGGTGTTGACGATGCCCTAGATGAAGCGGTGAGATGCTCTGATACCAATTGTTGGAGTTAGACGTCTGTGAGAGCACGTGAACAGACAAGGAAGAAGAAGAAGCTTGGAGCACAACACACAATACTAAATGTATTACTACTAGAATGTATTACCACTAGAATGTACAAAGATAAGTAACCCATTACAACTATATGCATATATACAAGCAAGGGGAAAAAAACCTCCTAAAGAGGAAAAAAAGTGCTCCGGTGGTCCTAGAGTGTTCACACACATCACTACCTAAATATATCAACACTCTAGTAGTGGAATCTATTCCACTTTCTCTTTCCCTTTGAAATAGATTTTTTTTGAATTCAATAGCTCTACTCATCCATAATTGAGAACATGCACATAAGTTCTCTGTGTTTTTCCATCCAAAGTAGTGGAGATTGAAACTCATATGTGGAGGAAGATTACACTGAAAAGTAGAGTAAATGAATTCCTTCTAAAATAAACTAAAAGATGTTTTAAGAACATCTCTTATCTCTAAAGGAAAACATACTCTATTCTTCTCCATAGAAGAAATCATATTTTCCTTTCCTTTTTCCCTTTAAGGAAGATGAGCTAAAATGGGATCTCTGAGCTAGAGTGAGGTCACTCCCAGATCTCTAAGATAATTCCATCTTTCTCCTTTCCTTAAAAGAGAAACTTATGAATTCATTTGCTCCTCTCTTCCATAACTAATACATAATTCCTCATTGTATAAAATCCTACGAAGATGGAGAACAAATCTCCTATAACTAATGAAGGGTTATGTAGTGAAGAGTGGAGAAAATAAATTCCTTATAAGGGTCAAAACCCTCTACTAAAATGACCAGGAATGATATGACATGATACCATAAACACCTGTGTATCCATACTAAAGAGCTATCTCTGATAACCATCCTCTATGCATGGATCTATATGATCCAATCAAACTCATGCAATTATCCTTCCTAAAAGCCTCAAAATGAGTATGTGATATCAATGGTGATGAAATCACCTATCACATTCTCTATTGGAAGAATAAATCCTCCCCAAACTATGAAGGATAACTCCCAATCCTAAGGAGATGTCTACTAAGAGCTCTCCTCTAATCTAGTGAGACATGCCGCCATGAATGATGAGTCCTTTTCTCCCTTGCCATAGAAGAAGAGTGCTCAAAGGGAATTTGTTTCCACCGTCCCATACCAGTGGAACCTTCTTCCAATTCATGGTGTCATACCTACACTAAACCGAATATCTATTCCAGATATATATATATATATATATATATATATATATATATATATATATATATATATATATATATATATATATATATATATATATATATATATATATATATATATATATATATATATATATATATATAATGGAATATGCAGGTGGATTCTAATGAATCCCATATCCTAAACTCATATCTATGGACTCAAATGAGTCCCACGTCCTTGAACTAGTTAGTTTGGTTCTAGTCAACATATGACAATGGATATCCCTTTCTATTCCAAACTAACTTGTTCGTAGGTACAAAGACAAGGTCTAAGTAGCCCTCTATAGATCCCAATATACATACATGTATTAGGTACCCCAACTATTCCTGAATAAGGGATCTATGCTCTAAATCATAGAGCTAGTGCCATGCCTGTGGCCTTCCTATTCATCACTCGAATCACGTAAGCACCCATCGATGCTCTCTCATGAAACCCATCTCTGTGATCCCATCTAATTGGTTTCCTTATTAGTGTAGCAGAAATGCTTCACTACTTGCTCAAGTGATGTGCATGAGTGAAACTAGTCACTCTTTGGGTATTCCTGATAATACCCCATAGTCTCCTAATCATATTGTGAGACTCTTGTGAAGATAAGTAAATCTTCACTAACTTGAAGATTATCATAAATGTATCTCCTGTGCTTGTATGCAACTTCCCATTACCTGTAGGATTTGTTGTGCACATTCCTAATGGTGAAGGTGTATGTCCTTCCCCTTAGGAACTCTATGGTCTAAAACCATAAGGATTATGTGTAGGGATCCTATTGCTACTGAAATTGCCTTATCTATAATACTATGATGGTCTTAAGTCCATCAAATACATGCTTAAAAGCATGCTAAGACCTTACTGATGTTTGCAGAAAAGGCATGTTACCATGCCATAATATTCTTACTTGAAGGTAAGTGCATATATAATGCCATGGGATGGGAAAAATTTCAACAGCTTTTCCCAAGGAAATGGAGTCCCAAAAAAATTTAACCATAAAATCAATGGCACACAGGCCATCCAACAACATAGGGATTGGAAAGCCCATGGCATGCATGCCATAAACTAATACATGGACTCCATAACCTATAAAAACATAAAAACAAATGCTAGCAACAATCTCTTTTTTGCATATTAACCATGTACTTCTTGCAACCATCTTTCCTATAAACAATCAAAAAGTGGACTCTTAACACATTGATCCATACTTTTAAGATTAGAACAATGATCAACTTTGATGTATGCATTCCAATCGATGCATGTACATACAAAACATGCCATAACATAAAGTAAAATGCCTGAAAATGTAAAGCATACGTACCTGAATGATTCGGTATTGGAATTTTATGCATCCAATCCTTTTTGATGAACTTCAAGACCTCTGCACCTTCAACCTCAGGTCCTAACATAAACTTTGAAGTGTCTGAAAACATCGGATCACTACCCAAAACATAAAGCATGGTCAGATGATTACCAAAATAATGCAAATTTACCCAAAAAATGCATTTGTAATCCATCTTTAAACTTGCAAAAACCATTTTAGGACCTGCAAATAATTGTAAAATGAGATATGCATCATGTGCAAGTGGCTGTAAGTGAAATTGCTTCAATTGCCTTCTCGATTTGAAAGATATGGCTCCTAGTTGCCAAACACTGTTCAGACTTTGCAGACCTGTACAAACCTGTAAAAATACATAATTTCCAAAATTTCTTTTCATAAACTGAGAATTAGACTTTGTGACCTTTGAAATGAACCATATCACATCTCATTTCCAGTTTTCTAGCCCAAGATATGGTCTTTCCAAGTATGACATGCCAAACTAGTGGACTGGTGGAGGGGCTAGAAAAGTGTGAAAATGTGATTCTTAGAGTGCCCAAAAGCATTCTTCCATCAATCAAATCCTAAAATTCTCTCCATAACCTCAGAGAGCAATATATTAAGATGCTTAGGACTATGTTCACCTTACCAAATACTCCCTTGGTGCATGCTAATTTTCTCCCCAAAAGAGGCCTAAATCAAGATTTATACTTTCATGCAAAAAGTTAAATGGGAGATCGTAGCAAGCTTCTCATCCACTCCTAATGTGGATTTTTCTTCGACTTTCTCATTCTCCTACACCATATTTCATGTATGTATGCACTAATCCATGGGAAGCCTCTTAGATGGTCTCTTTTCTTACTCCCAAAAGTGGAGTTTGGCAAAATTTAACATCTGAAATTTTTCCAAAAAGTGTGGGAAGGGGGTCTTTAAGGAAGTAAAATTCCTCCTTAACTTATTATTTTGATGAATCTAATGATTCCATTATGAATTTCATATACGGTACTCTCAGTATATATACTTTTTCCCATCCATCCATAGGTAGTTCACCTCTTTTTCCCTCTTCCAAAATGGGAATTTCTTAGATTTAGGTGCTGAAATTTTTTCTCAAACAGTGATGGAAGGGGGTCTTGTGGAGGTTCAAACTCCCACCATACTGAGCCAACTTTTGGATCCCTTGATTTTACATAAGTCAATATACTAGACTATAGGTATGCATGATTTTTCCTGCCAAACTAAGAAAAATCTGGCTTCATTTCCTTTCCCAAAGTGGTTACTTATCCAAAATAGCTCCTGAAATTTATGTGAAAATCATCAACAAGGCTATTTTGAATATGCCTAAAGCTTGTGTGTATTTTTAAATTTTGAGGGAATCCTTGACTTAAGATGAGAGTCTATACCTCATACTCTCCATACACATAATTTTCCCTCAAAGGCTTTGCCCAAAGCCCATGCTTTCTTTTGCAAGAAATTAAGGGTTCCTCTAAATACTACTAGAAATTCAGTAATAAATTGAAATTTAGGTGTACATGTGAATGAAGGATATGTCCTTGATATATGGTGATGGTCTACCTACAGTTGCCCAAGTCCATTGTATTTGTTCTCTATGACTTGCTTTAAATCACAAAAATGTGCATTATTATGAATGACGACATCAATAGCCCTACCGTCCATTCTTACAACTGAATTCTCATATTCAGCATCCTCCACACATCAAGGTAAGCTGTCCATTTTAATTACTCCATATATGAATCAGAGAGGTAGTTCTTCCGGACTCAACCTTCATTAGGCTCCATCGGTTGTAACAGTAAATAAGTATGGGTGGCACTGTAATTCGAACGCCTAGCCTGTATGGATACCTTGGATAGAACACATACACGCCATGGTAATGGCAAGGGTTCAATCCCCATATGGCATAGTGTAGACAATGACGTGGATCATGGTAGCTCTGATACCATTATTAGGAAACATCTTTTGTTGCTCTACTGTTCATCGACACGAGCATACACACTTAGATTCATCCTTTTAACCTCCCAGTCATGTCCGAGTATATGAGAGTTCTCCTACTCTATCTTTTTTCAATTTATGTAATGATACCCATAATATGCTATGTGGCATGAACCACCCTGATGAGTACCATACCTGAGTCAATATCATATGACAACTGCTGTTTTGATGTGGTGATGAGGCGTTGATGTGATAAGTGCTCGAAATAAGTAGACTTGAGAACCATTTCTTTGAGATTGGACATTGATTGGATTTGTACCGCTACCCTGTCATCATGCATCTAGCCTATCTGTTAGACTCGCTTAAGCCAATCTAGTGCTTCAATTTCAAAAGCACCTTTGCCCAAGGTGTCCTCTTTAGTAATACGCCCTCCTGGTATTGGCATGGGTTCATATGGTTCTTCAAAGGACTCTTCAACAGGGATTTCCATGAACGTGTCTGGCTCTAGTTCTTCAATCGGAGAAGGTGACGTCTCGTATTGTAATAGCTTGGTTTTGAGTTCTTTAACCTATTTCCTGGGGGTTTTCACTTCCTCTGTAGTCTGTGAGAGGGTGCACCCTCCAGTCTAGATGTGCTCACTATGTTTAATTGCTTCTTGAGGTCTGCACACTTTATTTCTAGCTTTTCATATGACTCTAGAAAGCTAGCATGTTCCTCGAGTAGTGTCCTGATGTCTTTAGAGGGAACAACTTGAAACTTTGTAGGGATGATAGTTGTGCTTGGTGTTCCTTCCATAACATCATTGAGATTATCTTGGTTTTGCTATTATAGTCTTTTATTTTCTTCTAGCGCTATAGACATATCCTTTTGGAGAAGCCCGAGATTCCTTTGTAGTTTTTCATTGGTTAGAGGGTTTGGAAATGTATAATTTCCTCCAATTCTTTGACAACTTGAACATCCACATTTGATATGTCGGCCTCCAATTCTGTATGAGCTTGTTGCAAGGTGAATTGTTCCACCGGAGTGTTTTGTTGTCTGCTTCCAAAGCTATGACTTGTGCTTGTAATCTTTGAGATTCTGCTTGGAAGGCTGCACTCTGATCCTCTAATCATTGATAATCTTGTTGTAGCTGTGATGCATATTGAATCAACATGTTGAAACTATTATTTATAGTATTGGATGCAAGGGACGTAGGGTGGAGTGCAGAGGAAATGGGAGTGGGGATGGGAATGGTGGATGTAATGCGTGATAATACTAGTGATATTGGTAGAGTGGGGATGGTGGAAGCGTGGGGGGAGGGGGAGGTGCAATGGGTGGAGAAATTTCCAAAGGATTGAATAGTGTGGTGTTTGTGAGAGCTACCATGTAAGTGGAAATGGTAGGTGAAGTGGGCATGGTATCTATGTAAAGTGAAGTGGATGTGATTGTTTGTGAACTTAACATCTCTGTGGTAGGAACACAAATAAAAATTTTCATGAAGGATACATAATGGGATGGGCTTATGGTCGCAATTGAGGTTTAGGGGAAGATGGAGGAGGCCAATGTGAAGTATGGATCATGGGGAAGAGGAAGGTGTGAATGGGGGTATGTGGGGATGTCTAAACTACCTTTAGTGGGTCTTGGTTGGTCATCTCTACTTGCAATCCCAAAGTTCATTCTTGCAATCCTAAAGTTCATGCTCTCCTTGTTAAAGAAACATCACACTTCTTTTCACTTTCTAGTCATAAATGTTTTGAAGAAAAAATCCTTCTACGTGAGATTCATAGATACTATTTGCTAAATCACACAAAGCTCCTTGATTGTAGGTGGATGGATGAATGATACACGAGCTTGATCAAAGCTTGAAGTTGCAAATTAGTTCGTATTCTCTAAGACCTGTAGATGATTAAAAACGTCAAGTTCACTAACAAGATACCGAGTCAAATAAAAATGTTAATGTGGGGTTCATCGCAATGGACAATGCACTCTAACTGTCAGTAAAATTATGAGGCTAGATACTCACTTTCTAAAATCCTTCAAATGAAGAATCTAAAAAAGACTTGAGCATTTATTGTGTGTGCAAATCACCTCCCATCCTATATATCCTCTTGCATCCAAAATAATAATGACTTGAAATGCTCTAGTGTGAACATGTGTTCATCATGCACACTAATTCCCATTAACCCGTAGGTACCTTAGAATATCCACTGAGCTAGGGACCTTGGCTAACCTTAGCCCTTGTCCCACAACCAGATATAGAGTTCTCTATAGATCAATGTCTAACAATCTATCCCCCTTCTAAAGATCATTTTCCTCAATGATTAATGAGGGAAAGTACTTGCGAACCAGAGCTTCTGATTCCCAAGTAAAATCTGTAAGAAATAATCCTCTCCACACTACTAGATACTCCTGGATGACAATTTCTCAACCTATATCAAGAGTGATTTGTGCTCTCACTTTCTTGCAAAGAAAAAAGTACCCTCTATTAGGTTATCCTCCCAAGCTTTCTAAGTTTATTGAGATGAAAAATTGGATGGACTCTACAATCTAGAGGAAGCTCTAATCAATATGCAACATCACTAAGCTTCTTAACTATCTTCCAAGATCCACAAAACCTTGATGAGAGCTTAGCACCCTTCCTTTTGGGTAGAGAAGTTGATATTGTTGGTACTTCAAGAAAAACTCTATCTCCTTTTTCAAAGATTCTAGGAGCTCCCTTCCTATCAACATATTATTTTTCCTTATCATTTGCTTCCTTCATCTTGGATTTAGTTATTTCTAAATTTTCTTGGAGATTTGTTAGGAACTCCAAAGCACTAGGACGTTTCTTTGGCATCCCTATGGTATAGGGAGAAATAGGGTTCATGATTCATGCCATAGTTCACCCCAAAGGGAGACATTCCAATCGCTTTATGAGGTCTATTATTATAAGATAACTCAAATAAAGGAAAATAACTATCCCAATCTATCTTGCCAGACACATGCCCTCAACATGTCCTCTAGAATATGATTGACCATCTTGATGTGACCATCTATCTATGAATGCTCACCACTACTCATCTTCAATGAAAATTTCAGCCTATCAAAGACAAACTTCTAGAAGTATCCTGTGAATCTAACATCCCTATTGAAACTATGGATGTCAATAACCCATGTACTTTGAAGACATTCTTGATAAATAGCTCCGCTACCCATGTAGTTTCTACCATGTTTAGTGTGGGTATAAAATGAGCCATATTTCTCAATCTATCTACCACTACTAGGATAGCATCCTGCTTCCTTTGGGCCCATGGTAACCCCACTATGCAGTCCATGGATACACTATCCAATTGTGCTCTAGAATCTGTCAAGGATGTAAAAGGCATGGTGTCTTAACCCTTTCTGCCTTGATGACTTAACACATAAAGCAATGTTGAACATATGTGTGGACATCTCTAGCTAATCCAGGCCACCAAAATGTTCTTCTAACTAGCTGAATGCTCTTGTCAACACCATGATGCCCTGCAAAAGTAACATCATGGTTATTATGCATGACTTTTATTCTCAAACCCCCAGTTTCTAGTATGCAAACCTTTCCTTTCCATTTAACTATTCCATTCTCCACTGAGAACTTGGAATATAGACTTGACTTGTTTGCTTTACTAGGGGAAGAAGCAGATGGGATTGGCTTGTCTTCTATAATAGAGTCATCATTGATGGCTCTAATGATCTATAACAAATGTTGATCTTCCACCTTTTCTTCTTTTATTTGATGACTCAATGAGCTTTCTAGAATTGTAAATCTCATTTGATAAATTATCCAAGATAATGCATTAGCTACAACAATGGCATATTTGATAGAAAACACTATGAATGCATGTGTTTGTGTATCTCTGCCATCCTAAGAAATTTACTATGTATTAGATGCAATAGGAACTACAACAAGACCAAGCAATCAAAGATCATTATCTTCAACACCATTTGCATCACCCTCAATCACTATATTTGCATGTGTAGTAAGACTTTTCTCAATGCTTACACAATATTCCATAGCCCTTTTTCTACCAATACATGATGCATTATGTATGCCTATAATGGGTAATTAGTACAATCCAACTTCTTCTTCCATACATTAGCGTACATCAAGCCACCAAAAATAAGATCCATAAAAATTCCAACATATATCGTTTTGAAATAGTTCCAAGATCCCAACAAGGGTAATGTTAGGAAGTTCTTTAGTTGAAAGGGACTTGAGAGTTTTTGGAGAAGAAACAGAAATGAAAATATGTTGGAAGCCTCTGTATTCTCATAAACAATGAGAATTACAACATTCTTGTCTAGAATGTTACAAAAATGGTTCTCTGTACAAAGCGCATAAGCCATAGAGCACATGCACACACAAGTATACAAGATACCAAAATTCCTTGAGTAGTCAACCTTCCTTGTACCAGATCTTCACCCTCTCCAGTAGCTTGCTCTTGTGCACACCTTGCACACAAGGTTCTAATAGGGTTGGAGGAAGGGCCACCTTTTATCAACATGCAACACCTCCTCAATGGTACCTTCATCCATCTTGGTTACCTTCCTTAGTATCTCTCTGTGCACTCTCTCTCTTCACAATTTGCCACCTTCCTTGCCCACTCTTCTCTCCCCTTTCTTCTCTGCGTATTCACTAGCTCTGAGTGTCTTTTGCTCTTCTCTTGCTCTCTAGTGTAGTCTATGCTCTCTCTTGCCTATTGTCTCTTGCTAGTGGTGTCGATTCACTTCACATATGTTGCTTTTAACTGCTAGTGTATCTTGGTCCCCTTTGATGTCCCAAGAACCACTTTTTGAGAAAGTCCAATGAATGCATATTTTTTTCCTGTAGTGACCTTAGAAGAAACAAAATTTTAAATGGGAGGTCACACATATACTTTTTCATACTGCTCTTTTCATATGACCTCCATTGCGCATATACTTCAAATGTGCACATATACTTTTGGCAAAGGTACTCTCCTGTCCACTTGAATACTGGATCTATTTAATTCAAAAAAAGGCAACAAAGACAACCTAAAAAATTAGAGGGCCTATTTGACCACCATTTACAAAATTTTCTCCTCCCATTAGCTAAAAGCCTTAGTCCCTTTATGAACCAAATCTTTCTTCCTTAGAAAAAAAGGGTTCATCAAAGGTAGACTTATAATGGATGTTATCAATTCTATGCGGGAAGGGTTTGAGTGTGCTTCAGATTTGAATCAGGATTTTTATTTTTTCAAAGTTGATTTTTACAAGGCTTAGATGGAATCAGATGGGACTTTGTGCTCTTGTCCTTGCAGGACATTGGTCTTGGGAAGAAATTCATAAGATATGTTAGTACCAAAAAATCATGATGAGAATGCCAAAAAGAGACAAAAGTTTGGGAGAAGCTTATGAAAATAAGGAAACCACAAAGAAAGTTGTAGTGGAAATTGAGGAAGGAGAAGAACGAAGCACGCACATAGGACATGATTTGACTAACGAAGAGGAAGAAAGTTTGATTGCTCTATTGAAAAGGTATAGTGATGTGTTTGCATGGAGTTACAAAGATTTGAAAGGGGTAGATCTTGATGTATGTTCCCATAGGATACCCATGACCACCAAGGCAAGACCCACTAAGCAAAAGCCCTATAGGTATAATGAAAATTACACATTGAAAATTAAGGAAGAAATAGACATACTCATCCAAGCTGGATTAATCTACAAAATGGAACACACCGAATGGGTATCACCCATCATAGTCGTGCCTAAGAAGAACGGTAAGCTGAGAGTGTGCATTAACTTAAAGAAGGTCAATGCTGCCACCATTAGGGATAGTTACCCTTTACCCATCACAGAACACCTGTTGGAAGGGTCGCAGGCAAGGAAGTGTGTAATTTCCTTGATGGATTTTTAGGCTATAATCAAGTCACTATTGCCCCCAAGGACCAGCATAAGAAGGCATTTGCCACCGAGTGAGGTATCTTTGCATTTTGAGTAATGCCTTTTGGGTTGAAAAATGCACCTGCAACTTTCCAAAGGTTGATGTGCCACATGTTCAAAGAATTTTAAAGGAAAAATCTAGAAGTGTATGTGGATGACCTGTGTGCTAACTTAGCGCGTAGACCACATCATATCCCTGAACTTGAATGCATTTTTGATAAGTGTCGGGAATATCAAGTCTGTTTAAACCTTGAGAAGTGTGTTTTTATGGTAAGACAAAGAAAGATACTTGGTCATATAATTTCAAAAAATGGAATCTCCACGAATGAAGATAAGGTACAAGCAATTAATGAATTACACAGACCAAAGAACATAAAAGAAGTACAAGCATTTATGGGACATTGTGGTTATTACCGACGATTCATACATATGTATGCAATCATTGCTAAACCACTCTACAACCTGCTAACAAACTTTGAGTGGACAGAAGAATGTGAGAGTTCCTTTAGTGAGCTTAAACGAGGATTGTGTTCTACACCTATTCTAGCCGTGCCTGATTGGAATAAACCTTTTCATGTACATGTAGATGCTTCTAATCATGCCATAGGGTGTGTTTTGGCACAACCCATAGAGGAAGTAAATATAGATTTTCCCATTGCATACACCAGTAGGCAGTTGAATGCGGTAGAGAGAAACTACCATTACTGAGCGAGAGGGACTAGGAATGATCTATGTGGTGAAGAAGTTTAGCCATTATTTGTTGGCAAATAATTTTAGATTTTTTATCGACCATCAGGCTCTTTTGTGTTTGATAAACAAACCATGCAACACAGGTAGATTAATACATTGGTTTTTACTGTTGATGGAGTATGACTTTGAAGTTGTAGTAAAAAAAGGGAAAACACACTTGCGAGTAGACCACCTCTCTAGGATAACTTCTAGAGAAGCAGCTATGGGAGTAGCAGACGAGCTACTAGATGCGTATCTCTTCAATGTTGAGATTGTCCCTGAATGGGCCAAGTCATTAGTTCCAATATAGACATACGGACCTAAGAACCCTCAAGTGAGAACCCAAGAGAAACAAGTAGTGAGAGGGTAGAGATACTTGAAAAGGTTAGGTGTGTATCGGCCGTCAATGGAAAAAGATGTCCGACGACTGTGCGATGAATGTCCAACGTGTTGTGATCGAACCCCAATAGAACATGCCACTTTATACCAGGTGACCCTAGCACTAGAGTGGAGTGAACCCTTAGTTACTTGCCTCAGGACAAAGACTTTTCCAGAGGATATTATTGCCGCACGTAGATGCAGCCTAGAACAAGAGGCCTTAGAATACAAGCTCATTGGTGATAATTTGTATAAGTGAGGATGAGACGGTTATCTGAGGATATGTGTGCAAGAAAGCGAATATCTTAACCTATTGGAAGCTACACACTAGGGTGCTGCAGGAGGCCATTTTGGACCTGATCACGTTATCAAGGCCATGCTATTCTCAGGATTGTGGTGGCCCACTCTGCATATGGATGCCCACACCTACGTAAAACGATGTGATGTATGTCAAAGGACTCACTATCCCATACGTAGGGATGAGATGCCCCTACGACCCATGATGGGAGGGCATGCATTCTCAAAGTGGGGAATAGATTTTGTGGGTCCCATTAACCCCCCTGCAATGGAATTCTCATGTCGAGTACATCATAGTTGCCACTGACTATCTCAATAAATGGGTAGAAGCGAAGGCCACAAGGAAAAATGATGCACACACCACGGCTAAGTTTTTGTTCGAGAATGTCTTCACTTTTTGTTCGAGAATGTCTTCACAAGATATGGACTCGTTTCCATTTGGCCCCCAGTATCCACCCCACGTCCAACTACTGCACCCATTCCCCCTACTGCCATTCCACCTATTATGACACCTCCTATCATTTCCTCGCCCCCTCATTTCCCCTCATATACCACTAACCCGCTATACTCCTTTACCATCTCTATGCAACCAACCTCCTTCTATTCCTCTTTAACATCCTTTTTGCACCCTCGATCTACACCTTTTCCATTTGTAAGACCCTCTCAGGACCCTGGTCCACAAGTCCCCTTCTTATGGCCACCTACTACACCACCTCACTCACCTCTCACCACACAACTGCACCCACCAACATGCACAATCGCACCTACATCACTCTTTCATATTGCAATCACTGAAGGTGCCACTAGCGACACGGACATTTCACCCATGGCTTCATCAGATGCACAATTGCATGCCTCCATCACACCACGTAGCACACTTCACACATCACCTATTCGCACATCCTTTCCATCACTTGCCATGGCATCCACCATCTCTACCCTACTCCCACTCCCATTGCATTACAAACCACCTTGCATGTATCGATTCCCACCAAATTCAATGATCTATAGCTTGTTGGAATCAGCTCCACGTTATCTAGATGCTGACAATGTGTAAAGGAAATCTATTCAGCCAATTCAGAGAAAAGCACATCGAAGCACTCACTGGTCAAACTCTGCAGAGGTCCTAAAAAATCAAGGGTAATGATTTATTTGCTAAATTGATTGCTCTGTGTATAGTGCATCATTTCACGTGATTCCACTTGGAATCATTAGCTTACTAAGCTACGTAGATACCTCTCAAAGGAATTTTTCTAATTCCTACTGTACTGGTAGCACTGAGCATTACAAACAGCAGGTGTATGATAAAAAATAGAAGGTTTTCATTAACCCTTCTATTTGGAATTAGTCTGTTTTGATTAGATCTTTTCATACATCATTTCCAAAGTACATAGGCACTTTT
Organism: Ceratopteris richardii; assembly: GCA_020310875.1. Lineage (NCBI taxonomy): Eukaryota > Viridiplantae > Streptophyta > Polypodiopsida > Polypodiales > Pteridaceae > Ceratopteris > Ceratopteris richardii. Next base: position 84,799,667 of record CM035426.1, read on the forward strand.
ATAGTGTCATTGGAAAGCTAAGAGGGCCCCATATCATCTCATAAGTTACAAGGGGCTCATACTAAGCAGGATTTAGCAGTACATACTCATTTCTTGGAGTGTCCATCCATCTATCCCAACAGTGGTATCAGAGCAAAGCTATGGTAAAATGGGAGCTGGTTTTCCTTCTTTCATTGATAAATTGGACAGGAACAACTATCAAGCATGGTCCTTAAGGATGAAGGCATACTTACAAGGAAGAAGCCTCTATGGATACATCTTAGGAGATGAGGAGATGCCCATATTCAAAAGCAAAGGACAACCTACAAGAGAGGAGCATGAGAGAATCAACACATGGTGTGCCAAGGATGCATTAGCAAGGTCCTACTTACTTAACTCAATCTTTGATTTTCTTCTTCCACATATTATGAACTGTAAGACATCCCAAGAGACTTGGAAAACATTATCTTCTTATTTCTCTTCCAACACAAGGGCCAGGAAGAATGAATTATGGATTGAGTTCACCACTCAAAGAAAGCAACCCAAACGAGGTATCTCAGAGTATGTGACCAAAGTCAAAGATGTAGCAGATCAATTGGCAATCGTAGGAGAAGAAATTGAAGAGGAGCAGATTGTAAGGCAAGTAATCAATGGTATTAAAGGTGATGACAAATGGGAGAGCTTCACAACTACCATGGACTTGTACATGGACATGCAAATTCCAGACCTTACCACACTCATGGGGCAACTATTTATCCATGAAGCCAAGCTCAAGAAGAATGGAGACTCATCAAGAGGTAATAGCTCTTCTACCCTATACACTGATAAAAGTAAGTCCAAAGAGAAAGGCAAGAACAAAAAGTTTGAAGATGAAGGAACTACCTCCCAAGCCAACTATGCAGGGAGAGGTAGAGGAAGGGGTAGAGGAGGTAAGCAAGGAACGGGGAGATCTTATAACTCCTCACCATGCAATATTTGTGGTTTATCAAATCATACTACAGATGAGTGTTTCAGGAACATCAAGAATGAGAGAGGTAGAGGATATCAAAGAGGTGGATATACACAATCAAGAGGGAGATTCAATCACCATCAAGGATACAGCAACAACTACAACAACAATTACAATAGCAACTACCAAGGAGGCTACAAATCAAGGAAGGATTAAAACAACTACACATAGAAGCAAGAAGATTCTCTTCTGATCATGAACATGACATCAAAACCAGGTATAAATGATGACCATATCTTCTACATTGACTCAGGATGCTCAAACCATGTGGCAGGCAATGTAGCTCTTCTCTCTGACCTTGAGGAACCAAAGGGTAAGCATCAGGTTCAAACAAGTGATGACACCAAGCACTGAGTTATTAAAGTAGGGAATGTTAAGACCTCTGATGGAAACAAGAATATGTTGAGTAGGGTTCTATATGTACCAACAATTATCAAGAATGTGATGAGTGTTGCACAAATTGTGGAAAAGTGTTTGCAGGTTAGATTCAACCAATATGGAGCATTTGTGGAGGATCCCCAGAATGGATTCAAGAGAATTGCCAAAGGAGAAACGTCATGTAGACTATTTACTTTTGAATTTGAGGATACAAGGAACATTGCACTTTATAGTTATAAAAATCAACCATTCTCAGAGCTTGAAATTTGGCATAAAAGGTTAGGGCATGTTGGTGAAAGAACTTTGAAAAAAATATGTAGAAACCAATGTGTGCTTGGGATACCTAATGTATCCAAGCAACACATGATTTATAAATTGTGGTGCTTGTCAATTTGGAAAGTCTCACAGGTTACCCTTCTCAAGAAAAGGCTACATGCATGAGAACTACCTAGAACTTGTTCATACACATGTATGGGGATCAAGTGAAGATCCCTCAGTCTCTGTATCAAGGTATTATGTATCTTTCATTGATGATTACAGTAGGTGGACTATATTGTACTTTATGAAGCACAAAGATGAAGCATTCACTTGTTTTAAAAAGTATCTTGCACTTGTTGAGAATCAAACAGGGAGAAATCTAAAACGACTAAGGTCAGATGGAGGAGGAGAGTACTCCTCAAATGATTTTGATGCATTCTTGCAGGACAGAGGAATCAAAAGAGAAATCACAACAAGGTATACCCCTGAGCAAAATGGGATGGCAGAGAGGAGAAATAGATTAATTGTTGAAATAGCTAGATCAATGTTAAATGAGAAAAAATTACCTAACTACTTATGGGCAGAGAGTGTATCTACTGCCACTTATCTTGTAAACAGGTTACCATCCAAATCTCTTGATGGGATGATCCCATATGAAGCATGGCATGGTAGAAGACCTTCACTTGATCATTGGAGGATCTTTGGATGTGTAGCTTATGTGCATATCCCTTCTCAGATAAGAGGTAAGCTAGACCCAAAGGCAGAGAAGTGCATCTTTATAGGGTATGATCTAAATCACAAAGGATACAAGTTTGACAATCCTTCAAACAAGAGATTCATGGTCAGTAGAGATGTTGTCTTTGATGAAAATGACTTTTGGTTTGATAGTGAATGCAGGAAAGTAAAACTACCTTATGACTTGGAAGAGGAGTTTCTAAGCCTCACTAAGTAGGAGCCTGCTCAGAATGGAGACATCAATTCACATGATGAGGACATCATCAATCTTGAAAAGTTCAAGGCATGGAAGTACAAAGGCAAAGTCAAGATGAAGAAATTGGAGGATATACATGAATCATCCAACCAAGAAATCAGAAGATCACAAAGGGAGAGCAAGAAGACAATCAGATATGGGAATGACACTTCCCTAGTTACTAAGCACTCTGTTTATCTTGCAAAAGATTTTTCAATTGAAGAACCAACATCATATGAAGAGGCAAAGACCAAGGCAGAATGGAAGGAAGCTATGGATGAGGAAATTGAAGCACTCAAGGAGAGTGATACTTGGGAACTAGTACCAAAGAAGGAGTCTATGAAGGTAATTGGTTCTAGATGGATCTCTAAGATCAAAAGGAATTCTAATGGGTCAATAAGTAGGTACAAAGCTAGACTTGTGGCCAAGGGTTTTGCAAAAATCCAAGGAGTTGATTATGAAGAAAGATTCTCACATGTAGCCAAAATGCCAACCATCAGGGTATTGGTAAGTGTGGTTGCATCAAAGAATTGGAACATGTATCAGTTGGATGTAAAAAATGCATTTATAAATGGCTGGATTTCAGAGGAGGTATACATGTCTCAAACTCCTGTCTATGACGACCCAAACAAGGTAACATATGCATGTAAATTGAACAAAGCTCTTTATGGATTGAAGCAGGCATCTAGGGCCTAGAACCATATGTTGACCACATGCCTTCAGGGTCAAGGTTTTGTCATGAGTAAAGCAGATACTTCTCTGTTCATCAAGAAAAGTAATTCAGAGGTAATATACCTATGTGTATATGTTGATGATATCATACTCATAGGTAATGATGCTAATGGCATCAAACAGATCAAGAATCAGATGATGAAGGAGTTCAAAATTAGTCATCTTGGATCACTAAAATACTTTCTTGGGCTTGAGTTAGTCTATACTAACTCTGGAATTTACATTACTCAGAAAAAGTATATACAATATATGTTGAGGAAGTTTCATTTTTAGGATGCCAAAGTTGCAAGTACTCCAATGGAGGTAAACCTAAAATTAAGTGCTCACGAAGGTGATGTACTTGAGAACATTGCAGGTTACCAAAGCATAATGGGAAGCTTGAACTATGCTACCTTGACAAGGATTGACATTCCTTATGGAGTAAGTGTTGTAAGCCAGTTTATGCATAAGCCTAGGGCACCTCACATGGAGGCTGCCGAAAGGATCTTGAAGTACCTTAAGGGTACTCAACATCATGGATTGTATTTCCCTTATACATCAGAATTGGACATCAAGATTTATTCAGATGCAGATTGGGCACGATGCAAAGATGATAGGAGGAGTACCTCATGATATTTATCCTTTACAGGTGATAAGCCAATATCATGGTCTTCAAAGAAGCAAACTAGTGTTGCCAATGCTACTCAAGAGGCCATATGGATCATATTATTGTATACAAAATTAGGATTGCATAGTACATCTCCAATGATTTTTGGAGACAACACCAGCTCACTACATCTTGCAGCTAATCCTATTTATCATGCTAGGTCTAAGCATATAGAGGTCCACTATCATTATGTGAGAGAGAAGCTATTGAGCAAGGATATTCAGTTGGCATATGTATCAACTAATATGCAATGTGCAGATTTGTTGACTAAAGCATTAGATGGTACAAAACTTTGCAGGTTTAAATCAATGATTGGATTGCACGATATTCATGAAGATTGAAGATGAAGACTAAGCCAAAATGTTTGGCTTGAGGGGGAGCTGTTGGTGCAAAGTACAAGCCCACACATTTGGCTTGAAGTTCATACACATATGAAGTTCCATGGAAACCATTGCTAGGAAGAGTTTCATCTTTACCATTTGAGGGAATATCTCCTAGAATGAAGGAACTTTTTTAGAGAGAGCCAAAAGTTGAATTCAAATTCAAATTTGAATGTAACACTTATATAAAGTGACTTGAAAAGTCACGGTAAGAAGCCTCAATTCCCGAGCTCTCCATTACCATTTTGTAAGGATGTGAGGCCTACATTGTACCCTACACTAATCTCTATCATCAGGCTATGATTATCAAGCCTATGATCTTGTACAACATTGTTTATTAATACAATACATCTACATTGTTCATCTATGATATCTCTTGTTATAGTCATTTCTAGCTGTCAACTTGTGATGCTCATATCTTAGTCAATTCTTCACCAAATTAAATGCTCTATAGCTTGTTGGAATCAGCTCCAAGCTATCTACATGTTGAAATATGTTGAAGAAAATCTATTTAGCCAATTCAGAGAAAAGGGCATCGAAGCACTCAACGGTCAAACTCTGCAGAGGTCCTAAAAAATCGAGGGTAATGATTTATTGGCTAAATTGATTGCTCTGTGTATAGTGCATCATTTCAAGTGACTCCACTTGGAATAATTAGCTTACTAAGCGAATTAGATATCCCGCAAAGGAATTTTTCTAATTCCTATTGTACTTGTAGCACTGAGCATCTGAAGTTACAAGGGGCTGGTACTAAGCAGGATTTAGAAGTACCTACTCATTTCTTGGAGTGTCCATCAATCTATCCCAACAATGAACTCATGGAACTCCAAAGGTAAAGCCAAGGTGCAAAGTTAAGGGATATTAAAAAATCCCTTCAAAAAACCATGAAAAGGTATACAAGGGAAATAAAGAAGGAAGAAAGGTATGGATATGACACATTATTGGTAACTAAACATTCTATCTATATAGCTCAGAAGTTGAACTCTAAAGAGCCCTCATCTTATGAAAAGACCAAGAAGAAACTAGAATGGATGTATTCTATGGAAGAAGAGATTGAAGCCTTGCAAGAAAACAACACTTGGGATGTGGTGGCCAAGTCTCCTAACATGAAGGTCATTGGATCTAGATGGAGCTACAAGTTAAAGGAAACCATTGATGGAACCATTAACAGGTATAAAGCTAGACTTATGGACAAAACTGTATGCTCAGACCCAAGGTATTGACTATGAGAAGACCTTCTCTCCTGTAAAAACGATGGCAATATTAAGAGTAGTTATAAGTACTGCAACTACCAAAAATTGGAAAATCCATCAACATGGATGTGAAGAATGCATTTTTCAATGGATGGATATCTAAAGAGACATGTCTCAACCCCCTTTGTTTGATGACTCACATTATCAAGAACACATATATGTAGATGGCATAATACTAATAGGGAATGATGCTAAAGTTATTTGTAGGATTAAGTTACAAATGGAGGAGGAATTCAAGATCACTCGCTTTGGGCAGCTCACTTACTTCCTTCGATTGGAAATGGTATATTCAAACAAGGGTATGTATCTTATGTAGAAGAGTTTATTAAGGATATGCTAGCCAAGTTCAAAATGGAAAATGCTAATATTGCACGTGCACCCATGGAGGTAAAGTCTAAATTAAGTACTCATGAAGATGAGTTATTTGAAGGTGTGACAAGCTATCAAAGATTTATGGGAAGTCTCAAATATCCCACTCTCAATACAGTAGACATATGCTATAGTGTAAGTGTTTTGAGCCAATTTATGCATACACCTAGGAAGCCACAGATGGAGGCAGCCAAAAGGATTCTCAAATATTTGAAATAGACAATGAATGAAGGTATACTCTACTCATACACATCCAATGTAGACATAAAACTATTCTCTAATGCAGATTGGGTAGGTTCAAAAGATGGAAGAAGTACTATACAATATCTTTCATTTATAGGTACAAAGATCATATCTTGATCATCTAAGAAGCAACCCATACTTTCTCTCTCATCGATAGAGGCTGAATATAGAGGTTAGTTAAATGGAACTCAAGAATCTATGTGGATTAAGACAATATACTCATACTTGGGAGTGAATTCATCCCCTCCTCACATCTTGGAGGTAACATAAGTTCTTTGCATCTTGTAGCTAATCCAATTTATCATGCCAGGAGCAAAAACATTGTGATTCATCATCATTATGTTAAGGAGAAGATTAAAAGAAAACAAATTAAAATCTCATATGTATCTAATCAATAACAATGTGCATACATGATGATTAAAGCCTTGGATGGAGTGAAGCTCAAAAATTCAAATCCATGATTGGACTTGAAGAAATCTCAAAGGATTGAATATTCAAGCATCTTAGCCTTGAGGACCAGTTTTTGTCACTATGGAATAATGTGTAGAGTGTTGAGAAAAGTCTTACTACACCTGCAAATATAGTGATTGAGGGTGATGCAAATGGTGTTGAAGATAAAGATCTTTGATTTCTTGGTCTTGTTGCAGTTCGTATTGCATTTAATACATAGAAACTTTCTTAGGATGGCATAGATACACAAACACATGCATTCATAGCTTTTTGTATCAAATATGCCATTGTTGTTGCTAATGCATTATCTTGGATAATTTATGAAATGATATTTACAATTCTAAAAACCTCATTGATTCATGAAATAAAAGAAGAAAAGGTGGAAGATCCACATTTGTTATAGATCATTAGATCCATCAATGATGACTCTATCATAGAAGACAAGCCAATCCCATCTGCTTCTTCCCCTAGTAAAGCAAACAAGTCAAGTCTATATTCCAAGTTCTCAGTGGAGAATGGAATAGTTAAATGGAAAGGAAAGGTTTGCATACTAGAAACAGGGGGTTTGAGAATAAAAGTCATGCATAATAACCATGATGTTCCTTCTACAGAGCATCATGGTGTTGACAAGAGCATTCAACTAGTTAGAAGAACATTTTGGTGGCCTGTATGAGCTAGATATGTCCATGCATATGTTCAACAATGCTTTATATGTTAAGTCATCAAGGCAGAAAGGGTAAAGACACCATGCCTTTTACATCCTTGACAGATTCCAGAGCACAATTGGATAGTGTATCCATGAACTTCATAGTGGGGTTACCATGGTGTTCAAGGCAAAGGATCGAGTATTGGCTCTCCTCATAGAACAAGAGGAAGTACATAAACTACTCAAATTGCTTCATCATGGCAACAATGATTTTTATCACTAAGACAATGTAATATATGTATATACATCCAATTGTCATGAGTGCGACTCCATTTTGTGCAAGCCGAGGAGTCCTTGAGCTTGAAGAGTCTAAGTAGAAAGCTCACACCAATTTTTGTAATTTGGAAACCGTTAGATAGCTCAAATTAGAGGTAGAACCTATTTTTTAACTATGTCAGTCACTAGATGTGAAACTGGTCAAAACTAGGCAAAAACTATAAATAGAGCTAGAGAGCTCATTTTGTGGGTTGTTGTTGAACTTAAGAGCTAGAACTAGAAGAGCTATTGTAATTAGTTGGTAATGAGTATGAATAAGAGTTCTTTCCTTGCCATCCATTGATCTCCATTACGACTTCCCTTGTGTGTGTGTATGCATGTGTGTGTATGCTCATTGCATTTCTCACCATCTTCTTCATGCACTTCACTTGCTCTTTATCTTCATATCTGCCTAACCTCTCCACAGATTAACAGTTAGAAGATGGAGCTGCTCGCATTGGTACTTTCCATCGTGCTAGAGTGACACCAAATTTGGCGCCGTTACTAGGGATGAGCTCTAGGTTGAGCATGTGATGGTAAGTGTGTTGGAGAAAATTGTTGGAAGGTAAAATTTCTTTGTTGTTTTGTTGTTTGTAGTTATTTTTTACACACTTTTACTCCTCTGTTCCTCTAGTATCATTCCCTATCACTATCTCAAACTCCAAAAAATCACCAAAAATGAGTCTTATTCCCTCTTTCTCTTCTCTTTCCCTCATTTGTGTGTGTGCGAGAGTGAGAGAGAGATTTTTCAAGTGTCTGTTCATGTTTTCTCGTGCACTAATCTTGTAGGTCAGCCCCTGGACACCACAAATTTGCAGAAAACATAGGAAGAAACTCCATTTTTCTCTCAAAAATTGCCGTTGAAGATGGTCATCGTGACTATCAGACAAGGTATGAATTTGGGCTAACTCTTTGCATGAAGGAGGAGCGTACATAAGCGCTTGCATGGATCTATGCTTGGTTTTGTGAAATTACATCATGTTATGACCATCGCGATGATGACACATCATCACGTCTACGTCTGAGACCATCATGGTGATTGGCTCACACCATCACGATCGCATCTCACCATCATGACAGTGACTCACCATCATGACGGTGCTTGACAATCACGATCCTGAATAGCCATCATGGCTTGATCATCGCGATTGTGCTTGACCATCGTGGCCTTGATCGTCGTCATTTGACCATCATGAACTGACCATCGCGATCCTTAGTGATCATTGTAGCTTGACGATCATGACTTGATCGTCACGATTGTGCTTAACCGTCGTGGCCTTGACCGTCATCATTTGACCATCATGAACTGACCATCGTGATCCTCAATGATCATTGTAGCTTGACCATCGTGACTTGATCGTTGTGATTGTGCTTGACCGTTGTGATTTAACCGTCGTGACTTGATCGTCGTGATCCTGACTGACCGTCGCGATTTGACAATCGCGAATGGGACTCATCATCGTAGGGCCTGATCATCATGACTTCTGACCATTGTGGGTGTCACACCATCCAGACGGTGACACACGATCACGATTGTGTCTGACCATCGTGACTGTCAGACAAAACACCAAATTAGGGTTTTTGCACATAATTTTCAAATTTTTTGGGATAATTTCATGATATTAATTGTGAACCCTTGTGTGTGGCATAGAACAAAAGGAGAAGCGGGCAAGTACCTCAAATTCATAGGCAAAGTCAAAACAGCCGCTTCTTAATTCCAGGAGAACTTTGTAAGTGGAATTTCCATTGCTTTATTTGCTGATGATTTCTTTGAGCAAAGATCTATTGTGATCACCTGAGTGTTTTAGGACCCCTAGTGTAGTCAAGACTCGCCATAACCCATTGAGTGACAGGTAGTTGACGAGTGAAAGGGTGAAGGGGTCAAGCCTAAAGGGATTTTGTGATTTGAATACGCAATGCTCAAATGAATTAAAGATAAACGCATTAAAATTATTCCTTGCTACAAATGTAAACAAGACAAGAACCTCTAAAGAAAATGCATAAATAACTAAGTGATTGACCTAATTAAAGGGGTGAGCGCAACAAGGTGAGATTAGGATTAATGAACCTAAGATTTGGAAAATACTTAGGAAAAGTGATAAATAGAGTGTTCGATCTTTTGAGGCTAGAGTGAGAACTACAACATGATAGTGGGCACAACAGCTTGGTAGTTATCCATATGAGGTTAGTTCAGATACGAGTGATCCGGATATGTCTTTCAGCATGAGTAGACCAGGGGTGTCGTTTAATGTATCCCACCTAGAGAAGACTGAGGCACCCTACAAGACTCGATTGGAGTATATTCGTACGAATAGATTGGGTGCCCAAGTATATGAGGATGGCCTTCATAGGTCAGTGATTCAATTACAAACCAAGATCAGTACTAGTAGACCCGACCCCAGAAAACCTTGACATGATGTTCAAAGCTTATCAAGCAAGGATACAAGAAGGACCACAAGTAGAAGAATCTAGCAAGAATTACCCAAGATCCTACTTGGAAATCGAGAGAGCCAAATTGTGCATGAAAATGGTGGAATTAGCCTAAACAATGTTTGAGGCATCACAATACCTCAATTGGGAAATTATGGCTAGACCTGAGTTGCATTTTCAAGGGCTACCAGAAAGACTAGGGCAAGTAGTATCTAACCCCATGAAAGTCAGCTCTAGCACAAAAACTAGCCGAAAGGAACCTTTGAAGATCACTCTATTTGAAAGGGCTAGGCCAGATTTAGAAAATCATCAAACGGGTTAGATGGATTCACACGCTGTCTTAAAAGAGATTCAAGAAGAAAGATGGAGGTAGAAACAAGAATCTCAACTACCCATACTCGAGATTGATGACTCGGGAGAATAGTTCCCTGCAGACTCCCATCCATATATGGAGATCAAGTGGATGATTGGCCAAGCGAGCACACTAGTTTTGAATCCAACTCTTGCAAGAGTTACCACACTTTATGGGCCCTTGGGAAGACTGCTCAATTCAAGTAGAAGCTCCCAATATTCGAGTAAGGGGAGAGAACTCAGCTCTTCCTAGGAACACAGAAGCTTTTAGAAACAATAAAGTGCAATGCCATTTGACTTTGCATGAGCTAGTGAAGATAAAACCAGAATTAGGGAAAAATGTAGCAGATCAGTTCCCCAAAATAGCCACAACCTCCTCTAGACCAGGTGCAAGAGGAAAGGTGCTTGAAATACCCCTAGATAAAGTGGGAGATGCGAGTGAAGGTGAGGAAGGTAATGCTTATTTTCCCATTATGTACGAAGGTCACACTACCAAAGACATCCTAGACATAGGTGCAAGAGGAGCTATTACGACCACTTCTCTATGGAAATGTTGGGGAAAACCAGCCCTTAGACCTACTAGGATGTTGCAGATGGCAGACGGACATATAGAAAGACCCTTAGGACTGTTGAAAGGAATTACTCTATCCACTTGTGGAGTAGAATTTGATCACACCTTTGCAATATGTGATTTTGGAAAGAGTCAAGCATGCGAGATGCTCTTAGGTAGACCTTTTATGCGACAATTGCAGGTATTACAAGATTGGGGAACGAACTCTTTGTACTTACAACACCTAGCCCACAAAAGTGAACCTCATAGAATATTCGCATAGGGATGTTCGACCTTTGCAATGGAATATGGTACATAGGAACGAAGAGGAGAAGGAATTGGTACATTCCTTAACATCAAATCCATCATGGTTGCATGAGGATACACACTTTTGGATGTGTAAAATCGTAGCTAAGGAAGAGGAACGTTTGAAAGCCAGAATGTCAGGAGTAGGTCTCACCTCTAGACCTGTGGAGGATCCAGCATACGCTCTTATAGTATTTCTAGATGAGGAATTTGAACCCTATGGTTGGGCGGAGATTCTGGAGACCATGGATATTGCAATTAATGAAGAACAATGTACCCCCCATTGTGATGAAGACGGTTATGATATATCCATCTTCACTGTAAACCGAGTAAAAGAAGGAACAGAAGAGGATAACCTTGAAGGAGAAGTCTCAGAACGGAGTAAGCAAGTGAATGATGAGGAATGGAAAGTAGATTCGGACATACCTGAATGTTCATTGGAAGAGGAATTTCTAGGCTGGGTAGAAGCCATGTCCCTAGACCTCACCACCTCTAGGAAGGAAAAGGATAATTCAAGTTCTAGTCAATGAAACCAAGAGACAAGCAAGGAAAAGAACGGGAAAAATGAGGAAGAAGAACCATACTTGTGGTGTAGAGTTTGAGCACACCTTTGCTATATGTGACTTTGTTAAAACTAATACCTACAAAATGATCCTAGGAAGGCCTTTCCTACGACAACTACAAGTTGTACAAGATTGGGGAACCAACTCCTTATACTTGCAGCGCTTAGGGGTCACAACCAAGGTTAATTTGAAGGATTACACCTTCATAGATGTACCACCCCTACAATGGAATCCTATCCACAAGGAGCAAGACGATTCAATCTCCTAAGCCTATTCCATGTACACATGGATGCATCCAATTATGCAATAGGATGTGTGCTAGCACAACCAATTGGTGAAGGGAATTTAGATTTGCCCATAGCCTATGCTAGTAGGCAATTGAACACTGCTGAACAAAACTACACCACAACTAAGAGAGAAGGCTTAGGAATGGTATATTCCGTAAAGAAGTTCAAACACTACTTATTGGCCAACAAGTTCAAGTTTTTCACTGATCATAAAGCTTTATTATACTTGGTCAATCAACCTTGCAATACAGGCCGCTTAGTAAGATGGTTCCTCTTACTAATGGAATATGACTTTGAAGTGGTTGTTAGGAAAGGTAAGACCCACCTCAGAGCGGATCACCTTTCTCGCATCACTTCATGCGAGTCACCACAAGGAGTGTCAGATGAATTGCCCGATGCTTATCTGTTCAATCTAGAAGTTGTTCCTAAATGGGAAAATAAGTTGGTATCAGTCCTAACCTTCGGACCCGCAAATAAGAATGTAAAAACAAACAAAGATGAAATTGTAAAATCACAAAAATATCAAATATTGGCAGGAAGCATGTATAAACAAGATATGGAAGGTGTCCTAGCTTGTTGTGTCTAGGACGATGAACATAGTAGTTGTTGCATGTATAAACAAGATATGGAAGGTGTCCTAGCTTGTTGTGTCTATGACGATGAACATAGTAGTTGGTTGCAACAAGCCCATGAAGGATTTCTAGGCAATCACTATTCTAAACTACGAACATTGCAAGAAATCTAAAACGTTTAGGAGTGTATTGGCCTAGTATGGACAAAGAAATTCATGAGTGGATCAAATATTGTCCAGTGTGCCAGAAGAGACCCCCAGTGGAGCACGCCACCCTTTATCACATGTCATTAACTCTAGATTGGAGTGCTCCATTGGTAGAATTTATGAGATCAGGAACACTACCCAGCGAGGCAAGTCTAGCAAGAAAATGAAGCATGGAACAAGAGGCTCTAGACTATACCTTAATAGGAGATAACCTATACCGAAGAGGCAAAGATGGTTACTTAAGATTGTGCGTTCACAAATCAGACTATTTGAAAATCTTAGAAACTACCCATAGCAGTGTTGCAGGCGGACATTTTGGTCTTGACCGAGTAATTAAAACTATTCTATTCTCAAGACTTTGGTGGCCCACTCTTCATATGGATGCACATGCCTATGTGAAGAAATGTGATACAGGCCAACGTGCCTAGCACCCAATTAGAAAATATGAGATGCCTTTGAGGCCAATGATGGGAGGACGTGCATTCTCGAAGTGGGGCATAGACTTTATAGGTCCTATTAACCCCCCAGCTAGAAACTCCATGCAGAATACATTATTGTAGCCGCGGATTACCTCACAAAGTGGGTAGAATTCAAAGCCACAACAAGGAACGATGCTCAAACTACAACTAAGTTTTTATTTGAGAACATGTTCACGAGATATGGACTTCCAATAGAGTTAGTAAGTGATAGAGGAACACACTTCTTGAATGAAGTCATTGAAAATCTTCTCCAAGAATTCTTGGTAATACATAAGAAGTCTGCCCCTTATCATCCACAAGCTAATGGACAAGCCGAGAGCACAAATAAGATCCTCTATAATGTATTGACAAAACTGGTAGATAACAAACGCTCTGATTGGGACAAACAGCTTCATCATGTTGTTTGGGCCTACCGAGTTGCCTATAAAACGATACTCAATGCCACCGCATTTCAGATGGTCTTTGGACAGAATGTTGTGCTACCATTAGACTTCCTAATCCCAACTTTAAAAGTAGCACAAGAGCATGAGTGGAATGGACACGAGTTATCCTCTAGGATCTTTGATTTAGAACGATTAGGTGAGACAAGGCTACAAGCGGCTGCAGGCATCTATGCTGCAAAGAAAAGACAAAAGGCATACTTCGATGCACATATCAAAGATAAAGGCTTGAAAGAGGAAGACCTAGTGTTGGTTTATACATTAAAGCAACATGCCTGTAAATTGGAAAAAAGAGGATATGGACCCATGATCATTAACAAAATTTCCACTAGCGGTGCAGTTCAATTGGCCACACTAGAAGGTGATATCTTGCCAAACTATATCAGTGGTTGTAGAGTCAAGCTATATCAAGAACCTCTTACAAAGGATATGCTAAAGAGACTCAACACTGCTAAGAAGCGAAAAGAAGAAGAGTTAAGGGTTAGAGAAGAAGCACAAATAGAGGCTAGGGAATGCATTAGGAGAAATAAGTTAAGACGCCTAGGCCTAGATATCAATCTTGAGGCCCCAAGATACCACATGGCCACGTGTCAAACATCTAGTGCAATTGCTTCTTGAATAATTGATTGACATCCCTTTGTGAACATCGCAGTAGGACAAGGGAAGAAGGCAAGGACTGTGAGAGCATTGGTTGACTCAGGTGCAGCAACCACTGCACTTAGACTTTCATACTGCCAAGACTTGCAATTGAACATCAAACCCATAGAAGCTTATCTCATAGGTTTGGGCGAGGTGGAACTTCCCATCTACCTTCAAGATGTTCCAATGAAAGTCAAAATGCTAGAATGTCACGATGAGGACCTTATGGAGCCACATATCTTGGGTCAAGATTGGATTTACGACCATGCAGCCAACTTGAACCTAAGAAGTCAAATCCTTCAAGTTTGGGTACATGACCAATGTATTACATTAGAATTAAACAATTGCATGATCACAAATCCAGAGGTCACACATTCTCTTAGTTCTTGCGAAACTAATCTTCGCAAAGAAAATGTAGTGCGTGTCAATAACCCTACAAAGCCAAAGGACTCAATCATGGAAGCACAAGCTCAAAGGCCAACAAACCTCTCTTCTTCTTCATAGACTAATGAAAGCATAACTCGACCAAAGAGGCAAGCAAAAGAGACATCTGCTATATCAACTAGATAGACAGAATTCAAGAAGAAAGAAGCTCAGGGCATGAAGCAGATTTGGGTACGAAAAGGAGAACAACCACCAGCTTTGCCACAACCATTCCCATTGAGGCAAGCCAACCATGCTAAAAGAAGAACCAAGAAATGAGGACCAGCTCAATCCTACGGTCTTTCGCAAATTTGGGTACCGAAGCAATCGATGAAGACTGACCATAATAACGTACAAATTTGGGTGCCTAAGAAATTAGTTGTAGCTCGATAAGGACAATTACACATTTGGGTATCCAAGGCACTCTTACAGGCACAAACACCGTTGATCTCCCTCACAAGCAAGGTCTCAACAAAGAAGCCAAGGAGTGAAAAGGGTAAGAACCGAGCACAGATACCAAAAGAAGATAAATTCACCTCTTTGGAAAATATAAAAAGACAATCATCAAGGATATGGGTTTGGAAGCCAAAAGTACCACCAACATTCACAGAAGCAGAGAACCAATCACGCCAGATACAGAATTTAAGCAAACACTCAAACATGAAGAAGTCAAAAGTGACCTGTACACAACCACACACAGTTCTAAGATGGATTCCTATGAGGAGGAAAGATCAATTTTCATTCGAGGATCCAATGGATACCTCCAACAAAGGTTACATCAGCATCTACCAGAAACATTGAAAGCCTCGACGTGCAACAACCATGTGCCTTTGGCATAACCTTGTCTTTTGCACCATTTAGGTCATGCATTTCCAAAGTATGCATCAATATAGCGCCACATTACACGGCCATGCATAGACACGATTGAGAATCCCAGACACATGAGATACACTTGACATATGTAAAATATTTTATTGATACTAACATATTTCTTCTTGTTTTGTGACATTGTTCCAAAAAAAAAAGAAGCAAAAGAGAGAGAGAATACAAAGAGAAAGGACATGACTATGTGCTTAAAGCATCTCGGACATGAACCATCAACAAGGACATCCATCAACAATGAAAGATAAGTCGATGGTCAATCACCATGATGGGCATACAACACGAAGAGACAACATCGGCCAACCTTTCACCATGGTAAGGATTGCCTACTTAGGCAACATTACAACCATGATAGCTTAGGAAACCTCTTTATCGGCATACCTGTGAGCACTTAGCTCAAGACCCGAATTCTTGCGAATTGACCGAGATATGAGCAAAACAGTTGAGAGTTAGAAATGACTATAACAGAGATATCATAGATGAACAATGTAGATGTATTGTATTAATGAACAATGTTGTACAAGATCATAGGCTTGATAATCATAGCCTGATGATAGAGATTAGTGTAGGCTACAATGTAGGCCTACCACTCTTACAAAATGGTAATGGAGAGCTCGGGAATTGAACCTTCTTATCGCGACTTTTTCAAGTCAGTTTATATAAGTGTTACATTCAAATTTGAATTTGAATTCAACTTTTGGCTCTCTCTAAAAGTGATCCTTCATTCTAGGAGATATTCCCTCAATGAAGGAGTTAATTTTCTAACTAACAAGTCCATGAGTTTTCAGTAGGTGATTACAAATATTCTTAAGTAAAAATGAAATGAATTTTAGAAATGGCAAAGATGAAACTCTTCCTAGCAATGGTTTCCATGGAACTTAATATGTGTATGAACTTCAAGCCAAATGTGTGGGCTTGTACTTTGCACCAATAGCTCCCCCTCAAGCCAAACATTTTGGCTTAGTCTTCATCTTCAATCTTCATGAATATCCTGCAATCGAATCATTGATTTAAACTTGCAAAGTTTTGTACCATCTAATGCTTTAGTCAACAAATCTACACATTGCATATTAGTTGATACATATGCCAATTGAATATCCTTGCTCAATATCTTCTCTCTCACATAATGATAGTGTACCTCTATATGCTTAGTCCTAGCATGATAGATAGGATTAGCTGCAAGATGTAGTGAGCTGGTGTTGTCTCCAAAAATCATTGGAGATGTAGTATGCAATCCTAATTTTGTATACAGTAATCTGATCCATATGGCCTCTTGAGTAGCATTGGCCAATCCTCTATACTTTGCCTGAATAGAAGATAAAGCAATAGTAGGTTTCTTCTTTGAAGACCATGATATTTGCTTATCACCTGCAAAGGATAAATGTCCTGAGGTACTCCTCCTATCATCTTTGCATCCTGCCCAATTTGCATCTGAATAAATCTTGATGTCCAAGTCTGATGTACAAAAGAAATACAATCCATGATGTTAAGTACCCTTAAGGTACTTCAAGATCCTTTTGGCAGCCTCCATGTGAGGTGCCCTAGGCTTATGCATAAACTGACTTAGAACACTTACTCCATAAGCAATGTCAATCCTTGTCAAGGTAGCATAGTTCAAGCTTCCCACTATGCTTTGGTAACCTGCAATCATGAGCACTTAACTTTAGGTTTACCTTCATTGGAGTACTTGCAACTTTGGCATCCTGTAAATGAAACTTCCTAAACATATCCTGTATATACTTTTTCTTAGTAATGTAAATTCGAGATTTACTATAGACTAACTCAAGCCCAATCGAGAGATCCAAGATCACTAATTTTGAACTCCTTCATCATCTCATTCTTGATCTGTTTGATGCCATTAGCATCACTACCTGTGAGTATGATATCATCAACATATACACATAGGTATATTACCTCTAAATTACTTCTCTTGATGAGCAGAGAAGTATCTGCTTTACTCATGACAAAACCTTGATCCTCAAGGTATGCGGTCAACCTATGGTTCCATGCCCTAGGTGCCTACTTCAATCCATAAAGAGATTTGTTGAATTTAGATACATATGTTACCTTGTTTGGGTCCTCATAGCGAGGAGGTTGAGACATGTATACCTCCTATGAAATCCAACCATTTTAGAAATGCATTTTTTACATCCAACTGATACATGTTCCAATTCTTTGATGTAGCCACACTTACAAATACCCTAATGGTTGGCATTTTGGTCACAGGTGAGAATGTTTCTTCATAATCAATTCCTTGGGTTTGTGGAAAACATTTGTCCACAAGTCTAGCTTTGTATCTGCTTATTCACCCATCGGAATTCCTTTTGATCTTATAGATCCATCTATAATCAATTACCTTCATAGACTCCTTCTTTGGTACTAGTTCCCAAGTATCGCTCTCCTTGAGTGCTTCAATTTCCTCATCCATAGCTTCCTTCCATTGTGCCTTGGTCTTTGCCTCTTCATATGATGTTGGTTCTTCAATTGGCAAATCTTTTGCAAGAGAAACAGAGTGCTTACTAACTAGGAAAGTGTCATACCCATATCTAATTGGCTTCTTGCTCTCCCTTTGTGATCTTTTGATTCATTGGTTGGATGATTCAGGTATATCCTCCCCTTGACTTTGCCTTTCAACTTCCGTGCCTTGAACTCTTCAAGATTGATGATGTCCTCATCATCTGAATTGATGTCTCCATTTTGAGTAGGCTCATCCTTAGTGAGGCTTGGAAACTCCTCTTCCAAGTCATAAGGTAGTTTTACTTTCCTGCATTCACTATCAAGCCAAGAGTCATTTTCATCAAAGACAACATCTCTACTAACCATGAATCCCTTGTTTGAAGGATTCTAGAACCTCTATCCTTTCTGATTAGATCATACCCTATAAAGATGCACTTCTCTGCCTTTGGGTCTAGCTTACCTCTTATCTAAGAAGGGATATGCACATAAGCTACACATCCAAAGATCCTGCAATGATCAAGTGAAGGTCTTCTACCATGCCATGCTTCATATGGGGTCATCCCATCAAGAGATTTGGATGGTAACTTGTTTACAAGATAAATGGCAGTAGATACACTCTCTTCCCACAAGTAGTTAGGTAATTTTTTCTCATTTAACATTGATCTAGTTGTTTCAACAATTAATCTAGTTCTCCTCTTTGCCAACCCATTTTGCTCAAGGATATACCTTGTTGTGATTTCTCTTTTGATTCCTCTGTTCTACAAAAATGCATCAAAATCATTTGAGAAGTACTCTCCTCCTCCATCTGACCTTAGTATTTTTAGATTACTCCCTGTTTGATTCTCAACAAGTGCAAGATACATTTTAAAACAATTGAATACTTCATCTTTGTGCTTCATAAAGTACAATACAGTCCACCTACTGTAATCATCAATGAAAGATACATAATACCTTGATCTAGAGATTGAGGGATCTTTCTTGATCCACATAGATCTGTATGAACAAGTTCTATGTAGTCCTCATGCATGTAGCTTTCCTTGAGAAGGGTAACCTATGAGACTTTCCAAACTGACAAGCACCACATTTATAAATCATGTGTTGCTTGGATACATTAGGTATCCCAAGCACACATTGGTCTCTGCATATTTGTTTCAAAGTTCTTTCACCACATGCGCTAACCTTTTATGCCAAATTTCAAGCTCTGATAATGTTTGATCTTTAGAATAAAGATGTGATCCATGTTCCATCTATTTCCAAGAACCTTATCTCTGTAGGAAAGATGGTAGAGAGGGGTATGTAGGTTATATTTGATGCAAAACGGTGCATGGTGAAACAAGGAGGCAAGTTCATTGCCAATGTAAGGAAAGAAGGCCAATATTCTTTGCTCAATATTCTCAAGTGAAAAAGCATGAGCAAATCAAGTTTGGTAATCATTAAGGCCACGGTCTACATGAGTTTTGTGATGCTTGTCAGCTAGGTAAGCAAGCAAGGAAGCCATTTCCAAAGATTGAGTACAAATCCTCTAAGCTCTTGGAGCTTATACACTTAGATGTATGGGGCCCTCGTAGAGAGGCTTCATTGAGAGGAGCTAGGTACTTTTTCACTTTCATTGATGACCACTCAAGAAAGGTATGGCTATATGTTATGAAGGAAAAAACACGTGTTTTCATGCTTTCAAAAGTTTAGGTTGCTTGTTGAGAAAGAATGTGATGCACACATTAAGACACTGAGGTGAGATGGAGGGGGAGAGTATTTCTCCAAGGAATTCACAAAGTACTTGTAGGACAATGGCATAAAGAGGCACTTTACATGCACGTAAACCCCTCAACAAAATGGTGTTGCAGAGATGAAGACTAGGCATTTGATTGAGATAGCTAGATGTCTCATAAATGAAGGTAAGTTACCATTCTCTTATTGGCCTAAGGCAATGAATACAACTTGTTATTTGATAAACAGGTTTCCCAAAGGTGGCGTGCACAACTTGAATCCACACGAAGTCTATTATGGCAAGAAACCAACCATGGAGCACCTCAAGCTATTTGGATGTGTATGCTTTGTTCATGTTCCTAGTGAAGTGAGAACAAAGTTAGAGCCCAAGAGTGAGAAATGTGTGTTCATTGGCTACTCAAATGAGCAAAAAGGATAAATGTGCTACAAACCTCTCTCAAAGAAGCTATATGTGTCAAGAGATGTTGTATTTGATGAGTCAAGATGGAGAGAAGGGCAAGGCAAAGTTCGAGGAAGAGGATGAAGAGGAGTATGAACACTTTGATGTGCACATTCAGCCTCAAGAGTCATTCATAATCAGTGGACTAAAGGCTTCTACATCTAAAGTACAGTCATATGATCGCTCTTACACTTATGATTATGAAATATCATCCCCTACTTCAAAGTATAGAAGGTTGCAAGAGACAAACTATGACACTAGGGAAGTTCAAGAGGAGTCAGAAGAGGAAGAGCTTGAGGAGGTCATTACTCCTAATGTGAAGCTCAATAGACTCAAGAATCAATATCCCAAAGGTCAAGACAGGAGGTCTTCAAGGAACAAGGCACCCCCACAAAGGTATATATATGGTTTTTTCATGGCAAAGCACTATGCATACATGAAGAATGTCATTGTAGATCAAGAGCCAGATTTGTATGAGGAGGGAAAGACCAAACTAGAGTGGAGAAGGCTATGTATGAAGAGTTCAAAGCTCTTAAGGGGAACAACACTTGGGAACTAGTACCCAAGAAGGAAGGCATGAAGATAGTCCAAAACAGGTGGGTGTACAAGACAAAGAGGAATGTAGATGGAAGCTTGCCAAGGTACAAGGCTATACTAGTAGCCAAAGGGTTCACATAGACACAAGGGGTGGGTTATGAGGAGAATTTTAGCCCTTTGGCAAACAAGGAAACCATTAGAGCTCTCATATCCCTATGTGCAACAAAGAGGTGGCCTATCTACCAGATGGACATAAAGAATGCCTTCTTGAATGATGAGTTACAAGAAGAGGTGTTCATGCATACATGATGAATGTCATTACTCAGGTTGAAGAAGGCCTTGTATGGCCTTAAGCAAGCCCCAAGGGCTTGGAATCAAAGGCTAGTGGACTTCTTGAAGAGATGTGGTTTCTCTCCAAGTGATGGAGATCCATCCTTGGAAGATAAATGACAAGATATGTTTAATATGCATATATGTAGATGATCTTCTTGTGACAGGTGATGATGATGCAGGGATAAGGACCATCAAAGAAAAGTTTGGGAGAGAGTTCAAAATCTCAGATTTACATGTGTTGTTTAGGTTTGGCATGAAAATTTGAAAACCAATAGCTGAACCTATGGATTCAAATGTCAAGTTAAGCAAGGATGATGGTAGGAAGCTAGAAGACCTTACACTATATAGGAGCATTCGGGGACCATCGATCTATGTTACACTCACAAGGCCTCACTTGTGCAACATAGTGGGAGTTCTATCTAAGTTCATGCATGCAGCCTTAGATACACATCTCAATCATGCAAAGAGCTAAAGATTGGGCAGGGAATGTTGATGATAGAAGGGCAACTTTTGGCTATGTTTTCATGCTAGGTACAGAAGTAATTTCATGGATGAGCAAAAAGCAACCCACAATTGCATTGAGTTCAACAGAGGCTGAATATAGAGCTTTAGCCCTCACTGCATGTGAAGAAATGTGGCCTAAGAAGATCTTGAAAGATCTTTGTACACAACTTGGACCAATTCCAGTTTACGGAGATAACATGTCAAGCGTACATCTTGCTAACAATCCCATGTATCATGCAAGGAGCAAGCACATTGAGGTGCATTATCATTATGTAAGGGAAAAGGTTGCAAGTGAGGAAATTAATGCTCATTTTGTAGGTATAAAGGACCAAGCTGTAGACATCTTCACCAAAATCTTGGATGTGACAAAGTTAACAAGGTTTTCAAAATCTATGAGCTTGCTTGATATGGACACTACCACCTTAAGTGTTGAAAATGTGAAATATGCAAGCGCTAGGTGGATAAAGAGGTCAAAAGTACGTAATATGGACAAAATGCATGACTTAGATCACTTAGGGTGGTCTCAACATTGGGAACAATCAGGCAAAGCAGTCCTAAGGTGGTGGAAAAGTCAGGAGACCCATCCAAAAGCTATAAAAGAATGTGAAGAGTCATCAAATGTATGGAAGTCTTGTAGGTCATTGAAGACCAAAAGACATATACTCAAGGAGGCTCAAGGAAAGAGTCATCCAAGGCTCAAGGAGCTGAAAATAGAGTCATCCCCAAGAGGTCTTCTTGAAATCAATTTTATGTGTAGAGAAATTGGTGTATCTATGTAACCCTAATTTATGCATATGCTACATCTCTGCATAGTATGTTTTGTATACAGAGTTATTTATTGACTGAAACAGATCCATTTGAGGTGTTCTATAGCTTGTTGGAGATCTAATAAACCATACTAATTGTGGCTAAAAGTGTAGGTGGTTTGGATTAGTGTAAGGCAGGTGAATCCGAGTTTTTCCATAGGGTAGCAAAAAGGTGTATGAAGGGACCTAGGTATTGGGTTCATTTCACTTCTAGTGTGCAAATATGAGGATTAAATTCCAGCATTTATGATGTTGGAGATGTATTTGATGTTGATCTCTATTAGGAGGCTATTGGATGCTTAATTTACTTATGCATTACTTGGCTAGATATTTAGTTTGTTGTCTCACAGATGAACAAGTTTATGCATTGCCTAGGTATCAAGCATTGGTAGGCGGTTAAGTGCATCTTTCGCTACTTGAGTGGTATCCGACAACTTGGATTGTTTTATCCCAAGAGTGGATCACTAACACCAGATTTACATGTTTTTTTTTTTTAACTTTGATTGGGCTAGTTTCTATGGTATTCATATGTCCACCAGTGGTCTTTGCTTCATGCTTAGTAGCTTATGCATATCTTAGTTGAGCAAGAAGCATCCTACTATGGCCACTTCTAGTTGTGAGGCTGAGTATAGGCAGCTTTCATAGCGATTGTTGAGTGTGTGTGGTTGAGATGCCTTATGGCTGATTTGGGTGTTGGTCAGTCTTCTTCCACCACCATCTTCACTGACAATCAGAGCACATTGATAGTTGTGAGGAACCTTGCGTTCCATGCTCGCACTAAGCACATTGATGTGCACTATCATTATATCAGGGAGAGGTTCTCTACTGGAGAGATCAGTTTGGCATATGTGCCCACACAGGAGAACATAGTAGACCGTTTCACAAAGGTTGTGCCGAGGGAGAAGTTTGAAGCTTTCTGCAAAGCTTTGGGCTTACTTACTTCCTTTTGTGGATTGATTCCAGATGGCTTGGCACTTCCTTATACATGAGTGCGAGCTCCTTGTTCACCACATCACTCCCAGGGGGGATTTGTTGATATATTTAGGTAATGATGTGTGTGAACACACTAGGACCATTGGGGCACTTTCTTCCCTCTTTAGGAGGTTTGTTTCCCTTGGCTTGTATATATGCCTATAACCCTAACGGGCCACTTATCTTTGTATGTTCTCTTGGTAACACATTTAGTATTGTGTGTTGTGTTCCTAGCTTCTTCTTCTTCTTCCTTGTGCTATTCGCGTGCTTCCACAGACCTCAAACTCGAATATTAATAGAGATCCAGACCTTAGGATAAAAATCCTACTATTCAAAGCATTCAGTTCCCAAGGGTTCATAAATAAAATCCAAGGGACCTCTAAAAGTTTCCCAAGGGTTTCTCTTGGAAACCCAAGGGTCTAAACCCTTGGAATCGAGCTAACTAAGACTAGTTATACAAAACCTACTAGGATACATATTATAGTCCCTAGTCTTGTTAAGATGACATATTCTGAACCTATGTTTAGTTTTGACTCCACAAGTCATATTCAAAGTGATAAATTGAGAAAAATATGGGTCTCAATATATGTCCAATAACTTGATGCTGTATCATTTGACTGTATCTTAATTTAGGTTTAATCCGCTTTTCCTAGAATACATTGTTCGCATGAAACCCTTCATTTCATTCGTTGTCTTGAAACTCATTTGGAGACATGTAATCCCTTCATTTCTTTCACTATTATACCCCTAGCTCATATATACGGATTCAACTTAGACTCAGATTAGATTTTTGGTATTATATCTCTAGCTCTTTAGGTTGAATTTTCTTATTGGTCACTTTTTTTGGTCAATTCTTGTCATAAATGGGGATTCACCTTCAAGAAATTATGAAGGATGTGGGTGCGTTTCACCTTAGTTTTGATCAACTCCTCAACACTTTAAGGTGATCTTTTATGTGATGTATGAACTTGACTCTAAAATTGTGATCAGTATCCATTGTTACATATCCAGAAAAGGATCGGTTTTCCACTGGATCTTGCTCATTAGTCACGTTAATCTCATATATTAGAGGTTTTTGATGTAGCTTTGTATTACGTCAATGGCATTTCACTTTGTTCCACAAGTTTTATGGCCAAGGTTCCTCTAAATGTGGGACAATTCGTCTTGAGGTAGGACCTACTTCATTCTGATAAACTCTTATTCGGAAAAGAAAAAACTCTTACTGATTTTCCCAATATGATTTCTTTTAGATTTTTCTCTTTCATCCTAATTTTGGAAAAATTTTTATATTCTAGTTCAATGCATTATAGATAGTGACAAGAATGCTCATTTAAAACATTCCTCCTCTTGTTATCATCATGCAGGACTTACATAGTCCCCTAAAACATTTTATCGAAACTATGATGCATTTAGGAAACATAGTCCCGTAAAAGATGTTATCAAAACTTACATAATCCCCTAAAAGATGATTTTCTTTTTGTTCCTTGAGACTTAGATGAAACAAATGTTTGCATATAATAACTGAATACGTGGTGACTAATTAGAATAATTGCAAAAAAAAAAAGACTAATCAGATTTCATACCGTTGAATTTCTTGAAGCACGGTGTTTATTGATAGTAATCCGTGCTTCTGATTTTTCTATACTGCTTTTGTCACGATTCCAAAAGCAAAAAATGCTACTTAAATTCTATCATCAATCACACATTTGATTGATGTTTATAATAAAATCCAAACGCTTTGTAGAGAATACTTTTAAGGCAGTCAAAGTAAGAGGTGATTAGAAGTAGCTCCAAAAGAATAAATGCGCAGCTACAACCTAGTCGCTCTACCGCGAAACAGACATGGGCTTCTAAACACAAATACTTCAGCTGGATGGAACATGCGAGAGAGAGAGAGAGAGAGAGAGAGAGAGAGAGAGAGAGAGAGAGAGTTGATCAATATGAGATGGTGGCCTCGTAGTAGGTGGTGATAAGGGTACCATTGGGCGTGGGAGTGGCGGATACGAAGCGGCCTACATTGTAGCCGTGAGCTTTGCGGAAGATGCCAGTGCCACCCGTAATGGCGAACTCCCACGGAGAATTCTCGAAAATTGCCTCACCTTGCTGACTGAGCGTGCCGGGGCTACTTCCAGCATCATAGTGAATGACGTTCTGCACGAAGAACGTGTTTCCGCCAACAGCGTTATTGACGACGATGGCGGTCCCGCGGACGTAGCCGAGAACCTTCGACTGTGGGCTCGCCGTCTTCGTCATTGTGAACTCATATACGACTTCCAGGCCGAAGCCTGTCGCGGTACCATTTACAGCTGCCCGAGCTGCAGGCACCATGCCGAGCTCGTTCACGCCGAACTGCTGCTGAAGGTAGTATTTCAGCGACCGTGGAGGTTGATCAGCTTCGACAGCCCATGTCCCAGAACCTAGCAGGAACACTAGAAAAGCCATGCTCAGCATTCTGAAGGCCATTACAGAGCAGAGACAAGCTGTGTTCCGATCGGAGATGCTGTCGCAATTTTTGAAGGTGTGTAAGGAAAGATATAAGTATATATAGAAGAGTCTGAACAATTCTCCATTTCGAAAGGCTTTTGCGTTTCATGGGGAAGAACAACTCTGGATTGCCTTGACACGGGCCCCATGCACGTGCATGAGCTTTGAGATCACAGAATGTTTACAAACTGTAAAGGTGACAATCTGTACAAAATGGAGCGGATCTTCTCCTTCCTCATAGACTCATAGTCTGCACTGTGAAAGGCACTTTGACTTTGCGCTTTGGGAGTATGCGCGTGCACATTGATGTCTTTGCAAATCATGATAGACTCGGCCATCCTCACGTACTTGCAAAACGACAAATATGGTTAACTAATATGGCTAAACATTTGCGAGTGTCAGTGTGTCACATGAGGGAAGAGATACAAACCAAGTGTATAGGTACATCTTATAAATGCCTTGTTCTACACACACTAGCTAACTACATATTATCAATCAATGAAGTAGTAATGCGTTAGTTGTCGTGAGATTCATAATCAATTATTTCCAATTTTGCATGTTTTCAGTAAAGCAATATGGTTACAAAAAAGACTTAGAAATCCAGAGTGTTGATAGACAAAAAGCGATATGGTTACAAAAATGACTTAAAAATGCCTTGAGAATGATATGGTTGTAGTTGTGTACATCCTCTTTATGTGTTCAAATAATTGGTGTCTGCTTGTTAATGAATGACAAGGCAATAAGCTCATGTACAATGCACTTTGACAGTGTTTCTTCTATCTCCGACAATGGTGACAATCTACACTTAGAAGGGCTTTGGAAGTATCCAGTCGTATGTTCGTCTCTTTGGAAATCATAACACACTCGGCTATCCTCTCTTATTTGCGAATGTCAGATGTGAAATAAATGCTATAAATGATACAACGTTCAACTTGTTGAGTATATGCTTAATAATATTGTGAGTCCTATCCAAGCTTGCATAGCTGCCTAATGCTTAGCCTAATGGCTTGACACTGTGTGTGAGTCTCTGCGAGGAGGTGTTAAGTTCAAGTCTTGATTGGACATATCTATGAGTTCCTCAAAGATGGGTGCTTTTGCCTTATGAGGTCAGGTGTGTGAGTGTGTTTCCTATTCATGTACTCGTAAATATTTTGAGTCCGTTCACAACCACGACATGCACCATTCCATATCCATTTACTCACGAAGACATCACACCATCCGATGATCAATTTATAAACAAACGCACCCTCTGCCGCAGCAGAACTGTTTTTTCCATTTTTCATTTCATTTTTCTCATTATTCCACTCCACCTTTATCCTTTTCTTGAGCCATAAATTTGAACATTTTCTTTCTTTTCTTGATATTTCTCTGTCTCCCCATCTGTTTCATCGGTCATTTCAAATGCATTCAATCATTCAATTGTGTTTCCACTGGATCACCTTCAAGTTTCATCATCTCACTGATCACTTTTATTCCCACCTCGTTGCGTCATTCCTATGTCAGAGCAAGGTGAAGATATCATGCTATATCACTAATCCAGTCCATATTTATTGAGGGAACAATAGAAGGCAAATAAGAGGTACCAATAAATGAATGCAAAATGCTAAATCAGACACTTATGGCTGTAGAGAAACTCCAAGAAGTGCAACTGCAACAAGACCAAACATAAACAGAAGAAGTGATATTGGCTATAAAAAATATAGTAGGCACAATAGAAGAAGAGGTACCTTAGAATCAGGAAGAAGAGGAAGTTAAACAGGAAGTTCAGTTCATCACAATGCATTTCTCTGATTTATATGAAGAGCAAGAAGATCCACAAAACGTGGAGGTAAAACATCAAGCATGGCTGCAAGGATAAACGAAAACCAAGAAATCTCTTAAAGACCTCAAAGGACAATTATAGACAGTCCCAAAAGAAAAAGATGTTATGAATTAGATCAAAGATCTCCATATTGAAAATCCATCTCTGAAGAATGTGGTCAAGGCATTGCAATTATAGAGTCCCAAAAGATAAGATTCTATGAATATTTAGATCAAAGATTTCCATCATGAAATTCCATCTTTAAAGAATGTGGTCAAGGCGTTGCAAATAAACAAGGATATTAGTGCCAAAACATTGGAATATCTCAAGAATGGAATAGCTTCCAAAGAAAAATCATTCCAGATACTTAAAACTGGGCTTATACTCAAAGTTCAAGAAGACTCACGCACAATATATATAGACAAAAACAATCTTAGGGAAGCATTTTTGAAAGGTGGGACTTCTTCATGCCTCACAAGTGGAGACAATCTACATAGCAATGAGGATAGTTTAAGACAAGAGAACGGGGAATTAAAGGCTCAATTGTCAGCTACAACAAAGAAGTTAGAAAGATTAAGGTCGTCCTTCATAGCTCACACACTTGCACAACCATCCACCCCTCAAATGGACATCCTTGTCAATGAATCTCAAATAAAATCCTACCTAGCATTGGTGATACTTCAAATATCATCCTTCAATGGAATTTATATGGAGCCGCATCCTCGCATATATCGAGTATGACCCTAATTGTGCTCCATTTCAACACAAATGATCATGGTCTCAATATGATATTATGAGGTTCCAATGGCCTTCCACATGCTTATGGTTAAATTATCTGTACATAAAGGCACTGACACATGATATTATTACTAAAAATGCATGTTTACTATGATGAAATTTCGGCAAAGATAGGTAGTCGATCTCTTGAATCCCACTTGTAATATGCTCGTCAAAGATTTGGGAACTATTAGAGTTTTCTTCATTGCCTTTAACTCCGATCCCCCCTCATTCCACAAGATGGATTTAGATATGGGATTGCACTATTACTTTTCAGTTAAGCCAAAATTCCCAAACAAGTTGCTCACTCACATACTATAAATGCTAAAAATACCTAGGAAGTCATCACGTGAAAATTTTTGAAGAAGCATTGCATATGGGTTTCTAGGAGAGTTGTTTTAAAGTTTTTTGTAAGGTATCGAGTGTGCTCTCTTCATGCCTCAATGCGATATCTCTAGAGATCAAACAGATCAAGGTGCCTTGAGTAATTTTAGGACTAATAAGCTCTAGCGGTTTGTTTCATACCATATAGTGCTTTGTTAAGCATGCAAATTATCACTCTAGCACAATGATAAGTATCAATGTGATTAGCAAGGTCTTACCTACTTAACTCAATCTTTGATTTTCTTCTTCCACATATTAGGAACTGTAAGACATGTGAGTGGCATGCACACCAACATGCACACCCATACACACATGAGTACATGGTAAGACAAAGAGCTAGAGCAATGGAGTCTTTAATTCATCAAAAGGAATTCTACATTCTTCTTAGTTCTCTTCAATCTACAACAATCCAACCTCAAAAATGAGCTCTCTAGCTGCTTTTATAGTTTTTCTACTAGCTTACACTATGCTTGAGGTGGATTTGATCTACATCAAAAAACCTATGGTTTGGATTATGCCAAATATCCATTGAGGAGTTCTTTTACCTATCCTCATTTATTGTATTTTTTAAAAAGATTTTTTATGGATCATTTACCATTGTAAAATCCTAGAGCTTTACACAAGTAAAAGTAGAAAAATAGAGCTAAACTTCCATGAATTTGAGGTCGTTGAGTTGAAACCAATGAATCAATCAACCACCTAAAAGTAGATCAAACTTAGATCTTCACTTTTCCTAGATTGTAGGAAAGTGAATTGATTCACTCCAACAACTAATCCCCCCTTCATTTGAATTCAAAATTCACTTGTAGAATTTGTGGAGTACTTCAAGAGTCTATATAAAAACTTCAAATCACTCGTACATTACATGGAAGCAATATACATACACTTGTGGTCATCATTGTCATGCTCCTTCATTTTTGTGCATCTTCTTCAACAGTAGTAAGCTTGCAGAGGTTGTTGCTCTCTCTACAGATCATCAAATTGGATGACCAAGCACTCATGTGAAAGCTAATAATATCTTGTTTGTGTATAAAGTTTCAACGAAATTTGTTTGAAAGATTGGGAGAACTATTTGTTTTACTGTCTCAAGATCTATCTCTGTGCATTCCTAAAAAATAGGAGGTACCACTGTTGAGTGTCAGGTTCATTCCAAAAGCATATTTTGCTTATTTCTTGTAGTATTGTGCATTCTATACACTCAACCTTATGTATCAATCCTCCAAAAGAATTTTTTCCGATTTTAATAATGTTGATTGCTGTGAGCATTTGAAGTTGATTCTCTCATCCAAAGATACACTACAACATATGAGGGGCATACCGATGCTGCATATACGGACGGTCATAGTCGGCGTCGGTATAGCCCTCAGAAAATCTGACTAAGAGTTACAGATGGTCAAGTGACAGTCGGTATGACCGTTTTAAAGAGATCGTCGGTGTGGCCCGCAGTCGTATAAGCGTCGGTATAAGCGTTGGTATGAGCGTCGGTATAAGCGTCGGTAATTTACTGGCATCTACCGACGCGTATACCAACGTCCATACCGACGCGTATACCGACGTCCATACCGGCGCCTATACCGGTGGCAAATTTTAAACATACCGCGAACCCGAGAGCAAAACTTCACATTTCTGCGCTGTCGTCGGGTTTCATGGAAAGGAGAGGAAGAAGGAAAACGATTAAGTGTGTATCACACTCTTTGTCCCTTCATACAATCCCATGAGGATTCGGTTTTCACTTCATGGTCAGGCTTATATTTTAAATATAGGAGAATTTTGTATATCTGAGAAGGAAGGAATTCATGGAAAAATTGCTTAAGCACATTAAGAACCAAAATTTATTCGCTTTGGTCAATATGTACTATCGTTCATCAGGTTCGTCTCGCATAAGAATAAAGCTTTATCTTGGATTCAAGTCGTTTTTCAATACATTTCTTTCAGCCGAATTCTTTAGGCTTTATTCGTACTCGTTTGAATTTCTCACTAATACAAGCTAAGAAAGCTTAAACAATTAAAGATCATTCCCTCGTTGCCATCCTTTGCTCCCTCACACACAACATCTTCACAAATACGAACAGTCATCACGTATATCCAGATCTACTTAATGTCCGTTCTCATCAGTAAAAAAAAGTCTAGACTTCTCTAAAGTGTTCCTCCATTAGCATCAGGAACTCTCTATCTCTAACCCCTTTGGTTAACCTGGCATGGTGTATCGGATGATTCTCAGTGTTCATGTTCTACCATGAGATCTATACAAGATTGTCTGCACCTTGGCATATTCAACCAACTGTCAAAATGTTTACTCCCTGCAACCTGGACAATTCCACTTACCAGTTAACACTCGAGAGATTCTGCATTTAAGATCATACCTCATTGCAGAACATGTTCACAAGTTTAGTAAATCCTAGTCAGCTCAAGTGCACTTCACTTGGCGCATCAATCAAACACCACTTCAGCTCTTTCTGAAGAATTTTCAGCATGGTGTAAGTGTATTATGTAGTACATTTGACAAGATTTCTAAACTGAATGCATACCCTTCTTAAGTATACAGCGATAGCCTTCAAGCAAATGTCTAATAGGACAACTGCTACACCTACACC
Source organism: Ceratopteris richardii (assembly GCA_020310875.1). Lineage (NCBI taxonomy): Eukaryota > Viridiplantae > Streptophyta > Polypodiopsida > Polypodiales > Pteridaceae > Ceratopteris > Ceratopteris richardii. The sequence continues at coordinate 84,831,239 of CM035426.1, forward strand.
CGATAATAATACAAGCAAACCACTCCTGCTTCACATTGCAGCAAGAACACTGCTTCCACTCTTCATCAAACAGAGGACATAATGCAGTAAACTAATCACAATACATGTGCCTGGTGTTATTTCGAACTTCCCGGACAAAACTTAACGTACCCAAACCGCTTACTGAAGTTATACTAAAGAACAGAATCACACATGAAGGTGGATACGTCCAATGGAACTTACTGTAGAATATAATCCATCATAAGCCATTCGCTTCAAACCCATATAAAATCTGTCGCTTCATCTTCAGAGAGAAAATGCTTCAATAGATGAACTCTAAAAGTCTAAATTTGCTAGAAAACGCTTCGGGTATCTCTTTCATCTCCAAGATTCTGTGTACTGTTCTTCAACATGTACGGATGCTCTGATTCGCTTACTATGCAAACCTCCATATTTCTGTATGACAGAGGCTTTAGCTTCATGGAGATCACCCTTCAGGCATGTTATGCAACACGTATCTACTCATGTATTGCCTGCATCAAATTTGCTTCTACGATTCATCTCGATTTGTGCGTGTCATCCTTGTGCAGGGCGATGTTAACCTTCTCTGTATCATTCCAATTATATACAGGAAATCCATTGGAACGCCAAATATCTGGATGCACACTGCATGCACACTGGTCCTGGTACATGGAGAATGATACAGAAGTGTGTTTGCTCCAGTAAACGACGATTCATGTCCTGATCACTCTAGGACATGCCCACGCCATCATCTCCTTGCTGAATCTGCGGATTCATCCCAAACTCCAGCAACAAAGGACTAATGATTGTTCCACCACCAAGTCCAAGCATGCCTCCTAAGAAGCCTGTATGAAAGTCACTGTCCAATACACAGCACCGCATATTTTGATCCCAAATAGATTCTGCTTGCAAGGAAACAACGTAACAGTTTGAATGCATATCACCAGGCTACAAATCGTAACGCCTGCATAATGGTTGCATGTGGACAAAAAGCTTTGCTTATCCCGAATCGTCAATGATAACTTCACAGAATCGAAGATCCGGTCGAGTTGCCGATAAAAGTAGGATAAGGAGGTTCAACGACAACAAACGATGTGCCCAAATCTGCTGTTGATGTTGCCTCTGTATTTCTGAATGTTGCGAGGGTATGTCGTCCTCGAGAGAGAGAGAGAGAGATTTTTTTAATAAAGAGCAGTCATACGAGCTGTACGACTGACGTGAAGCTCCAGAAGGGACATGAACCTGCTGCAAAAGGAAGGTGATGGAGCCGCCGTGATGGTCCTCTCCACCTGGAATACCTCCCGCCACCGTGATGGTGAGTCCGAATATCTTCCTTCACGTGCCTTCCAGCTTAGAACATGGCCACATCCACGTAAAACATAGAATTTGTACTTTCCATTAAATTCTTGACCACTGATAGGGCATTGGAACTTAGTATCTGATGTATCATCATGAGCATCGACCCCTGGAACAGACGTGAGATATATGGGAATCATATCACGCAAGCCTTTGATGCGCTTTAGTTCTGGTGGCATATTTTTGGTAAGCAAGGCGGAAACAAGGGCTTCTTTGTTGTAGAGATTGCCAAGCAGATCAATATCACACGGCGGCTTCAAGGTCTCAGCTGAAAGGGCACACCGTGTCCACTTTTCAATGCGAGTTTCATTTGGATCGACCTTGACCGGCTTCTTCGTAGCATACATATTAAGATAGCAATCCCGAATGGATGCGGTTCAGCCTCTTCAAAACATCTTATGCCGAAAGCAATGACTTCAAATTGTGACCACATCCACCCCCTCTGAACCTGTACATCCTCCGGATGTACCACCATCGATCTCGGTATCTACAAGTCTTCAAGAATCCAAATGTGAGTGAAATCAAGTGCATGGGTTAAAACAAATGTGCCTATGCACGGCCATGTAATGAGCCCTACATATGCATACTCTAAGTGCATAAAAAAAACAGCATGGTGCAAATAAGGGAGGTATTAGGAATTCGGTGTTGAGGATGTACACTCAAATTGAACTCACATTTTCATCATGAATATACAATTCAATACAAGTGCAATCACTCGTGCAACTATGGGTTTTAACCAAAATATCACTCGTGCTCTTTACATTTCATTTATGCATGCGTTAGGTGCATGAGGGGAAACAAAAATGGTGCAAAAAATCAAGGTTTTATGGTATCTAAGCAACGCTCACATCGCTCACAACTCCACTCTCTTACAGATGCAATCACTCTCCCTTACTGAGAATTATCCTCTCTTATCACTCAAAACTTGCTTTATTATTTTTCAATGATATTTACCTATCTAATTGTGCAGATGGACGTGCTTCTACGGAATTTCAAAGACGTGTTTCTATAAATTTTTACATGCATATTTGGCATGCAATGCATCTCAAAGATGGTGCAAAAAAAAGATCAGGGTTAAAGCACGATAGCTAATGAAAAAGATTTTCACGACTTTGTTCTTGAGTCATCATCTCCATTGGCTTCGCTTGATCATTCCTGCACTCATAGAAACTAAACAAATCATGAGAAACATCACATCAAAATGACATTATATACACATGCAGTCCATGAAAGAACTTCAAAAACCATTTGCAATAAAACATAAGCATGTAGCTCAAATGTGGTTGCCTCTATACAATCTCTCAAAACTCTAGATCTTCGATTAGTCCCTTATCAACACCTGTTCTCAAAACTGCATAAGAGAAATTAGTAGCATCACATTCAAGAATCACATATTAAAAAAAACTTCATTTATTTGAACATTAAAAATATCTATTTGAATTATTTTGACTTCAAACCACTCATCCAACATGCATTCATTACCATAGGTGTTCCCACTTTAATTTCTTGCATTTTTAGTTTTATTTGGTTTCTTCTATCTATCTTAAGATTAAAGCAAAAAACACAAGATACATACATTTTTATTTACAAATTTCCTTTTGATATTATTAATTCTCATTTATTAGGGTTTTTCCCTTCAGACCCATCTCCCTTGATATATGGTCACCAAAGAAACTGTGCTTCTTAAGAAGCCACCTTTGGATCGCATCAATCCGTGAATCATTTTTAAAAAGATTAGATATGTGGACAAGCCATTTCATTTGCTCGTCCATTCCTTGTAGGCTCGACTGGCATACATAGCTTTTAGAAAATTCAAACATCCATGTTTCAATCGTTTGGGCATAGTCTCCTTTATTCATGATCCTCTCATGTGAGGTTACTCTTGATGAGTCAAACACACATGAATATAGAGTGTTAATTTTTAATATGCTTAAATCATTTTTAAAAAGTCCGTACAAGCATGGATTTTGATTCATTTCATGCTTGGGATCATTTGAGGAAATATCTGCAATTGCATCATTTCGAATATGTTCTTCATCTTCATCGAAATAAACGTATTGATTAGATTCATTTAATTCCTTCATCAAGTAGAAGTGAGCATCATGCTCAGATGATATTACATAATCATTTTTATCTTCCAATCTATCACGATTCTTTTCTACTTGAGTCCCATTAATTATGGTATCTGCTTCTTGTTCTAGTCTTTCCAGGAACTCTTCATCATTGTCTTTGTTATGTTCCCAGAATATTTCTCCCTCAATGTGAATGGAATCCATATCCTCATAATCAACAAAATCTTGATCTTCAACTTCTTTATCCAAAATGTCATCATAGGATTCTACATCCATCTCCATCAATTCTTTCTCGTTCTCTTCAGAGGATGTACTTAGTTCACCTTCTTCAAGCATTGATTCTTCAATCACTGATTCTTGCTCAAGAATCTCATCATGTATGAGAATCTCAACATATGCATCCAAATCAACTTGAGCTTCATCGTTGCAATCGTTCGACTCAATAGTTTTACATTGGATATCCTTCAATGCTATACACGCATCTGATTTATCATATGTCACAATAAACATTTCATCTGCCACTTTATGCTCAATTTCTTCAACGTGTGGACTCAACTCAACATGATTATTTTTGACATACATATCAGTATTTAGAGGAATGATCAATGGTATTTTCTCATCCTCCTCATGTTCATTCATATTTCTCTCTTCATGGAATGTGGCATCATTTACATACATATCATTATTTTGAACTCCATCTAACTTATCCTCTTTTTTATGTGTAGGATCTTTGTCCAATGTGACATCGCTCAAAAGAATATCAGTATCTTGATCTTGATCTAGACTATCGGTGGGATTAGGATCATGCTTATCACCATCGCCATACATTTCACTATCTAGAGGGCTTATCATTTGTACATCCTCTAGATTAGCATCATACTCATCTTCGTCATCACACATTTCAATCTCTAGAGGACTCATTATTTGCATGTCCTCCTTCATATAAGTAGGTTCGTTTTCTTGCATCTCTGTATGCATGTATAATGTGGATTCCTGCATATCCATTTTCTTACCCATCGGGTCTTTTATTGACAGGTCCTTAGATTCAACATCATGTTCCATGGGAGTTCCTTCATGTAATTCAGTCATTAGATCAGAAGTTCTATCCGAATCTTGTGTTAGAAAAGGATCATCACCATCAAGTGACATCCAATCATACTCCACATCTTGCCCGATGTCATCATGAAAGGATGCATCTCGAGCTCGATCTTCAGGCATATTTATTAGGTTCTCTATTTGTATCTCATCTTTTATCTCCATTTGGTCACCTATGAGCCTTCTAGATATCTCTATCTCTTTGTTTGTATCTTGATATGTTTCTTGATTTGTTTGGTTATCTTTTATTCGATGTGAGGAATTTATCGGAGTAGAGGAAGCTTCATCTTGATTTCTTGTTGGGTTTTGTTGGTTTTTGTTTTGTTTTATGTTTGTTGTTTGTTTGGTTTGATGTTGGTTTAGTTTGGTTTGATTTTGATTTAGTTTGGTTTGATTTTGATTAGCTTCCACTTGCTCTTTTGATCCTCCCATCTTCGGGCTTTGTCCACTCATGGCACCTAAAGATATAATCATTGTAAAGAAGTCTAGGGGCTCTTGGCACCTTGTAACCTTTGAGGTTACATCAATCGCACTTTTAGAAGTTTCTTCATATTTCCCATCATCACTATGGATATCAAGCCCATGCATATCTATTTCATGCCCAAATGGGGTCTCTACAACCTCATGGACTTGAACATTATCCACGATTGGTAAAATGCTTGGAACATGGTTATAATTTTCATCTGTTTGAAGATCTGTTCTCCAATCATTTAAAAATTTCTCTATTGTTTGTTGTTTCTTTACGTATTTCATCACAGCTTCATGGACGAGCATCCAATCCTCTGTGAGTCCTGAGTCGGAGTCTATATCTTGTAGAAGCGGAATTAACTCCTCTCGGGCATTAACATCGATTGTTCGAAAAAACAACGAAACCCTTTCATGACTTATGCACCTCTTATCGTGCTCAGAAAGATCATCATATTGTCGCTCAAACTCTTCTTTGATCTCAAGAATTGGTTGGTCTTTGGGCATATGAACCCACCTTAGGAAAGATCTACGAGTTACTTTATCAAGATCCTCTAGCATAAACTGCTTGAGGAGTGTCGCTTTGTATTGGGACCATGTCGTTTGATTTATTCGCATTATTTGGTCTCGCACGTCGTATCCCGACACATAGATAAAGTTTTCGCATAGTTCTTTTTCCGTCATCGGACTTAGTCCGACACCTAGATATTTGGCCTCGAGTTCATATTCTTTGCAGAACTTTGAGACATTCTTTCCATTGAAAAAGCCACACCGATTGACTAGACGTTCATGAAGTGATTGGATGGCTTTTTGACGCCTATCTTCTTCTTGAAAGCGTAGGAATTGAGCTAGGATCTCTTCCATTTTGATTATGCTAATCTTTGTGGCTCTATAACTCACTCACCCCCTCCCTTCACGTCGGGTTCACCAGGTATGTCGTCGGGTTTCATGGAAAGGAGAGGAAGAAGGAAAACGATTAAGTGTGTATCACACTCTTTGTCCCTTCATACAATCCCATGAGGATTCGGTTTTCACTTCATGGTCAGGCTTATATTTTAAATATAGGAGAATTTTGTATATCTGAGAAGGAAGGAATTCATGGAAAAATTGCTTAAGCACATTAAGAACCAAAATTTATTCGCTTTGGTCAATATGTACTATCGTTCATCAGGTTCGTCTCGCATAAGAATAAAGCTTTATCTTGGATTCAAGTCGTTTTTCAATACATTTCTTTCAGCCGAATTCTTTAGGCTTTATTCGTACTCGTTTGAATTTCTCACTAATACAAGCTAAGAAAGCTTAAACAATTAAAGATCATTCCCTCGTTGCCATCCTTTGCTCCCTCACACACAACATCTTCACAAATACGAACAGTCATCACGTATATCCCAGATCTACTTAATGTCCGTTCTCATCAGTAAAAAAAAGTCTAGACTTCTCTAAAGTGTTCCTCCATTAGCATCAGGAACTCTCTATCTCTAACCCCTTTGGTTAACCTGGCATGGTGTATCGGATGATTCTCAGTGTTCATGTTCTACCATGAGATCTATACAAGATTGTCTGCACCTTGGCATATTCAACCAACTGTCAAAATGTTTACTCCCTGCAACCTGGACAATTCCACTTACCAGTTAACACTCGAGAGATTCTGCATTTAAGATCATACCTCATTGCAGAACATGTTCACAAGTTTAGTAAATCCTAGTCAGCTCAAGTGCACTTCACTTGGCGCATCAATCAAACACCACTTCAGCTCTTTCTGAAGAATTTTCAGCATGGTGTAAGTGTATTATGTAGTACATTTGACAAGATTTCTAAACTGAATGCATACCCTTCTTAAGTATACAGCGATAGCCTTCAAGCCAATGTCTAATAGGACAACTGCTACACCTACACCCGATAAAAATACAAGCAAACCACTCCTGCTTCACATTGCAGCAAGAACACTGCTTCCACTCTTCATCAAACAGAGGACATAATGCAGTAAACTAATCACAATACATGTGCCTGGTGTTATTTCGAACTTCCCGGACAAAACTTAACGTACCCAAACCGCTTACTGAAGTTATACTAAAGAACAGAATCACACATGAAGGTGGATACGTCCAATGGAACTTACTGTAGAATATAATCCATCATAAGCCATTCGCTTCAAACCCATATAAAATCTGTCGCTTCATCTTCAGAGAGAAAATGCTTCAATAGATGAACTCTAAAAGTCTAAATTCGCCAGAAAACGCTTCGGGTATCTCTTTCATCTCCAAGATTCTGTGTACTGTTCTTCAACATGTACGGATGCTCTGATTCGCTTACTATGCAAACCTCCATATTTCTGTATGACAGAGGCTTTAGCTTCATGGAGATCACCCTTCAGGCATGTTATGCAACACGTATCTACTCATGTATTGCCTGCATCAAATTTGCTTCTACGATTCATCTCGATTTGTGCGTGTCATCCTTGTGCAGGGCGATGTTAACCTTCTCTGTATCATTCCAATTATATACAGGAAATCCATTGGAACGCCAAATATCTGGATGCACACTGCATGCACACTGGTCCTGGTACATGGAGAATGATACAGAAGTGTGTTTGCTCCAGTAAACGACGATTCATGTCCTGATCACTCTAGGACATGCCCACGCCATCATCTCCTTGCTGAATCTGCGGATTCATCCCAAACTCCAGCAACAAAGGACTAATGATTGTTCCACCACCAAGTCCAAGCATGCCTCCTAAGAAGCCTGTATGAAAGTCACTGTCCAATACACAGCACCGCATATTTTGATCCCAAATAGATTCTGCTTGCAAGGAAACAACGTAACAGTTTGAATGCATATCACCAGGCTACAAATCGTAACGCCTGCATAATGGTTGCATGTGGACAAAAAGCTTTGCTTATCCCGAATCGTCAATGATAACTTCACAGAATCGAAGATCCGGTCGAGTTGCCTATAAAAGTAGGATAAGGAGGTTCAACGACAACAAACGATGTGCCCAAATCTGCTGTTGATGTTGCCTCTGTATTTCTGAATGTTGCGAGGGTATGTCGTCCCCGAGAGAGAGAGAGATTTTTTTAATAAAGAGCAGTCATACGAGCTGTACGACTGACGTGAAGCTCCAGAAGGGACATGAACCTGCTGCAAAAGGAAGGTGATGGAGCCGCCGTGATGGTCCTCTCCACCTGGAATACCTCCCGCCACCGTGATGGTGAGTCCGAATATCTTTCCTTCACGTGCCTTCCAGCTTAGAACATGGCCACATCCACGTAAAACATAGAATTTGTACTTTCCATTAAATTCTTGACCACTGATAGGGCATTGGAACTTAGTATCTGATGTATCATCATGAGCATCGACCCCTGGAACAGACGTGAGATATATGGGAATCATATCACGCAAGCCTTTGATGCGCTTTAGTTCTGGTGGCATATTTTTGGTAAGCAAGGCGGAAACAAGGGCTTCTTTGTTGTAGAGATTGCCAAGCAGATCAATATCACACGGCGGCTTCAAGGTCTCAGCTGAAAGGGCACACCGTGTCCACTTTTCAATGCGAGTTTCATTTGGATCGACCTTGACCGGCTTCTTCGTAGCATACATATTAAGATAGCAATCCCGAATGGATGCGGTTCAGCCTCTTCAAAACATCTTATGCCGAAAGCAATGACTTCAAATCGTGACCACAGCGCGTGTTTGAGTACTGTCGGTCTACTGTCGAACTTGCGCGTGCGAACCTGCATTGTCTTGTGCACACACACACACGGATCTCTCTCTACACACACACTCTCTCTCTCGGCTTAGATCTCACATCTTGGTAAGTGCTGGGCGTACTGTTAGCATTTGTGTTTCTCTATGCTTTAGGGTTTCTAATTTCTCTTTTCGTTGATTTTGCAGAAGTTCGTTGGCGTCGATTGTTTGGAATTGGACGAGAGACGACCTACATTACGCTTTGACGACAACGATTCAAAGAGAGACATACTTGTAAGTGATTCTTTTATTTGCTATTGATAGAGAGAGAAGGAGAGAGAGAGAGAGAGAGAGAGAGAGAGAGAGAGAGAGAGAGAGAGAGAGAGAGAGAGAGAGAGAGAGAGAGAGAGAGAGAGAGAGAGAGAAAGAAAGAGAGAGAGAAGAGAAAGGAAGATACACATTAATTTACACATGCATACATACACACATACATTTACACACATGCATGCTTACATACACACAACTATACACACATGCATGCTTACATACACACACACATATGCATGCATACACACACACATAAATTTACACACATGCATACATACACACACATGCATACACACATACATACACACACATATATACAGATATGCATACATACACCTACACACACATATACACACATACATACACACACACATATATACACACATATACACACATGCATGCATACATACACACACATATACTGGCATGCATGCATACACACATATATACACACATGCATACATACACACATATACACACATGCATGTATACATACACACACATGTATACACATGCATACACATACACACACATACACATACATGCATGCATACATACACACACGTACACACACATGCACACACATGCATGCCTACATACACACACATACACATACACACACATGTATACTCATGTATACATACACACACACACGTACACATGCATACATACACACACATATATACACACATGCATACATACACACATATAATCCTATTTTTGTTTTGAAGTTTTTGTTTTACATCAAATATATAAAAATAGGATTAGGGTTTTAGGGTTAAATATTTAAGATTAGGGTTTTAGGGTTTTAACACCTACATAACATATATGCACACATACACATGCACATATAATACATATATACATGTATATACACATGTATACAGAAATATACATATTTTAGGTCTAGATATTTAAGATTAGGGTTTTAGGGTTTAGCATTTCAAATTTAAGTCTAAGTCTTTCTGATTAGGGTTTTAGGATTTTAATACGTAGATAACATATATACACAAACACACATATACATATAGTACATACATACATGTAGATACACATGCATACAAAAATATACATATTTTAGATTTAAATCTTTAAGATTAGGGTTTCAGGGTTTTAACACCTACATAACATATATGCACACATACACATGCACATATAATACATATATACATGTATATACACATGTATACAGAAATATACATATTTTAGGTCTAGATATTTAAGATTAGGGTTTTAGGGTTTAGTATTTCAGATTTAAGTCTAAGTCTTTCTCATTACGGTTTTAGGATTTTAATACATAGATAACATATATACACAAACACACATATACATATAATACATACATACATGTAGATACACATGCATACAAAAATATACATATTTTAGATTTAAATCTTTAAGATTAGGGTTTTAGGGTTATAACACCTACATAACATATATGCACACATACATATACACATATAATACATATATACATGTATATACACATGTATACAGAAATATACATATTTTAGGTCTAGATATTTAAGATTAGGGTTTTAGGGTTTAGTATTTCAGATTTAAATCTAAGTCTTTCTGATTAGGGTTTTAGGATTTTAATACGTAGATAACATATATACACAAACACACATATACATATAATACATACATACATGTAGATACACATGCATACAAAAATATACATATTTTAGATTTAAATCTTTAAGATTAGGGTTTTAGGATTATAACACCTACATAACATATATGCACACACACACATACACATGTAATACATATATACATGTATATACACATGTATACAGAAATATACATATTTTAGGTCTAGATATTTAAGATTAGGGTTTTAGGGTTTAGTATTTCAGATTTAAGTCTAAGTCTTTTTTATTAGGGTTTTAGGATTTTAATACGTAGATAACATATATACACAATCACACATATACATATAATACATACATACATGTAGATACACATGCATACAAAAATATACATATTTTAGATTTAAATCTTTAAGATTAGGGTTTTAGGGTTATAACACCTACATAAGATATATGCACACATACACATGCACATGTAATACATATATACGTGTATATACACATGTATATAGAAATATACATATTTTAGATCTACATATTTAAGATTAGGGTTTTAGGGTTTAGTATTTCGGATTTAAGTAGTCTTTCTGATTAGGGTTTTAGGATTTTAATATGTAGATTACATATATACACAAACACACATATACATATAATACATACATACATGTAGATACACATGCATACAAACATATTCATATTTTAGATTTAAATCTTTAAGATTAGGGTTTTAGGTTTATAACACCTACATAAGATATATGCACACATACACATGCACATGTAATACATATATACATGTATATACACATGTATACAGAAATATACATATTTTAGGTCTAGATATTTAAGATTAGGGTTTTAGGGTTTAGTATTTCAGATCTAGAAATTTAAGATTAGGGTTTTAATTAAATATATATAATTAAATATATAAAAATAGGATTACGTAAGGAAAAAAAATCTCAATATATAAATAAATATATATATATAATAAGATAATTATATACATAAATAAATATAAAAAGAACTAGTGTTTTAAATAATTTGATTAAATATTTATAATTAAATATATAAAATTAAATATATAAAAATAGGATTACATAAGGAAAAAAAAACTGAATATATAAATAAATATATATATAAAATAAGATAATTATATACATAAATAAATATAAAAAGAACTAGTGTTTTAAATAATTTAATTAAATATATATAATTAAATATATAAAATTAAATATATAAAAATAGGATTACGTAAGAAAAAAAATCTGAATATATAAATAAATATATATATAAAATAAGATAATTATATACATAAATAAATATAAAAAGAACTAGTGTTTTAAATTATTTAATTAAATATATATAATTAAATATAATTAAGTAAAGAAAAAATTTGAATATATAAATAAATATATAAATACACAAACACACATACTTATATACCTATCTATATTCACATATATATACATATACACATATATATACACATGCATACATATATATACATGTTTTAGTTCTAGGTCATTTGGATTAGGGTTTTAGGGTTTTAACACGTACATAACATATATACACACATACACATACACATATAATACATATATACATGTATATACACATGTAGGTATAGATCTTTAAAATTAGGGTTTTAGGGTTTAGGCATACATATAACTTAATTAAGAGGACAAAAATCTGAATAAATAAATAAATATATATATAAAATAGGATCAATCAAGAAAAAATCTGAATATATAGATAAAATAGGATAGCTATATAGATTAGGGTTTTAAAACTAAGATTTTAAGTTTTTTTAGGTATTTAAGTATTTAGGTCTTTAAGAGTTAGATTCTTAGGTTTAATAAAAAAACAAAGGTTCTAAAATGCTCTAAAATGTCCATATTGTAGTAGATGGCTTCTTTGGATCCTGAAGAGAGAATGGCATGTCCTTGCACACAGTGCAAGTATCAAATTTATCGGAAACGACGGATTTGTACTGCACATGTTAGAGAGTATGGATCCTTTGATAGGAGTCGACTGGAAAACCTACGCTATCATTCGCATGGTCTCCCAGGTGAGCAGATGGACCCAAACGACATTGCACCGGTAACCTCTCGTGGACAAAAGAGAGCAAAAAAGGACTTAGACGTAGAAGAAAGCACTAATAATATTACACAAAATGAACATATGGAAGAGATGCTTGAAGCATTTTATGAGATGGACGAAGATCATGATGGTGAAGAAGGTGTCGACAAGAGTTTCATGGACACAACAAAAATTCCACGATCAGAAGTTGATGAAGAATATGAAAACATGCAAAGATTAGCTCATTTACCACTTTACAATGGAGCAAAGATATCTGTACTACGTGCTTCACTCGCGATGCTCAATCTGCAATCCATTTATGGATGGTCAGATAGTAGTGTCACTGAATTGTTCAGGTAAGTGGAGAACAAATTGGCTTTCATTGTTGTATCACAATAACTTCATTTACTAATATCATTTTAATTGCTTATTGCAGGCTTCTTAAAGATCAAATTTTGCCAAAGGGCAATGACATGCCTCCAACACGTGGAGATGCGAAAAAACTTTTACAATCCATTGGAATGGATTATACAAAAATTCATGCTTGTCCGAATGATTGCATTCTCTTTTGGAATGAGTATGAGCATCTCAATGTATGTCCAAAGTATGGAGCAAATAGATTTAGAGAAGACGTATAGGCGAAGCAATCCTCGCAAAGGTTCTTCGCCACTTTCCTATCATTCCACGAATTAAGAACATGTTTAGACGCAAATCTATAGCTGAGTTAATGTCATGGCATACAAAGAGCAGGTCTACAGATAATGTAATGCGAGTGCCAGCTGACTCTGATGCTTGGAAGCACATAGATAGTAAGTGGCCAGAGTTTGCTAGTGAGCCTCGGTCCATACGTCTAGGCCTAGCTATGGATGGAGTGAATCCATTTGGATTACGCAGTTCTTCATGGAGCACATGGCCTATATGTTTGGTCAATTATAATATCCCACCATGGTTGTCCACAAAGAAAGGTCATTTATTATTAGCTCTTATTGTACGAGGTAAGTATAAGGTAAAAAACATGGATGTATATCTTGCACCACTTGTGGAAGAACTGCGCATTTTATGGGATGGGATCACTGTGCGTGACATGTCTCAACCTATAAGAAGACGAGACGTGCGAGTGCAAGGCATACTTATGTGGACAATGCATGATTGGCGTGGTTATGGTGAATGTTCAGGTTTATCGATTTCAGGTTACCATGCTTGTCCTTTATGCGGACCACGACTCGAAGCACGCTATTCCAAAGCACTACGTAAAACTGTCTATGAAGGACATCATAGATATTTGCCTGATGGGCATGTTTTACGTGAAGGACAAATTGGTCAACAAGCGCAACACCAAATGAAAGCTAGCGATTGGAAACAACTGTGGGATTCAGAAAATCCAGTTGCTGGCATGAAACGGTTGTCCATTTTTCATGAACTCCCTTATTGGAGTGAATTGGTGATCAATCATTTGGTAGACCCAATGCATATTTTCAAGAATGTGGGAGAGATGCTTTGGAAAACTTTGATCGGAAAGAAAGAAAGCAAAGCACAAAGGGACGACCTAGAAGAGCAAGGTCGTATGCAAGAGTTGTGGGCATTAAGCCCAACGGAACAGTATCGTTACCAAGAGCTCCTTGGGTGCTTCGCAGGATGGAAGAGCAACAAGTGAAGAAAACAATTTCAGAGTTTCGTATACCTACTGGATGCATGAGATATCTAAAGACTACTTTCACACGAAACGAAGATCTTGCAGGACTCAAGTCTCATGATTGGCACACGTTTTTACAGTTTGTGCTCCCTCTAGCCCTAAAAGATTGTCTTTCAGAGGATGTACGAAAAACCATTTATAAAATTAGTTCTTTAGTACGGTGGATATCTTCTAAAGAGATAAATAGAGATAGCATAGAGAGTGCAAAACTCAATGCTATCGAGGTTGTTTGTATGCTAGAGAAATACTTTCCCACAAGTATTCTCACTATTCAACTTCATTTACTGGTTCATGTAGTAGATGAAGTTGCAATAGCAGGAACTGTCCATAGTCGTTGGATGTTCTTCTTAGAGCGCTTTATGAAGACATTAAAAGGGTTTGTTTGACAGAGAGCACGTCCAAAGGGTAGCATGGCAGAGGGATGGCTTGTACAAGAATCTCTTGTATTCATTACTAAGTCTCTACGTATATCGGACCCCGAAATGCCTCGCTTATGGAGCGATGATGAAGATGTTCGTCTCGTAGGCGATGAACCACAAGGTAAAGGATTGCAAAGAAAAATGGATGCAGCTTTCAGAGAGAAGGCAATCAAGTTTTGCATAGTTAACTCTGAGCCTATGCAAAAGTGGTCAGAAAGGTATGAACTTGCCAAGGAAACTAACGCAAAGGAAAGAGCTCAGTTTCGAAGAAATCGTTCCACTCGATTTTTGCCTCTTCCAGAAAATCTTCAACCTCTCCCACCTTTTCCGACGAGTAGAAGAAATCTCTGAAGAAGAAGAAGAACTCGCAAAAGGATGTGATTGGGAGTATATCAAATACGATGCACTATGGTCTCATGGACGACACTTTCGAATCGCACGAATAGATCAAAACTGGTCTACTTTTGATAGTGGAGTGATGGTGAATTTTTTGCAAAAAAGTAGAGCGAGTGCAAGAGATGATAATGTTCTAGAAGGCGAGTTAGATTATTGTGGTGTGATTCAAGACATCTTGAAACTATCTTTCAGAAAGTTTGATTACTTTGTTTTTGACGTGAAATGGTTCAAAGTAGTCACCTCTGGTAGAAACGCAATAGTGAGACGAGATAAGAGCGGTTTGCTTCAAGTCGACTCCACAAGATTATGGATAGATGAAAGGGATACATTTGTACTTCCCGAACACTGTGAGCAAGTTGTTTTTATACCAGATTCAAAAGACCCAGAGTGGCTATTTTTTTTACAAGTCGCTCCACGTAGTAGACAAATTTTTGAAAATGCAGATGTAGAAGAAAGTCCATCTCTAGTGGACTCAGAGATTCATTCGATAGTTGAGGAGGAAGAGATCATTGTTCGAGAAGAAGAGGTCGTTGAAGAAGAGGTCATTCTTCGAGAAGACGAAGCAATAGACGATGATCAGGAGGAAACCAGCATAGCAAGGGATTTAGAAGCCATCAATTTAGAGATAGATATTCTAGGTGCATCGGATCTTCAAGAGGATGCTACAATAGAGGACTTTTGAATAAAAGACTTGTACGTATTAATTTTTGTTTTTTTTTTGTTTATTCCCTATATTATTTTTCTTATCGCATGCTAATTATTTGAGTTCTTTTATTACAGAGCACGATGGGAGACAGTCCTCCAGTCACTCCACAGTCCATGATAGAGGAGCAGTTTTTGGAGTTCATCTCTCAGGTTCCTCCTACATATATGGCCGCTGCATCACAGTATTGGATCGCTCGTGGTAGCACTCCTCCCGGCCTCACTCCTGGTGGCCTTACTCCTACCGGCCTCACTCCCGCTGGCCTCACTCCCGCCGGTGTCACTCCCACCGGTGTCACTCCTGCCGGTGTCAATCCTGAGGGTGGTGCTACTCCCGTAGGAGGTATGTCTCCTAGCTTTGTGACTCCACCACGACCATCTTTGCAGCCATCTCCTACTGGGTCTACTAGTAGACATGTGCATTCGACACCTCAGCGCGATACAGGGTCTGGCCCGTCTCGTAGATCGAGGTCATGCTCTGGAGCAGGAGGTTCTAGGAGTGGATCTACAGGTAGGTCTGGAGGCAGAGGAGGTGGTTGTTGTGGAGGCAGTGCGAAGGACGTTGTGTCGCCCGCTTCTAGTCCTAGGACGAGTACCTCAGATGTATGTACGCCACGCAGTACACCACGTACACCTTGGGGTGCTCATGACCATGATGACTCCAAGGTGTATAGTATCCGAGATGGAGCTCCGGTGATGGATGTGGCTGGCAAAGCAATGCGTGCACGCATACGACAGCTTTGCTCCATCGAGTTTGGACACTCCATCATGCTTAAATGGAGTGAACAGGATAAAGATCGGAAGAATTATATCACAGAGATGATTTACCAGGAGTTCCGACCAGCCGATGGACAGTCGATTGTCAGTTCAGAGTGGATTTTGCACACCGCACGTGAGGTCATGTCGCATCGACGATTCGAGGCTCGTGATGCATTCAGAGAAGGCTTACCAAAGCATGTGTGGTTAGATGCTGAGGAGTGGGACATGATTCATGATGAGCAACAGCAGACTCCTGATCGATATCGCCAGCAGCGAAATGCCACAGCCACACGTCTAAACACGATTGGACTATCACATTTGGGCAGCGGCAGATATGACACGATGCGTCATGAGTTTGAAAGTACCATTTCATTTATTGAATTTATTTGTGTTAAATTTCTCATATATATTTCTCTAATCTTTTTATATTTGTTTCAGGAGCTGGCAATGGGTCATCCTCCAACACGAACGGAGGAATCTTATGGATATAGTCATGGGTTGACTGCACTATTGCAGGACTTGGAGGGACACGGTGCGGTAGTTTCATGGGAGCATTTGCGATGAGGTAATTAATTTATAAACTTGGTTTTTACTTGTTTGGAATTTTCATGTGAATTTATCTCATTCCATTAATGTTCTTTGTTGCACGACTATTGATATGGAACGTTCTTTGCATGTGTATGGCAGTGGAAGACCAATATTTTATATTTGATTTCCATATGGCAATACGTTGCTTTGCCACATTTTGTAAAAGCATCATATATGACAGTGGTTTGCCACACTCTTGTACATGCTTCATTATTGAAATATATAACTTCTTTTGTACATGGTTCATTGTTCATTCTGATTATCGATCTCTTTTGTGTACAATAATACTCTGTTTCATGAAATCATATTTTGGTTGTCATTAGAGTACACATCACATGTACTCGGTTTTTTTTGGGCAGAGTGTATTGTCTTTTGTTCAGCAACATCATGGTAATGTTGCTGTAGCAAAAGACAAAACACTCTGCCCAAAAAAAAATTTTGCAGGTATGGTCGTTGGTATACCCGACGGTACTCCCAGTAGTGTCATCGGAATAACCGTCGGTACACCCAAGAGGCGATGCAGCAAAAGCCGATTACCGACGCATATACCGATGTTTATACCGACGCATATACCGACGCATATACCGACGTTTATACCGACGCCTATACCGACTCTTTGGTACCGACGCGCAAACCGACCTTTACACCGGTGTCGCGGCAAATAAAGCCGCATTCATTTTCCTCAGTAAAGACCTCGGTCTACC
This sequence comes from Ceratopteris richardii, assembly GCA_020310875.1. Classification (NCBI taxonomy): domain Eukaryota; kingdom Viridiplantae; phylum Streptophyta; class Polypodiopsida; order Polypodiales; family Pteridaceae; genus Ceratopteris; species Ceratopteris richardii. The sequence continues at coordinate 84,849,170 of CM035426.1, forward strand.
ATCGATCTGTTGTAGTGATAGTAAGTTTTTGAGCTAGTCAATTTGCAAACCTATTTGTTTTGTATGGACTCTTTCTCCTTGATGCTCCAAAGTACATATTGCATTTTATTGTATTTATCAAATGCCTATAAGATCTATTTGAGTTTGCATAAGCTCAATGTTTGGTCTTGTGCCAGTTGTTTGGACTGAACTTCATCACTTTGCAAATCATTTTCCTACATCCTACAAGCTTCTCCAAGTTCTTTCAGTAGTATCATAGGTAGATCAATATGGGTGATGGCTTTCCCTCAATGATTGAGATGCCTATTTTCAAGGTACAAATCTTTACAGAATTGTAGCAGGGGATGAAGCTATGCCTATTCCAAGATCCAAAGGAGGAACTACACAAGATGAGACAGATAAGCTCACACTTTGGTGCTTAAGGGATGCTCAAGCAAGGTCATACATACTTAACTCTATCTCTCACTTTCTATATATTAGAGGATGCAAGACATTTGCCCTAGAGACTTTCTTTTCTGCTAGTACCAGAGCAAGAAAGAATCATCTTTGGAACGCGTTTAACCAAATGAAGAAGACACCTAAACAAACCATCACAGAGTTTGTTACTAAGGTCAAGGAGGTTGTGGATCAATTAGCATCCATTGGAGAGATGATTGAAGAAGAGGCTATCATAAGGAAAATTTGCAATGGGATTCAAATCGATAAACAATGGAAATCGTTCACCATGGCTTATGATCTCATCATGGGTGTGCAAACTCCAGACTTCAACATCTTTCTTGGACAACTCTTCAATCAAGAAGCCAACAATAGCATAAACGAAGAAAAATCATATCATGGTAATTCAACTAGTTCTCTATATGCAGATAAGAAGGACAAGAAGTTGAAAGGAAAGAAGAAGGAAGAAGATGAAGAGGAGACTTCCCAAGCCAACTTCGCAAGCAAGAGCAAGTGGAAAGGGAAGAAGAAAGGACCAACGCATGACAAAGCCAAAGGTCAGAGTGTTCAACCTTGTGTTGTCTGTGATAAGACCAATCACACCACTCAGAATTGTTGGTTCAATGGGAAGATCCAAAAACGAAGTGGAAGAGGTGGATATGGTAGCAATAGAGGCAGAGATGGACACAACTTCAACAATAACAATAGAGACCATAATAAAAGGGACTACAACAATGATTCTGAAGATCAAGCACATGAAGACTCATTACTTCTAATGAATCTTAGCCACAAAGAAGGTAAAGAAGATGATAATTTGTTCTACATAGATTTCGGATGTTCAAATCATGTTGTAGGCAACATTGCTCTTTTATCTGATTTGGAAAGTCCAAAGCATAGACATGAAGTTCAAACAGGGGATGAAACAAAGCACAATGTGGAGAAGATTGGTAATGTAAAAGCTTCCAATGGTAGGACAAACATTGTGAGTAAGGTTTTGTATGTACCCACTATCACTATAAACCTAATACGTGTAGGCTAAATAGTTGAAAAAGGCTTTCAAGTTAGGTTCACCCAACATGGAGCTTTTGTGGAAGATCCATGTCAAGGCTTAAAGAAGATAACGAGAGGTGAGAAGCATGGTAGGCTCTTTACTTTTGAAGCAGAAGAAACTAGGAACATAGCTCTATTCACTTTTGGATCTCAAACCCTAAGTGAGCTTAAAGTGTGGCACAAGAGACTTGCTCATGTGAATGAAAGAACCTTGAAGGATATATGTAGGGATCAAAGTGTTCTAGGACTACCAACCATATCAAAATAACATGATCAACAGATGTGATGCATGTCAGAATGGGAAGGCACAAAGACAACCACTCAACCATTAAGGCTACATCCACAACAACTTATTGGACTTAGTACATGCAGATATATGCGGACCAAGTCAAGGATCTTCATTGGCAGGATCAAGGTATTATGTCTCATTTATTGATGACCATAGTAGATGGACTATTCTATTCTTTATCAAGAGTAAGAATGACGTGTTTGATTGCTTCAAAAACTATCTAGCACATGTAGAGAACCATATAGGTAGATCACTCAAGAAGCTAAGATATGATGTAGGGGGACTCCAAAGGGTTTGATGAGTTCTTGCAGGATAAAGGTATCAAAAGGGAAGTGACTACTAGGTACTCTCCTCAACTAAATGGAATTGTAGAGACAAGAAACAAGACATTGGTTGGATCAGCCAGAACAATGCTTGAAGAGAAGAGGTTGCCACATTATCTATGGGCAGAGGCTATTTCAACTGTTGTATACCTTGTCAATAGACTACCATCCAAATCACTTCAAGGTATGACTCCTTATGAAGCATGGCATGGAAGAAAACCTAGTCTTGGACATTGCAAGGTGTTTGGTTGTTTAACTTATGTTCATGTACCATCACAAATAAGAGGTAAGCTAGATGAAGGGGCAATAAAGGTAGTGTTTATTGGGTATGACTCAACTTAGATGGGTTACAGTTTATATAATCCTTCAACCAAGCAATTCACTACAAGTAGAGATGTTGTGTTTGAAGAACACATGTCTTGGTATGATGAAGATAAACAAAAGTTAACCCTACCATATGATCTTGATTTTGATTCTCATCAATTAGGAAGCAAGCATGGTACACAGGTCCAGGATCAAAGAAGTGATATAGTTGATGACCAAGATGAAAGGGAAAATAATTGCAAACTATAGAAGTCAAGAGGCAGATGCAAGAGTGTGGAGAATGCTCTAAGTAATCCCCTAGAATATCAACAAGAGAGAAGAAACAACTATAAAGGTTTGGATATGATTCCACATTTTTTACAAAGCATTCAATCTACTTCGCAAAAGACTTAATTTTAGAAGAACCCTCAACCTATGAGGAGGCAAAGGGAAACCCTAATTGGAAAAAGGCCATGAAAGAAGAAATAGATGCATTGAAGGAGATGGAAACTTCGGATTTTGTTCCAATGTCATCCAATCAAAAGGTAATTGGTTGCAGATGGGTAATTAAAGTTGAAAGAAACTCAAATGGATCAATTTGCAGGTACAAGGAAAGATGAATTGCCAAAGGATGCTCACAACCTCGTGGTATAGACTATGAGGGAACATTCTCACTAGTTGCAAAGATGACTACAATCAGAACATTGATAAGTGTAGCTACTGCAAGATATTGGAGACTCCTCCAACTTGATGTAAAAAATGCATTTCTAAATGGTTGGATAAATGAAGAGGTATACATGTCACAACCTCCAGGTTTTGAAAACCCTAATCATGCATCTTATGTTTGCAGACTTAAGAAAGCATTGTATGGATTGAAATAAGCTCTTAGAGCTTGGAATTACAAGTTGGTTACATACGTTCAAGATCAAGGGTTCAAACCTAGCAACTCAGATCCTTCTCTATTCATCAAAAGGGATCACAATGAGGTTATCTACCTATGTGTATATGTAGATGATATTATTGTGAGAGGTGATGATCTGAATGGCATTCAAAGGATCAACATACACATGAAAGAGGAGTTCAAAATAGTTACTTAGGTGAGCTCACATATTTTCTCAGTGTGCAAGTGATTTATACAGATGAAGGGATGTATCTAACTTAGAGAAGATACATTCGAGATCTACTTCTCAAGTTCAGAATGGAGAACACAAAGCTTGTAGGTACACCTTTGGAGATGAATCATAAACTTAGTGTTTATGAAGGTGAGAAAATTGAAGACATTAAAGAATATCAAAGCTTGGTAGGTAGCTTGATATCTATTACTCATACAAGGGTAAACATCTCACATAGTGTCGGACTGCTTAGCCAATTCATGCACTCTCCAAGAAGACCACGCATGGATGTAGCTAAGAGTACTTAAGTATCCCAAAGATACAATCAATGAAGGTATATTCTATCCTTACTCTTCATATTTGAATATCAAAATCTATTTACATGCAGATTGGGCAAGAGCTAAGGATGATGGAAGAAGTACCTCTAGTTACTTAGCATTTGCAGGTTCAAAGCTAGTGTCATGAAGTTCCAAAAAGCAACCAACAGTTGCTTTATCCTCAAATGAAGTAGAGTATAGAGGTTGACCATAGCAACTCAAGAGGCAATATGGTTAAAAGCATTGTATACAGATTTGGGACTTGTGAATTCTAAACTTCACATATTTGGAGATAATGTAAGTTCCATGCATCTAGTAGCAAACCCTATTTTCCATGCAAGAACTAAACACATAGAGGTTCATTACCACTTCATCAGGGAGAAGCTTATGACAAAAGAGATTGACATTTCTTTTTTTCCAATTGAAAAGCAAGTAGCAGATATGATGACGAAGGCAATTGATAGAATAAAGCTTTGCATATTTAAATCAATGGCAGGTATTCAACTTATTAGAGAATGAAGACTTAAGCATACTTTATCTTGAGGGTGACCTATTGGTAGATCAAGTTTACAATATGCTTGAGGTGGATTTGATCTACATCAAAAAATGTATGGTTTGGATTATGCCAAAATATCCTTTGAAGTGTTCTTTAACCTATGCTCATTTATTGTATCTTTTTAAAAGATTTTTTATGGATCATTTACCATTGTAAAAGCCTAGAGCTTTACACAAGTATAAGTAGGAAAATAGAGCTAAACTTCCATGAATTTGAGGTGTTTGAGTTGCAACCAATGAATCAATCAACCACCTAAAAGTAGTTCAAACTAGATCTTCACTTTCCCTAGATTGTAGGAAAGTAAACTGATTCACTCCAACAACTAATCCCACCTTCATTTGAATTCAAGATCCACTTGTAGAAGTCATTGAGCACTTCAAGATTCTATATAAAGACTTCAAATCACTTTTACATTACATGGAAGCAATATACATGCACTTGTGGCCATCATTGTCTTCCTCTATTTTTTTGCATCATCTTCTTCAACAACAGTAAGCTTGCAGAGGCTCCTTCTCCCTCTACATAGCTCCAAATTCTATGACTGGGCACTAATTGATATTAGTATCTACATTATGTATGTAAAGTTTCAAAGCAATTGGTTTAGTAGATTAGGAGATATCCCTGTTTTTTTGTCTCGGGGTCTATCTCTATGCATTCCTAAAAAATAGGAGGTACCACTGTTGAGTGTCAGGTTCATTCCAAAAGCATATTTTTCTTATTTCTTGTAATCTTGTGCATTCTATACACTCAATCCTATGTGTATCACTCCTACAAAAGGATTTTTTCCTATTGTAATCATGTTGGCTGCTATGAGCATTTGAAGTTGATTGTCTCATCCAAAGATAGTAAGGTTCCTCTAAATGTGGGACAACTGGTCTTGAGGTAGGAGCTACTTCATTTTGATGAACTCTTCTTGGGAAAAATAAACTCTCATGAACTATTCCTTGGAAAAATAAACTCTTATTCGGACAAATAAACTCTTATTTATTTTCCCTATACGATTTCTTTTAGATTTTTCTCTTTTATCCTGATTTTGATAAAAATTTTATATTCTAGTTCAATGCATTATAGGTAGTGACAAGAATGATCATTTACAACATTCCTCCTCTTGTTATCATGCAGGACTTACATAGTCCCCTAACAGATACTACCAAAACTATGATGCATTTATGAAACATATTTCCCTAAAAGATGTAATCAAAACTTGCATAATCCCCTAAAAGCTGATTTTCCTTTTCTTCCCTAAAAGCTGATTATCCTTTTCTTCCTTGAGACTTAGATGAAACAAATGTTTTTTATCGCAAATAAGAAACTGTTTGCATATAATAATTGAATACGTGGTGACTAATGCGAATAATTGCAATTAAAAAAATGACTAATTAGATTTCTAACCGTTGAATTTTCTTGAACCTAACAGGTGTTTATTGATTGTAATCTGTGCTTCTGATTTTTCCGAAAGCAAAAAATGCTACTTAAATTCTATCATCAATCACACATTTGATTAATGTTTTTAATAAAATCCAAACGCTTTGTAGAGAATAATTTTAAGTCAGTCAAAGTAAAGAAGTGATTAGAAGTAGCTCCAAAAGAATGGATGCGCAGATACAACGTAGTCGCTGTCTACCGTGAAACAGACATGAGCTTCTAAACACAAATACTTCAGCTGGATGGGACATGAGAGAGAGAGAGAGAGAGAGAGAGAGAGAGAGAGAGAGAGAGAGAGAGAGAGAGAGTGGATCAGTACGAAATGGTGGCCTCGTAGTAGGTGGTGATAAGGGTACCATTGGGCGTGGGAGTGGCGGATACGAAGCGGCCTACATTGTAGCCGTGAGCTTTGCGGAAGATGCCAGTGCCACCAGTAATGGCGAACTCCCACGGAGAATTCTCAAAGATTGCCTCACCTTGCTGACTGAGCGTGCCGCGGCTACTTCCAGCATCATAGTGAATGACGTTCTGCACGAAGAACGTGTTTCCGCCAACAGCGTTATTGACGACGATGGCCGTCCCGCGGACGTAGCCGAGAACCTTCGACTGTGGGCTCGCCGTCTTCGTCATTGTGAACTCATATACCACTTCGAGGCCGAACCCTGCAGCGGTACCATTTACAGCTGCCCGAGCTGCAGGCACCATGGCGAGCTCGTTCACGCCGAACTTCTGCTGAAGGTAGTATTTCAGCGACCGTGTGGGTTCAGCTTCGACAGTCCATGTCCCAGAACCTAGCAGGAACACTAGAAAAGCCATGCTGAGCATTCTGACGGCCATTACAGAGCAAAGACAAGCTGTGTTCCGATAGGAGATGCTGTCGCAATTTTTGAATGTCTGTAAGGAAAGACATATGTATATATAGAAGACTCAATTCTCCATTCCGAAAGGCTTTTGCGCTGGGTTTCACGGGGAAGAAGAACTCTGTATTGCCTTGACACGGGCCCCAGACACGTGCATGGGCTTTGAGATCACAATCTGTAGAAAATGCAGCGGATCTTCTCCTTCCTCATAGTCTGCGCTGTAGAGGGGCACCTTAACTTTGCGCTTTGGGAGTATGCGCATGCACATTAATTTCTTTGCAAATCATGATTCACTCGCGTGCTTGCAAAACGACAAGTATGGTTAACTAATATGGCTAAACATTTGCGAGTGTCAGTGTGTCACATGAGGGAAGAGATACCAACAAAATTTATAGGTACCTCTTATAAATGCCTTGTTCTGCACACACTATTATCAAGTAATGAAGTAGTAATGCGTTAGTTGGAATGAGATGCGTAATCTATTATTTCCAATTTCGCATGTTTTCAGTAAAGCAATATGGTTACAAAAATGACTTAGAAATCCAGAGTGTTGATAGATAAAAAGCAATATGGTTACAATAATGTCGATATGGTTGTAGTTGTGTGCATCCTCTTCATGTGTTCAAATAATTGGTGTCTGCTTGTTAATGAATGGCAAGGCCATAAGCTCATGTACAATGCACTTTGACAGTATTTCTTCTATCTCCGACAATGGTGACAATCTACGCTTAAAAGGGCTTTGGAAGTATCCGGTTCTATGTTCATTTCTTTGGAAATCATAACACACTCGGCCATCCTCTCTTATTTGCGAATTTCAGATGTGAAATAAATGCAATAAATGATACACTGTTCAACTTGTTGAGTATATGCTTAATAATGTTCTGAGTCCGTTCACAACAACAACATGCACCATTCCATATTCATTAAGTACCCACGAAGACATCACACCATCCAATGTATCAATTTATAAACCCACACACCCTTCTGCCGCATCAGAACTCTTTTCTCCATTTTTCGTTTCCTTTTCTAATTATTCCACTCCATCTTCATCCTTTTCTTGAGCCATAAATTTGATCACTTTCTTTGTTTTCTGGATATTTCTGTGTCTTTCATCGATCATTTCGAATTCATTCCATTAATTATTTTGAATTGTGTTTCCACCAGATCACCTTCAAGTTCCATCATCTCATTGATCACTTTTATCCCCATCTCGTTGTGTCATCCCTATTAGAGCAAGCTGAAGATATCCATGCTATATCACTAGTCTAGTCTATGTCTATTGAGGGAACAATAGAAGGCAAATGAGAAGTACCAATAAATGAATGCAAAATGGTAACTCAGACACTTATGGCTGTAAAGAAACTCCAAGAAGGGCAACTGCAACAAGACCAAACACAAACAGAAGAAGTGATAATGGCCATAAAAAATATAGTTGGCACAATAAAAGAGCAAGTTAAACAGGAAGTTGAGTTCATCACATTTTTCTTAGTTAAATGAACAGCGAGAAGATCCACAAAACGTGGAGATAAAACATCAAGCATGGCTGGAAGGATAGAGAAAAACCAAGAAATCTCTTAAGGACCTCAAAGGACAATTATAGAGAGTCCCAAAAGAAAACGATGTTATGAATGATTAGATCAAAGATCTCCATCTTGAAAATCCATCTTTATGAAGAATGTGGTCAAGGCATTGCAGTTATAGAGAGTCCGAAAAGAAAAAGATACTATGAATGATTAGATCAAATATCTCCATCTTGAAAATCCATCTTTGAAGAATGTGGCCAAGGCATTGCAGATAAATAAGGATGTTAGTGCGCAAACCATGGAATATCTCAAGAAGGGAATAGCTTCCAAAGAAAAATCATTCCACATACTTAAAACAGGATGTTAGTGCCAAAACCATGGAATATCTCAAGAAGGGAATAGAAAAAAATCATTCCACATACTTAAAACTGAGCTACTCAAAGCTCAAGAAGACTTACGAACAATAGATAAAGACAAAAACAATCTAAGGAAAGCATTTTTGAAAGGTAAGAATTCTGGAGACAATGTATATATCAATGAGGATAGTTTAAGTCAAGAGAATGAGGAATTAAAGGCTCAATTGCTACAACAAAGAAGTTAGAAAGATTAAGATCGTCTTTCATAGTTCATACACCTGCACAACCATCCACCCCTCCAGACATCCCTGTCAATGAAGTTCAAATAAAAATCCTACCTAGCACTTGTGATGCTTCAAATATCATCCTTCAAAGGAATTTGTATGGAGCCGCCTCCTCGCATATATCAAGTATGACCCCAGTTGTGCTCCATTTCAACACAAATAATTGTGGTAACAATATGATATTATGAGGTTCCAATGGCCTTCCACATGCTTACGGTTAAATTATCCATACATAAAGCCACCAACACATGATAGCCTAGCATGTCATCACATGCAAAATTTTGAAGAAGCGTTGCATGTAGGTTTTAAAGTTTTTGTACTTCAGATGTGCTCTCTTCATGGCTCAATGCGATATCTGTAGAGATGAAACAGATCAAGGTGCCTCAAGTAATTTAAGGGCCAATAAGCTCTAGGGGGCTTCTTTCAGATCATAAAGTGCTTTCTTAAGCTTGCAAACATAATTAGGATAATTAGGATTTTCATACCCAGGGGGGTGTGACATATGTTCCTCTTCACTAATCCATCCACTAAGGAAAGCATTCTTCACATCAAGTTGAAGTAGCTTCCAATTCCTTGCAATCTCAACACTTAGCACTCCCATATTTACATTTCCTCTAAATCTTCTATTTCCTCTTTCATAGATTTCCCCCAATCAGGGTTACCTTTGGCTTCTTCATAAGTAGAAGGTTCCTCTGAAATTGAATTCTTGTCAAATAGATGGTATGCTTATTCATAAATGATGTATCATATCCATACCTTTCATGCTGTCTTCTATCCCTTGTTGTTCTTCTAGAAGTATGTTTGGAGTATTCTCCGCATTCTTGCATATTGGCCTTTCCTCTTGATTTTCTAGAGTTTGTAATCTCTCTCTCTCCTCTAGTTCTTCTTCTAAATCACTTCTAGAGTCCCACACTTGTGCATCATGCTTACTATATAATGTATGAAAATATGTATCAAGGTCATAGGGTAGCTTTACTTTTTGTTTGTATTCTTCGTACAATGATATGTGTTCTTCATGACTGAATTTAGTCCCTCAAATTTGCACACTAGAAGTGAAAGTGAACCCAAAACCTAGGTCCCTTCATACACCTTTTGTGCTACCCTACAACAAAACTTTGATTCACATTCCTTACACTGGTCCAAATCACCTAAGCTTTTAGCCACACTTATTATGGTTCATAAGATTTCCAAAAAGCTATAGAAAACCTCAAATGAATCTATTCAGGTCACTCAAAAACTCTATACAAAATAGAATATGCAGAGATGTAGGATATGCAAAAATTAGGGTTATAGAGGTACAACAATTTCTCTACACATAAAACTCATTGAAGCCCTCTTACTTAAAGTAAGATACATATATAAGCTACAGAATGCACTTTAAATCTCTTGAATTGGATATGTACACAAGGAGTTACAACTATTATAAGCAGAATCTGTCTATACCTACAAGAGACTAGAGGGCGTGTGCACTTGATAGCTCCTCCTTACTCCTCTTATCTACATGTAACATCCTCGTCTGCATTTTTCCTAGCTTGGAAAGCTACATTTCAGCTCCTTGAGCCTTGGATGACTCTCTCATTGAGGCTTCTTGAGTATATGTCTCTTGGTCTTCAATGATCTACAAGACTTCGATGCATTTGGTGTCTCTTCACCTCCGCTTATAGCTTTTGGATGCCCGTCTTGACTTTTCCACCACCTTAGGACTGCCTTCCCTGCCCTTGAGACCACCCTAAGTGATTTAAGTCGTACCTTTTTTCCACATTAAGGTCTTTTGAACCTTTTATCCACCTAAAGCTTGCATAGTTCACAATTCCAACAGTTCAAATACGACACCCCTTCTTGTTGAGAATGTGGACAAAAGTTACGACTTAAATCACTTATCTTTATCTTTGATCCAATTTCCCTCTTATTTGTGAAGGTGAATGCAAATATGCTAAATAAAGATGACTTTGAAATGAACTAGCCTTGGCTTTGTGTCATTCCAAGCTTCATAATGAATCATACCTTGAAGTGATTTAGATGGTAGTTGTGTAGTATTCTTTGGAGTTGACCTCTCCAATCATCATAGCATAAAAGATTAACAACTTGAACATCTTTAATTTGTCAATCCGGGAAGTATACTAAGAGCACATGCCCTTCTTGATTAATGGAATCTAAGATTTGTCAACAAAATCAGCTCCAATAGAGATTTCATGAAAAGTTATAGGAAATATAGGGTTTCTTGAAATTTGAGCTAGGAATAAGTTTTTGAGATGATTCTTGTGAATCATGCCATTTTTCATGTAGATTACCAATCTCATGTCAAAACTAAACTTCACTATCGGTATGACCAAGATGAGACAATCAGGATTCTCAGGGATTGTGTATAGTCAACTTCCATAGCATTTATCAAGATAATGGAGACTTACTAGGAAGAAAGGAAATCCTAATAGCATGAAACACTCAAAGAACAGTTGATTAACAAACGAAATCCAAGGAAAACACTCAAAAATGCATCAACAAATCACCATGAAAGCCAAGTGATGAGATTTAGAGAAGAAGATAAGAGCTTTCAAATCTCATTCAGAAATCAAGTACAAATCAACAACCCCCAAAAATAAGTTACAATTTGACTTATATAACTTTCCAAGTGTCCTATTTCACACTTGAAAATTAGGTCCTCTAGAATTCTAAACTAATTTTCTATATATCCAAGAGCTCTAAAAAACATCAAGAAATCCATAATATAATTGTTCCCATGAAGAAGACCCTTCTTCATTTTTACATCCATCCAATGCTTCTATAATACAAAAAACCTAATTTTACAAATTATTTCTTATCCAAAAAGTGTCTTCTAACATCCTTCCCCTTCTAAAGTTTTGTCATCCTTGAAAAAGCTTTTGTAAGATTGTAGATCTAGTACACTTGAGCAACCCGATCATGGCTTTTCCGTTCTATAATGTTGAGGTCGTTGATCATCTCAAAAAGTGCCTTCTTCCACTCTATAGTCGCTATAGGTTTCTCTATTATAGTTTTCAATTTCGATGTCATTACAAGAGAAGGCATTAGGCAACAAAATGAACTCTCCATGGGCTTTTTGGATTAAGGGTTGATTAGTGATCCACCAATGAGAAGAGAGCAGTGGACACAGTCTAGTTTGTTAATCTCCTATACTAGGAGTAGGGTTCCCTTGTTTTGGGTTGGTCAAAAGAGCAAAACCGGTCAGAAAAGCTGGTATTTTCTATCGAGTGGTTTGAGTGACCATGAAGTTCAAGTAGAACCGTTGGATGAATTGTATGTCTAAAGGCCAAGATTCAATTTATGTAAGTTTTGTCGCAAATGAATGTATGCCATCGGATGGCCATCATGATCCAATGATTGTCTTTAGATCCTTGGAATTTTGGGCGTTTTGATTTAGAGCCATTGGATATCGTGAGGATTCAAACGCTAGGATTGCTTCACCAAAAGATATTTTTTTCTCCTCCTTTGGATATCTAAAAGATCTGACGGTTCTAGATTTGGCAGACTAGAGCACACAGCGATCAGCCCCATTCACGGACTCCCGTTCGATTCTTGTTAGATCTGATGTCTTAAAATGAAGAGCACAAAACGATGAGCCCCATTTCGGGGTGGCCGTTGGATGGAATGCCAAATCTAATGGCTAATAAAAGGCGCAGAGAGATCAGCCCAAATCATGGAATAGCGTTGGATCTTATCTCCATCGAATGGCTCATAAAATCTCTGTACAAGTGGATTGGGCAAAATTACTCGCATCCATTGATATTGTGCTCATCCAACGGTTGCAAATAAACTAGGTTGTTGTAATGATTACAGTTCAGGACCCGCTCATTTTCTCTCTCTAGCAGTCCGTGAATTTGATCGTAGCCTTCCAAGTATGAGATCGAAGGGTCTAAAAAATATTCTATTTCAATATCAAGATAAATCTTTGATTTTTCTTGTCAAACTCTCCAATATCAATATTTTATTTGAGAAACCACCTAGTGGTTTTGCAATGCGCCCTTAATCTCAAATTAAGAGATTTAATCCCGAAATTTTAGGATTCCTTACGAGGCCCAGCCAGGGCTCACTTTTTTCCTAATGGTTTTCCAAAATTTTCTGATTCCCTTTCAAAAAATTCAAAATCAAAAGCATCTTCAAATATCCGTACATAATGGCTTCCCATAAAGATGACTCTGCTATAGTACGCCATTAAACATATCCTACCATGGGTTTCACTCAAGTAAAAAAGAAGTGCATCTAAGGGTGAATTAAATCCTATGTAGTTAAGGGTTCTTACATCAGTGTTAGTGAAAGTTTCTATGCAGGTTTTGATGAGTTTCAAAATCCAAACTAATAATATACATGTACGATCATTGACATCTTTTAAATTATCTATCAAGGATTTTGTAGCGGTAAGCATGTAATTCCTAGTCAACCAAGCTCCTGTTTTGGTTCCTACAATCTTTGGAAAATTCAGCCATTTTGGTGGCATATGTCCTTGATTTTCTTCTCTTCCAAAAAGCAGTCCAATCCCTTCTTCTTGTTATTAGATAGAAGGTTGGATTTATCTTGAGCTAAACTCGAGCTTCCTTCCATATTTTTTTGCAATCCTTATTTTTATCCAACCTCTTGTTTCTCCATGTAGGATTGACATTTTCAAATAATTCTTTAGTTATGACCAAATCTAATCATATTCCAAATATGCATTAGGTGGTACTCCTACTATGGAAGTCTGATAATTTATTCTTTCTAGTACCATGCAAAATCGTATTCCTAAACCATCTATTGCCCAATGATGCTGATCAGGACTAACTCCATTCTCTAGAGCAAAGTTTACAATTGGTTCTCATATTGATCATGATTTTTTTTGAAATATCACATCCCGGCTTCCCTGTCTGTGAGTAGTTGTTGTACAAACTCATCTGATTCTTCATCCAACTGCTCTATAGATTTTGGATATTCTTCATACACTTCATGCAGAGGAGAGGATATCCTAGTTGTACCTTGTAGCCTCTCTTGTACTACTCCTTGTATGGGTACTTCTTTTATTTGGATAGTTGCCTTAGCTTTCCATTCCTCAATTTCCCTCATCGTCTTGGTCCTCTGTTCTTCCCACATTGCTCTTTCCTTTTCTACTTTCTCATTGAGGTTGTTGTATCCTCTCACGACATAAGAAGCATGTGCATTTGCTTGTTTCTCCAACTCTCTAGCATCCTTTAATTCTTCTTTAAATTGTTTTTCTTATTGTCTTAACTGCTCCAATTCCTCATTATTTATTCTTGAGATTTGAGCTTCTGCGTTTAAATGTCCTTCTTCCATCAAGATCTTATTGATTTCTTCATTGGCCTTGGAGAGCACCTCGTATGAAGTATTTAATGTTTTTTTTTTTAATTCAACCTTTTAATGTATTCTCCCATCTTGGTGATGGTCTCATTTTGCTTTATAGATTTGTCTTCCAAAAATCTTACTCTATTTTTAAATTGCACTACTTCAATTTCTAGTGCAATTGCTTTCTCTAGATACTCTTTTAGTTCTTCTTCCAATTGGCTCTTTTCCTTTTTAGGCTCTTTTATGACCTTATTGCCTTTGATGAATTATGATTCTACAACAATCCGAGACATAATAATATTTCTACTTGAGGATCTGAAATCTTCAATGTTCCTCATTATAGTTGTACAGAATCCTCTTATATCTTTGAGGATTCTTTCTATTCCTATTGTGGGTTCTGGTTGCTTTGTCTCTAGTTTCTTGTTATTTTGATCTTCATCCTTGTACTCCCCTGATTTTGATTCTTCCTCTTTATCTTTATTGTCTTCTTCTATCTGTTTACTATTGAATTCTTCCAATTGTTTTTCTTCTTATTGTGATTTTTCTTCTTCCTAAGTTGCCTCTAATTCTTTTGATTCTTAATTGTATACATCTCTCATTTCCACATCTACTTGTACTTCCTCCTTGTGAAGATAATCTAGAACTTCCTGAATTTTTGCTACATTATCATGTGTAGACTTTTCCTATTCTATTTTCTTTTCTTTTAATTCTACTCTTTTAACCTCATATTATGATTCCTTTATTTTTTATATTTCTTGTATAATGTGGCTCATTACCTAACCTCCTTCTTCAATTGTTTTTTATTTAGTTATGATTGTCCCTACCCTTTTTTCTTCTTCAGAGGAACTCCTGTTTATTTTGAAAACTTTCTTATCTTCTCAACATTCTTGGATGGAACATGTTTCTATTTTTTTTCTTCAAAGATGGTTTTTATATTCTTTGAAGTATCTTCCTTCAATATTTCTGCATCCTTCTTTGATTCCTCTATATTTGATTCTTGAATTTGTACTATCTCTATGGGAGTGTTGGATACTGATAAAGTCAAACTTCTTAGTAAAAACCCTTCAACATCAATATCTATGTCTGATTCGCATTTTTCTTTACGGTTTACTACCACTGCAGCTATGATTTTCTACTCTTCTTCAATTTCAATTTTGTATATCAGGGTTGATCCTCCATCTGGATCCTCTTCCCCTCCCCTTTTTCCAATGCTCCTTTTTGTTTTGTTCCCTTGACTTGTCTCTTCCTTTAAGTTTCCCTTTTTCGTTTCTCGAGAATCGCAATTAGTATAGTTCTTGTTTTAGGAGGACTCTATAATTCTTTGAAGTAGGCTAGGAGTGAAGCTTCTTTTTTTACAAACACCACTTTTGTCTCTACTCCCATCATCTCTTCATGAAGATCTTCATAATGTTCCATTTCTAGTTGAGTCTAATTTATGGCTTTTTTTGAGAAATCCTCCAACATCTTTTGATATTGTGCTTCATAGCCTACTCTTTTATCACCACCCTGCATCAAATATGAGTATAGCTTTTCAATAGTGGTGTGAGGAGGATGTGGCTCTGTATCTGCTTGTAATTTCTTTTGCTCTTCGTTTAGTTCCTCCTTAGTAGCCTCTCTTACTTCCAATCAATCTTTCTTGGATCAAATTTTCTTTTCTTCATGGGTTGTGGTACTTCCATAACTAATTCCTTTCTTTTTCTTCCTCCTTCTTTAACAATTATTGATGTGATTGGACTTTTTACTCCACCCATGGTTCTTTGAACAGTTGTGCTTCAAGAGCTAGTTTTAAGATGTTCTCCATTCCTAAAACATGATACATTACCTTTTTGAGAAGCTAAGATCCATTCAGAACTTCTTACATTCCCAATGCTTGGCAGGTTCCTTCAATTGATCATGAATATATGTGTGTCATGTCTACCACTCAAAAGGGTTTATTTTTGTCTTTGTTGTTTCACATTACGAGAGTAACTGGCTTATGTGGCTTGGTGTACCTGGGCAACCTTGGGAAGCATAAGAGTTGAAAAAAATATCCCTATAGCCAACTCCTCATTTGCTTTGTCTTTGAAATCTAAAAATTTAGTAAATCCAGCATATGTAGTTGAATCCTTCTTTACAAAGCTCACATCGATCTTTGTTCCCATTGTATAGAAATTGAAAGCAGCTTTGATATGATCTAATTTGATAGTGATTTCCAAAATTTCATTCTCCAGGTTTTTGACTTTGCATGCAAAATATGTATATGTGCTTCTTTTTACTTCTTGGAGGGAGGACATAACTTGCTCACACCTTTCAAAATCAATGAGAAATATGGGCTCCTCTAGTAGTTTATGCAGTCCCACTGATGTCCGCCTTTTATAGGCTACGATTGATCTCTGAAAGTTATAGGATTCCTCACACAACATAGTATACTTGTATTTTCCCTTCTTCACTATAAAGATATGCTTGTTGACTATTTTTAAGGAAGTCCTTAAGTTCTTTTTCTATTTGTTCTTGTTTTAGAACTTCCTCCTATTTTGATTCCAATTCCACCACTTCTACATTCGTGTCCAAAAACCAATGTCCTCTTGATAAGGGCAATGCATCCACATCCAATTCTACTATTGGAAGTCCCTTAGTCATCTTGTAAAAGAATTTACACCAAGACTCCCCACACATTAATAAGAGACCAAAAAATAGCTTGTTTTTCATCAATCACTAGAAAGACACCACTCAACATCACATACTAGTATTATTTGATATTCCAAGAACTCCTCTACTCATCACACTTGTAGAAAGATTTTTCTTAGTGCAATTGGAAAGGTTTCTTAAACATGATGAATTTTCCTCAAAACAATTAAAAATAATCAAAATCTCAAAGGTATTACTCACGCATACTTCTATATCTTGCATTGTGCTTTTGATAAAATAAAAATAAAAATAAAAAAGTATATATATGTATTTTCATAATTATATATATAATTCCTTTTTTAGTAATAAGAGGTCTAAATATTCTCTTTTGATTTGTCTTCCCCACATAGCTCTTCCTTCTTAAGATGAGAAGAGCTTGTCATTGTGCATGGGATTAATTTTTCTTTTGTGTCTAGTGAATGCATAGCTTTATACGGTAGCCCTATACATGCATATTTTGGCAATGCATTTTCTTTATGGTGCAAAATTGAGGTCTTAACTGATGCACTTAAGTGGTTGTTTGATGTAGAGGCTTTCCTTAGAATATCTCTTCTTATGTCAAAGTTCTCCTTCATATTTCCATGTTGTTGAGCTACAACTTGTAGGTGCATTATTGCTTTTCTTCTCCAATACCATGTTAATCCTTATTTTTTCTTGTTATTTTGAGTTGTAATTCCAATTCTCTGTAGCCATGATACACCTCTTTCTTTTGCTTTGGCGATGCAACTTTTAGTTCTTCAAATCTGCTTCATTGTTGGGTATTGATTAACTTGTTTATTTTTTGGTTGTCCAAATTTATTTTCTCTTTTGATAGTGATGCTTAAAAATCTGAGTTTGATTTATTCTTCTAGATGTAATATTGCTAGCATTTGCTCTCTCTTCATTGGTGTGACTTAATATTTTCATCATGGTCTATCTTATATCCTGAGAATGTTCTTCTAATGAAAATCTGAATTTCTCCATCTCCACATTGTGTACCTCATTATTTGATTCCTGCACATCATTGCTTACAAACAATATTGTTAATTTTTTACTATTTATTTTTATATGAATCAACATTTGGTCAAAATTAATTGACACTTTTTTTCCTTCATCCAAGATTGACCTAATGTCAATTTTTCAGACATTAAGTTTTCAAGCCATTGTTCACATTCTACTGTGGACTCTTCCTCACCTATCTTTAGAACAATTTTTTGTGTTGACATTGTTGGAAGTATTTGTCCATCTGTTGTCCTAATCAAGGTTGTAGTTGGTTTTCTTCTTACTTGGAATTGATTGAGTATCTTTGAACTAGTTAAGTTTACTTGAGATTCTAAATCCATTAAAACCTTGATTTGACTTCCTTTGTAATACATCTCTATGACTCGTAAATGTTTCTTTTGTTTTTCAATATTTTTTTCACACACCATTGATTCTCTTAGTTTTTTTATATTTCATCATTCTTGTCTTAGCTTCTTCCTAAGCCTATTGCCTATTTTTTTTCTTCTTGCCTTCTTTTATGTGATTGTTGTATTCTTCTCCATTCCTCATCTATCAAAGGTTTCTTATATCTTTGAATTGTGCAACCAGTTATATAATTTGGCATAATTTCACCATCTAGATTTGCTAGCTAAACAGATCCACTATGACTAATTTGATGAATGATATATGGTCCATGTCACTTTTTTTTTCAATTTCCTATTAGATTCCTTGGTTGCATGTGCTAAAACTAGGTGTCCCTCTTGTAAATCTTTTTCATTGATGTGTATGTCATAGTAGGCTTTTTGTCTTTCTTTATCTACATATATACTCATGACTACTTGCAATCTTGAAGTTCCTAACTTTTCTAATTCCACAATCCTCTTAGATAGTTCATATCTAGTCCATTGCATTTAATTTCTTATCCTTAAAATTGGCATAAGAAAATTCATTGGCAAAGCTGCATTTTGGCCATAAACCAAATTAAATGGAGTTGTTTCAATAGCAGTTTTATGGACCGCCCTATATGCCCATAGGACATGATGCAATTACATATCCCAATCTGTCCTTTTTGTATTTACCAATTTTGAAAGCATAGTGCACAACACTTTGTTGGTACTTTTTATAAGACCATTAGCTTGAGGGTGATAAGGTGCTGATTTTCTATGTATAATCATGAATTGTGAAATCAATTCTTCAATAACCTGATTCAAGAAATGAGTACCTCTATCACTTACCAATTCAATTGGTAAGCCATACCTGGTAATGATATACGCATATAAGAAATTTTTAGTTGTATGAGCATCATTGTTCTTGGTAGCCTTGGCTTCAACCCATTTTGTCAAATAGTCTATTGTCACTATGATATATTTTGCATGTGAACTTTTAGCTAGTGGATTTATAGGTCCAATGAAATCCAATTCCCATTTACTAAAGGCTGTGGCAGATATCGAGGGTTTAAGAAGCATTTCATCTCTTCTCACTAGTTTTCTTAGGCAAATATAATAACTTTGTGTAAACAGTTTGGCATCTAGAAATAAGGCTTGCCACCAAAATCTTGAATAAAAAATTAGTCTAGTAGTTCTTCCTCTAGAAAAGTGACCTCCTGGTGCACTTGAGTGAGCCATCTCTAACATTTCTAGAACTTACCTTCAAGAACACAAATTCTCAAATATCCATCCATACCTTTTTTATACAATTGGTATTTTATTAGGAAAAAACCTTTATTCAATTCTTGCAAATTTTGAAAGTTGAATTTTTCATACAAGCATCAAAACAAAGTAATTAAATCATTTTGATGCTTGGATTGACATTTTTGGCATTGAGCTATGTACCTTTCCGCATCTCTTTCCTTTGTTGGCCAATGTTCTCCCATTCTTGCTAAATTATTTAGAGTGACAATCTTAGAAGCATGAAGACATGGGCTCCATAGATGTGCCCTTTCTAAATAATTTCCTTGTTCTTCCTCAGGAGCACAATATTCCAATATTCCAATATTCCAATATGGTTTACATGATATAAATGTCCTTCCATCAGAACAAAATTTTTACTTTGCAAACTCAAATGAGTGTTGTTATTATTTGATTTATTTTTTCCAATGGATAAGATTGGAATCAAAGAACTTGCCCATTCCGGGATGCTTCCTACATTGAAGAGATAGGCATGACATGATTCATCATTAATAGGAAAGAAATTCTCTTTTGTGAAGATTCTTGATAAGTGATCTGCTCTTAAGTGGGTTTTTCCTTGTCTTACTACTACTTCAAATATAAAATCTACAGAGAGTAAAAACCATCTCACTATTCTTCCTATATGAAAAGGATTATTCACCAGGTATAGTAATGCTTGGTGATCAACAAAAAAATTAAACCTATTAGCCAACAAATAATGTCTATATTTTTTTACTGCAAACACATGCCTAGACCCTCTCTTTGAGTTTTTGCATAATTTTGTCAGCTTGGTTCAACTACCTACTTGCATAGGCAATAGGAAAATCCAATTTACTTCCTTCAATAGGTTGTGACAATAAACATCCTAGGGCAAAGTTTGAAGCATCAACATGTACATGGAATATTACATCCCATTGTAGTGTTTTCAAAATAGGTGTTGTGTTTAGACAAGATTTTAATGTTTCAAAGGCTTCCTCATATTCTTTGGTCCACTCAAGTTTAGTAATCAATGCATATAGAGGTTTGACGATTTCTACAAACTTGTACACAATTTTCCTTTAATATCCATAGTGACCCATGAATGTTTGTAACTCTTTTACATTTGTTGGTTTTGACATGTTCACTATAGCTTTTATCTTATCGTCATCAGTTGATACTCCATTTTGGGAGATAATGTGTCCTAACATTCTTCCTTGTCTAACAGAAAAGACACATTTTTCTAGGTTAATACACACTCTGTAGGTTCTACACTTTTTCAATATATTCTCCAGATCTTGTAGATGATGCTTTCTCTGGTTGGAGAATGTGAATAAGTCATCCACATAAATTTCCATTATGCTTCTTAGGAAATCTTTGAACACATGACACATCAACCTTTGGAATGTGGCAAGTGTATTTGTTAGAACAAAGGGCATAACTCTAAATGCATAAATAACCTATTCAAGTGCAAAGGTAGTCTTGTATTGATCTTCTTATGCAATTGGCACTTGATTATATCCTGAGAATCCACTCTTTCTAACAAATGATTTGTTATTGGTAGTGGATAACTGTCTCTGATGGTTGCACCATTGACCCTTTTAAGATGAATGAAAACCCTGAGTTTGTCATTCTTCTTAGGAACTACAAGTACTGGAGAGTTCCATTCTATGTACTCAATTTAGTAAATGAAGCTGGTAGCCAAAAATGTATATATCTCCTCTTTTATCTTAGTAGAGTATTTGTCATTGTAGGTATAATATCTTTGTTTACTTGGTTTGAATGTGGTTGTAGCTCAGTGATGAGTAGCACCTCCTTTAATGTCAATTTGGGAAGACGTGAGGATGGTATGAAGACCTCGAGCAAGTGGCGGCACAAGTGCGTGAGTGAGAAGCACACAAGCATGCACACACATACACACACACGTGCACACACGGCAAGACAAAGAGAGAGAATCAATGGAGTTCTTCGATTACTTTTCAAAAAGCTCTTACAAGTTTGTTTCTATTACAATCTAACCTCAAAAATGAGCTCTCTAGCTCCTTTTATAGTTTTTGACTAGCTTTGGCCCTGTTCAGACCTAGTGTCCGGCCTAGTTAAAAATTAGGTTCCAGGGCTTGTTTGAGGGCTCAAACGAGATCCAAAAATTACGAAAATTGGCAGGTAGATACTTCTAAAGCTCCTCAAGCTCAAGGACTCCTTGGCTTGCACAAAATGGAGCTACTAAAAATATAAAATGGTATTTACAATGGTGGTTAGTGATGAGAATCACTTTTAATTGGTGTAAGGGTTTTTGAAAAGTTAAAGGGTTGCCTAAGTGCTAGATTTGCGTGAATGCTCATACTTGTTTCTTTATAAGAAAAATTACTGGCCTATTTGCCAGATCTTCTTTGACTGCCATGTCTGCTTGTGCTGTCCCTTCGCTCCGACTCTCTTCGCCTTGTGGCTCCTTCGGTTCCCTGACTGCTGCCAACACCCCCCCCACTCTCGCGTCTGTCGCCCCTGACAGACCCTTGTCTAGAGGATTTTTGAACATAGTATTGGACGACATCGGAGGCTAGGTGGTGTTCTTCGAGTCGCAATCCGCGTGCTAGGTCTGTGAGCAGCTCATCCCAATTTACAGGACCGGGAACATCTGGATGAGGCACCCTTAATTGTTCTGAGTAAATAGTTCTCTCCACAGCAAATAATTGGAGGAGATGTGATGGTCTGGGTATAAAGATTTCGGAGTGATATTCCCAGAATCCTGTGATGAACATCTCCTCAAATGTCTGTTTAAAGCAGGCTGGGAGGTACTTGGTTCTGGCGTGCCAGGCATATATTACTTCAATGGACGGGGTGGTACTCATATCATACACTAGATCTTGGTTTCCTGTCATAAAGCCTGCACCTGAGAAGTGAGGGTCCTTAATGTTTTTAAACGTCCTGAAAGTGATCAGCATTAATTCAAATATTTTCATGCACATCTGGGCCATCACATCAGGATTATTGCGTAGCCTAGTACTCCAGTGACGGATTGTAGAAATCATGTAATTGACTGTGGGAGGTCCTCGTGGAGGTGCTAGATAAACATAATTCAACCATTTTGCACAGGCTTTGATGTCTCTGACAGCTATAGTGAATTCAGGCCAGGTGCGTCGTCGCAGAACTGGAATGTAACAAGGGTTGTACTTAATAAACAACGGCATATCATTCCAGGTTCGGACCATTTCTGGATACGTTTCCAAAAGCCTGATTCTCCAGGTGGGTTGATGGATGGACCCACGCTGAGCACTTTCCGGTATATCATCTGGACCAAATTGTGTAGCAAAGGTGGGAGGTTTGCCACATTGTCATTGAATCTCCGCGTTGTAATCGGCCAAAAGTATACAGAATGGCACATACTGGTCATTATTGGTGTCGATCCATCTATGATGAGACATGCTTCTGAAGTATTCAAACTTTATGACAGTTTCTTCTAAGTTTGCTAGTGATTGGATCTGAATGGCCACCCGTTCTTCGTGGGTGTTCGCTGTCCTTTCCAGTGTCTGAAGCCACTCGGGTGCTTCCACTTCCAATGTGTCTAGTCCCTCTGAGGTTCGTCGCCCGCCTGGCATTGGCATAGGAACATACGGTTCCTCGTAAGAATCATCTACCTCAATAGGGACTAGCTCTTCTTGCTCTGGTTCTACCACAGGGGATGGCTGCCCCTCGTATGTCAGTAACCTCTTTTGTAATTCTGCTACCTGCTCGGTTAAGGCCTTTACTTCGTCTGAGGTGGAGGTTGATGGGACACTCTTCGGTTGTTCTTCCTGTTCCTTCAGCCTGCTCTGAAGTGTGTCACGCTCTCTTTCCAAGTCATCATGGGCTTCCAAGAGATCTGCATAGCTTTCCAGAATGGTTTTCATCGTCTCCGTGGGAATTGCTTTAAATTGCTCTGGATCTATCTCGTGAGGGGAGCCTTCCATTGCCGCTTCCAGATTCTCTTCATTTTGTTTTTGCAGTCTTTTGTTCTCCTCCAGTGCTGTGGCCATATGTTTCCGTAGTAGCGCCAAGTTGCGTCTGACTCGCAGGTTATCGGTCTGGTATACTTCGAGCAAAGCTTCTAAGTGTTTGACACCTGATTCTGTCGATGGTTGGGGTGCCTCCAATAGTGTTTGGTGAGCCTGCTCAAGCGTTGAATAGCGTTGATTCACTTCTGCATTTTCCTCTTGCAGAATGTGAAGTTGCCTTTGTAAGTTCTGATGGTGCGTTGTCAGTTGTTGATACCGGCCGTCGAGAGCTCTATACTCATTCTGGAGCTGATATACACATTGATTTAATGCTAAAAATATGCTATTTACATTAAATAATGATGGGAGGGGTGAAGATGCAGGGGGAATGGGGGCGGGAATGGGAGTTGTGAATGATGTGGATGCAAGTGGAGATGTGGGTGGAGGGGGTATGGGCGATGAAGGTGGCATGGGGGGAGGGAGCGGTGCTGTGGTAGGAGACGTTTCCATAGTGTCTATTGTTTGAGTGACAGTGTAGATGGGGATCGTGGGTGGAGTGGATGTGACGTCAGTGAAAAGAGTGGTGAAAGTGGGCATGGTGACTCCCCCGAATTGGATCCCCGGAGAGAGTGGGATACCCATGACAATGGTGGTGGTAGTGGACGAGGTGGTGCTAGTGTCATGTGGTGGAGTGAAGTGTGTAGTGCGAGGTGGGGATGGTGGTGACAGTGGTGCTTCCTGATGTTCGTCTGCTTGCGTTCTCTCTCCTCGTGCTGATACATTGATGTGAATTTGTTTCCCAGACCTCCTGGGACGAACGGGAACCCTCTTCTCAAATCTGTGAATGTAGGCCATTGCCTCATGGATGGCCTCATCCAATCCTACTGCGTCGGCATGAAGGTTTATGGACTCAATGAACATCTCGTCCACACCTTCCTCAGCTAGCAACTGGTTCATGAGTTTCTTGCCCGATTCCAGTGACATCTTATGCTGTTCTTGAACCAGTTGCATGGTTCGATATAGTCTTTTGATTTGTGCCGAATACGCAGGGGCACTTGCCAGCTCTGAAAGCTCGTCATATTCTTGTTCCTCGTAGGCTTCTTCCTCTTGTTCTTCCTCTTGTTCCTCTACGTCGACTTCTACCACTTCGGGTCGGGTGGGGGCTGCTGTTGTTGTCTGGGGTTGTGGTTCCTGAGCACGTTCTGTTTCCGTCTCGAGATTAGAATCATAGATCAGTCGGGCTACTTCTTCATCCGTGAGGTCATTTAGAGTAAAACCCTGTGGGAATTCCAGATCTGATGGGACGGGTGGGAATACCAGATTAGGCCCATCTGTGCTCGGTCTTGGTAGCCGGATTGTGAATGGCCTAACGCGTCGTGTCTGGGGAGGGGTAATTTCTGGTGTAGTGGTGGCTCCCCTTGGTTGAGCACAGGGTAGTTGTACTCCCCCCCTCATCTTCTTTGATGGGGGGCCTGCTGCTGATAGTCTTCTTTGGAATTCCTGAGCACGGGGCCATATGAGTGCCCGCTGAATAGGCACATCATAGGCCAGACATCACTAGATTATTTTTGTGAGAGCGCAACATCCATGAAGCACATTTTTCTGCTTCTTGTTCCACCTCTGATGGGCTAGGTGGATCTGATCTATGATCCAGTGTGGCACATTGATGGGAAGGCTTTCTGTCTCTGCTAGATACAAACTGAACCAAATTTTCTTTGGGGGCATTGTGAATCTTTCCTGGGCGGGGAAAGCAAAATGTTGCATGATGGTCCGCAGGTGAAGCGCAATGGTAGGTGTCATCGCTACCATATCCTTCAGCTTATTAAGATCTTTGTGTTTCATTCGACCTCGCACCATTGTTTCCTTTTCTGTGGGGATGTGCATGCCATACATACCCAATGCTTCTCTTACCAGATTGAGGGTCAACTTGAATCTTTTAAGCTCATGACCCGGCAGCAGTGATGGCAACACAAAGGTGCTGTCGCCTCCCTTTTCCCTGCTTGGTGTGATGGTACTGATCAGATATGAACATCGTAAGAAATCCGGCTTTGGTAAGTGGGCCCTGAAATAACTGTCCACACCCGCTTTGATCCAAACTGATCGCATGACTTTGGCGTTTTGATAGCTTTCAAACTCGCGCGTGAAAAAGTGGTATCGACCCCATTTGCCGTTAAATTCCAATTCTGCTTCCCAGAAATAGGTTCCATCGCTCAATGGTCCAGCGACATCACTGAACCAATGCGCATGCTTACCTACTTGAGAAGTGTGCCCTTGAGGAAGATCCTGAATGGGGAGCACATGCACACCTTGAAGTTCCTGCGGCCTTGCGGTGAGATGTGGCTCGAGGAGGAGTGTTTCTATGTCCACAATCTGGGCACCGGATCCGGCTTGAGAACTGGCACCTGCTTCTGCCATGGCCCTGTTTGCTGGTTGGTTCTGTGAGAATATAGAACCACGTGTTAACATCGTAATGGACAGAATAAATCCGTTGTTGTCCCCGTTACCACATTAACATGAGGTAGATGGTGAGTTAGTGGTTAGTAAGTGCACGAAGATAGTGTGTGTAGTTAATGCTTAGGTAGTCCTAGGAGACTAATGCAGTTAGTAAGTGTGGATGAATTTACAAATTGGGGTCGGGGGGTTTATTACAGGTCTTAGGCTGCCAAATGCAGTGGATGGGTTTTGTCTTTGGTTTCGTAGAGACTCTAGAGAGCTTTACAGTTGTATCGACTTGAAAATGAGTCTTTTTAGGGACCCATTTACAAGCGATTATGTTCGTGCTCATGGGCCTTGGTGTGTTCTTGAGTGTTGAAAACGAATGAATGCTGGCTGTGCGAGTGAATGGGTTACGCTGTGTAGGTTGTGGCTTTGGCGTAGCTACTTGCGCCCGCAAGCAAGCCTTAGGCACCCAAATTTTTCTTGATTGTGGGCTAGCCTTCACCGACTTCTTGGGCACCCAAATAGATTTCACGTAAGCAGGAGAATTTCTGAAAGACTTCTTATTAGTGTCGTGTCGTTGGTTACTAATAAGAGGCTTTGCCCGTGTGGTTGGCTTGAGTGCAACCGGGTGTTCGCCTTTCCGCACCCATACTTGGTTTACTTGCTGAGATATTTTGCTGCGCAGGTACTTTTGATTTCCGGCATGGGTAGTACTCTGCTTCTTCTGCCTTTGATCCACCTTTGGTTGCTGCCTCCTTCTGACCTTTGGAAAAGAAGGGAGTTCCGTTTCATCCCTGACTCCTTTTTTGAGAATATCATTCCTCTGCAACACATAGTTTTGGACAAGAACAGCATGGTCATCTTCATGTGTACCCCTGGAGGGACCAGGAGTCTGTGCCTTTCCTAATTCTTTGAGTGTTCCATTATCTAACTCTATTGTAATTCGACTATGATTGACCCATACCTGAAGAAGTCCACTTCTTAGGTTTAAGTTGACTGCTTGGTCATAGATCCAGTCTTGACCCAAGACAAGGGGTTCAGTGAGATCCTCGTCTTGACACACTAGTACTTTAACTGTCATTGCCTCATCATGAATGTAGAGGGGAAGTTCCACCTCGCCCATGCAAGGGGTTTCCACGCCTCCCAATCCTATGAGATATGCTTCCACAGGATTGACAGTTAACTGCAACTCTTGATAGTAAGACACTCTAACAGCACTAGTGGCTGCGCCTGAGTCAATCAAGGCTCTTACGGTCCTTGCACTCTTTCCTTGTCCTATATCTAAGGTTACGAAAGGACGTCGATCAGTTATCCTTTGTGAGCTTGTTCCTGCGACTTCACACATTGCCATATGATATCCTTGATCTGCATAGTCATTTGTTCTAGGCTGATCTCTACCTTGCCTTCGTAATTTCATCCTTCTGATGCGTTCTAAAGCTTCTGCTTGAGCTTCTTCTCGAATTCGCTTTTCTTCCTCTTTGCGTTTCTTAGCAGTGTTGAGTCGGCTGAGCATTTCCTCCGTGAGGGGTTCCTGATACAACTTGACTCTGCAACCGCTAATATAGTTTGGGAGAACATCACCCTCTAACGTGGCTAGTTGTACTGCTCCACTCGTGGAGATCCTATTGATGATCATAGGTCCGTAGCCTCTCTTTTCTAGCTTCCTCGCGTGTTGTTTCAGTGTGTAGACTAAAACTAGATCTCCTGCTTTCAAACCCTTATCCTTCACATGGGCATCAAAGTATGCCTTCTGTCTCTTCTTGGCTGCATATATTCCTGCAGCAGCTCTTAGTCTTGTTTCCCCTAATCGTTCAAGGTCAAAGATCCTAGAGGAGAGCTCATGACCTATCCATTCGTGCTCTTGTGCTACTCTCAATGTAGGAATCAAGAAGTCCAAGGGTAGCACAGCGTTTTGGCCAAACACCATCTGAAAGGGGGTGGCTTGGAGTACCGTTTTGTAGGCGACTCGGTATGCCCAAACAGCATGATGTAGCTGTTTGTCCCAGTCAGAGCGTTTAGTGTTCACTAATTTTGTCAGTACATTGCATAGGATCTTATTAGTGCTCTCAGCTTATCCATTAGCCTGAGGGTGATAAGGGGCAGACTTCTTGTGTATTACCAAGAATTCTTGGAGTAGATTTTCAATCACTTCGTTCAGGAAGTGTGTGCCTCTATCACTTACCAGCTCTATAGGTAGCCCATACCTTGTGAACACATTCTCAAACAAGAATTTAGCAGTCGTTTGGGCATCGTTCTTTGTCGTAGCTTTTACCTCTACCCACTTAGTTAGATAGTCTGTTGCAACAATGATGTATTCCGCATGAGAACCCTTAGCTGGGGGATTAATAGGGCCTACGAAGTCTATTCCCCACTTAGAGAACGCACGTCCACCCATCATAGGTTTCAGTGGCATCTCATCTTTGTGTATAGGATACTGAGTCCTCTGACAGACATCACACCGTTTCACATAGGTATGTGCATCCATGTGAAGGGTAGGCCACCAGAAGCCCGCAAATAGTACTACCTTGATCACCCGATCTGGTCCAAAAAAAGTGTCCTCCTGCTACACCTTGGTGAGCAGTTTCCAAGATCTTAAGATATTCACTCTCATGGACACACAGTCTCAGGTAACCATCTTTACCGCATTTGTATAGATTATCACCAATGAGTGAGTAATCCAGGGCTTCTTGTTCTAAACTCCTTTTCCTAGCCAGAGTCATGTCTGGAGGGAATGTGTTTGTCCTCAGGAAGGATACTAGAGGTTCGCTCCAATCTGGCACAATGGATATTTGATAAAGAGTGGCGTGTTCCACTGGTGGTTTAGTGCAGCAAATTGGGCATTCCTTGCACAACTTTTGGACATCCGCTTCCATAGTTGGCCAATGTACTCCGAGTCTCTTTAGGGTCTGTAAAGTTCGTTGCTTTGAGTAGTGTTGCTCTAATGCACCTACATGTGCTAATTGCAACCATTTAGCGTACTCATCCTCTTCTACGCAACAAGCCAAGATCCCTTGATCTGTGTGCTTGTACATACTTCCTGCCATGATGTGGTACTTTGGGCTTTTACAACCTCTCTATTCCGTGTGTTTACCATTGGATGGTTAGGCCCGTATGTCAATACTGGTACCAATGGCTTAGCCCACTGCGGCACCACTTCCAAATTAAACAGGTAAGCATCAGGAAGGTCATCTGACACTCCTTGTGGGGCTTCTCCAGAGGTGAGCCTAGAGAGATGATCTGCTCTTAAATGAGTCTTCCCTTTCCTTACCACAACCTCAAAATCATATTCCATGAGCAAGAGAAACCATCTCACTAATCTTCCTGTATTGCATGGCTTGTTTACGAGGTATAGCAATGCCTGATGATCAGTAAAAAATTTAAACTTATTTGCAAGCAAATAGTGTCTAAATTTCTTAACTGCATATACCATGCCTAATCCTTCTCGCTCTGTAGTGGTGTAATTCCGTTCAGCTGCATTCAATTGTCTGCTGGCATAGGCAATTGGAAGATCCATATTACCTTCACCAGTAGGTTGTGCAAGCACACATCCAATAGCATAATTGGATGCATCCACATGAACATGGAATGGCTTATTCCAATCTGGTGTGGTCAAGATTGGTGCTGAACATAATCTTTGTTTAAGCTCTTGGAAGGAATTCTCACATTCATCCGTCCACTCAAAGTTAGTCAGAAGTCCGTACATGGGCTTTGCAATGACAGCATACATGTGTATAAATCGTCGGTAATACCCACAATGCCCCATGAAAGCTTGTACTTCCTTGACATGTTTTGGCCTAGGGAGCTCTGCTATAGCTCTCACTTTCTCTTCATCAGTGGATATGCCATTTTTTGACACTATGTGTCCTAGAATCTTGCCTTGCCTGACCATGAAAACACATTTTTCTGGGTTCAGGCAGACTTGATATTCTCTACATTTGTCAAAGATTTGTCTGAGTTCAGGGATATGGGTTTGTCTAATGTTGGAATGAGCACAAAGATCATCAACATAGACTTCTAAGTTTTTCCTCAGGAACTCTTTAAATACATTGCACATTAGTCTCTGGAAGGTAGCTGGTGCGTTGGTAAGCCCAAATCGCATTACTCTAAAGGCAAAAATGCCCCATTCTATGGCAAAGGCTGTCTTATGCTGATCCTCTGGAGCTATGGCTACTTGATTGTAACCCGAAAATCCATCAAGGAAGCTGTACACTTCCTTGCCTGCCACTCTTTCTAAGAGATGTTCTGTGATGGGAAGCGGATAGTTATCCCGAATAGTGGCTGCATTAACCTTTTTCAAGTTAATACACACACGCAGCTTGCCATTCTTCTTGGGCACCACTACGATGGGGGATACCCATTCAGTGTGCTCAATTTCATAGATAAATCCAGCTTCAACCAGTCTATCTATCTCTTCTTTGATCTTAGCAGCGTAATTATCGTTATATGTATAGGGTTTTTGCTTAGAGGGCTTAGCATCTGAGGTCATGGGAATGGTGTGTGAGCATATGTCCGGATCAACACCTTTCAAGTCCTTGTAACTCCAAGCGAATACATCTCTGTATTCTCTTAGCAAGGCAATTAACGCATGCTCTTCTTCCTCTGTTAGGTCATGGCCTATGTACGTGCATCTCTCCTCTCCTTCTTCTAGGGCCACTACTATTTTCTTGGTGGTTTCTTTGTTATCATAGGCCTCTCCTGATTGTGCCTCTCGTTTCGGCATTCTGATCATGACTCTCCTGTTATCTATCTCATACTTCTTAAAATTATCTGGAACCTCAAACAAAGATTCTTCCTCTTCTGGTGAGACTTCTCTCTTCTTTTGTTTCTTCCCTTCTTCCCTCGGGGTCACGTGTGTTGCTAATCTTACATCATTTGTAATCTCTCCATGCCTCCGGGGTTGAAATTCTACTTCATGGAAGTATTCTTCATCTGATGCAAATGGTGGGTCCATAATGATTGACTCTAGGTCGGAGTCACTTGCATCCTCAAATGCATCAGGGCTAGGTTCGCATTCTTCTAGAACTGCCTCTCCCATGATTGGCTCTATGGAGAAAACTGAAATATCATAGCCATCCTCATCACAGTGAGGTGTCCATTGTTCTTCATTGATGGCTACGTCCATTGTTGCTAAGATTTCTGCCCAACCGTGAGGTTCAAATTCTTCGTCTGGAAAAACTACAGGTGCATAGGCTGGGTCTTGGATTGATCTATGGGTTTCTTTCGCACCTACCTCTCTGGCTTTCTCTCTCTTCTCTTCCTCTACTGCTACCTTGCACATCCATAAGTGAGTGTCTTCATGCATCCATGAGGATCCTGACCCTATGGAATGCACCGATTCTGTATCATCTTTGGCTCTATGGATGGGATTCCATTGGATAGGAGGGACATCTCTATGAGAATAATCCTTGAGATTGACTTTGGTCGTAACACCTAAGTGTTGCAGGTACAAAGAATTGGTTCCCCAGTCCTGTACCACTTGCAATTGTCGCATGAATGGTCTTCCCAAAATCATCTCATAGGCATGATTTTTGCTAAAGTCACATATAGCAAACGTATGCTCAAACTCGACACCACAAGTGGTGAGAGTTATTCCTTCTAGCAATCCTAAGGGTCTCTCTATGTGACCATCGGCCATTTGCAATTTCATTCTTGTTGGCCTGAGTGCCGGCTTGCCCCAACGCTTCCATAGGGAAGTAGTGGCAATTGCAACTCCTGCACCTGAGTCCAAAATTGCCTTGGTGGTGTACTCCTGGTAGGTGATAGGAAGATAGGTGTTCCCTTCTTCACCTTCACACATATCTCCTATCTTGTCCAAGGGAATTTCTGGCACTGTCCTATGGGATCCTACCCGGGAACGTGGTTTTGCAACTTCAGTTACTTGACTAGCTACATATTTCCGCGCTTTTGGTCTATCCTTAGGCAGTTCTTCCAAAGTGAGATCGCGCTGCACCTTGGCGTTCTTTACTACCTCCGTGTTCCTAGGTATGACTGAGTCGTCGTTCCTTACCATGACTGTGGGTGCTCTCATACACATGGACTTTGCTTCCCATGGGCCTGTGAAGTGGGGTAGCTCTTGTATGGAATTAGACTCAAAGTCCAATCTCTCGTGAGACTGAGTACTCTCATGTTCCCCGTAAATAGATGGGATGTCTTGTGGGAATTGGTCGTGTGCATCATCCACAAGTTCAAAGGGAGGGGCGACTTCACTTTCGTTATCCCATTTGTCTTCTTGAATCTCTCGTAGGAAGTCTGGTGCAAACCGATTCATAGAAGAAGAAGTGTCTGGCTCCGTAGAATTAGGCACATAAGCAACCTGGGAAGGAGGATTTATTCTATTGTTGGCTCTCTCCTCGTTCTTAGAGATGGCCGGAGCACAAGCTTCCTGGGGAGGATTACTTATTCTATTACTCTTCCGAACAGGCTCATACGCTCCCTGAGAAGGAATGTAGGCAACCTGTGGAGGTATGTAAGCTTTCGAGGGAGGCTCATCTGCCTTTTGGGGGGAGAGATAAGCTTCTTGAGGGGGCACATGGGCTTCCTGAAGAGGCTGGCTTATCCTTTCACTTGCCTTGCCCTTGTGTTGAGAGGCTGGTTCCTTTTGTAATTGTGCCATTCGATTCTCTACTCCTTCTAGGGAGGGGGAATTGTCGGGTTCAATGGAATTTGGCACATAAGCTTCCGGTGGGGGATGGGTCATGATTTTACTTACATTCTCCCTTCCTTGATTTTTTTCTTCCTTGGCAGATCTAGCGATTATTCCCTCTAATTTCTCTAGAAGTCCATCCAAGTGTAATTGCGTCTTGGCTGAGCCTGAGTAATTGAAAAGGCGATTGGCTTCAAACATAGTTTGAGCCAATGCGACCATTTTCGTGCAAAGCTTGGTTCTTTCTATCTCTAGGTCAGCTCTAGGGTAACACTTGTCGTGATCTATGACATTTGGCCCTTCTTGAATTCTGGCCTGATATGCTTTAAGCATCATGTCTATGTCTTCTGGAATGGGATCAGCTAATACTGATCCTACCCTAGGGGGTGGTGGAATCATATGAGGTGGGTTGGAAGGTGGCGGGTCGGATGGCGATGAGAATGGTGGTGGTGGGATAGTGTGAGAGGGGGTTTGAGAGGTGATTTCAGTTATCCTAGCTTTGGTTTCTCTTATGCTTTCCTCAAGTTCACTCATCTTTTTAGCCCATTGTCTTTTCATTCTTTCTCGACTATCTTTCCACGCTCTAGTCCTTTTCTTTGTTATGCTCTCGGTTTCACTAGCCTCTGGGCTTTTTTCCTGACCTACACCCTGGTTTTGCTGCAGTGCTTGGGCTCTAGTGATTACTTGTACTGGTGCAGTGGAAGTCGCGCTCCCTGTGGAGTCTACAACCAACCCAATCACATTAATGGGAGTGATTTTTGGCGTATTATTAGGATTCTTAGGGCAATCTCGTAAGAGATGCTCTTTTCCACAATCTTGGCAAAAGCCTTGGATCGTCATTGACTGGTTTTGTGGAGGTGGAGGTAAGGGGCAATCACGAATGAGGTGATCTCCTTGGCATCTGTAGCACGGTCCTCTTGGGAATGGAGGTCTTACTTGCCTAGGTTGAGGCCTAGGGTTGGGGTTTGCATACATGATGTTTGTGTAATCTGACTCCTAGCTAGGTTCATTTGGCTCTTCACTATAGTAAGACTCACCATGTTCTGGAGACTGCATGTAGTACGCCTGGGGACTATCGACATGTGTAGAATCAAAGCTATGGTCATTGGGGTCACTTTCAGAAAGTAAGGATGTTACAGGGACTATAGCTCTATTCAGGTTCTCTTCTGCCGCCGTATACTTTACCGGAATCACATTGGCTGGGGCAGGGGGTTGTTGTGCTAACACAGGTTGAGGCCTTTGTTGGGCTTGATATGGTTGCTGATAAGGTGGTTGTGGCCTGCCATATGGCTGAAGAGGGTACTGGTTCTGGTATCTTCCCTGTGGTGGATAGGGTTGAGGATAAGTTTGCCTAACTGTTTGCTTATTGTAGGGGCAATCTTGTGCGGTGTGATTGGTGTACCTCCGTTCTATAGTGCAGTACTGGCTGCTAGGATTTACTTGGGGCTGAGCCATAATGGGACAGACGTTTGCCATATGGTCACCACCGCATGTATAGCACCTCTTTGCTGGGGTAAACCTCGGAATCTGTTTGCTAGAGACGCCTAGTTTTTGGGCCACTTTCTCTGCGAGTTCCTCAATTGATGTGGACTGCGTGGAAGAGTGACTAGATGCACTATCTGAATCTTTGTAGATTTTGGAAAGCTCTAGTTCCTCCCCTAGGTTATCTTCAATGTCAATGCACATGCGTACACACTCTTCTATAGTCCTAGGGTCCTTCAGATACACATAGGATCTCAATTTCGTACTCAGCAATCCATCAAGGAATAAGGCTACTTGTTTGGCAGGTGTGGATAGCTCCGAAACAGGGCACCTTTCAAGGTATTGTCTAAATCTTCTTCCTGCCAATCTTACAGTCTCTTGGGGAGTCTGTTTGAAGCTGTGAATCAATGAGGAGGTATTGTGTCTTATGCCACTCTTAGAGAACTCTACAATGAAAGCCTCTAGGAGTTGGTCTATACACCTGAATTGTCGCTCATCCAATGGCTGAAACCATGTAAGTGCTGTGTTCCTAAGGGTTAGACCGAAGGCATTGTACTGCGTGAATAGATCCTCCACTTGTTCAGCTCTCAAGACTTGCTTGAACTCCGCCACATGATCATAGGGATCTCCTGTGCCATCAAAGTAATTCTTCATGGACTTAACTAGCTGGGTCGGTCTCAAAGTTCTTGTGTGCTCTCTAGGTCTCCGCAGAGGGAATCCATCCACATTTCTTTGGTTCCTGTGAGCTCTAAGTATCTCAGGTTCTACTCTATTCGTCTCCGTCCTCGTTCTTTCTCTGCCCACTGGGTTGGCAAAGCTCACTTCTGGTCTATCTCTACTTCTGTCTCTTTGAGTTCCATGAGCTTGGGATGTTCCAGCTCCAGTGTGACCATAGGATACATTCGATCTTGGTTGGGGGAAAATGAATTCACCCTTCCAAGTGTACGCATGCCTATCATTTTTTGTCACCACAAAGATCCTTTCCGAAGTGTGATCTAAGTAGGTCACTCTACCTGGGCTATCCGGATCCTTAAACTCATAGATCATGATAGTTCCTATATCAGTTGGCTGATTAGATTTATATCTCCAAAAGGCTTCGTCAGTTTCTCGATTGAGGAGCAACTCTATGCTCTTGTTGTCTTGGGGCACCCACTCAGGTGTGATAATCCTAGTGAGAACAGATTTGCCTCGGGGGGTTCTAGGTTCTACGCCCATATTTCCTTGTTCTAAGTCACCTAAGTCCGCTTCTGAGATTACATTCCCAAATTCGTCCGTCCTATCTGGATGACTGGTGACTACGTATATGGTTCCTTCTTTGTCCAAGTATGCTCCGTTTTCAAACTTGACAGCTGGGTGCTCTAGTCCAATGGATTGATCAGGATTCTTAATTTGTACCACAGATCTTCCTAGGCCGTCCTCATAGATGCTGGCACCTAATCGGTTGGTCCTAAGGTATTCCAGCTGTGTTTTGTAAGGGCCTTCTACCCTGTACAAATATGGCATTCCTGAACTTCCCGTAGGCCTGTCCATGCCTTGAGACATCTCTGACTCACTGGTCTCAGAGCTAGGGTAGTACGAGTGGTGGCTCAACTGCTGGGCCCAAGACCTAGCAGTGTGGTTAACACTAGCCTCTGAAGATCTAAGGCTTTGTCTCTCCCTTACTAGGTGTCGTCCTGATCTAAGGTTCATATGCCTAACTGATTAACCCAATTTTTCCCAGGTACAACCACATTTCTGAGTCCTTTTGTATCGGTCACTTGGTTCTTTTTATGTTGATTATCGTGTTTATACTCTTGTCTGATATCACGTCGTTAGGAATACTTGAGTTTAATTTCGCATTTGAATTTGGTTGTGTCACGCTAGGTTCTTTTCCTTTAGAGTTGTCGTTCACGCACACACAGGTTATCTCTTGACTTGCACTTGATTTCTTAGATAGTCTTTGATTTATCTCGTGCCTATCGTTGCCTGGAATTACTTCTAACTCTACTCGCACTTAGCCTAAACTAAGAATTGACAGAGGGTGTTGCGGGTTTTCCAACCTTGAGTTCCTTTCCTTGTGGTGTTGCCCTGATGTGCCCAGGACACGCGTTCCCAAGCTTGCACTTACTCTTGCCTTGCGTACCTTTTGCTTCTCTCAAAGGACCTGTAAAAGGCCCACTGTTAGCTCAAGACTTAAATTCAAAAGACAGAACCAATCATTTTTATTCATGTAACACTTCACCACTTGGCACTATGATTTTTTGGACACAACTCTAGAGATCCCTGAATTTTGTTCCCCCTGGGTATGGTCAACTTCAAAACATCCTATCTAATATTCTTGATCTTAATTTAACTATAACCAGTCGATGTTTTGGTTGTACTCCCCACGAGCTTTCTAACAAAACAGAAATCACGGCAAACGGATTTCGTATGAGAAAGTTATGCCGGTTCAGGGTTTTGGGGCTAAAACAAGATTGAGCTATGTTATCAGGCAAACAGGAATTCTAGAGTTACTTGGGTCGTGCCCTCGTAATGCAATGCTACACCCTAATGTTTGTCTCACATTTGGCCAAAATTTAGACCCTCCCTTTTTTTTTTTTAACCTTAAAAATTTGGCCTAAATTGCCCTTCTAACGCGTTCGCAAAGTCTGTCGGTCGCGATTGACAGGTCCGTCGTGGCTGTCAGCCGCGATTGACTGGTCAGTCGCGATTGACAGGGGTTACGAAAAGTCAATCGGTCATGGTCAAACAGTCGTTGACTCTGTCGGTCGCGATTGATGTGTCGGTCGCGATTGACAGAGCAGTCGTGGTCTGTCCGTCGTGGTCAAACAGTCGTTGACTGTGTCGATCGCGATTGACAGAGCAGTCGTGGTCTATCCGTCATGGTCAAACAGTCGTTGACTGTGTCGGTCGCGATTGACAGAGCAGTCGTGGTCTGTCCGTCGTGGTCAAACAATCGTTGACTGTGTCGGTCGCGATTGACAGAGCAGTCGTGGTCTGTCCGTCGCGACTGATGAGTCGATCGCGATTGATGACTCGATCGCGATTGACACGTGTCACGCGTATGGTCAGTCGGTCGTGGTCAATCGGTCGTTGACTCTGTCGGTCGCGATTGACAGAGCCGTCGTGGGCTGTCGATCGCGATTGACGTGTCGATCGTGATTGACAGATCTGTCCGTCGTGGTTTGTCGATCGCGATTGACAGAGCGATCGCGATTGACAGAGCGATCGCGATTGACAGAAATCTGAGGAGTTTCAAAATTCTAAGCACATTTTTGGGAAGCTCTAGGCCTGTAGATCATGGTTTTGCACTTTGTTTGGTAATTTGAGTGTTTTTTCTGTCGATCGCGATTGACAGAAGTCGGCGACACACAGACAGTTACTTCGAATTCCGTACCTGCACAGAGTGCTGGGGATGATGATGTGACCTGTACCTGCAAGACAGCTCAAGAAACACGTAAAAACAGCACACACAATTTTGCTCTCTCGCTCTCTCTCACAAGTGAAATGAGGGAAATGAGGTGGAGATGGTGATATACTCAAAAAACTGAAATTTTCGCGATGATGGAGATGGAGGTGGAAGATGGTGATGATGATGATGGTGATGATGGTGGTGAGGTAAGAAGGAGAAAAATAGGAAAAATAAAGAAATTACCTACAACTCCAACGCGTCAACTCTACGTCTTACCATCACACGCTCGTCCTCAAAGCTCGATCCCCGGCAACGGCGCCAAAATTTGGTGTAGCTCAGTGATGAGTAGCACCTCCTTTAATGTCAATCCGGGAAGACGTGAGGATGGTATGAAGACCTCGAGCAAGTGGCGGCACAAGTGCGTGAGTGAGAAGCACACAAGCATGCACACACATACACACACACGCGCACACACGGCAAGACAAAGAGAGAGAATCAATGGAGTTCTTCGATTACTTTTCAAAAAGCTCTTACAAGTTTGTTTCTATTACAATCTAACCTCAAAAATGAGCTCTCTAGCTCCTTTTATAGTTTTTGACTAGCTTTGGCCCTGTTCAGACCTAGTGTCCGGCCTAGTTAAAAATTAGGTTCCAGGGCTTGTTTGAGGGCTCAAACGAGATCCAAAATTTACGAAAATTGGCAGGTAGATACTTCTAAAGCTCCTCAAGCTCAAGGACTCCTTGGCTTGCACAAAATGGAGCTACTAAAAATATAAAATGGTATTTACAATGGTGGTTAGTGATGAGAATCACTTTTAATTGGTGTAAGGGTTTTTGAAAAGTTAAAGGGTTGCCTAAGTGCTAGATTTGCATGAATGCTCATACTTGTTTCTTTATGAGAAAAATTACTGGCCTATTTGCCAGATCTTCTTTGACTGCCATGTCTGCTTGTGCTGTCCCTTCGCTCCGACTCTCTTCGCCTTGTGGCTCCTTCGGTTCCCTGACTGCTGCCAACACCCCCCCCACGAGCTTTCCAACAGTGGTGCAAGTAGATATTTTATGCACACAGATATTGGGATCTATTCCTTTCAAGTCCTTGTAATTATAAGAAAAAACATCCCTAAATTCTCTAACTAACTTAATTAGAGTCTCTTCTTCCTCTTTTTCCATATCACATGCTATTACTATGTGTCTATCTTCTCCCCCTTCTTGAGTTACTACAATCTTTTTTGTTTCTTCTTCATTATCATAGGACTCTGGGCCTTCATTCTTTTCTCTTCTAGGTTTCATTTTGAGCAAAAATATATCCTCAACTTCATATTTTTAAAATTTTATGGAACATCAAATTTTTCCTCTTCCCTTTTTGGAACATTTGTTTTTTTCAAGTTTAATTTCCTTCCTAGTCTTTGATGTTTTGGTTCTTCTTGGTGTATATAGTTTTTGTATTTTCCTCATATTTCATCCTTGATTACATTTGTAGCTTGCACTTCTTTCAAGTATGTCTTTTTATTATGGATTTCTAGAATACTTCTATTTCTTTGGGTTGCATCATCTTAACCTGGTATCCTAATCATTCTTAATCCCACAAAAAAGATATATACCCTTCTTCATTCTGAAAATTTATTCCCACATGTTCTTCATTCGCCACATCTATAGTAGATAGAATCTGACTCCATCCATATGGTTCAAAATCTTCATTATTAAACTTTTGAGGTATATATCTTTTATCTTCTATGTTTCTTTCATTTATGCAATCTTCTTTTCTCAACAGAAATCTCTTTGGTAATTTCTTATTTGTAGAAACACATGTCCAAAGTGGTGCTTCATTATCACTGCTTTCATTAGGCTCAATCATATTGCCATGATGTACCTTGTACCATTCTTGTGGAGTATATTGTGATAACTTTCACTCCTGAAATTGACTTTGGTAATATTTTGTTTGTTTTGAAGATACAAACAATCTTTTCCCCACTTTTGGACAACTTGCATTTGCCTCATAAAGGGTCTTCCTAATAAAATCTCATATGAATTGAGTTGTGGAAACTCCACTATTGCAAAAGTGTGTTCTAATTGAATTCCAAAAATTTCTATTATCACTCTCTCCCATATTCCTAGTGGTGTTTCTATATGTCCATCTGCAAGTTGAAGTTTCATCTTGGTGGAGTGAAGTGTTTAAGCCCTACATTTTTCCCAAACTCTTCTAGTCATGATGGCTACACTTGCTCCACTATCTAGAATAGCCTTTTTTTGTTTATTACCAAAATGCACAGAAAGCATAGTATTCCGTTCCTCCCCTTCACAGTACCCTCCTATTTTGTCTATAGGTACTTGCAAAATTGGTTCCTTTTCTAGCTCTCTATCAAAGGTTTCTACTCGTTTTGTGATGAAACTCTAAAGCTTAGGATTTTCTTAAATCAATTCTTTCAATGTCTAGTGACATTGTACATTGCAATGGTCTGACAATCTGACTTGCATTCTCATCAATGTACCTTCTTCATTTTGTTGTTTTCTCATTTTCCTTTCTCTCTGTTCATGATGTGTATTGGGTTTTCCTTATATCTTTTATTTTAGTACTTCCTCCCAAACTCTATCTTGCATGCTTCCTGTGTTTCCAATTGAAAGATCATTTTTTCCTTGTTCAATTTGTTGTTGAGTTTTTAGAATTACTTCCTATACAAAGTTCCATCCTCTCTTTTTCTAGCTCAGGCATTCGACATACTTTTTCATGGTCTATTGCACCAGGATCTTCTATTCTTCCCTTGTAAGCTTTGATTATAGTATCCAATTCTTTTGATACATTTCCCTTTTGAATGTATTATGGGTCTTGATCTTGTGATGTACTTAAAACCCTAGTTTGTGTTCCTTTCCCAATTTCCTCCAATTTTTTCTCCCATTTAGCTTTTTGTTTTGCGCACCTCTCCTATCATGATCCATTATTTTTTAATTCATTTTTATCCTCCTCTAATGTTGGATTTTGATCTTTTTTTTTTTGCTCTTTTCATTACTTGTATGGGTGTTACCTGATTTTGTTTTTCTTTTATATTCTCAAAATCTCTCCACATTTTAGAGGAATATTGGAATTAGTGGTTTTTTTTTGTGGATTTCATGGGCAATCTTTTATCAAGTGTTCTCTACTACAATCCTTGCAATAGGCTCCTTCTAATTGCAATGTAGGTGGTTGAGTACATTCTCTGACAAAATGATTTCCCCCACACCTATAACAAGTCACCTTTTGAGTTGTCTTGAATTAAAGTTTTGGGTTTGACATATAATGATTGGTTATGTACATGCAATTTGTTGCATCCATTCCAATTCTCCCATTTCCTAAATCCAATGCTTTAAGATCTAGTTCCTTATTATAGTTGTAGTCCCAACGATGTGGTTTAGAGTAATCCTCTAAATGACTATGGTAATCTTTTGCATATTCTTTGGATGGTACTATTGACCTTTCCTAATTCTCTTCTATTGGAGTGTACTTCATTGGAACCACATTGATTGGTATAGGTGGTTGTTGTCGTAGAACTGGTTTGGGTTTCTCCCGATATTGTCTATCTCTATGTTGAATGGTTTGAACTTGGTAATCCCTTTCCCTCATAGGTTGATTATTGTAAAAACACTCATATCTTGTGTGATTTTTCCATTTTCCTCTAGGGTACAATACTTGAGAGTTAAATGTAGATTGTACCTTCCTCTGTTCTTTTGATGAGTAGACTTGGATCTGCTTTTGAAGTTTGATATCCAAGATTATTGAGCTATTTCACCAGTCTATAGTTCCATGCTCTTGGAGCTTGCTTCAATCCATAGAGTGCTCTTCTCAATCTACAAACAAAATTTGGGTACCTAGAATCTTTAAACCCTTGAGGTTGTTCCATGTATACCTCATCTGATATGTATCCATTCAAGAATGCCTTCTTTATATCCAATTGACTCAGAGTCCATCTTTTTGAAGTTGCAATAGCAATGATTGTCCTTATAGTTGGCATCTTAGCTACAAAACTGAATGTCTCATCATAACCTATGCCATAAGTTTGGGCATAGCCTTTCACCACCGGTCTAGCTTTCTATCTAGCTATACTTCCATCTACAAGCTTCTTCACTTTATAAACCCATTTATTTCCAATTACCTTCTTACCATTTGGTTTAGAAATAAGCTCCCAACTCTTGTTCTCCTCTAGTGCATTGAATTATTCCTTCATAGCTTCTTCCCATTGCTTCTTACCTTTTGCTTCATCATAGTTTTGCAGTTCTTCATCATCTTTGACCATATATGCATAGTTATTTTGAGTTATGTAAGAAGTATCATAAGAATACATTTCTGGTTGGCTTTTTGTCCTACTTGACCTCCTTGGTTCACATTCTTCATATGTGTCTAGATACACCTCTTCATCAAATATAGGAGCTTCTTCATTTCTTCTTGTTAATCCACTTCTGGAAGTACTTGCTTGCATATACTCTTCATCTCCATTCACTTGCACACTTGATTTTCTTTTCTCACATCTTCTTACCTCTTCTTCAAATTCTTCAATTGCATGACTTTGATCTGCATACCAGCTTTTATGTTCATCAAATTTAACATCTTTAGAAATAAGAAATTGTTTGGTTAGAGGATTCCACAACCCATCTGCTTCTCATCATAACCAATGAACACATATTTTTCTACCTTTGGTTCAAGTTTATGTCTAAATTGTGATGGCACATAAGCATATACAATTGATCCAAACACTTTACAATGATCTAGTGTTGGTGCTTCATATGGAGTCATTCCATCAAGAGCTCTACATGGTAAACAATTCACAAGATATGTACTTGTATTTACAGCCTCAGCCCAAATATAATTTGGACAACTCTTCTCCTTCA
The DNA here is from genome assembly GCA_020310875.1 of Ceratopteris richardii. Classification (NCBI taxonomy): domain Eukaryota; kingdom Viridiplantae; phylum Streptophyta; class Polypodiopsida; order Polypodiales; family Pteridaceae; genus Ceratopteris; species Ceratopteris richardii. Next base: position 84,891,362 of record CM035426.1, read on the forward strand.
GCATAGCTCTAGCAAACTCAACCAAAGTCCTATTTCTTCTTTCTGCTACACCATTTTGTTATGTTGTATACTAGCAGGTTATTTCTCTCTTAATACTTGCATTCCAAAGATAATCATTGAAACCTTGGGAGAAGTATTCTCCCCCTCCATCAGACCTTAGTCTCTTAAGCCTTTGACTAGTGAATCTCTCTGCATATGCATGAAAATGCTTGAAAGCTCCAAACACGTCTGATCTTTCCTTCAAAACATATAGAGTTATCCATCTTGTAGCATCATCAATGAAAAGAACATAGTACCTTGAGCCACAACATCTGTATGAATGTGCTTTAGTACTCCATCATGTTTGAATCCTTTCTTCAGAAATGGTAACTTGTGTGCTTTTCCCATTTGACATGCTTCACATTTATAAATCATATGTTGACTCTCTACATTTGGTACTCCTAGTACAGACTGATTTGCAACCATAGCTTTAATTCCTCTTTCATTGAAATGACCTAATCTCTTATGCCAAAGATCAAGTTCTCTAATCACTCCTTCACCATGTATGAGCAAAGCTTGACCAATGTTCCCTTGCACTCTTAAATTAAAGAGTCTACCTTCTTTCTTACCACAAAAAATCTGATTATAGCCATTCTCTAGATCTTCAACAAATACTATTTCATTTCTAAACCTGATTTGAAAACCTTTTTCAACTATATGGCCCACACTAATAAAGGTTTTAGGTGTTGTTGGAACATATAAAACATTGGTTAGCAAATCTGCTCCACTCTTGCATTTCACTTTTCCAATTGAATGTACATTATGTTTTGTATTATCACCTTTTTGAAGTGTATGACTAGAAATGCCTTTTTCCAATTATGACATCAATTCTATGTTTCCTGACAAATGATTAGAACATCCATAGTCAATGTAAAATACCTTTAGATCTTCTTTATCTGATGTGCTGATTGAATTCATCATTAATGATGTATGAGTTTCATTATGTGTGTCATTTGCATAACTGTAGTAAGTGGTGCTGTAGGATGATTCTATCCCCAATGTCTTCTTCCTCCTCTACCGTAGCCTCCTCTTTGATTTTGTCTACCACTGTGAGAATAACTTTGATATCTTCCACCTCTGCCTCTACTATTGTTATTATGACTTTGATTTGATCCTTGTTGATTGTGCCAACAGTCATCAGCCAAATGATTACTTAATCCACAAATCCAACAAGTCTTCTTGTTGTTATTTTGATTACCTTTTCCTCTTTCAAAACCTTTGCTCTTCCTCTGCCAATGTTTCTACCTCTTGCATAATAAACTTAAGAACTTGATTCCTCTTCATCCTTTTCTTTACCTTTATCTCAAGTGAATTTCACAGGTAGAGGAAGAGGTACTAGAGAAAAGAGCAGAGGAGGAAAGCAAGGCAAAGGGAGACCATACTACTCTTCACCTTGCAACATCTGTGGCTTGACTAATCATACCACAAATGAGTGTTTCAAAAATATAAAGAATCAGAGAGGAAGAGGATTCCATAGAGGAGGCTATGGACAATCAAGAGGTAGGTTCAATAATGGAGGGAACAACTACCACCACAACTACAACCAAGGCTACAACAACAACTATCAAGGAGGCTTCAAAGGTAGAAGAGTCTACAACAACTATACAGATGATCAAGAGGATTCCTTACTACTCATGAATATGACAGCCAAGCAAGGTAAAGATGATGAGTACCTATTCTTTATTGATTCTGATTGTTCAAATAATGTGGCTGGAAATGTAGCATTGTTATCTGATCTTGATTAACCTAAAGACAACCATGAAGTGCAGAGAGGTGATGACACTAGGCACTTTCTAAAGAAGATTGGAAATGTCAAAGCATCTAATGGCAACATGAACCTCCTAAGCAAGGTATTGTATGTGCCAACCATAACAAAAAACCTAGTCAGTGCTAGGTAGATTGTTGAGAAGGGTTTAGAGGTTAGATTCACAAGGCATGGAGCATATGTGGAGGACCCTCAACAAGGCTTCAAGAGGATAGCAAAAGGCGAGAAATATGGTAGAACTTTTACATTTGAAGTTGAAGATACCAGAAATATTGATCTCTTCAATTACAAAGATCAAACCCTATCTGAATTAGAGATATGGCATAAGAGACTAGGTCATATAGGTGAAAGGACTATACAGCAAATATGCAGGGATCAGAGTGTGCTTGGCATTCCAAATGTGTCCAAGCAACACATGATTTACAAATGTGGAGCATGCCAATTTGGAAAATCACACAGGCAACCATTCAACAAAATACGATACATGTATGAAGACTTCTTGGAGCTTGTGCACACAGATGTGTGGGGTTCCTAGTAGAGATCCATCAATCTTAGGATCAAGGTACTATGTTTCATTCATAGATGACTATAGTAGATGGACAATACTTTACTTTATGAAGCATAAAAATGAATTCTTCACTTGTTTCAAGAAGTATTTGACATTGGTTGAGAATCAAACAGCTCAGATCTAGTGGAGGTGGTGAGTATTTCTCACATGAATTTGACTCATTCTTACAAGATAAAGGCATAAAGAGAGATGTTACAACAAGGTACACTCCTGAATAGAATGGAGTGGTAGAGAGAAGAAATGGACTAGTAGTCGAGGCTACGAGATCAATGTTGAATGAAAAGAAACTTCCAAATTACTTATGGGTAGAGGCTGTTTCCACAACCACATACTTAATTATTAGGCTTCCATTCAAGTCCCTCAATGGAATGACATCTTACAAGGCATGGAATGGCAACAAAATCAGAAAGGATTTAAGTTGTATAATCCCACTAACAAAGGATTTACAGTTAGTGGGGATGTGGTGTTTGATGAAAATACCTCTTGTTTTGAAGATGATTGCATGAAAAGCTACCCTATGACTTGGAAAATGATTTTCCAACTCTAATTCAATAAGAACCACAAATATCAGAAGATGTCAACTCAGAAGAACAGATTGACTTCAAAGCTTGGAAGTCCAAGGGCAAGATAAAATTCAAACAATTGGAAGACATTCCAGAGTCATCCAATCAAGCACTTAGAAGATCTCAAAGGGAGAGCAAGAAATCCATAAGGTATGGCTATGACACATCACTCATCACCAAGCAGTCTATATACATTGCTAAAGTTTCTATATCAGAGGAGTCTTCTTCATTCGAAGAAGCCAATAAGAAGGAAGAATGGAGAGAAAAGCTACGCAGTAAGAAATTGCAACACTTCAAGAGAACAACTCTTGGGATTCAAGAAACCATGCATGAAGGTAATAGGATCCAGATGCATTTAGAAAGTAAACAAGAATTCAGATGGTTCAATCAACAGGTATAAAGCAAGGCTAGTAGCAAAGGGGTTTTCTCAAAGCGACGGAGTGGATTATGAGGAGACCTTCTCACCTATGGCTAAGATGCCAACAATTAGAGTCGTAGTAAGTATTGTTGCTTCAAAGAATTGGAACTTATATCAGTTAGATGCTAAAAATGCATTCCTTAATGGATGGATCTCTTAAGAGATCTACATTGCTCAACCACTAGGATATGAAGACAAGGACAAACCTAATTTTGTATGTAAATTAAGGAAGGCATTGGATGGATTAAAGCAAGCTCCTAGATGCTAAAAATGCATTCCTTAATGGATGGATCTCTTAAGAGATCTACATTGCTCAACCACCAGGATATGAAGACAAGGACAAACCTAATTTTGTATGTAAATTAAGGAAGGCATTGGATGGATTTGCAGGACCAAGGCTTTGTTGTAAGCAAAGCAGATTCTTCATTATTTATTAAGAAGATTAATTTAGAGATTATTTACTTATGTGTTTATGTGGATGACATTATCATTACAGGAGATGATTCCAATGGCATCAAGAAGATCAAAGCTCAAATGAAGGAAGAATTCAATATTAATGATCGTGGATTGCTTACATATTTTCTTGACTTAGGGATTGTGTATACAGAATCTGGTGTGTTCATTACCCAAAGAAAGTACATTCATGATATGCTTGTTAAGTTCAAGATGGAGAATGTAAAAATTGCACGTACACCCATGGAATTGAATCACAAACTTAGTTCTCATGAGGGAGAACTACTTGAAGACATATTATAGGTTATCAAATTCTTGTTGGGAGTCTCAATTATGCAACCCTAACAAGATTAGACATATGCTATGGAGTAAGTGCATTAAGTCAATTTATGCATACACCAAGAAAACCTCACATGGAAGTTGTCAAGAGGATCTTAAAGTATCTAAAGGGTACCATAAATGAAGGATTATTTCATCCATTCACATCTGACTTGGATATCAAGCTATATTCTGATGTAGATTGGGCTGGTTCAAAAGATGATAGGAGGAGCACTTCTGGATACTTATCTTTTGCATGTTCAAAGTTAATTTCATGGTCATCAAAGAAACAACCAATTGTGGCATTATCATCAACTGAATTTGAATATAGAGGCCTACCAAATGAAACACAAGAAGCAATGTGTTTAAAGCTACTCTACTCAGAATTGCGAATACATACATACACTCCAATTATCTTTGGAGATAACGCTAGCTCACTTCATTTGGCTCTTAATCATGTATATCATGCAAGGACTAAGCACATTGAAGTGCATCATCATTATGTGAGAGAGAAGATACTTAGCAAGGACATACAATTGTCCTATGTATCAACCAAATTGCAATGTGTAGATATGCTAATCAAATCTTTGGATGGAGCTAAGATAAAATGGTTCAAGATGATGATTGGATTGCAAGAGATTAAAGAAGATTGAAGACCAAGCACATTAGGCTTGAGGGGGAGCTATTGATGCAATTTTCTCCAAGCCTAAAAGCTTGATCATTTATCCTATGGCTCATATGTATATCCATGTGTCAACACATGAACAACCTCTTATAAATATTTGATTCTCACTCATTGTAAAGGTGCATAGAAGGAATCACTTCTAATCATGAGTTGTTAGGAAGAATATTTTTACAAATCACTTGGTGTGTTAGCTAAAGATTGACTTCCTAAAATATAGAGGCACGTTTTGGTAGAGGATTTAAATTTCAAATTCAAAAAAGGCTCCAACTTCAGCTATAAAAGGAGACTCAAAAAGTTACATGATGTAGAGCCCAATCGGAAGAGTTTTTTAGAGGGATTGGTTGTTGATGTTGAGCTCGTACCATAGCTCCAACATTGCTCTCGCATTGAATGACATTGTAATCTATGTGCATTAATATATACATGTTGATCATATCTCACTCTCTCTTCCCTATCATGTTCAACTAAGAAGAGTGAACTTTTTAGACTTGGTTATCAGTGCATACTTGATCATTTGATGTTATTTAAGTTGGTATAGATTTTTCATATTGTCTATTTTCTTGTTATAAAGTTTCATTATCAGTGCCTTAGCCAATCTTGAGATATCTTCAAAACTCTACTCACTGGTCTACATACTATTGAAGCGTGAAAATATCGGGATACACCTTTAACTTTCTAAGCATCATTCTTTAAGTATAGTCCATCATTTTAAGTGAAATTACTTGTAAACATTAGCTATCCTAGTTAATTAGATACGCCCAAAAGAATTTTACTCAATTGCTAGTAGAGAGGGAGTACTATTCATTTTATTGAGCAGGTGTGGTAACCAAAATAGCACGTTTTGGTTCATATTTCAAACTCCTATTCATATGTTTTGATCCAATGATTTGAGGATCATACTCTAAAGTACTTGGGTGATTATTTGTGCTTTTTGAAGGCTCAACAAGTCTACTTTGCACTCCTCAACTCAATTTTGGCTGATGTGAAGCAGGATTTTGCAGCACCATCTCATTTCCAAAAAGTGTCCACCATCTCCTCCAACATCTTCGACTATGAATATTGACAAAATTAATGCTATTTTTGATGATGTAAATGTGTTGACACTTGACACTACTGTGTCCACTAAGGCTCTTATGATTGATTCTCTTTCTGAGATGTGGTTGCTAGATTTCGATGCTTCTTTCTATGTGACACCACATAGAGAATGGTTCTCTAATTATGCAGCAAAGTCTCTTGGTACCATGAGACTTGTTGACTCTTATCAATGTGACGTTCTTGGGATTGGAGATGTGATTGTATAGTTCATTGATGGTTCAAATATTATTATGCATAATCTATGTCATGTACCTCAATTATCACATAGTTTGATGTCAGTTGGTCAACTTGATGACCTTGATTACAAGGTGGTTTTCTATGTTCAGTCCTTTCACATATCAAAGGGAAATATGGTTATTGCAAAGGGAAGCAAACTTGGCTCACTTTATCGTTTATTTATATCACAAAAAGAACACTTGTTAGTTGTTAATGAATATAGCCTATCGCTTGTATTTGGCATGGCCGTTTGGGCTAGATATCTCATAGTAGAATGGAAAATCTTTCTTGTTCTAGGTACTTACCTGTGTTATCTTTCTTTGATTTTTCAGTTTTTTAGCATTGTAGTTTCTATGTTGCATCATGCAAACCTTTCACAAGGCTTTTGGGTAGAAGCAATATTGAGTGCAGTTCACGTCATTAACCTTTCACCTAGTACTACCAAAGGTTTAAAAGTGGCACAAGAGTTATGGATAGGGAAGCCACCACATTTGATCATCTTCGAGTTTTTGGGTGTCAAGCATATGTTCATATGCCCAAGAATCTTAGACAAAAGCTAGACCATAAGTCCAAAAATGCATTTTTTATTGGATATAGCCAAGAAGTACAATTTGGATATCACTTATGGTATCCTAAAACACGATCAAAGATCAAAAGTAGTGATTTCATTTTCAATGAGTCTAAGATGCATAAACAACAAATTAAGGAGGTTGAAGTGAGAACAGTGGTGTTTGAGGACACTAGTCCTCCAGTAATCATGCATAAAAATGCTACAGATAGGGATGTTCAAGAGAATTTCCGATCATATCATTTTGCAAATGTTCCTGTTCAGCAACCATTCAGACGCTCTGCATGTATCTCATATCCACCTGATAGATATGTTCTTTGTTTGGATTTTGTTCTATTAACAGATGTTGGTTAACCAAAAAAATTTGAGAAACTTGCTATTTTGATTCATACACCTGTCCAGTGTTTTGAATAATTCCCTGAGCATAGCAGCAATTAGATTAATTCCTTTTGGGGAACTCTAATTAAATGAGAGGGATAACTTTCAAGCATAATATCATTAGAAATAGTGAATCACACAATGAGAATGAAGTTTAACAAGTTAGAACATCATCCCGATTTTCATGGGCTGCAACAGTACTTAGACCAATGTGCAAAAAAATGATCATAACTCAACATTCCAATATTCAATGATTATGAAATTTGGTATTCTGATAATAGATAGTATTTTGAATCCAACAAGATTTGAATCATGCAATTTGATCAAGTACACGTGGAGAATCAACTCTGACAAGTTGACTGAGAAAAATAAAAAATCTGCAGAGAAGTGAATATGAACAGACAGGGTTGACTTCAACTGAACATAACTCAAGATTGAGAACTCCAATAGCAATGCAATGTAGTAGACTCTAAAATAAAACTTTATCAAGCTAAATAATTGAAAATGATGCTCCACACTGAGAGAAATGATCTTTGTAATCTGAGTGAGAAATCTGATAAGCATAACAATGAACAGTAAACTCACACAACCATGGAGATATGAACTTGTATGATCATAAATATGAAGGCATATTGATTGTAGAATACAAAGAACTTACAGATACATGTGTTTGACTTGTATCCACACTTGATATAGCATATAGCTCAGCTTATGGATGCCTCTAAAAGTGCGACTAAACTGCCATGTATATATAGAGAGTTTTGGAGCGAAGATTTGAATTTGAATCTTGTTCACCTAAAAGTAGTCTCCTAATTTTTAGAGATTGATTGATTCTCCAAACTCCAAATCAAGAGTTCTTGGCTTTTCTCTCTATTTTTATCAAGTGAACTCAACTACTTTTGATTCCTTTAACTTTTTCAAGTAAATAATCAAACAATTACAAGAGTGAGTTCATAAGTCTTAGATTTCCATACATTGTCTTCTCTTAGAAACTCAAGCCAATACTTAGGCTTGTAATGGATTTGTTCCAACACACATGTGAGGGCATTCTCATTGATGTAGTCCGATGCCATCATAAGGGTGCTTTCCACTTATAGTGTCCAGCACTATCGTCCTTTTCCTATGAACAAGTTGCTTCCTAAATGAAAGGTGATGATCGAAAGCAAGTAGTATCATCCAAAAGAAACAAGCAATGCCTCAATAGTAGTGAGCAATGTCCAAAGCCTCTAATGACTGATGTTCAAAAGCAAAAACAATGTCTGATGTCCTTTGCTACTGGCTCAGAGGTCTAACAACTTAAGAGAATTAGGAGCATGATAATAGTTTTTTCCAAACTGATCCTCCAATTCGCAAACATGTGCAAGAACATTTCCTTTGATTTTTTTTCCTCTTCTCCCTTGCCAATAAGTGCACAATTTCCTCGTTCATGATCTTTACTTAACAGTGCGGTTATACTACAACCCTGCTCTCAAAGATACTCATCCTCACATCCAACTACCGTTGGCATTGCTCAGCCTGACTAGTCCCTTGCTAGTGTACATTCCTCTGCACTCTAATGATCTTTGAATCCATAGCTAAAAGGTAGTCTTTCTATTGCACCAAGCTCCCATGCCACAAGATCCTTAATTCATGGTTCTTTAGATTAGTCTCTTCAGCATTGCATTTGCTCTAGCCCCTCTCTGGCATAGTAAAGAACTCAAACCCACCACATTTGATTGTGGTTTATCACTGTTGACAACATTTTTTCTCGCAAAACACCTACAATCAAACATTTAGTTTACAATAGGGGAACATGTTAGTGCATAAAAATCAATAATTTATTTAGCTAACAATTTCTCCATGTGTATAGCCCATTTTTGTGAAAGGTTGCCTTCGAGACTTGCCAAATTGTCATGCACTCCATTTGTAAATCATATATTGTTGTGTGATATTTGGTATTCCAAGTACACATTGATATCTACTAATTTGTTCTAATGTCCTCTCTCCCCCTTTATTACAAGTTAGTCAAAAAGTTCACCAAGCATAAAATATGGCTAATTATTGTAAGTGTAATTTTCATTGGTTGTATATCATTTAAATTGTTTTATTTTCATTAATTAACATACTCACACTTATTCACATACACATATACATGACCATGCATGCTCACACATATACACACACATACACATGCACATACACACACATGTACATACACATACACTTACACATACACGTGCACATACACACACACACATATACATACAGATAGACTTACACATATACTTACACTATACATGCACATACTCATACACACATATACACGTGCATATGCACAAACATATCTACAAACACATAAAAGAACATGCATGCATGCATTATTGCATATACACATACTCATACACACATTAACACATACTTATACAAATGCATATGCATATTCATATGCATGCACATACACATGGATGCAAATGAAGATGCATGCACATGCATGCTCATATATATACACATGCATATACTTACATATACACATACACACATAACATACATATGCATATATACATACATACATACACACACACACACACATATATATATATATATATATATATATATATATATATATATATATATACATAAACATGCACATATGTACACACATATATGCACATACACTTATATATACACATGCACATACATACATATACACGCACATACACATGCGTATACACACACGTACTACATACACTTACACATACACATGCACACATACTCATACACATATCAACACATACTTATACCTACATACATATACACACACAACATACATATGCATAGGTATACATACACACACAACATACATATGCACACACACACACACACACACACACACACACACACACACACATATATATATATATATATATATATATATATATATATATATATATATATATATATATGTATATATATATATATATATATATATGTGTGTGTGTGTGTGTGTGTGTATGTATATATATATATATATATATATATATATATATATATATATATATATATATATATATATATATATATATATATATATATATATATATATATATATATATATATATATAGATATAGATATATATATATATATATAGATATATATATATATATATATATATATATATATATATATACATACACATAAACACACATATACACATGCACATACACATATATACACATATACACATACATATGCACATGCACACTATATACACATATATACACACATATACATGCACATACATATGTACATTTTATACACACATTGCAACTACACACACATACATATATATATATACATAAACACATATATAATATGAATGAAATATATAATTAAAGTAATAAAATACATGTTAAATATAAACAGTAATAAAAATCATTCAAAGAAGACTTTTCATTAATTAGTACCATAGACACAATTCAAAACATAATTGGAATGAGAAAATATATAGATATAAAAAATATATGTATATCAATGTAAGATATATATCCAATGTAATATATCAATCATCTTGATCATCATCATCCACATCATCATGTAAGTCCTAATCATCGTGATCATCATCATGATCAGCCTCCTGCATTTATTTAATGAAACAAAAATACATAGATTTAATATAAAACATTTATAAAATATATAAGAATTATAAGTCACAATAATATAGACTATTAATTTGTATACCTTCTACTAAGGAAATGATTCTTGCAGATGTAGCTATCTACAAAAAAACCACCACGACTCAGGTAGTATGTTAGGTCTTCTGTTATTTCGTTCTACCATACAATATCTCCTGTTTATTTTAATCTCAAATAAAAAAGATCAGAATATAAAAAAACTTTAAATTTATAAACATGTATAAGAGACACACATACATACACTTACACATACATACTTACACTTATATATACGTACGTATGCATACACACACATACATGCATACACATACACATATACATACACTTACACATACATACATAGACTTACATATACATACAAATACTTACACATACATACATACATACACACACACATACATGCATACACATACACATGCATACATACAAACATACATGCATACACATACATACATACATACACACACACACACACACATATATATACACATATATATATATATATATATATATATATATATATATATATATATATATATATATATATATATATATATATATATATATATATATATATATATATATATATATATACTTACACATATACATACATACATACATACATACACACACATATCCACACATATAAAATACACACACATACATACTAAATACATACACACATACATACATTATAAATTTATGGTTTTGTATGTGTATTTATATTTCAAAATGTATATTTGTGTATATTTGAATATGTGTATGTATAAATATGTACATATGAATGTGTGTGTATATAAATAATCAGATTATTAATATCTAGTAACTTTATTTTCTACACAATCAGATTTTGATCAATTTGTGAATTCAGCCTTTTCAGTGCCATTTTACTACATATATTGAGCACATACACACTCTCTGTGCTTTTGTGGATACCGCTTATGTACGTCCATATGGTCATTGATATAGCGGTAATATTTTTGCGTAAAGCCTTTTACATTTGATAAATAGGGTCGTGGTGAGGTTTTCTTAACCAGGAGACACCCAAGTGTTGGGGTTTCCGCGGTGATGCAGGTGGAAGACTTACCTAACCTCACCAAAGGATATGTATGCTAGTTGTTCATAGGTGCTCGATAAGCCTAGTTGGCTTCTTTCAAGTAACAAATTATATGCAATTGAGTCAGTGATTCATCATGCAAGTTAACATGTTTGTACTTGTAGTTTTGTGAGATTTTGACACTGGTTATATGCTCGTTTTGCATAATCTGGTAAAAGTTTTCCAGATTTTTTTGGTTTTGTCAACTATATAGTGGTCGATTTATTCCTTGACACATTTATTGGTGTGAGCACATTTATTATCAAATAATCTTTTTGGTTGGTCATCATTACTATTCATTAATTCATTTTTTTGGGAAGTCTTTGCTAAATTTCTTCCCAAAATCTAATACTTGGCCATCCTTTTTTGAGCCTTACTAGTATTTGGATTCTTTTATCTCCATTATCATTCTATTCAGTTATCTATCATCATGGCATCAAAGGTTTCAGACATGTTAGGTGGATCAAGGTCTAGTGCGAGTGTTCCAAGGAGGAGCTATAACTTGCAAGGCAAAGACCATTTGTTGGGGGATTCTTTTGTAGAAAGGGACTTGAGTGTTTGTAGGAGGACAAAGCAGAGAAGAAATGCAATGCAGACACTGGAAGCTTCTATATATTGATTACCAATGGGAAAAATACAATAATGATGTCCAAGCAATACCAAGTGATCTCTATGCCGAGTGCTTAATCCCAATAAATACATGCACACACACACACAAGGTTACAAGATACCCAAAGTTCTTTATGCCATCGACCTTCTCTGCACTAGACCTCCACCTTCTCCAGGAGTTTGCTCTTGTGCACACCTTGCACTCAAGCTTCCAATAGGGTAGGAGGGAGAGGAACATTCCTTGTCAATGTGCATACCTCTTCAATGGTCCTTGTGCCACCTTGGTTTCTTTGCTTACTAGTTCTTTGCACACCTTCTCTGCACACACTAGATCACCCTTCTTGCACACTTTGTCTCACCCTTCCTTCTCTACATCATGCACTGCTTGAATACTCTTGCTCTTCTCACCCAGTGTAGACTATGCTCCCCCTCGCTTAGTCTAACTCCAAGAATAATGCATATGCCTTGAGTTGAGTGTCGATTCACTTATGGAAGTTGCTCCTAACTGATAGTGTATCTTGGTGCTCACTTTGATGTCCCAAGAATATCTCAAAATATGTACAACCAATGACTCTCTACTTTGTCCTGTAGTGACTTTAGGACTAAAACAAAATTTTGTGTATAGCTTCCTCTTCACATGACTTCACTTTTGCCCTTCAATTCTTCAAATGTGTACCTAAGGGAGGGTTCACCTGAACCTTCCAAGTACTTTAAAAACCCTTGAAAACTTTATAGAAAGACAATCTACAACCTGCATCCCACTTTTTGTATAACATAGCCATTGTGAATAAACTGATTGCACTACTTGTGCTCATTGACCAACTTGGCTTTGAGCACTTTGACTTTGACCATCTTAACTTTGACCATTTTGACTTTGACCAATATGTCTTTGATGGGCTCAACAGTTGCCCACCACCTAATGGGCTCTTGCCCCAAAAGAGCTAATAGGCAAACCAAGAGTAGAGATGTACACCTTGATACCTATGTGCAAAACCTTCAAAAATGACATCTGAGTAGCTACCAAGTCCACCAGGAGCAAGAAAAAACAATCACAAGCAAGAACCATATATTACTTGATTTATGAAGCACACGTTGGAGAATGGAGGGTAGGAAAGAAATTTAGGAAGGATTGAAGGGTTAAGAAGGATAGGTTAAGGAGGGGTAAGGATGGGGCTAGGTAGAAGGATAAAATGGAGCGGTAAGGAGTTGGATTATGGGCTCTGGAGAGGGCCAAAATGTTAAAAAACTGAAGCAACAGAGGGTTCATGTGGAAAAATGTGAAACATGTGGGAAAATAAGGTGAGAATAGACCATGTGGACCATGTGTAAAATAAAAAGCACGTGAGAAATGTGCATAAAAGATATGGGTTTTGACCTGAAGTAGGAGAAAAGCTAGGATTTTGCTAAAACTAATGCAAAAAATAAGTCTAGAGTGCCAAGAGACATGAAAATGACCCCAAGTTTGAAGAAAATGGCCATTCGATGTGCAATCTAGAGCCAAAAGTATTTTGCAAATAAAAATAAAAAAAAAATATTTTTAACCACCATAGGATAAAAGTTATCCTATGGTGGGGGGGGGGGGGGGCAGGGGGGGGCGTGGGGAGGGGGGGAGGGCATCGGGGGGGGCGAGGGGGGGTGGGGGGAAGAGAGAGAGAGGAGGAGAGAGATTAGAGAGATGAGAGAGAGGATAGAGAGAGATTAGAGAGGTTAGAGAGAGGTAAAAAGAGATAGATAGATGTAGAGAGAGAAGATAGAGAGAGGTATAGAGAGTTTTTTGTGAGTAAAAAACAAAAGTTGGGGGCCGCTTTTTTTCAAAAATAAAAAAAACAAAATAAAATCCATAAATGTCCAAAAAAATTCCAAAAAAAAATCTCAAAAAATTCTATAAGTTTCTAGAACACTTTTCCCACTCAAAACCATAGAGAGCTTCCTTTTTTCTTCTATTTTGTCAAGATAAATGACATTCAAAAAGATAAAGAGTTCTAAAACAAATTGTAAAAAAGTCCTTAAAAAATCCTCAAAATTTCGAGCAATGTGTTCATGCAAAGGGCTATGAAATGGCTTCTAAATTGCATAAGAAGTCAAAGGATAAGCATGAAAATTGATGAGAACTAATAAAAATTAATAAAAAAGAAATGGTACGAGGAGGCTATATACAACTTGGACACATTTTGCAAGTTCGAGATGATCCAAAAATCTTTACTTTTGCTGATGATAGGCCTTGAGCCTTGATATGTTGACCAGTGGTAGTATCTCTCCTTTCAAGGTCGCTAACTCCACTGGACCCCATTTAGGCATTGTATTAATTATGTAAGGTCCTTCCCAATGTGGAAGCCTGTTTCCCCGTACTTATGTTTGTAGTTGAGGTTTATGGAGAAGAATTAACGTGCCTATTTGTAAGTTGTTGGTCCATAGATTCCGATCATGAGCCCCTTTCCTCTTCAATTGAGTCTCTAGTAGTTGTTTTGTAGCATATAGGCGGATCTCTTCCACTTTGTGTAGTGCGCCAAGTCTCTCAGAGACACCAAAATCTTTCTTTCCTTGGATAAATGCAATTTTTGGTGAACCATGTAGAAATTCAAAGGGTTCAATGGGTAATATCCCATAAACCAACTAGAATGGAGAGTATCCTGTTGCTTCTTTGTAAGCCAACCTTAAGCCTATAGGGTACCTAGATAAGTTGTGCCCCAAGAAGTGGGTTGTAACATACATTCGTTCCTTAACATGGCAATCAATACCTTATTAGTGGATTTTGCATGTCCATTAGCTCTTGGATAATAGGCACAAGAGGTCCTATGTAAAACTTTATACCTGTTAAAACTTCCATACAGAACCTTTTTCACAAAATGAGTTCCTTGTTCTGTGCACATTTCAAGATGACACCCAAATATACAAATAATATTATTGTAAAGGAAGTCGGTAACTGTTTTTGTTAGTGCAATTAGGAGAGGCAATAGCTTCAGCCCACTTTGCTGCATAGTCGGTGGCGATCAATAGATACTTTCTCTTTTTGGGACTGATGCAAGGTAGATGGGCCCTACAAAATCCAGCCCCCACTTCTCAAATGGTTGCCATGAAGTGGAAACAACCAAGGGGTTGTGTTGTTGCTTTGTGGGCTTGGGGCCACACCTCTAACAGACATCACATGCTCTCCCCCATTCATCTGCATCTCTGAATAATGTGGGCCACCATAAGCCAACATCAAGGATTCTCTGGCTCATAACATGGCCTGGAAGGTGACCACCACATGTTCCTTCATGTGCAGTCAAAAGTATTTGCCTTACTTCCTCTTCCTCCATGCACTTGCTAAGTCGTTTGTCCTTACCATATCTATATAATTTTCCTTCAATGAATGTAAAAGGTTTGCTCTTGATTAACAACCTTTTCTTTTGCATAGAACTTGCCTTTTTTGGATATAAACCAATTGTAAAAAAATTCTTGATGTCATAGTACCATCCTTGTGCTCTTAGAGAGAACGATTGAGCATCTGGTAAGTCATCATTCACTCCAATCGCTTTATCATTCGTGTTAATCCTCGACAGGTGATCAGCCATAACATTTTCTCTTCATGTATATGGACTACAGAGGAACAAAAGGAGCCACCTCCATACCCTGCCAATTTCTTGTGGCTTATTTAGTAAATACCTGAGCGGTTGATGATGAGTTATAATAACAAATTTCACCCCTTGCAAGTAATGTCGAAACTTTTGGACAACGAAAACTATTGCTAGGGCCTCCCTTTCTGTGGTGCTATAATTCTTTTGAGCCTTTTCCAAAATTCGAATGGCATATTGAATTGGTCTGTCAAGCTTGTACTCTTCACTATGTTGAGTCAGGATTGCACCCACTACATATGCATTTGCATCCACATGTACATGGAAAATCTTTGACCAACGTGGTGTGATTAGAATTGGTGTAGCCACTAGTGTGGACCTTAATGTCTGATAAGTTGTTTCCTCCACCTCATCCCACTTGAAAAGTAGTTCTTTACTTGTAAGCCTAGCCAATGGCCTAACTATCTCTGCATACATCTTAATAAATCTCCTATGGTACCCGATATGCCCCAAAAATCTTTGAATTTCTTTTGGAGATTCGGGTTAGGGTAACTTTATTATAGATATAATTTTATCCGGGTTAGGAGCCATACCTTTAGTAGATACCACATGTCCCAGGAGAGTTCCTTCTGTCACAAGGAAATGACATTTATTTGGATTCAACTTTAATTTAGTCTCTCTACATCTTTTAAAATTATTGCATAGTTGTCTCAAGTGATTATCCAAGCAATCCAAAGGAGTGTGCTTGTAAGTGCCTAAAAAGGAAGAAAATTAATCCATGAAAATTCTAAGGGTTTCCAACAATAAGGGTCCAAAAATGAGGTTGACGGTCCTGTTAAAGGTGACTGGAGCATTTCTGAGTCCAAATGGCATTTTTATATACACATATGTGCCGCATGGTGTAATAAAAGCAGTCTTTTCATGATCCTCTGGATGAATGGTAATTTGATTATATCCACTAAAGCCATCCATGAAGCTATATAGTGTGTATCCAGCCGCTTCCTCAATGGTCTGCTCTTCAAAAGGCATGGGGAATCCATATGGAATTGTTACCTTGTTGAGTGCTCTAAAATCCACACAAATCCTGATTTTGTTGGTATTCTTCTTTGGTATGATAACCATGGGTGAAAGCCATTTCGAGTGTTCCACATGGATGATGATTCCCACATCCTCCATTTTCTCTATCTCTAATAAATAGCCTCAACATATTTTGGATTTAGTCTATAACTTTTGGCTCTTACCGGTTTAGCTCCTTCAATGAGAGGAATTCTGTGCTCTCCGAAAGTGGTAGGCACTCCTTCTAAGTCTTTGTAATGCCAAGCAAACACATCTACATAAGGTATCTAGAAAGATTTTACCTTTTCAAACAGCTTAGGGTAGCTGCACAACCAAGTGGCCACAAAAATTGAACTTCTTTGACTGGGTTTTTGTCCACCAATGTGTCTACATGTTCATCTCCAACTTCTTTGACTAATTGAACATGGGTGCCTAATTGAACTTCTTTGTCTGGGTTTCTATCCACAAATGTGTCTACATGTTCATCTCCAACCTTGTGTTCTTCCATTACTTTCTCCCACATTGTTTCATAAGCAGGTGTATTCTTAATTTCAATATATTCCTCTTTGTCTTGCATCCATCCTGTAAGGATTTCTTGAATAGGAAAAGAAAATTCCTCACCAATAGGCTTTACCTTGTCTTGAACTTCAATAGCTTCCTTCCTTGTGGTTGTAATATCCTCATCCAAATTGCATTTGAGGGGTGTCTTTCTCCCACTTTTGTGGTCTGTTAGTGGTTCCTCCAATCCATCAACCTGAACTTTATCCTCCTTTCCCTCATAATATTCTTCTATACAAGAATTGTTTAAGAAAACTCCATAACAAGAGAAAGAATTGCCTGCTTGAAGCCAAGTCAAAATGTCTTCTTCCTCATCAAACTCTAATTGCGATTGGTCCACCATTTCTTGTTATATGAAAATGCCAATTGATTACATCATGCTAGTGTTCCCTTGGTGGTCTGGACCCTCTTCTTAATATATTTTCTTAAGTTCCTGTTGTAGCTCAGTGATGAGTAGCACCTCCTTTAATGTCAATCCGGGAAGACGTGAGGATGGTATGAAGACCTCGAGCAAGTGAAGGCACAAGTGCGTGAGTGAGAAGCACACTAACATGCACACACATACACACACACGCGCACACACAGTAAGACAAAGAGTGAGAAGCAATGGATTTCTTAGATTACTTTCAAAAAGCTCTTACAAGTTCAAATCTATTACAATCTAACCTCAAAAATGAGCTCTCTAGCTCTATTTATAGTTTTTTACTAGGTTTTGGCCTTGTCCAGACCTAGTGTCTGGCCTAGTTAAAAATTAGGTTCTCTACCCTATTTGGAGGTTCAAACGAAGTCTAAAAAATGTGAAAACTGACAGGTAGGTACTTCTAAAGCTCCTCAAGCTCAAGGACTCCTTGGCTTGCACAAAATGGAGCTACAAAAATATGAAATGATATTTACAATGATGGTTAGTGATAAAAATCACTATTATAAAGATGTTGTTTTGGAAAAATTTGAAGGCCTATCTGCCAGATCTGCGTCGACTGCTTTGTCTACTTAACCCTTCGCTTTGCTCTGAATCTCTCCGCTGGCTTCCTTGTCTCCTCAGTCCTTGGGTGCCCATACTGCTCTCAACACCCCCCCCCCCCTCTCTCGCGTCTATCGTCCCTGACAAACCCTTGTTGCTGGGAGTGTTGGGTGTAATATTCCACAACCTGAGTGGCAAGCTGATGTTCTTGTATGCGTAGTCCTCTGGCCAAGTCTGTCATCATGCGATCCCAATCAATTGGTCCTGGAATGTCCGGATGTGGCAGACGTAACTGATCTGCATGGATGGCTTGTTCTACTGCGAATAGATGTAGCAAATGTGTGGGTCTGGGAATGAAAATTTCCGAATGATATTCCCAGAATCCCGTAGAGAACATTTCCTCAAATGTCTGCTTGGAGCATGCGGGTAAGTACTTTATTCGTGCATGCCAGGCAAATATTATAGTGATCGAGGGAGTCTGGCTCATGTCGTAGACTAAATCCTTGTTACCTTGAGAGAATCCAGGAGCAGAGATGTATGGAGCTTGTACCTTCCGAAAGGTTTTGAAGACAATGGTCATGAGCTCGAATATTTTCATACACATTTTCGCAGCTATGTCGGGTACATTATTTAGACGAGTAGACCAGTGTTGAATTGTTGATATCATGTAGGCTACGGTTGGGGTCCCTCGAGGCGGAGCAAAATATGGATAGTTAACCCAAGCCGAGCATTCTTTATTGTTGCGTACCTTGATCGCAAATGCTTGCCATGATCTGCAACATACCACTGGGCAATAACATGGATTATACTTGATATACAATGGCATAGTTGCCCAGGTGCTCATCATCTCTGGGTAATCGGTTAGTAGACGTGCACGCCAATTAGGTTGAAAGATAGAGCCAGCACGAGCATCTGTCGGTAAATCCTCTAGCTCAAATTGAGTGGCGAATGTGGGCTCCTTCCCTGTATGTCTTTTAACTTCTGCATTATAATCATGTAGCAAGACAAAATAAGGCACGTATTGCGACTCTGATGTTGTGATTAACCGTTGGTGGGATAGGTTTTGAAAGTAAGAAGACCGAAGGACAGTTTCTTCCAGATTTGTGAGAGATTGCATTTGCACGGCCACACGATCATCATGTGTCTTACCCACTTTCTCGACCCTTTTGACCCAATCTAGAACTTGAATTTCTAAAGTGTCTTGTCCTTCCTCTGTAGTTCGACCACCGGGTGTCGGCATCGGCTCATACGGCTCTTCATAGCTATCATCGACGGGGATTTCCACCACTGTTTCCGGTTCTGGTTCTTGAGTTGGCGAGGGTGGCCTTTCATATGGTAAGAGACGTGCTTGGAGTTCGATCACCTGTTTCCGGAGGGTCGCTAATTCTTCTGGAGAGTGTTGCAAGACTACCGGCTCCTGTTGAGTTGTGGGGGCACTGGCTATCTATTTCTTTAGGTTTGCACATTCAGTCTCTAACTTTTCATATGACTCCAAGAAATTTGCATGCTCCTCAAGTAAGATGCGAATGTCTTCCGATGGAACTGCTCTATACTTGGTAGGGCTAATGGTTGCTCCTGCAGTTCCTTCCATAGCCGCTTCAAAGTTGTCTTGGTTTTGTTGTTGAAGCCTCTTGTTCTCTTCTAGTGCTGCTGCCATATGCTTCCTTAATAGCCCAAGGTTGCGTCTGAGTGTAGCATTAGATATCATTTGCGCTTGGAGCACTGTTTCTAGTTCCTTGACTGCTTGATCATCTACTGTCGATGTCTTTGATTCCAATTCGGAGTGAGCCTGCTGTAAGGTGGTATGCTCGGTTAGGAGCGTTTGGTAATCAGCTTCAAGAGTGGTGACTCTAGCTTGCAGACGCTGAGATTCTGCCTGGAGGGCCGTAGTGCGCTCTTCCAATTGATGGTATTCTTGTTGTAGTTGATGTGCACACTGAAGTAATGTGTTGAACGTGCTATTTACATTATGAGATGCAAAGGGAAAAGTTTGAAATGCAGGGGAGGTGGGATTGGGGAGGGAGGTAGTGAATGCTGTGTGTGCCAATGATGTGGTGAGTGGTGAGGTGGGGGGTAGTGGAGGGGGAGAGGGTGGAATTGTGGGGAGAGGTGCTCTGGTGGGTGAAATGTCCATTGGGTCAGACATAGTGGTGTGTATAGGGGCTACCATGTAGGTGGGTATGGAATGTAGGTAGGTGTAGTGAGTGTGGTGTTCGTGTAAATTGATGTCGTTGCAAACATCGGGGAAATGTGCCTCTGAAACATTGGAGAGCGGATGATCTGCTCCACAAAGGACGGGTATTGGGGTGGCGAGGTTAGGTTGAAAGAGGTGTAGGGTCCAGATGGGAAGTGAGGGTCATGGAATGGAGGTACCCTTATTGGGGGATAGGCTGGGAAACACAGGGTGCCTTCTGTGGGTGCTGGGTTTCCAACCACACTTGGGATTATGGGAATGCCAGTTATGGGTTCGGAGGATAGAAGGGTTGAAGTGTACAAGGGATTGGTGACGAAAGAGAAGAGGGTGTCTTGTGAGGTGGGTTCTCGAAATGAGAATGATGTGAATGAGGATGGGTTATAAGTGAAGGTAGAGGTGATGACTGTCGTTTCTTCCATGGTGGGAGGTGGTGGTGGGGGTGGAGACGGTGGTGATGGGGGATGTTGGGGTGAGATGGGTGATGTCTGAACGAAGGTTTCAGCAGAGAGGTCAATGGTGGTGGTGGGGTTAGCTGTGGTTTCAATGGGTACTTCTTGTTTTGTGACGGGTATCCTGAAAGTCTTACCTGCATGTGGTAATGTGTCAACTCTGCGTTTGTCATACCTCACGGACTGGCCGACTGCTGTGTGGACAGCCTCCAGAACTCCTAAAGATTCTGACACTAATTTGAGGGTGTCAATGAAATGTTGATCCACCCTATCATCTGATAGCGTTTCTTGCATCAAAGCTTGACCTGATACAAGAGAGAGTTGATGCCTTTCTTGTACTGCTTTGATTGTGTCGTATAACCTTTGTAGTTGAGCTGTATATGCAGGTGCACCTACAAGTTCTGGCACTTCTTGTTGCTCATCATGATGCTCTTGATCATAATCTTCCTCATCTTCCTCCTGTTCTTCTTCTTCGTTATCCTCTTCATCCACTTCAACTGTGGTGACAGGTACTTGGGAGGTTGTTGCTTGCGTTTGCACATTCTCCACTTGTTGTGCCTCTTCTGCCTCCAGCTCTACATCTTGTAATAATTTTTCGAAGTCTTCATTCGTGAGTTCTTCCAAAGGTGCACCACTAGGAAATTCAAGATCTGTTGGGACTGGAGGAAATATCAAGTTAGGCCCATCGGTGCTACGTCGTGGAAGTCGGAGTGTGAATGGTCGGACTCTTTGGGGTGGAGGGGTGACGTCTGGTGTTAGGGTGGCTCCACGTGGTTGAGCACATGGGACTTGGACAGTGCCTCTCATCTTCTTAGAAGGGGGTCCAGTGGATGTCCTGCCTCTAAACTACTATACACGATTCCACATTAGGGCCCGTTGAATGGGGATGTCATAAGCCAAACACCTATAAATTATTCTCGTCAAAGCACAGCATCCATATAAAACCTGTTTCCGCGGCCATCATTTGTGAGCCAGGTGTATGTGATCAATTATCCAGTGGGGTAAGTTGATGGTGAGGCTCTGTGTCTCTGCCAGATACAAACTAAACCAAATCTTTTTGGGCGGCATGGTGAATCTATCTTGCGCACGAAAAGCAAAGTGTTGCATGCACATGCGAAGGTGTATTGCAATATTAGGTGTCATGGACACCATGTCCTTGAGTTTGGTGAGGCTTCGATTCTTCATGTAATCCGGCACTAGGGTTTCCTTCTCTGTAGGAATATGCATTCCGCGCATATCTAGGGCCTCTCTCACCAAGTTGTTTGATATTCTCAACCTCTTGAGCTCATCCCCTTTGTCAGAGATGGAATCACAAATGAGCTTGCACCTTTTGGGTTCTTGTTTGGAGTCAAGGTGTTGATGAGGTAGTAGCATCGCATGAAGTTAGGCTTTGGGAGCCGTGCACTGAAATATGCATCCAATCCCGCCTTCTCCCATATCGAACGTAGACCTTCTGCATTTTGTAACTTCTCGAATTCTCTTGTAAAGAAATGGTATTTACCTTGCTTCCCGTTGAAGTCCAACTCTGATTCCCATAGGTACGTTCCCTCTCCCAAGGGTCCTGCCACTTCACTAAACCAATGGGAAGCTTTGCCTACAGGCATGGTATGGCTGGCCACTGGGAGGGTCCGCAATAGGTATGATTTTGATGGCTTGCAATTCTTCTGGTTTTTCATTTGTCTCAGGCAAATTGGGTAAACTGTCTAAGTCCACCATTTGCTGGCTCGTTTTTGTTTGAGAGCTAGTTCCTGCCGCCTCAACCATGTTGAAAACTTCACAGCTGGTTCTGTGAGAATATATGAACAAACGTTAATATTGCAATGGACACAAAATGACACTGTGTCCCCGTTACAACATTAACTTGATGAATTGTGATGTAGTTAGTTGGTTAGTTAGTGCTCGCGTGGGTGTGAGTGTGAAGTGTGGTTAGCTGATGCTGAATACCTATGAGCTAATGGGGGGTCGGGTGTAGTGTGAGGGTGATACAGTTGGTCAGTGGTAATGAATTTACAAATGGGGTCGGGGCTTTGGTACATGCTTTGGGCTGCCAAACAAGCTGATTGGTTGTTGGACTTGATTTTGTGGAGACTCTGGAGGGTTTTATAAGAGTGTCTGCCTGGAAATGAGGCTTTTTAGGGACCCATTTACAAGTGATTCTGCTCGTGCTCATGTGCCAATGTGTGTTCACGCGAGATGAATACAAGTGGGTATCGGTTGTGCGAGTGAGTGAACCATGTTGTACAGGGTGTGATCTCGGTGTAGCTATTTGAGCCCGCAAGCAAGCCTTAGGCACCCAAATTTGTCTTGATTGTGGGCTAGCCTTCATCGACTTCTTGGGTACCCAAATAAGCTTCGCTTTTGCAGAGGAGTTTCTGAAAGACTTCTGATTAGTGTCGTGTTGTTGATTACTAATAAGAGGTTTTGGCCGTGGTGTTGGCCTGGTCGGAACAGGGTGTTCGCCTTTTCGCCTCCATACTTGTTTCATCGGTTGAAACAATCTGCTTTGCTCCTTTTTTTGGCCTCTAGTATAGGTAGTGCTCTGCTTTCTCTGTATTCGATCTGCCATTGGTTGCTCCATCCTTCTGGCCTTAGGAAAAGAAGGGAGTGCCGTCTTATCCTTGACTTCATTGTTGAAACAATCCTCTTTCTGCATCATACAACTTTGGACAAGAATAGCATTGGCAACTTCATGTGTGCCCCTGGAAGGACAAGGAGTTTGTGCCTTTCCTAGTTCCTTGAGTGCTTTGTTTTCTAATTCAACTGTGATTCGACTATGATTTACCCATACCTGAAGAAGTCCACTTCTTAGGTTTAGGTTGACTGCATGATCATAGATCCAGTCCTGACCCAAGACAAGAGGCTCAGTGAGGTCCTCATCTTGACACACTAGTACCTTGACTGTCATTACTTCGTCTTGAACATAGAGGGGAAGTTCCACCTCGCCCATGCAAGGGGTTTCCACACCTCGCAATCCTATGAGATACGCTTCAATAGGATTGACAGTTAATTTCAACTCTTGACAGTAAGACAATTTAACCGCACTAGTGGCTGCACCTGAGTCAATCAAGGCTCTTACAGTCCTTGCACCCTTTCCTTGTCCTATATCTAACGTCATAAAAGGACGTCGATCAATTATCCTATGGGAGCTGATACCTGAAACATCACACATAGCCACATGATATTCTTGATCTACATATGCATCTGTCCTAGGTTGCTCTTCACCTTGTCTTCTTAATTTCATTCTCCGTATGCGCTCTAAGGCTTCTGCTTGGGCTTCTTCTCGAATTCGCTTTTCTTCTTCTTTGCGTTTTTTAGCAGTATTGAGTCGACTTAGCATTTCCTCTGTGAGAGGTTCCTGATACAACTTGACCCTGCATCCGCTTATGTAGCTTGGGAGAACATCGCCTTCTAATGTGGCTAGTTGCACTGCTCCACTTGTTGAAATTCTATTAATGATCATGGGTCCATAGCCTCTTTTCTCTAGTTTTCTCGCGTGTTGTTTTAAAGTGTAGACTAGTACTAGGTCGTCTGCCTTCAAACCTTTATCCTTGACGTGGGCATCAAAGTATGCCTTCTGTCATTTCTTAGCTGCATATATCCCTGCAGCCGCCCTCAGTCTTGTTTCTCCTAATCGTTCAAGGTCAAAAAGTCTAGAGGAGAGTTCATGACCCGTCCATTCATGCTCTTGTGCTACTTTTAATGTAGGTATTAAGAAGTCCAACGGTAGCACAACGTTTTGGCCAAATACCATATGAAAGGGGGTGGCTTGGAGTACCGTTTTGTAGGCGACTCGGTATGCCCAAAGAGCATGGTGTAGCTGTTTGTCCCAATCAGAGCATTTATTGTTCACTAATTTCGTCACTACATTGCATAAGATCTTATTGGTGCTCTCAGCCTAATACATTCTCAAACAAGAATTTAGCAGTTGTTTGAGCATCGTTCTTCGTTGTGGCTTTTACCTCTACCCACTTGGTTAGATAGTCCGTGGCAACAATGATATATTCAGCATGAGAACCCTTAGCTGGGGGATTAATAGGACCTACAAAGTCTATTCCCCACTTAGAGAATGCACATCCACCCATCATAGGTTTCAGTGGCATCTCATCTTTGCGTATAGGATACTGAGTTCTCTGACAAACATCACATCGCTTCACATAGGTATGTGCATCCATGTGAAGGGTCGGCCACCAGAAGCCCGCAAATAGTACTGCCTTGATCACCCGATCTGGTCCAAAGTGTCCTCCTGCTACACCTTGGTGAGCAGTTTCCAAGATCTTAAGATATTCACTCTCATGGACACATAGTCTCAGGTAACCATCTTTACCACGCTTGTATAGATTATCACCAATGAGTAAGTAATCCTGGGCTTCTTGTTCTAAACTCCTTTTCCTAGCCAGAGTCATGTCTGGAGGGAATGTTTTCGTCCTCAGGAAGGATACTAGTGGTTCACTCCAATCTGGCACTATGGACACTTGATAAAGAGTGGCATGTTCCACAGGTGGTTTAGTGCAACAGATTGGGCATTCTTTGCACAACTTTTGGACATCAGCCTCCATAGTCGGCCAATGCACTCCGAGTCTTCTTAGCGTCTGCAGGGTTTGTTGCTTTGAATAGTGTTGCTCTAATGCACCTACATGTGCTAATTGCAACCATGTAGCATACTCATCCTCTTCCAAACAACAGGCCAAGATCCCTTGATCTGTGTGCTTGTACATACTACCTGCCATGATGTGATACTTTTGGGCTTTTACTACCTCTCTATCCTGTGTGTTTATTACTGGGTGGTTAGGCCCGTACGTCAATACTGGCACTAATGGCTTAGCCCACTACGGCACCACTTCCAAATTAAACAAGTAAGCATCAGGAAGGTCATCTAACACTCCTTGTGGGGCTTCTCCAGAGGTGAGTCTAGAGAGATGGTCTGCTCTCAAGTGAGTCCTACCTTTCCTTACCACAACCTCGAAGTCGTATTCCATTAGTAAGAGAAACCATCTTACTAACCTTCCTGTATTGCATGGCTTGTTTACCAAGTACAACAAGGCCTGATGATCAGTAAAAAATTTAAACTTATTTGCAAGCAGATAATGTCTAAACTTTTTAACCACATATACCATGCCTAGTCCTTCTCTCTCAGTAGTGGTATAATTTCGTTCAGCTGCATTCAATTGTCTACTAGCATAGGCAATTGGAAGATCCATATTACCTTCACCGGTAGGCTGTGCGAGTACACACCCAATAGCATAATTGGATGCATCCACATGAACATGGAAAGGCTTATTCCAATCTGGTGTGGTTAAGATTGGTGCTGAACATAGTCACCGTTTAAGCTCGTTGAAGGAATTCTCACATTCATCAGTCCACTCAAAGTTAGTCAAAAGTCCATACAGAGGCTTTGCTATGATGGCATACATGTGTATAAACCTTCGGTAATAACCACAATGCCCCATGAAAGCCTGTACTTCCTTGACGTTCTTTGGCCTAGGTAACTTGGCTATAGCTCTCACTTTTTCTTCATCAGTGGATATGCCATTCTTTGACACTATGTGTCCTAGAATCTTGCCTTGCCTGACCATAAAGACACACTTTTCTGGGTTTAGGCAGACTTGATATTCTCTACATTTGTCAAAGATTTGTCGGAGTTCAGGAATATGGGTTTGTCTGATGTTGGAATGAGCACAAAGATCATCAACATAGACTTCTAAGTTCTTCCTCAGGAACTCTTTAAATACATGGCACATTAGTCTCTGGAAGGTTGCAGGAGCATTGGTAAGCCCAAATGGCATTACACGAAAGGCAAATATACCCCACTCTATGGCAAAAGTTGTCTTATGCTGATCTTCTAGAGCTATGGCTACTTGATTGTAGCCTGAAAATCCATCAAGGAAGCTGTACACTTCCTTGCCTGCTACTCTTTCTAAAAGATGCTCTGTGATAGGAAGCGGATAGTTATCTCGAATTGTGGCTGCATTAACCTTCTTCAGGTTAATGCATACATGCAGCTTTCCATTTTTCTTAGGCACCACTACAATGGGGGATACCCACTCAGTGTGCTCAATTTCATAGATGAATCCAGCTTCAACCAGCCTATCTATCTCTTCTTTGATCTTGGCCGCATAATTATCATTATATGTATATGGCTTTTGCTTAGAGGGTTTGGCATCTGAGGTCATGGGGATGGTGTGTGAGCATATGTTTGGGTCAACACCCTTCAAATCCTTGTAACTCCAAGCGAATACATCTCTGTATTCTCTTAGCAAGGCTATTAGCGCATGCTCTTCCTCTTCGGTTAGGTCATGGCCTATGTACGTGCATCTCTCCTCTCCTTCTTCTAGGGCCACTACTATTTTCTTGGTGGTTTCTTTGTTATCATAGGCCTCTCCTGATTGTGCCTCTCGTTTAGGCATTCTTATCATGACTCTCCTGTCGTCTATCTCATACTTCTTAAAATTTTTCGGGACCTCAAACAAAGATTCTTCCTCTTCTGGTGTGACTTCTCTCTTCTTTCTTTTCTTTCCTTCTTCCTTCAGGGTCACTTGTGTGGCTAGCCTTACGTCATTTGTAAGCTCTCCATGCCTCTGGGGTTGAAATTCTACTTCATAAAAGTATTCTTCATCTGATGCAAAAGGTGGGTCCATAATGATTGACTCTAAATCGGAGTCATTTGCATTCTCAATTGCATCAGGGTTAGGTTCGCATACTTCTAACACTGCCTCTCCCATGATTGGCTCTATGGAGAAGACTGAAATGTCATAGCCATCCTCATCACAGTGGGGTGTCCATTGTTCCTCATTGATGGCTACATCCATTGTTGCTAAGATTTCCGCCCAGCCATGGGGTTCAAATTCTTCATCAGGAAATACTACAGGTGCATAGGCTGGGTCTTGAATTGATCTATGTGTTTCTTTTGCACCTATCTCTCTGGCTTCTTCTCTCTTCTCTTCTTCTACTGCTACTTTGCACATCCATAAGTGGGTGTCTTCATTCATCCATGAGGATCGTGATCCTATGGAATGCACCGATTCTGTATCATCTTTGGCTCTATGGATGGGGTTCCATTGGATAGGGGGGACATCTCTATGAGAGTAATCTTTGAGATTCACTTTGGTCGTAACACCTAAGTGCTGCAGGTACAAAGAATTGGTTCCCCAATCCTGTACCACTTGCAACTGTTGCATAAATGGTCTTCACAAAATCATCTCATAGGCATGGTTCTTGCTAAAATCACATATAGCAAATGTGTGCTCGAACTCAACACCACATGTGGTGAGAGTTATTCCTTCTAGCAGCCCTAAGGGTCGCTCTATGTAACCATCGGCCATTTGCAATTTCATCCTCGTGGGCCTGAGTGCTGGCTTGCCCCAACGCTTCCATAGGGAAGTGGTAGCAATTGCAACACCTACGCCTGATTCTAGAATGGCATTCGTGGTGTATCCTTGATGGGTGATAGGAAGATATGTGTTTCCCTCTTCGCCCTCACTCATGTCTCCTATCTTGTCCAATGGTATTTCTGGCACTGTCCTATGGGATCCTACCTGGGAACGAGGTTTTGCTATTTCGGGTACTTCTTTGGCTACATGTTTCCATAGCTCTGGCCTTACTTTGAGTAGCTCTTCTAAGGTGAGGTTGCATTGTACTTTAGTGTTTTTCACTACCTCTGTGTTCCTAGGTATGACTGAGTCCTCATTTCGCACCATGACCGTGGGTGCTCTCATACAAGTAGACTTAGCTTCCCATGGGCCTGTGAATTGGGGTAATTCTTGTAAAGAATTAGACTCAAAGTCTAGTCTTTCCTGAGAGTGGGTGCTCTCCTGCTCCTTATAAATGGATGGGATGTCTTGTGGGAATTGGTCATGTCCATCATCCACAAGTTCAATGGGAGGAGGGGCTTCACTTTCTTTAGCCCATTTGTCTTCTTGAATCTCTCGTAGGAATTCTGGTGTGAATTGATTCATAGAAGATGATGTGTCTAGCTCCGTAGAGTTAGGCACATAGGCTTCAGGCACATAGGCTTCCTGGGCAGGAATGCTTACTCTTTCACTTGCCTTGTCCTTGTGTTGAGAGGCGGGTTCCTTTTCTGATTGTGCAATCAGCTTCTCTATTCTTTCTAACAGTCCATCAAAGTGCAACTGTGTCTTCACTGAACTAGAGATGTTAAATAGGCGACTGGCCTCAAACATGGTCTGAGCCAATTCCACCATCTTAGCACAAATTTTGGTTCATTCTAGCTCTAGTTCTGCTCTAGGGTAACACTTTTCATGATCAGTTACGTTTGGCCCTTCTTGGATTCTGGCCTGATATGCTTTAAGCATCATATTAAGGTCCTCGGGAGTGGGATCTGCTAGGACTGATCCTACTCTAGGGGGTGGTGGAATTAGTTTGGGCGGGTTGGAAGGTGGCGGGTCGGATGGAGTTGGGAATGGTGGAGGTGGGGTAGTGTGAGAGGGAGTTTGAGATGTGAGTTCAGTTATCCTGGCCTTTGTTTCTCTGAGGCTTTCCTCGAGTTCACTCATCTTTTTTGCCCATTGCCTTTTCATTCTTTCACGACTATCTCTCCAAGCACTAGTCCTTTTCTTTGTCATGCTCTCCGTTTCACTAACATCTGGGCTCTTTTCCTGGCCTACCCCTTGGTTTTGCTGCAATGCTTGAGCCCAGCTAGGGGGTTGTTGTGCTAACACAGGCTGAGGCCTTTGTTGGTTTTGGTATTGTGGTTGGTAGGTTTGTTGAGGCCTAGCATATTGCTGCGGTGGGTACTGATTTTGGTATCTTCCCTGCTGAGGGTATGACTGAGGGTAGGGTTGCCTAACCGCCTGCTTGTTGTATGGGCAGTCTTGTGCTGTGTGATTAGTGTATCTCCGTTCTATGGTGCAGTATTGGCTACTGGGATTCACTTGGGGTTGAGCCATAATGGGACATACATTTGCCATATGGTCACCTCCACATGTATAGCACCTTTTCAGAGGGGCAAACCTTGGGATCTGTTTGCTAGAGACACCTAGTTTTTGTGCCACTTTCTCAGCGAGTTCCTCAATTGATGTGGATTGCGAGGAAGAGAGGCTAGAGGCACTATCTGAATCTTTGTATATTTTGGAAAGCTCTAACTCCTCCCCTAGGTTGTCCTCGATGTCAATGCACATGCGTACACACTCTTCTATGGTCCTAGGGTCCTTCAAGTACACATAAGATCTCAATTTGGTACTTAGCAATCCATCCAAGAATAAAGCCACTTACTTAGCTGGTGTGGGTAGCTCCGAAACAGGGCATCTTTCTAAGTATTGCCTAAATCTTCTTCCTGCAAGTCTCATGGTCTCTTGAGGGGTTTGCTTGAAGCTGTGAATTAGCGAGGAGGTATTATGTCTTATGCCACTCTTAGAGAATTCAATAATGAAAGCCTCTAGGAGTTGGTCTATGCTCCTGAATTGTCTCTCATTCAATGGTTGAAACCACGTAAGGGCTGTGTTCCTAAGGGTTACACTAAAGGCATTGTACTGCGTGAATAGATCCTCCACTTGTTCAGCTCTCAAGACTTGCCTAAACTCCACCACATGATCATATGGATCTCCAGTGCCATCGAAGTAGTTCTTCATGGACTTAACTAGCTGAGTTGGTCTCAAAGTCCTTGTGTGCTCTCTAGGTCGTGGTAGAGGGAACTCATCAGCATTTCTTTGATTCCTGGGAGCTCTAAGTACATCAGGTTCTACTCTATTTGTTTCCGTCCTCGTTCTTTCTCTGCCCCCTGGGTTAGCAAAGCTTACTTCTGGCCTATCTCTACTTCTATCTCTTTGAGTTCCATGAGCTTGGGATGTTCCAGCTCCAGGGTGACCATAGGACACGTTCGATCTTGGTTGGGGGAAAACGAATTCACCCTTCCAAGTGTAAGCATGTCTATCATGTTTTGTAACCACAAAGATCCTCTCTGAAGCGTGATCTAAGTAGGTCACTCTGCCTAGGCTATCTGGATCTTTAAACTCATAGATCATAATTGTTCCTATATCATTTGGTCAATCAGATTTATACCTCCAAAAAGCTTCGTCAGTCTCTCGGTTCAGAAGCAGATCTATACTCTTGTTGTCCTGAGGAATCCACTCCGGTGTGATAATCCTAGTGAAAACAGATTTGCCTCTAGGGGTTCTAGGTTCTACACCCATGTTTCCTTGCTCCAAGTCACCTAAATCCGCTTCTGAGATCAGGTTCCCAAATTCATCTGTCCTATCGGGGTGACTGGTGACTACATATATTGTCCCTTCCTTGTCTAGGTATGCTCCGTTTTCAAACTTGACAGCAGGGTGCTCTAGCCCTATGGATTGGTCGGGGTTTTTAATCTGGACCACTGATCTTCCTAGGCCGTCCTCATAGATGCTAGCACCTAATCGGTTGGTTCTAAGGTATTCCAATTGCGTCTTGTAGGGGCCTTCCACCCTATACAGATATGGCACTCCTGAACTTCCTGTAGGTCTGTCCATGCCTTGAGACATCTCTGATTCACTTGTCTCAGAGCTAGGGTAATGCGAGTGGTGGCTCAACTGCTGGGCCCAAGACCTAGCAGTGTGGTTGACACTAGCCTCTGAAGACCTAAGGCTTTGTCTATCCCTTACTAGATGTCGTCCTGATCTAAGGTTCATAAGCCTAATTGAATAGCCCAAATTTGCCCAAGTACAACCTCGTTTCTGAGTTCTTTTGTATCAGTCACTTGATCCTTTTTAGTGGCTACCGTGTTTATGCTCTTGTCAGAAATCACGTCGTCACGAATATTTGAGTTAATTTTCGCACTTGAAGTTGATTGTTCCACGTTAAGTTCTTTTCCTTTAGAGTTCTCGACCGTACAAAGATTATGTCGTTAGCTTGAACTTGAGTATTTAGGTAGTCTTCAACTTGATAAATGCCTATCACCACCCTGGCTTACTCCTATCACTAGTCGTTCTTAGCCTAAGCTAGGAATTGACAAAGGGAGTTGAGAATTTCCAACCTTTTGTTTCCTCCTTGGTTGCCCTTGAGTGCTCAGGAAGCGTGTTCCCAAGCTTGCACTTACTCTTGCTTAGAATGCCCTCAAGTGCTCTTACTGGACCTGTAAAAGTCCCACGGTTAGCTCAAGACTTAGATTCAAATGACACAATAGACCACTTTCATGCATGTGACTCATAGACCAAATTATCCTTTGCCTTTATGGAAAATAATCCTAGGGATCCCTCAGTTTTTCTTACCTCGGGGTATGGTCAACTTCAAAATACCCTATCTAATTCCTCACGAGCTTTCCAACAAAACAAGAATCACAGTAAACGGATTTCGTATGAGGAAGTTATGTCAGTTCAGGCTTCAGGGATTAAAACAGGGTTCAAACAGGGCAACAGGGCAACAGGTTTTCCTCGGGTTATTTGCCTATAGCCTCCTTATGTGCTCTAGAGTCCATGATCCATGTCCAAAATTAGCCAAGACCTTCAAATTAAAAAACCCTAAAAAATTGGCCAAAATGGGCTGTCAATCGCGATGGATTGGGCTGTCAATCGCGATGGACTGGTGTCAATCGCGATGGACTGGTGTCAATCGCGATGGACTGGGTATCAGTCGCGATTTTTCTGTCGGTCGCGATGGACAGGGGTGTCCGTCGCGATGGATGGGTGTCGATCGCGATGGACTGCTGTCGGTCGCGATGGACAGGGGTCTGTCGCGATTGAGGCTATCCGTCGAGATGGATGGCTGTCGATCGCGATGGACAGGGGTTTGTCGCGATTGATGGCTGTTCGTCGCGATGGATGGCTGTCGGTCGCGATGGACTGGTGTCCATCGCGATGGACAGGTGTCTGTCGCGATTGATGGCTGTCCGTCGCGATGGATGGCTGTCGGTCGCGATGGACACGTGTCCGTCGAGGTCTGTCAGTTGCGATGGACTGGCTGTCCGTCGCGATTGACAGTGTCAATCGCGATTGATTGGCTATCAATCGCGATGGACTGAAATTTTGCAATTTTTCCAAAACTTTTTGTGGATCTGTGCTGTGCAAGGCCTCTAGACTACTGTGGTGCACTCAGTTGTACCAAAAGATGAAAATTTCTATCAATCGCGATCGACAGAAGCTGGCGACTGCGAGACAGTTATGCACATTTCCATACCTGCGCAACGTGCTGGAGGGGATGATGCTGTTGGAACCTGCAAGAAACTCAACAAACATGCAAACACAAGGCACACAATATTGCTCTCTCGCTCTCTCTCACAAGTGGAATGAGGGAAATGAGGTGGAGAAGGTGATATGATCAAAAACTGAAAATTTTCGCGATGATGGAGATGGAGGTGGGAGATGGTGATGATAATGATGATGATGGTGATGAGGTGAGGAAAAGAAAAATAAGAAAAGTGATGAAATTACCTACAACGCTAACGTCCCAAATCTACGTCTTACCATCACACGCTCGTCCTCAAAGCTCGATCCCCGGCAACGGCGCCAAAATTTGGTGTAGCTCAGTGATGAGTAGCACCTCCTTTAATGTCAATCCCGGAAGACGTGAGGATGGTATGAAGACCTCGAGCAAGTGAAGGCACAAGTGCGTGAGTGAGAAGCACACTAACATGCACACACATACACACACACACGCACACACAGTAAGACAAAGAGTGAGAAGCAATGGAGTTCTTAGATTACTTTCAAAAAGCTCTTACAAGTTCAAATCTATTACAATCTAACCTCAAAAATGAGCTCTCTAGCTCTATTTATAGTTTTTGACTAGGTTTTGGCCTTGTCCAGACCTAGTGTCCGGCCTAGTTAAAAATTAGGTTCTCTACCCTATTTGGAGGTTCAAACGAAGTCTAAAAAATGTGAAAACTGATAGGTAGGTACTTCTAAAGCTCCTCAAGCTCAAGGACTCCTTGGCTTGCACAAAATGGAGCTACAAAAATATGAAATGATATTTACAATGATGGTTAGTGATAAAAATCACTATTATAAAGATGTTGTTTTGGAAAAATTTGAAGGCCTATCTGCCAG
Source organism: Ceratopteris richardii (assembly GCA_020310875.1). NCBI lineage: Eukaryota > Viridiplantae > Streptophyta > Polypodiopsida > Polypodiales > Pteridaceae > Ceratopteris > Ceratopteris richardii. The sequence continues at coordinate 84,925,548 of CM035426.1, forward strand.
ATCTGCGTTGACTGCTTTGTCTACTTAACCCTTCGCCTTGCTCTGACTCTTTCCGCTGGATTCCTTGTCTCCTCAGTCCTTGGGTGCCCATACTGCTCTCAACACCTGTCCCCTCTGATGTACCCACATAGTGTCTTTGCCCGAATCATGGATGACACTAGCATGCCTTAGCCATACTCTTCTAATTAGGAGGGGAAACCCTCCATCTACCTTGGGCAATCTTAACACCACAAAATCTAAAATGAAGAGGTTACCTTGTACTTCTAGTGGAACCATTGGGATCACTCCCATTAGCCTTACTTTGCTTTGATCTGCTAGGGTTACAGTGAAGTTGGCAGGTTTGGATGGGTGCAGAACAAGCTTCTCCATAGTATGTTCAAGCATCAAATTTATGTGAGAACTGCCATCCACTATGGCTCCTTGTAATTGGTATCCTTTAATAGTCATTGTCAACCTTGAACTCCCCTCTGTGAGAGGGGGCTTCCCTACACTCTTATCTTGACTCATAGTAGTCGTCTTTTCCACTAAGGTGGTTGAGGAGGTCTCATCAACAATCTGCAAGACCTCAGACTTGAATTTTGCATCCATATTTATCAGCTAAAAAATACTAACCTTTGTTTTGATTGATTTGTTTAATCATGAAGCTCCAAATTCCCTTCGATCAATTTTGATGTTTGCTTTCTCAAATTCCATGTGGGGCATGGCTATATGCATTCCTAATGACATCATTGCTATCTGTAAAATCTTCCTTTTGTTTTTGTGTCTACTTTCCTCTGGTGTATCCCCTTGTCCTTGTAGCTTCCAATAGTACTTGACCCTTGGCCTGTTTCTTCTTGAATCTTCCCTTTATTCCTTGTGTGCATAACCATGGAGTTGATTTCTTCTAATTGTACTACTCCGGTGGATGGTGATTGTACAACATTGACTTCTTTTTCTGCTCTTTGTTTATTTATAGACATTTGGATGTGGGGCCTCGATGTAGATGCTTTGTTTTGTGGGCAATAGTTTGTGTAATGATCTTTGGCATCTGGACAATTCTTGCAAGGGGGAGCATTTTTTTGGAAAAGTACATTTGCTTTGATAGTGCCCACATTCTCAACACCTAAAACAAATAATTGACCTTCTAGGACCATTTCCAAAATTACCCCTAGGTCCTTGGTTATAATTGTTACATTGGCTCGGAACTACTGCCATTACATTGGTTGATAGTTGAGCACCTCCTTTTCCCCAATAAGGTTGTGCAGGCATCCCTCTTGAGTGACATTCTTGAGCCTCACTATTTCCAAAATTACCCCTAGGCCATTGGTTATATTTGTCACCTTGGCTAGGGACTACCACCATCACATTGGTTGATGGTTGAGCACCTCCTTGTCCCCAATAACTTGTGCAAGCATCCCTCTTGAGTGACATTCTTGAGCCTCATGACTAGATTTTCCTGCATAACTAGCAAGTTACACTTAAAAGTGGACACTCACTTACCACATGACCCTATTTGCTACACATGGTGTGCCACAATTCATTTTTGATGCCACCCCCAAAGTTCTTATAGCTCCTCTCAAAGTTGTGCCAACTCTTCTGCTTGGGATTCCTCTTCTTTTTTCAAGCTCTCAAGTTCCTTCCTTAGTTGGATTACTGGGTCCTCATATTCTACAGGATATGATAAATTAGAAGAGCTTGTCCCATACTGATGCCTGATCTGCTCCAATCTTGTGGCTCTATTAATGAACTCTTAAATTGTTAATATAGGTAACACTGGCTCTTTAATTTTACACAATATTGAGATTGGACGTGGTTTAGCCAGCCACTTCTTGATGAAGAAGTCATGGAGAGGTCTGGTAATTTAGCAATCAATGCCTTGGCTCTGGTGACAAAATCTAGGAAGGTCTCCCCAGGACCTAGTCTTAGATTTTCTAACTCCTCAATAATATTTTCAGTCATGTTCCCTTGTTGGAATTGTGTCTTAAATGCTTCCTTCATTAGGTCCCATGTAGTGAAGTGATTATGAACAAATTGACTAAACCATTTGTCAGGTAACCCTTCTAATGTTGCTAGGAAAAAAATAAAAAATGCATCTTCTCTTCCCATCAGATCCCTTGTCTTGCATAAGGCTAAAAATCTCCTAATGTGTTCATCTAGGTCTTCTTGTGCTAATATCTTGAAAGATGGAAATTTGATATTTAATTTGGAGAGTAGAGTTTCTAAATCTACATGAGCTGCCATGTTCCTTATTGATGATGTTGATGATAAAGGGCTAGTTGACCTTTGAACAGTTTTCCTTCTTGTTGCTTCGCAAGGGACCCTCAAGGTTTGAGACGAGGTAAGGGTGAGACAAAGTGTGCAAGAAGGGTGATCTAGTGTGTGCAAAGAAGGTGTGCAAAGAACCACTAAGCAAAGCAACCAAGGTGGCACAAGGACCATTGAAGAGGTGTGCACATCGACAGGAAGTGTTCCTCTCCCTCCTACCCTATTGGAAGCTTGAGTGCAAGGTGTGCACAAGTGCAAGCTCCTGGAGAAGGTGGAGGTCTGGTGTGGAGAAGGTCAGCGGCATAAATAACCTTGGGTATCTTGTAACCTTGTGTGTGTGTGTGTGTATTTATTGGGATTAAGCACTCTGCACAAAGATCACTTGGTATTGTTTGGACATCATTATTGTATTGTCCCCATTGGTAATCAATATACAAAAGCTTCCAGTGTCTGTGTTCCATTTCTTCTCTTCTTCCTTCTCCTACAAAATCTCAAGTCCTTTCTACAAAAGAATCCCCCAACAAAATTTGGCACACCCGATGGTACCCAAGGAGGCTTGAGCATAGGAGAAGCCTATTTGCAAAGTGTAGAAGAAGTGCAAGAATACTAATAGTACTGGTATGAGAGGTAATCTTTCTTCTATTTGGAATTCTCTTAAGCCTAAGAGGAGTGTGAGTAGCTCATGTGTCTCTTGTTCTTCTCACCTAGTGTAGACTATGCTCTCCCTTGCTTAGTCTAACTCCAAGAATAATGCATATGCCTTGAGTTGAGTGTCGATTCACTTACATACATTGCTCCTAACTGATACTGTATCTTGGTGCTCACTTTGATGTCCCAAGAATATCTCAAAATGTGTACATCCAACAATTCTGTATTTTGTCCTATAGTGACTTTAGGAATAAAACAAAATTTTAAATGGAGAGCCATACATACACTTTTGCGTATCGCTTCCTCGTCACATGATTTCACTTTTGCCCTTGAATTCTTCAAATGTGTACCTAAGGGAGGGTTCACCTGAACCTTTCAAATACTTTAAAAACCCTTGAAAAAAACCTTACATAAAGACAATCTACAACCTGCATCCCACTTTTTGCAAAACATAACCATTGTGAATAAACTAATTGCACTACCTTTGCACATTGACCAACTTGACTTTGAACACTTTGAATTTGATCATCTTGACTTTGAACGTTTTGATTTTGATCATTTTGACTTTGACCGATATGACTTTGATGGGCTTAACACCATTTTGAGATCTGAAAATTTGATGGCACAAGCTTTGCTCTATGGAAGAATAAAATTAAAGATGCGCTGATTCAGAGGAGGCAATGGAAGCCAGTAAATGGAATCTCAAAGAAGCCTACTTTCATGGATGATGATTGGTATGAGTTGGGTGAAATGGCTAGTTCTACCATTTGATTGCACCTGAGAGATAATGTTTACTTTACAGTATTGGACTATGAAAGTATAGAGGATCTTTGGAAGAAGTTATGCAACACATGAAAAAGAAATGGCATCAAATAAAGTGCATCTAATGAGAAAGTTATATGACCTTTGCGTGAAGAACATAGATATTGTTGTTGCTCATCTAAATGAGTTTGATGCTATATTCTCTCAGTTACATGCTCAGAAAATGGAGAGAGATAATGAAATGAAAGGATTCTTGTTTCTATGCACCTTGCCATCACCATGGGATACATTTTGCATAGCTATTAGTCATATTGCACCTTGTGGTAAACTGGTCTATGATGACATATGTGGAGCACTCTTGAGTGAGATGATTTCATAGAAAATCTATGGTTGGCACTCAGAGTGGAGATGCATATAATGTGTATGATTCTTACCAAGGAAAGAATCAGCAACATAACAAGAGCAAGAACAAGGAAAAGAATGGTCAACGGAATAAGAGTAGAAGTAAATCAAGTAAGAAGGATATCGAATGTCATTATTGTCACAAGGAAGGACACATGAAGAAAGACTGCAATGCATTAAACAATGCTAAAGGTAAAGGGCAAAATGTTGATGGGCATGTTAAACAATTACCTGCACCATCTACTTTAATCGTGAAGATTGAAGAAATTAATGCTATTTCTGATGATGCTCATGTGTTGACACTTGATAATACTATGCCTACTGAGGCCCTTATGGCTGATTCTCTTTCCCACATGTTGCTGCTAGATTATGGTGCTTCCTTCCATGTGACACCACATAGACAATGGTTCTCTACTTATGCAACAATCTCTTGGTACTATGAGACTTGGTGACTCTTACCAATGTGACGTTGTTAGGATTGGAGATGTGGTTGTGCAACTCATTGATGGTTCAAAATTTACTATGCATAATGTATGCCATGTACCTCATTTATCATGTAGTTTGATGTCAATTAGTCAACTTGATGACCTTGGTTACAAGGTGGTTTTCTATGTTCAGTCCTTTTGCATATCAAAGGGCAATATGGTTATTGCAAAAGGAAGAAAAGTTGGCTCACTTTATCCTTTATTTGTATCACAGAAAGAACACATGTTAGCTATTACTGAACAACCTATGGATTGTATTTGGCATGGCTATTTGGGCCACATATCTCGTAGTGGAATGGAAAATCTTTCTCATTCTGGCTACTTACCTCTGTCCTTAGATGTCATTCATACATATGTGTGCGTTCCTACGCCCACAAGTTCATTAGGTGGTTGTCTTTACTTTGTCACTTTCATAGATGATGCTATTAGAAAAGTCTAGGTATATCTTATCAAATCAAAGGATGAGGTATTCCCTACCTTTAGAAATTGGCATTCTTCAGTTGAGATTGAAAAAGGAATTAAGCTCAAAGCTTTACTATTAGATAATTGGGATGAGTATACCTCACATGAATTCAGCCTTTTTTGTTAGTCTAGAGGAATTTGTAGAGAGTTTACAACTGTCAGACATTGATCTACAGGGATCAGTCCATTTGATCCACATGGATCATTGATCCACAAGGATCAGTCCATTTGATCCATAGGGATCAATCCATGTGTGTGAGGGAAAGGGCTAGCAAATGACTATCCCAATCTGTTTGTCTCTCAGACACATATGCCCTTGACATGTCCTCGAGTATCTAGTTGACCCTCTTGGTCTGGCCATCTGTCTGAGGTTGATCACCACTACTCATCTTTAATGACACATTCAATTTTTCAAATACAAACTTCCAGAAGTGTCTTGTGAATTTGACATCCCTATCTGAAACTATGGATGTCAGTAACCCATGCAATCTAAAGACATGCTGGATAAACAACTTCGCTACCTGTGGAGCTTCTATCATCTCCTGCATGGGTATGAAATGAGCCATCTTGGTCAATCTGTCTACCACAACCAGGATAGTATCCCGCTTCCTTTGGGTTTGCAGTAACCCAACTATGAAGTCCATGGATACACTATCCCAGTTATGATCTAGAATTTGTAAAGGATTCAAAAGGCTTGGTGTCTTTACCCTTTCTGCTTTGTTGACTTGGCACATAAAGCATTTTTGAACATAAGTGTGGCCGTCTCTGGCTAATCCAGGCCACCAACATGTTTTTCTAACAAGCTGTATTGTCTTGTCAACATCTGGATGTCCTGGGCAAGGCACATCATGGTTATCATGCATGACTTTTCTTCTCAAATCCCGTAAATCTGGTATACAAACCTTTCCTTTTTTTTCAACTATTCCATTCTCTTGTGAGAAATTGGAATACAAAATGGACTTGTTCACTCTCGTAGGGGAAGAAACAGCTGGAACTATCCCATCTCCTATAATAGATTCATCATTGATGGATCTAATAATCTATAATAAATGTGGATCTTCCACCTGTGCTTCCTTAATCTCTTGAAGCGATGAGCTTTCTAAAATTGTAAAGCTCATTTGATACATTATTTGTGATAATGCATCAGTGACTATATTCTCGTTGCCTCGTCTATACAGGATTTCCATGTGAAACTCCTACATGAGCTCAGACCAACGAGCCTGTCTGCCTCGAAAATTTGATTGACTACAAAAATACTTAAGTGTATGGTGATCTCTGTATACCTTAAAGTTTTCAACATAAAGATAATGTCTCCAGACTTTAAGTGCATGCGCCACTGCATACAACTCATGTTCATGCATTGGCCAGTTGCATTGTGTAGTGGTCAATTTCTTGCTTTCAAAAGCTATGGGCCTACCATCTTGGCTCAAAACTGCCCCTATGGCTATGCCACTAGCATCTGTCTCTAACTCAAAGTGTTTCTATGGATCTACCACTTTGAGTATACAACTGAGTCTTTTCTGGATTAACATACAACTTATTTTCTTTTAAAACATTCAGTACTAATCTCAGATGATTCTCATGCTCATGTACATTTATACCATACACTAAAAAATCATAAGCAAAATCAACAACACATTTGCCAATGAATGGTCTTAAAATGTCATTTATTAACATCATAAATGTAGCACGTGCATTAGTCAAATCAAATGGCATTACCAAATACTCATAATGTCCAAAATGTGTTTGAAAGTTGTCTTATGCACATCATGATCTCTTACTCTGATCTGATGGTAGCCGCTTTTTAAATCAATTTTACTAAATACAATGGCTCCACCTAGAGCGTCTAAAAGATCATCAATCCTGGGCATATGATATCTCTGTCTGATAGTAATCTTATTGAATGCTCTGTAAATCTACGCACCTCCTATAAGATCTGGCTTTCTTCTGCACTAGAAGAACTGGTGCTGCAAAGGGTGAATAACTAGGTCTAATCAGTCCTTTCTGTAAATACTCATCCATGATCTTGCAAACTTTATTTTCCTCCTGCAAGCTCATGTGAAATGGTGGCCGAGTAGTCGGACTTGCTCCTAGTACCAATTCAATTATATGCTCTATGTTCTTGCAAGGAGGCAAACCAAAAGGTAATTCTTTGAGGAAGAACTCTTAACATTCTGCTCTCACTTTCGATGAAAGTGCTGAAGCATTCCAACTAGCGCTCCATAAGTGCATGAATCCATCATAATACATGATAAATGCACAAAATAAAGGAAACAAATGTACTTATAGTCAATCTTGAGCAACTTCAGATTACCAATCGTGGAGATTTGGTTTTCCACAAATCAATAGTCGCCTCCTTTCATGCTCAAACTGGTAAACATGCGAAGCAAAGTCTATGACTTGTCTCTTCCTCGCATGCCACTTCTTACTAAGGACGACATTGAAACATGCTAGACTCGCTATCTCAAACTCCAATCCATCCTCATAGGACTGGATGTGAATAGGTATATCAACAACACATCGATTCCATGTCTCAATTCCCTTCCCATTGGCTAACTCTACTATGTAGGCATACTCTGACGGCACAATCTCTAGATGTAACCTCTTGACTAGGTGGTGTAGAGGAAATTCTTGTTCTTCTGTGCTCGAGGTGGGTTCTTTTTCTGAGTGCAGTGTGCACTATGAGCTGCTTTGCACAAACCCCAAAAGACTACAAAACATCAAACTCCACAAAACCACAAAGTGAACAAAAGAAGGTCATTTGCACAAACACCAAAAGTCCACAAAACATCAAACTCCACAAAACCACAAAGTGAACAGAAGAAGGTCAAAGAGAGAATTACAGAAGCATCACTTCATTATCATAAGCATGAAAGTATACAAGATAGGCTGAAAACTCACAATAGATGGAGCAAGGGGCCACTTCTACTCTGACAAACTCATAACCTCTCTATAGAACTCAACTCAACTCACTGGAGATACTGGTGAAGTGCACTGGTCTCTACCGAGTACTCAACCTTGTAGACTTACTTTGCTTGTCCACAATGACAAGACCAGAGCCTCTTGTCTAACTCTATGACTGAACTTCCAAGATTGAGAATAGCGGCACCCTTCTTCCAGTATCATTCTCCCTCTCACCGATTTTATCTCTCTCACAGTCCTTGTATTTCGCTCTCACTTTTCTCTGCCAAGTAGAGTACTCTGCAAGTTTGGTACTTTGTGGGCTTTGTCACATCCGGTAATATGGCCTCCACTCTTTTCCTTTGTCTCTTTGTCTCCACTCTCTTTTCTGCTTGCTCCACCGCTTCTAATGGGTCCTTTCTTAAGTTTGCCTTCAAGCGAGGAATCTGAGAATTTAATCTTTTCTGAAAAAATGAGTTGTTGGAACACTTTTGCTTCGGATGGATTCTTACGAAGACCACTTTCTCTAGAATAATTCTTAAAAAGACCAATTTGTGGGATTGGTCCTCAAGACCAATTTTATGAATTTAGCCTTCTATGAAATTAGTGTGCTGCAATTATACTCAAGATTTAGCTATGTCAAAATATTTTCTAGGGCCCTAATTTCAGTTATATAGGTTGCCCTCCACTAGTGCACTCTCCATCTCACACAGTGCCCATCAGTGGTGAAATGCTTCTGCTTGCTGCTCTGTGTGTGTGTGTTTCTTTTTTTTTTTTAAATATATATTCTATCTCCTGCTGCATAGAAGATCAATTGTAAAAGTTACGATCATCGTGACATAAAGTGTGCAAGATAAAAACATACAAAATTATACCCAATGGCATATTTGGTACCGTTCATGGACATAAAAAATAAAAAGGCTAATGACTAAGTTCAAATGCAAATTCTGGTGATGGACTACAAGATCAACTAAAAATGCATGTACTAAAATGCAAAATGTTTCTACTTTTAGAAGAGGTGAAATCTACTAATTGTCTATGGAGAATAAGTTGACAACCATGCTGTGTAGTGCTCTAGCTCGTTCATACTTCTCCCTTGCTTTTTCATACTCCTCTTTGTAGAATTCCACCTGTTTATGTAATTCTTGGTTTTCCTTCTTTATATCAGTGTCTTGCTATCCTTGATGAGCTAGTGAAAGTAGTTTATTCTGTAGCCTCTTAGATTCTTCATCCATGTAATCCATAAGAGATCAAAGCTCTCGGTTGCATCTTATGAGAGATGCTACCAAGGTCCTCATAGTGGTGAGATATGTGAGTCAAAAGCAGCCAACTGAGATTCCAATGAGATATCTTGCTGATCGCACAACTCCAGTTTGAAGCTTTTTGCAAAGCTTTAGGCTTATTATCTTGTGGGGGCTTATCTGTCACTTCCTGTATGTGTTCACATCATTTGCTCCAGGGGGGTTTGTTACACTTATGTATTCCTCTGGTAGCTTTGATGTGAACCTTTTCCCTATACATGGGAACTTTTTACTCTAGTGCTAGCTAGAGGTTTTTTCCCCATGTTACCACATACATGATTTACTCATATGTGGTGGTACTTTGTACTTAGGGATATTATTCAGCTCTTAATTCAGTTCAGTTCATTGTCAATAGAGAGAGCTATTCCATCCATCATCTTCTCCATGTGTCTTGTTGCGTTTGTGCTCCTTGTGTGTGCTTCTTGTGTGTCTCTTGCACTTTTATACACACCCAACAGAGCTCGAAGAAGTTTACTTGAGAAGTTGGTAGGGTTTCACCCTAGAAGCATTAACCAAAGGCAGATGTTCACCTTCTAATGTTGCAAGTTTTATTGCACCATGTGGAAGCAATTCAACCACTTTATAGGGTCCTCTCCATCCCGTGAGAAGTTTGTTTAGTTGTCCATTGACCAACCTGGGTTGATATAAGAGTACAAGTGAGCCTTTTTGTATGGATCTTTTCCATAGGTGGTGGTCATGCAGTTTCTTCCTTCTTAACTAAGAGGTGTTAATGTTTCCCTTTGCCCTGATTCTAAGTTCTTCGACTAAGTGGATCCTGGAACATTGTGTTTTCTTAGACCAACTATTGATTTTTTGTATTCCCATTTGTGTAAATCCTTGAATGAATTCTAAGGGAGCTATAGCCTCAATGCCATACAACAATTGGAAGGGTGTGTGCCCAGTGGTAGCCTTGTAGGCAGTTCTGTAAGCCCAAAGCACACCCAACTATGCTATGCCCCAAGTAGTGGGCTTCTGATGACACATCTTCTTAAGTAAGGAAATGAGCACCTTATTTGTGGTCTCCACTTGACCATTAGCTCTCGGATAGTATGCGCAGGATATTTTGCGGAAGATTTTATACTTCATGAAGATGGTTGTGAGATTTTTGGTTACAAAATGTGTAGCTTGGTTTGTAGTGATTTCAATTGGGCATCCATACTTGCACAAAATGTGCTCATATAGAAATGAAGCTACTATGTTAGAGGTGCAATCGATAGAAGCAATTTCTGCACATTTAGTAGCATAATATGTTGCTACCAATAAGTATTTTGCCTTTGAGGGATAAGCCATGTGATAGATGGGACCTACAAAGTCTAGCCCCCATTTCTCAAAGGGTTGCCATGTTGTAGAAATAGTTAGAGGTCTATTGTTGAGCTTAAATGGTTTAGGACCACATCTTTGAGAGATGGCACAGGACTTGACCATGCTGCTTGCATCTCTAAAGAGGTAGGGCCACCAAAGTCCACTTTGGAGCACTCTATTGGTCCTAGATCATGACATGATGATGGTCCATTGTGAGGGCTAGAAAAGCATCATGTCGGTTATGGAGCCCCCTGCTCTTGCACAAGGATAAAAACCTCCACACATGGTCATCTGGGTCCTTGTGAGAAGCTCCTTTGAAGGTTGGAAATTTTATGTTGATTCGAGATAGAAATGTGGCTAAATCATCTGCCATTCTGCTTGTGCTATTGTTGAGGGCAAGTATTTCCTCCAAAGATGAAGAGGAAGATGAAGATGAAGATTGTTGGCAGTGGTCAAGGAACTGAAGGATTCACAAGACAAGGAAGCCTAGGAAGGGAGTCGGAGCGAAGAGAAAGCACAAGCAGACACAGTAGTCAGAGAAGATCTGGCAAGTAGGCCATTTAAATTTTTCACGCATCAAAGAGTTGGGCACACAAGAAGAAGGAGCAAGTAGGGAGCTCCAGGAAATGTATGTCAAAATGTTAGAAGAAATCCCTACAAAAATAGTGATTTTCATCACTAAAAACCATTGTAAATACCATTTCATATTTTTGTAGCTCCATTTTGTGCAAGCCAAGGAGCCCTTGAGCTTGAGGAGCTTTAGAAGTACCTACCTATCAGTTTTCACATTTTTTAGACCCCATTTGAACCTCCAAATAGGGCAGAGAACCTAATTTTTAACTAGGCCAGACACTAGGTCTGGACAAGGCCAAAACCTAGTCAAAAACTATAAATAGAGCTAGAGAGCTCATTTTTGAGGTTAGCTTGTAATTGATTTGAACTTGTATGAGCTTGTTGAAAGTAATCTAAAGAACTCCATTGCTTCTCACTCTTTGTCTTGCCTTGTGTGCGTGTGTGCGTGTATGTGTGTGCATGTTAGTGTGCTTCTCACTCACGCACTTTTGCCTTCACTTGCTCGAGGTCATCATACCATCCTCACGTCTTCCCGGATTGACATTAAAGGAGGTGCTACTCATCACTGAGCTACACCAAATTTTGGCGTCGTTGTCGGGGATCGAGCTTTGAGGACGAGCGTGTGATGGTAAGACGTAGAGTTGAGGCGTTGGAGTCATAGGTATTTTCTTCACTTTTATCTATTTTCTTTTGTTTTTCTCATTACCATCATCATCCTCACCATCTCCCACATCCATCTCCATCATCGCGAAAAATTTCAGTTTTTGGTCATATCACCCCACCCATACCATTTCCCTCATTTCACTTGTGAGCATCCCCAGCAGCTGCACCAGCTTCAGCAGGTAAAAAATTTGACTGTGCAGGTCCCGAGGCATTGACCTCTGTCAATCGAGACCAACAGAAAAGTTCACCATTTTGCAAAACAAAGTGTATAAACATGATGTGTAGGCCTAGGACATCCTAAATGTGTGCTTGAAATTTTAAAATTCCTCAGTTTTCTGTCAATCGCGATCGACCTGTCAATCGCGATCGACAAACCACGACGGACACTTGCCGACTGACCTGTCAATCGCGATCGACTCATCAATCGCGACCGACAGAGTCAACGATCGACTGACCACGACCGACTCAATCTACGCGTGACACGTGTCAATCGGGATCGAGCCATCAATCGCGATCGACCAGTCAATCACGATTGACAGCCACGACGAACCTGTCAATCACGACTGATCTAGTCAACGATTGCTTGACCACGACCGACAGACCCTAGCGACGGACCTGTCAATCGTGATCGACTCATCAATCGCGACCCACAGGTCAATCGCAATCGAGCCGTCAATCGCGATCGACCAGTCAATCGCGACCGACAGCCACGACGGACCTGTCAATTGCGACCGGCCCAGTCAAAGATTGCTTGACCACGACCGACCTAGCGACGGACTTGTCAATCGCGATCGACTCATCAATCGCGACCGACAGAGTCAACGACCTTTTGACCACGATCGACTGAAAATCCAGGCCACGTGTCAATCGCGATTGACCCATCAATCGCGACTGTCAGCCACGACAGACCTGTCAATCGCGACCGACACGTCGATCTCGATTGACCTATCAATCGCGATTGACAGAGCTTGCGAACGCGATTGATGAGCAAATTTGGCCAATTTTTTAGGGTAAAAAATAGTGGTCTAATTTTTTGGCAAATTGTGGGGAACTTTTAAGGGTTAGTAGAGCATTGTGAGGCCTATACCCAGAGCATTTTGAGAAGTCCTGTCTACCGGCTAACCTGTTTTAGCCCCAAAACCCTGAGCGGACATAACTTCCTCATACGAAATCCGATTGCGGTTATTTTTGTTTTGTTGGAAAGCTCGTGGGGAGTACAACCAAAAATTCCACTGGGTATGGTAGAATTAATGTTAGGATTATTAGATAGGGTAATTTGAAGTGACCATATCCCGGGGTAGGAAAACTAAGTTTCCCTTAGGATTGTTTTCCATAGAGGCAAAAGGCAATTGGGTCTATAAATTACATGCATGAAAGTGATCTGTCTGTCAACTGAATTCAATTCTTGAGCTAATTGTGGACTTTTTCAGGTTCTTTGAGAGCATCAAAGGGTACTTGAAGTAAGAGTAAGTGCGAGCTTGGGAACACACTTCCTGGGCATACAAGGGCAACCAAGGGAAGAAACATAAGGTTGGAAATTCTCAACCCCCTCTGTCAATCCCTAGCATAGGCTAAGTACGGATAGAGGTCTTGATTAATTAAGGACACGTTAAGAACGACCAAGTCCAAGAACTCTAATCACTCAAGTGCAAGTGTTAGGAGATTACAATTGCGAGACAACCTAAGGGAAAAGAACTTAAATTGAGCGACCACACTCAAAGTACGATAAAATTCAAGTCTTCCTTGCGACGAAGATTAAATGGACAAGAAGTGACACCCTAAGGGCAATTAAAAAAGAACAAGTGATTAATACAAAAGAACTCAGCAACGCAAAGTGTACTTGGGAAAATTTGAGATCATTCAATTGGGCATATGAACCTTAGATCAGGACGACATCTAGGGAGAGATAGACAAAGTCTTAGATCTTCAGAGGCTAGTGTCAATCATACTGCTAGGTCTTGGGCCCAGCAGTTGAGCCATCATTCGTATTACCCTAGCTCTGAGACTAGCGAGTCTGAGATGTCCCACGGTATGGAGAGACCTACAGGAAGCTCACGTGTGCCATACTTACATAGGGTAGAAGGCCCCTACAAGACACAGCTGGAATACCTTAGGACCAACCGATTAGGTGCTAGCATCTATGAGGACGGCTTAGGAAGATCTGTGGTCCATATCAAAAACCCTGACCAATCCATTGGACTAGAGCACCCAGCTGTCAAGTTTGAAAATGGAGCATACTTGGACAAAGAAGGGACAATATATGTAGTCACGAGGCATCCAGATAGGACGGATGGATTTGGGAGTGTGATCCCAGAAGTGGACTTAGGTGACCTGGAGCAGGGAAACATGGGTGTAGAACCTAGAACCCCCCGAGGCAAATCTGTTCTCACTAGGATTATCACACCAGAGTGGATTCCCCAAGACAATAAGAGCATAGATCTACTCCTGAACCGAGAGACTGATGAAGCCTTTTGGAGGTATAGATCTGATCAGCCAAATGAGTTAGGAACAATCATGATAAATGAGTTCAAAGATCCTGATAGCCCAGGCAGAGTGACCTACTTAGATCACGCTTCAGAGAGGATCTTTGTGGTTACAGAAAATGATAGACATGCTTACACTTGGAAAGGTGAATTTATTTTCCCCCAACCAAGATCGAATGTGTCCTTTGGTCACCCACGAGCTGGAACATCCCAAGCTCACGGAGCTCAAAGAGACAGACATAGGGATAGACCGGAGGTAAGGTTTGCCAACCCACTGGGAAGAGAAAGGACGAGAATGGAAGCAAATAGAGTGGAACCTGAGGGACTTAGAGCCCCAAGGAACCAAAGGAATGCTGATGATTTCCCTCTGCCAAGGCCTAGGGAACACACCAAAACCTTGAGACCTACACAACTGGTTAAGTCCATGAAGAACTACTTTGATGGCACAGGAGACCCGTATGATCATGTGGCTGAGTTTAGGCAAGTTTTGAGAGCTGAACAAGTTGAAGACATATTCACGTAGTATAATGCCTTTGGTCTAACCCTGAGGAACACAGCCCTTATGTGGTTTCAACCATTGAATGAGAGACAGTTCAGGAGCATAGACCAACTCTTAGAGGCTTTCATCACTGAATTCTCTAAAAGTGGCATAAGGCATAATACTTCCTAATTGATACATAGCTTCAAGCACACCCCTCAAGAGACCGTGAGACTTGCAGGAAGAAGATTTAGGCAATATCTTGAGAGATGCCCTGTTCCTGAGTTACCAACACCAGCCAAACAAGTGGCTTTATTCTTGGATGGATTGCTAAGTACCAAATTGAGGTCATATGTGTACTTGAAGGACCCTAGGACCATAGAAGAGTGTGTACGCATGTGCATCGACATCGAGAATAACCTAGGGGAGGAACTAGAGCTTTCAAAAATCTACAAAGATTCCGATAGTGCTTCTAGCCTCTCTTCCTCACAATCCACATCAATTGAGGAACTTGCTGAGAAAGTAGCTCAAAAACTAGGTGTCTCTAGTAAACAAATCCCAAGGCTTGCCCCAGTAAAGAGGTGCTATACTTGCGGTGGTGACCATATGGCGAACGTATGTCCCATCATGGCTCAACCCCAAGTGAATCCTAGTAGCCAATACTGCACCATAGAACAGAGATACACAAATCACACAGCACAAGACTATCCATACAATAAGCAAGCGGTTAGACAAACCTACCCTTAGCCCTATCCACAATAGGGAAGATACCAGAACCAGTACCCTCCACAACAATATGGTAGACCGCAGCAATCCTATCAACAACCTTACCAAAACCAACAAAGGCCACAACCTGCGTTAGGTCAACAACCTCCGCTAATGTGATTCCTGTAAAGTATGCAGCTGTAGAAGAGAATTTGAATAGGGCTATAGTGCCAGTAACACCATTGCTTTCAGAAAGTGATCCCAGTGACCATAGCTTTGATTCTACACATATTGATAGTCCCCAGGCTTACTACATGCAATCTCCTGAACATGGTGAGTCCTACTACAGTGAAGAACCAAGTGAACCTAGTTGGGAGCCAGAGTACACAAATGTAATGTACACAAATCCCAACACTAGACCTCAACCTAGACAGGTAAGACCCCCATTCCCTAGAGGACCATGCTATAGATGTCAAGGAGATCACCTCATTCGTGATTGCCCAATGCCTGCATCTACACCACCACAGTCAGTAACAATACAAGGCTTTTGTCAAGATTGTGGGAAGGATCATCTCTTACGAGATTGCCCAAAGAATCCCAATAATATGCCAAAAATAACTCCAATTAACGTTATTGGCTTAGTTGTAGACTCAACAGGAAGTGTCACTTCCATTGCACCAGTGCAAGTGGTCACTAGAGCCCAGGCTTTGCAACAGAATCCAGGAACAGGTCAAGAGAAGAGTGCAGAGGTTAGTGAAACTGAGAGCATAGCCAAGAAATGAGCGAGAGCCTGGAGGGATAGCCGAGAGAGAATGAAAAGACAATGGTCTAAAAAGATGAGCGACTGAGAAGAAAGCATAAGAGAAACAAAAGCCAAAATTGTTGAACTCACCTCTCAAACAAACTCTCACATACCACCACCACCCTCATTTCCATCACCATCTAACCCACCATCTGTCCCCCTACCTCAGACCATCCCACCAACCCCTAGAGTAGGATCAGTATTAGCTGACCCCACTCCTGAAGACATAGACATGATGCTTAAGGCATATCAGGCCAGAATCCAAGAAGGGCCAAATGTGACGGAGCATGACAAGTGCTACCCCAGAGCTGACCTAGAGATAGAAAGAACCAAGCTTTGCGCGAAAATGGTCGCATTGGCTCAGACCATGTTTGAAGCCAATCATCTCTTCAACTACTCTGGCTCAGCTAAGACACAATTGCACTTGGATGGACTCCTAGAGAAGTTAGAGAGCATAATTGCAAGATCTGCCAAGGAAGAAAAAAATCAAGGAAGAGATGAGGCAAGCAAAAGAATAAGCCTTCCCCCACAGGAAGCTTTTGTGCCCAATTCCACTGAACCAGACACCTCCTCTTCTATGAATAGGTACACACCAGAATTCCTACGAGAGATTCAAGAAGACAAATGGGTTAAAGAAAGTGAAGTCCCTCCTCCCATTGAACTTGTGGATGACATGCATGATCAATTCCCACAAGATATTCCCTCCATTTATGGAGAGCAGGAGAGCACCCAGTCTCAAGAGAGATTAGACTTTGAGTCTAATATTTTACATGAATTACCCCACTTCACAGGCCCATGGGAAGCCAAGCCGACTTGTATGAGAGCACCCACAGTCATGGTAAGAAACGAAGACTCAGTCATACCTAGGAATACGGAGGTAGTGAAAAACACTAAAGTGCAGTGCAACCTCACTTTAGAAGAGCTACTCAAAGTTAGGCCACAGTTATGGAAACATGTAGCCAAACAAGTACCAGAGATAGCAAAACCTCGTTCCTAGGTAGGTTCTCATAGGACAGTGCCAGAAATTCCTCTAGACAAGATAGGAGATATGAGTGAAGGTGAAGAAGGAAACACCTATCTTCCCATTACCCATCAGGGGTACACAACTAAGGCAATTCTAGACTCAGGTGCAGGAGTTGCTATTGCTACCACTTCCCTATGGAAGCGATGGGGCAAGCCAACACTCAGGCCCACGAGGATGAAATTGCAAATGGCTGATGGTCACATAGAGAGGCCTTTAGGACTACTTGAAGGAATAACTCTCACTACATGTGGTGTAGAGTTTGAGCACACGTTTGCTATCTGTGATTTTAGCAAGAACCATGCCTATGAGATGATTTTGGGAAGACCATTTATGCGACAGTTGCAAGTAGTACAGGATTGGGGAACCAATTCCTTGTATTTGCAACACCTAGGTGTCACGACCAAGGTTAATCTCAAATATTACTCTCATAGAGATGTCCCTCCTATCCAATAGAATCCTATTCATAGAGTCAAAGATGATACAGAGTCTGTGCACTCCATAGGATCAGGATCCTCATGGATGCATGAAGACACTCACTTATGGATGTGTAAAGTGGCAGTAGAAGAGGAGAAGAGAGAAAAAGCCAAAGACGTAGGTGCGAAAGAGACACACAGATCAATTCAAGACCCAGCCTATGCACCTGTAGTGTTCCCTGACAAAAAAATTGAACCCCACGGCTGGGCAGAAATTTTAGCAACCATGGATGTAGCCATCAATGAAGAACAATGGACACCCCACTATGATGAGGATGGCTATGACATTTCAGTTTTCTCCATAGATCCAATCATGGGAGAGGCAATTTTAGAAGAATGTGAACCTAGCCATGATGCATTTGAGGATGCAAGTGACTCTGATCTAGAGTCAATCATTATGGACCCATCTTTTGCATCAGATAAATAATACTTCTATGAAATAGAATTTCAACCCCAGAGGCACGGAGAGCTTACAAATGATGTAAGGCTGGCCACACATGTGACCCCTAAGGAAGAAGGAAAGAAAAGGAAGAAGAAAGAAGTCACACAAGAAGAGGAAGAATATTTGTTTGAGGTCCCGGAAAATTTTAAGAAGTATGAGATAGATGATAGAAGAGTCATGATAAGGATGCCTAAACGAGAGGCACAATCAGGAGAAGCCTTTGATAACAAAGAAACCACCAAGAAAATAGTGGTAGCCCTAGAAGAAGGAGAGGAGAGATGTACTTATATAGGACATGACCTGACGGAAGAAGAAGAGCACGAATTGATAGCATTGCTAAGAGAATATAGAGATGTATTCGCTTGGAGCTACAAGGATTTGAAGGGTGTTGACCCAGACATATGCTCACACGCAATTCCCATGACCTCAGACGCGAAACCCTCTAAGCAAAAGCCATACACATATAATGATAACTATGCTGCTAAGATCAAAGAGGAGATAGATAGACTGGTAGAAGATGGATTCATCTATGAAATTGAGCACACTGAGTGGGTATCCCCCATTGTAGTGGTGCCCAAGAAGAATGGAAAGCTACAAGTATGCATTAGCTTGAAAAAGGTCAATGCAGCCACTATCCGAGATAATTATCCACTTCCTATCACAGAGCATCTACTAGAAAGGGTAGCAGGCAAGGAAGTGTACAGCTTCCTTGATGGATTTTCGGGCTACAATCAAGTAGCCATAGCTCCAGAAGATCAGCATAAGACAGCTTTTGCCACAGAATGGGGCATATTTGCTTTCAGAGTAATGCCATTTGGGCTTACCAATGCACCCGCTATCTTCCAGAGGCTGATGTGTCACGTGTTTAAAGAGTTCTTGAGGAAGAATTTGGAAGTCTATGTTGATGACCTCTGTGCTCATTCCAACATTAGACAAACCCATATCCCTGAACTCAGACAAATCTTTGACAAATGTCGAGAGTATCAAGTTTGCTTGAACCCAGAAAAGTGTGTTTTCATGGTTAGGCAAGGCAAGATTCTAGGACACATAGTGTCAAAAAATGGCATATCCACCGATGAAGAGAAAGTAAGAGCCATCGCCAAGCTACCTAAGCCAAAGAATATCAAGGAGGTACAAGCTTTCATGGGGCATTGTGGTTATTACCGACGGTTTATACACATGTATGCCATCATAGCAAAGCCTCTGTACGGACTTTTGACCAACTTTGAGTGGACTGATGAATGTGAGAATTCCTTCAATGAGCTTAAACGGCGATTATGTTCAGCACCAATCTTGACCACACCAGATTGGAATAAGCCATTTCATGTTCACGTGGATGCATCCAATTATGCTATTGGATGTGTACTCGCACAACCTACGGGCGAAGGTAATATGGATCTTCCAATTGCCTATGCTAGTAGATAGTTGAATGCAGCTGAACAGAACTATACCACCACCGAATGAGAAGGATTAGGCATGGTATATGCAGTTAAAAAGTTTAGACACTATTTGCTTGCAAATAAGTTTAAATTTTTTACCGATCATCAGGCATTATTGTACTTGGTAAATAAACCATGCAATACAGGCCGATTAGTAAGATGGTTTCTCTTACTAATGGAATATGACTTTGAGGTCGTGGTGAGGAAAGGGAAGACTCACTTGAGAGCAGGCCATCTATCTAGGCTCACATCTGGAGAAGCCGCACAAGGAGTATCAGATGACCTTCCTGATGCTTACTTGTTTAATTTGGAAGTTATACCTCAGTGGGCTAAGCCATTAGTGCCAGTATTGACATACAGGCCTAACCACCCAGTCATAAACACTCAAGGTAGAGAGGTAGTAAAAGCCCAGAAGTACCACATCATGGCAGGAAGCATGTACAAACAAACAGATCAAGGGATCCTAGCTTGTTGTGTGGAAGAGGATGAGTACGCTAAATGGTTGCAATTGGCACATGTAGGTGCATTAGAGCAACACTACTCAAAACAATGAACCCTATAGACACTAAGGAGACTCGGAGTGCATTGGCCTACTATGGAAGCTGATGTACATAAGATGTGTAAAGAATGCCCAATTTGTTGCACTAAACCACCTGTGGAGCATGCCACTCTTTATCAAGTGTCCATAGTGCCAGATTGGAGTGAAACATTAGTAGATTTCCTGAGGACGAGAACATTCCCTCAAGATATGACACTGGCCAGACAAAGAAGTCTAGAAAAAGAAGCCATAGATTACTCACTCATTGGTGATAATCTATACAAGCGTGGTAAAGATGGTTACCTGAGACTATGTGTCCATGAGAGCGAATATCTCAAGATCTTGGAAGCAGCTCACCAAGGTGTAGCAGGAGGACATTTTGGACCACATCGGGTGATCAAGGCAATACTATTTGCGGGCTTCTGGTGGCCGACCTTTCACATGGATGCACATACCTATGTGAAATGGTGTGATGTCTATCAGAGAACTCAATACCCTATACGCAAGGATGAGATGCCACTGAAACCCATGATGGGTGGACGTGCATTCTCTAAGTGGGAAATAGACTTTGTAGGTCCTATTAATCCCTCGGCTAAGGGTTCACATGCTGAATACATCATTGTTGCCACCGACTATCTAACAAAGTGGGTAGAGGTAAAAGCTATGACAAAGAACGATGCTCAGACAACTACTAAGTTCCTATTTGAGAATGTGTTCACAAGATACGGGCTACCTATAGAGCTGGTAAGTGATAGAGGCACTCACTTCTTGAATGAAGTTATTGAAAATCTGCTCCAAGAGTTCTTGGTTGTACACAAGAAGTCTGCCCCCTATCACCCACAGGCTAATGGGCAAGCCGAAAGCACAAACAAGATTCTATGCAATGTGCTTACCAAATTGGTGAATACTAAACGCTCTGATTGGGACCAACATCTACATCATGCTGTTTGGGCATACTGAGTGGCCTATAAAACGGTACTCCAAGCCACACCCTTTCAGATGGTATTTGGCCAAAATGCGGTGCTACCTTTGGACTTCTTGATTCCCACATTGAGAGTAGCATAGGAGCATGAGTGGACAGGTCATGAACTCTCTTCGAGAATTTTTGACATTGAACGATTAGGTGAAACCAGACTAAGAGCTGCAGCAGGAATATATGCAGCTAAGAAACGACAGAAGGCATACTTTGATGCCCATGTTAAGGATAAAGGATTAAAGGCCAGAGACTTAATTTTGGTATATACTCTGAAACAACATGCGAGAAAGCTAGAAAAACGTGGTTACGGACCTATGATCATCAACAGGATTTCAACTAGTGGAGCAGTACAACTAGCCACTTTAGAAGGCGATATTCTCCCTAGCTACATAAGCAGATGCAGAGTCAAGTTATATCAGGAACCTCTCACGGAGGAAATGCTCAATCGACTCAACACTGCCAAGAAACGTAAAGAAGAGGAAAAACGAGTTCGAGAAGAAGCTCAGGCAGAAGCCTTGGAACGCATCCGAAAAATGAAGATGAGAAGACAAGGACGAGATCAGCCAAGGATAGATGACTATGCGAACCCAGGATATCATATGGCTATGTGTAAAGTCTCAAGTGTAAGCCCCCATAGAATAGTTGACTGACGTCCTTTTGTAACCTTGGAGATAGGACAAGGAAAGGGTGCAAAGACTGCACGGGCCCTGATTGACTCAGGTGCAGCCACTAGTGCCGTTAAACTCTCTTACTGTTAAGAATTGAAGTTAAAAGTCAATCCTATAGAGGCATATCTCATAGGATTTGGAGGTGTGGAAACCCCTTGCATGGGCAAGGTGGAACTTCCCCTCTCCATTCAAGATGTTCTAATGATAGTTAAAGTACTAGTGTGTCAAGATGAGGATCTCACGGAGCCTCTGGTCTTGGGTCAAGACTGGATCTATGACCATGCAGTCAACTTAAACCTAAGAAGTGGACTGATTCAGGTATGGGTAAATCAGAGTCAAATTACAATTGAGTTAGATAATGGAACACTCAAGGAACTAGGAAAGGCACAGACTCCTGGTCCTTCCAGGGGTACACATGAAGTTGACCATGCTGTTCTTGTCCAAAGCTATGTGATGCAGAGGAATGGTGATCTCAATAAAGAAGTCAAGGACTCAACGGAACTCCCTTCTTTTCCAAAGGCCAGAGGGAGGCAGCAACCAAAGACAGATCAATTACTGAAGACTACCTATGCTGGAGGCCAAAAGAACGTGCGAAGCAGAATGACTCAGCCATTGAAATAATTGTGGGTGCGGAAAGGTGAGCAGCCTATTGCAGTCAAGTCACAACAACGGTCTCAACTTCCTATTAGTAATCAACGACATGATACTAATAAGAGGACTTCCAAACCTTCTTTTGAGAAAGTGAAATTTATCTGGGTACCCAAGAAGTCGATGAAGGCTGGCCCACAATCAAGACAAATTTGGGTGCCTAAGGCTTGCTTGCAGGCTCAACTAGTCACACACGAATCACATCATACACGACCGGGTTCACTCACTCAAAGAGCCGTTACCCACTCCTGTTTAACACGCATGAACACATATTCGCCCAGGAGCACGAACAGACTCACTTGTAAATGGGTCCCTAAAAAGCCTCATTTCCAAGCAGACATACTCATAAAGCCCTCCAGAGTCTCCACAAAACCAAAATGAAATCCATCCACTGTGTTTGGCAGCCTAAAACTTGTAATAAACCCCCGACCCCCAAATGTAAATTCATCACTACATGCTAACTACATCACTCATACAATACATTGCATCTTTCCATCTAGCTCTTAGGACTATCCATTCATTAAATACACACACAGTCATCGTGCACTCACTGACCCACTGACCCATTACTCACCCCATGATAATGTTGTAACGGGGACAAAAAAAAAATTATGCTACCTTGCTCATTACAATGTTAACGCATGATTCTATATTCTCACAGAACCAGCAAGCAAGCAATAACATGGCAGAAGCAGGAGGTACCAGTTCCCAGGCAGGGTCTAGCGCACAGATTGTGGACATTGAAACCCTCCTCCTAAAACCCCAACTCACTAAGAGGCCTCAAGAACTTCAAGTGGTGCATGTGCTCCCTATTCAGGACCCTCCTCAGGGACACAATTCTCAAGTGGGGAAACACGCTCATTGGTTTAGTGATGTCGCAGGGCCATTGGGTGATGGCACTTACTTCAAGGAAGCAGAAATTGAGTTCAATGGCAAATGGGGACGCTACCATTTCTTCACTCGCGAATTTGAGCAATGTCAGAATGCAGAAGTGATGCGATTGGTTTGGACCAAAGCGGGATTGGATAGCTATTTTAGAGCACATTTGCCTAAGCCAGATTTCCTACACTGCTCCTATTTTATCAGTACCATCACTCCTAGCAGGGAGGCGATAGTACTTTTGTGCTACCCTCACTATTGCTAGGCCACGAACTCAAGAGATTCAAACTGACCCTCAATTTGGTACGGGAAGCATTGAACATGCAAGGCATGCATATTCCCACTGAGAAACAAACAATGGTTCCAGGTAGAATGAAGCAAAAGGATCTCAACAAATTGAAGGACATGGTAGCAATGACACCTACCATTGCTCTCCACCTACGAACGATCATGTAGCATTTTGCTTTTCCCGCCCAAGAACGCTTCACTATGCCACCAAAAAAGATATGGTTTAGCTTATACCTAGCGGAGACAGACAATCTCACCATCAATATACCACATTGGATCATAGATTAGATCCACCTAGCCCATCAGCGATGGAATAAGAAACAGAAGAATGTGCTTCATGGATGCTGTGCTCTGACAAGAATAATTTACAGGTGCTTAGCGTACGATGTGCCCATTCAAAGAGCACTAGTATGGTCCAGGACTCAAGAATTCCAAAGACGACTGTCAACGGCGGGTCCTCCATCGAAGAAGATGAGAGGGGGAGTTCAATTACCATGCGCTCAACCAAGGGAAGCCACCACCACACCACATGTGACCCCTCCACAAACACGACGTGTCCGACTATTCACCATTCGCCTACCCAGACCAAGCGCCGAAGGACCCAATCTGGTGTTCCCTCTGATTCCATCGGACTTAGAGTTCCCACAAGGTTACACCCTTGCTGATTTGACAGATGAAGAAATTGCCCGTTTGATCAATGAGTCTAACTTGGAGACAGAAGCAGAGCAGACCCAAGGACAACAACCCACGACTACAACTTCAGCCCCGACCAAACCGGGAGTAGTAGAAGTAGAAGAGGATGAAGAAGAGACAGAAGAACAAGAAGCAAACGAGGAGTATGATCAAGAATATGAAGAACTTTCAGAACTAGCGAGTGCCCCAGCATACTCGGCCCAAATAAAAAGATTATACGAAACCATGAAGCGAGTACAAGAACAACACAAACTATCGCTCGAGACAGGAAAGATGATCATGAGCCAAATGTTAGCCGAGGAAGGTGTGGATGACATGTTTATCGAATCAATGAACCTGCACGCTGACACGGTAGGTTTAGATGAGGCTGTTCATGCAACCATGGCTTATATTCATCGATTTGAGAAACGAGTGCCTACCCGTCCCATGCGATCTCGCAAACAAATCCACATCAATGTATCAGAACCAGGAGGTAACACACAAACAGAAGAACATCACGCGGAACCACTCTCACCACCCACCTCATCTCTCACTACACAAGTCACCTCACCACCTGGCACTACCACACCTATTTCTGCCATTACCACAGTCGTCATGGGAATTCCTCTCTCTCCCGGCATCCAATTCGGAGGAGTTAGCATGCCCACTTTCACAACACTCTTCACAAATATCACATCCACCCCACCCACTGTTCCCATCTACACAGTCACACACACGTTCGACACAATGGAAACATCACCAGCCACAGCACCACTCCCACCCCCCACGCGGCCTCAATCTCCCATACCCCCTCCACCTACCTCACCACTTGACTCCATAGCATTCACAACTCCCTTCCCCTTCCCCATTCCCCCTGCATCTTCATCTTTCCCTACATCGTTTAATGTAAATAGTATATTCATGGCATTACATCAATGCGTGTATCAACTTCAGAGTGAGTATGAGGCTCTCGAAGACCGTCATCATCAACTCACTACGAATCATCAACAACTATAGAGACGGCTTACAATTATAGAAGAAGAAAATGCAAACCTCAATCAACGTTACACCACACTCGAGCAAGCTCATCAAACCCTCCTAGAGACACCCCAACCATCACAAGCGCCAGGTGTCAAACAACTTGAAGCCTTACTGGAGGTCTACCAAACAGATAATCTGAGAGTCTCGCGAAATTTGACTCTACTCAAAAAACACATGGCTACAACCCTTGAAGAAAACAAGCGTCTGCAGAAGCAAAACAAAGAAAACATGGAAGCTGCCATGGAAGGCTCTCCCCATGGAATCGACCCAGAACAATTCAAAGTAGTTCCCTCAGAAACAATGAAAACAATCTTGGAAAGCTATGCCGATCTATTAGAAGCACATGACGATTTGGAAAAGGAACGGGATGAGCTACGTCGCCAGCTCAGGGAACAGGAGGCACAACCCAAAGTCATAGAAACAACCTCGACTTCAGCAGAAGTAAAGGCATTAACAGAGCAGGTGGCGGAACTGCAGAAGAAGTTACTAGAATATGAAAGACAGCCCTCTCCAGTTGTAGAACCAGAGCCAGATGAATTGATACCCATTGAGGTGGACAAAACATATGAGGAACCATATGTTCCTATGCCGATGCCAGGTGGTCAGCAAACCTCAGAAGGAATGGACACCTTGGAAGTCGAAGTACCCGAATGGCTCCAGACACTAGAAAAAACAGCTACAACCCATGAAGATCGACTGGCAATCCAAATCCAATCAATGGCCAAATTAGAAGACACCATCATAAAGTCAGAGTATTTCTGCAGTATGTCTCATCATAGATGGATCGGCACCAACGACGATCAGTATATGCCATACTGTGTACTCTTGGCAGATTACAACGCAGAGATCCAACGACAATGTGGTAAGCCTCCAACTTTTGCCAAACAATTTGGGCCCGATGATATCCCAGAGAGTGCTAAAAAGGGATCCATTCATCAACCCACCTGGAGGATCCGGCTTCTCGAGACCTACCCAGAGATGGTTCGTACTTGGACTAACATTCCACTCTTTATTAAATACAATCCCTGTTATGTTCCAGTCTTCCGCAGACGCACCCGGCCCAAGTTTACCATTGCTGTCAAGAACATCAAAGGCTGTGCAAAGTGGTTAAGTTATGTTTATCTAGCACCTCCACAAGGACCTCCCACTGTGAATTATATGATTTCTACCATCCATCACTGGAGCATTTGACTACGGAATACCCCCGATGTGATGGCCCAAATGTGCATGAAAATCTTTGAATTAATGCTGATCACATTTAGGACATTCAAGAACATTAAAGACCCCCACTTCTCAGGAGTTGGCTTCCTTACAGGCAACCAAGATCTGGTTTACGACATGAGCACCACCCCATCAATAGAGGTAATATATGCTTGGCACGCCAGAATCAAGTACCTCCCAGCTTGCTTTAAACAGACATTCGAGGAGATGTTCGTAACATGATTCTGGGAATATCACTCAGAAATATTTGTACCCAGGCCCTCACATCTCCTCCACTTATTCGCTGTGGAAAGAACCATCCATTCAGAACAATTGCGGGTGCCACATCCAGACGTCCCAGGACCAGTGAATTGGGATGCATTGTTAACAGACCTAGCACGGGGGCTACGATTAGTTGAACACCACCTTGCTTCTAATGTGGTTCAATATTATGTCCAACGCACAGCTAGACAACGGTCTCTCAGAGATGACATACGCGAGAGAGGGGGGGGGGTGTTGGCAGTGGTCAAGGAACTGAAGGATTCACAAGACAAGGAAGCCTACGAAGGGAGTCAGATCGAAGAGAAAGCACAAGCAGACACAGTAGTCAGAGAAGATCTGGCAAGTAGGCCATTTAATATTTTCAGGCATCAAAGAGTTGGGCACACAAGAAGAAGGAGCAACTAGGGAGCTCCAGGAAATGCATGTCAAAATGTTAGAAGAAATCCCTACAAAAATAGTGATTTTCATCACTAAAAACCATTGTAAATACCATTTCATATTTTTGTAGCTCCATTTTGTGCAAGCCAAGGAGCCCTTGAGCTTGAGAAGCTTTAGAAGTACCTACCTATCAGTTTTCACATTTTTTAGACTCCGTTTGAACCTCCAAATAGGGCAGAGAACCTAATTTTTAACTAGGCTGGACACTACGTTTGGACAAGGCCAAAACCTAGTCAAAAACTATAAATAGAGCTGCTAGAGAGCTCATTTTTTGAGGTTATCTTGTAATTGATTTGAACTTGTATGAGCTTGTTGAAAGTAATCTAAAGAACTCCATTGCTTCTCACTCTTTGTCTTGCCTTGTGTGCGTGTGTGCGTGTATGTGTGTGCATGTTAGTGTGCTTCTCACTCACGCACTTGTGCCTTCACTTGCTCGAGGTCATCATACCATCCTCACGTCTTCCCGGATTGACATTAAAGGAGGTGCTACTCATCACTGAGCTACAAAAGATCCAATCAGAAGTGGACGAGGTTTGGGAGGTACCCGAGGAGGGGTATAGTGAACAATCCTTCTCTTGTAGCTCTTGATGGGCATTTTAACTGGACTAAGAGATCCTCCCTTATGAGGTCGGGTATGAGTCATATACTACCACTCTGTATGAACTCATAGATGAGAAGTTCGACTAAGAGAACTAGGCTAACGTGAAATCAAGATAGGATTAGAAAATAAACGTGATCTAAATCCTCAACTGAAAATTCAGAGCCAAAAAAGAACAAGGATTCCACGATCTTTCTCTGCGCGTGGCGTGGCATAAATAACTCTGTCCACGGATCGAACAAGCGCATTCCCGTTCTCTGAAGACATGGCCTTCAGAGTCATCTAGGCCTTTCCGGCTCGTATATGGAGTAAAATGAAGTGAAATGCAAAGACTAAATTCAGAAGATGAACCAATTTTCAAGACTAATTTGGATAAAACAAATTTTGAAGACTAATTCTGAAGGAATCTTGAAAGTTCAATTTTGAAGGATGGATTTTCAAGGTTCAATTTTGGAGGTTGAATTTTGCAAGATGAATTTTGGAGGTTGAATTTTGAAGGATGAATTTTGAGGGTTGAATTTTGAACGATGAATTTTGGAGGTTGAATTTGGAGGAATGAATTTTGAGGGTTGAATTTTGAAGGATGAATTTTGGAGGTTGAATGTTAAAGGATGAATTTTGAGGGTTGAATTTTGAGGGTTGGATTTTGGAGGTTGAATTTTGAAGGATGAATTTTGAGGGTTGAATTTTGAGGGTTGGATTTTGGGGGTTGAATTTTGAAGGATGAATTTTGAGGGTTGAATTTTGAAGGATGAAGTTTGGAGGTTGAATTTTGAGGGCTGAATTTTGAGGGTTGAATTTTGAGGGTTGGATTTTGGAGGTTGAATTTTGAAGGATGAATTTTGAGGGTTGAATTTTGAAGGATGAATTTTGGGGGTTGAATTTTTGAGGGATGAATTCCAAGGAAGAATATGGAGGATGAGTTCTAAGGATGAAATTTTGAAGGATGAATTCTAAGGACAAAATTTAGGAGGATGAGTTCAAAGGAGGAAATTTTGAAGGATGAATTCTAAGGATGAAATGTCGAAGGATGAATTCATTTTTGAGGATGAACTCTAAGGACAAAATTTTGAAGGATGAATTCTAAGGAGGAAATTTTGAAGGATGAATTCATTTTGGAGGATGAATTCTAAGGATGAAATTTTGAAGGATGAATTCTAAGGACAAAATTTGAAGGATGAATTCTAAGGACGAAATTTTGAAGGATGAATTCTAAGGACAAAATTTTGAAGGATGAATTCTAAGGACTAAATTTTGAAGGATGAATTCTAAGGACTAATTTCCAAAAAGACAAGTTTGAAAGACTAATTCTATTAAGATTAATATTTAGAAAACAAGTCTGAAAGAAAAACTAATTCTTGAAAACAACTCTAAACAAGGGAGTAACAACATAGTCTTAAAGAAAAAATCCAAAGCAGGTCCCACCAAGCATGCCAAATTGAGCACCTGTAGAGAAATTCTTGTTCTTCTTTGCTCCAGGTGGGTTCTTTTTTCTGAGTGCAATGTGCACTATGAGCTGCTTTGCACAAACCCCAAAAGACTACAAAACATCAAACTCCATAAAACCACAAAGTGAATAGAAGAAGGTCATTTGCACAAACCCAAAAGACTACAAACCATCAAACTGCACAAAACCAGAAAGTGAATAGAAGAAGGTCAAAGAGAGAATCACAGAAGCATCATTTTGTTATCATAAGCATGAAAGTATACAAGATAGGCTGAAAACTCACAATAGATGGAGCAAGGGGCCGCTCCTACTCTGACAAACTCACAACCTCTCTACAGAACTCAACTCAACCCACTCGAGATACTGCTGAAGTGTACTAGTCTCTATCGAGCATTCAACCTTGTAGACTTACTCTGCTTGTCCACAGTGACAAGACCAGAGCCTCTTGTCTAACTTTGTGACTGAACTGCCATGATTGAGAATAGCAAAACCCTTCTTCTAGTATCATCCTCCCTCTCACCAATTTTATCTCTCTCACAGTCCTTGTATCTCCTATGTGATGTGATCCCCTGTATTCAAGTCTCTTTCCTTTATATAAGCGGCTCTCTGTGGGGCAGTTACTCCACCACTCCTTCGCTCTCACTTTTCTCTGCCAAGTTGGGTACTCTACAAGTCTGGTACTCTATGGGTTCTGTCACATCCAGTACTCTCACCTCCACTCTTTTTCTTTCTCTTTGTCTCCACTCTCTTTTTTGTGTGCTCCACCGCTTCTAGTGGGTCCTTTCTTAAGTTTGCTTTCAAGCGATGAATCTGAGAATTCAGTCTTTTTTGGAAAAATGAGTTGTTGGACCACTTTTGCTTGAGATGGATTCTTACGAAGAACACTTTCTCTAGAAGAATTCTTAAAAAGACCAACTTGTGGGATTGGTCCTGAAGAACAATTTTATGAATTTAGCCTTCTATGAAATTAGTGTTCTACTGCAAATACCTGCTACAATTATACTCAAGATTTAGCTATGCCAAAAACATTTATAGGGACCTAAGTTCAGTTATACAGGTGGGAACTAATGACATTATGTGTCGACCTAGTGTCAAAGAGTACCTTGATAGGCTGTCATGCCACGGCTTCCCTCATGACAATGAGTTCTGTGTCGAGAAATTGATATCCTTTTTGTGCTACTAGAGAACGCACAACATCTGGCACAATGGGGACCTTCTTTGTGAATGTCATAGCCACTATGGGAGATGATAATGGTGATGGGGGATCTCCAAATTCATCCTTATCATCACTCCCTTCCTGAGTGGATTTATGACTATGGTGGTAGCTATCTTTTTTTTCTTAGGCCAATCCTTGAACATGTGCTGCCTTATGTTGGAACATCAAGCTTACACTATGCTTGAGGTGGATTTGATCTACATCAAAAACTATCACTTGGATTATGCCAAAAGAATATTCGTTGGAAAGTTCTTTTTTTCTTATGCTCACTTATTGTATTAAAAAATATTTTTCATGGATCTTTTACCATTGTAAAAGCCTTGAGCTTTACAAATGTAAAAATAGAAAGATAGAGCTCAAATCCCACGAATTTGTGGTGGTTGAGTTGTAATCAATCAAGGAATCAATCACGTAAAAGTAGATCAAACTAGATCTTCACTTTTCCTAGATTGTAGGAAAGTGAATTGAAACCCTCCAACAACCACTCCCAACTTCATTTGAATTCAAAATCCACTTGTAGAAGTTGTGGAACACTCCTAGAGTTCTATATAAAGACTTCAAATCACTTTTACAATACATGGAAGCAATATTCATACACTTGTGACCATCATTGTCTTGCTCCTTCATTTTTTTGCATCATCTTCTTTGCCAATAGTAATCTTGCAGAGGCTGTTGTTCTCTCTACAAAGCTCCAAATTGAGTGAAAGATAGTGCATTAGAAAGCTATTAGTGTTTAGTTTATGCTTATAAATTTTCGTAGCATTTGGTTTAGTAGATTGGGAGAAATGTTAGTTTTGTTGTCTTGGTTGCTCAACCAAATGAAGAAGACACCTTAACTAACCATCATAGAGTTTGTTACCAAGGTCAAGAAGGTTGCGGATCAGTTAGCATCCATTGGGGAGCTGATTGAAGAAGAGGTCATCCTGAGGCAAATTCTCAACGACATTCGAAGTGATAAGCAATGACAATCTTTCACTACGGCATATGATCTCATCATCGATGTGCAAACTCTAGACTTCAACATCTTTCTTGGACAACTCTTCAGTCAAGAGGCCAATAATCGCATAAAGGAAGGTAACTCCTATCATGGTAATTCAGCTAGTGCTCTATATGTAGATAAGAAGGACAAGAAGCTGAAAGGCAAGAGGAAGGAAGAAGATGAAGAAGAGACTTCCCATGCCAACTTTGAAAGCAAAAGCAAGTGGAAAGGGAAGAAGAAAGGACCAAATCAAGACAAAGCGAAAGGTCAGAATGTTCAACCTTGTGCCATCTGCGATAAGACCAACCACACCACTCAGAATTGTTGGTTCAATGGAAAGACC
Source organism: Ceratopteris richardii (assembly GCA_020310875.1). Classification (NCBI taxonomy): domain Eukaryota; kingdom Viridiplantae; phylum Streptophyta; class Polypodiopsida; order Polypodiales; family Pteridaceae; genus Ceratopteris; species Ceratopteris richardii. Next base: position 84,957,350 of record CM035426.1, read on the forward strand.
CAGAACAGAAGTGGAAGAGGTGGATATGGCAGCAATAGAGGCACAGGTGGACACAACTTCAATAATAATGATAGAGGCTATAAAGAAGGGACTTCAAAAATTATTTAGAAGATGAATCACATGAAGACTCATTGCTTCTCATGAATCTAAGCCACAAAGAAGGTAAAGAAGATGATCGTTTGTTCTACATAGATTCAGGATGTTTGAATCATGTTGCAGGCAACATTGCTCTTCTATATGACTTGGAAAGTCCAAAGCATAGGCATGAAGTGCAAACAAGGGATGATACGAAGCACAATGCGGAGAAGATTGGTAATATCAAAGCTTCCAATGGTAGGACAAACATTCTAAGTAAGGTTCCCTATGTACCCACTAGCACTAAAAACCTAATAAGTGTAGGCCAAATAGTTGAAAAAGTCTTTCAAGTTAGGTTCACCCAATATGGAGCTTTTGTGGAAGATCCATGTCAAGGCTTCAAGAAGATAGCCAGAGGTGAGAAGCATGGTAGGCTCTTCACGTTTGAAGTAGGAGAAACTAGGAACATAGCTCTATTCACTTTTGGATCTCAAACCCTAAGTGAGCTTGAAGTGTGGCATAAGAGACTTGCCCATGTGAATGAAAGAACCTTGAAGGATATATGCAGGGATCAAAGTGTTCTAGGACTAGCGAACATATCAAAGAAACATGTCGGTGAATCAAAAGGTAATTGGTTGTAGATGAGTATATAAAGTTAAAAGAAATTCAGATGGATCAATTTGCAAACACAAGGCAAGATTAGTTACCAAAGGATGCTCACAACTCATCGTATAGACTATGAGGAAATATTTTCACCAGTTGCAAAGATGACTACAATCAAAACATTGATAAGTGTAGCTACTACAAGGAATTGGAGACTCCTCCAACTTGATGTGAAAAATGCATTCTTAAATAGTTGGATAAGTGAAGAGGTATACATGTCACAACCACCAGGTTTTGAAAACCTTAATCATCCATCTTATGTTTGCAGACTTAAGAAAGCATTGTATGGATTGAAACAAGCTCCTAGATCTTGGAATTACATGTTGGTTACATATCTTCAAGATCAAGGGTTCAAAGCTAGCAGCTCAGATCCTTCTCTATTCATCAACAGGGATCATGATGAGGTTATCTATCTATGTGTATATGTAGATGATATTATTGTGATAGGTGATGATCTAAATGGCACTCAAAGGATCAAGAGACACATGCAAGAGGAGTCCAAAATCAGTGACCTAGGTGAGCTCACATACTTTATAGGTATGCAGGTCGTATACATAGATGAAGGAATGTATTTGAAGGAGATACATTCAGGATCTACTTGTTAACTTCAAAATGGAGAACACGAAACCTGTAGGTACACCCTTGGAGATGAATCATAAACTTAGTGTTTATGAAGGTGAGAAATTGAAGACATTAAAGAGTATCAAAGCTTGGTAGGTAGCTTGATATATGCTACTCATACAAGGGCAAACATCTCATATAGTGTCGGGGTGCTTAGTCAGTTCATGCACTCGCCAAGATGACCACACATGGATGCAGCTAAGAGAGTACTTAAGTATCTCAAAGGTACAATCAACGAAGGTATTTTCTATCCTTATTCTTTAGATTTGGATATCAAAATCTATTTAGATGCAGATTGGGTAGGAGCTAAGGATGATAGAAGAAGTACTTCTGGTTACTTAGCATTCGCAGGTTCAAAGCTAGTGTCATGGAGTTCCAAGAAGTAACATATAGTTGCTTTATCCTCGACTGAAGCAGAGTACAGAGGTTTGACCATAACAACTCAAGAGGCAATATGGTTAAAAGCATTGTATATAGATTTGGGACTTGTGAGTTCCTAACCTCCCATATTTGGAGATAATGTAAGTTCCATGCATCTAGTGGCCAAAACCTATTTTCCATGCAAGAACCAAACACATAGAAGTTCATTACCACTTCATCAGAGAGACGTTCATGGCAAAGGAGATTCACATTTTTTTTGTTCCTATTGAAAAGCAAGTAGCAGATATGATGACAAAGGCACTTGATGGAATAAAGCTTTGTAGATTCAAAGATATGGGAGGTATTCAACCTACCAGAGAATGAAGACTCAATCATACTTTAGCTTGAGGGGGAGTTGTTGGAACATCAAGCTTACACTATGCTTGAGGTGGATTTGATCTACATAAAAAACTATCGCTTGGATTACGATAAAAGAATATCCATTGGAAAGTTCTTTTTTCTTATGTTCACTTATTGTATTAAAAAAGATTTTTCATGGATCTTTTACCATTCTAAAAGCCTTGAGCTTTACACATGTGAAAGTAAAAAGATAGAGCTCAAATCCCACAAATTTGTAGTGGTTGCCTTGTAATCAATCAAGCAATCAATCACCTAAAACTAGATCAAACTAGATCTTCACTTTCCTAGATTGTAGGAAAGTGAATTGATTCCCTCCAACAACCATTCCCACCTTCATTTGAATTAAAAATCCACTTGTAAAAGTTGTGGAACACTCCTAGAGTCTATATAAAGACTTCAAATCACTTGTACAATACATGGAAGTAATATACATACACTTGTGACCATCATTGTCTTGCTCCTTCAATTTTTTGGATCATCTTCTTCACCAACAGTAATTTTGCAGAGGCTACTGCTCACTCTACAGAGGTCCAAATTGCTTGAAAGATGGCTCATTGGAAAGGTATTAGTTTCTAGTTTATGCTTATAAATTGGCATAGAATTTGGTTTTATAGATTGGGAGAAGTTATAGTTTTTCTATCTCGGGGTCAATCTCTACATATTCCTAAAAAATTAGGAGGTACCATTGTTGAGTGTCTGATTCATTCCTATAGCATATTTTGTTTATTCCTTATAATTTTGTGCATTATATACACCCAACCCTATGTGTATCATGCCCATATAATTATTTTTTCTAATTGTAATCACGCTGGTAGCTATGGGCATTTCAAATTCATTGTCTCTTCCATAGATAATAAGTTTTCTGAGCTAGTTGACTTGTGAACCTATCTGTTTGTATCGACTTCATCTCCTTGATGCTCCAAAGTACATAGTGCATTTCTTTGCACTTATCACATGCCTATAAGGTCTATTTGAGTCTCCATAAGCTCAATGACTGGTCTTGTGCCGGTTGGCTAGAGCAAAATTTGTCGCTTTGAAACACACTTTTCTACCTCCTACAAGCTTCTCCAAGTTCTTCACCCTAGACACCCATAGCATAATCCTTCTTTTAGTGCCTTCTCTTTCTACTGAGGGGTAAGTATAGACCTATTATAAGCTCTCTCAACTAGAGTAGACACTTTCCTCTTAGCTCCTGCAACTGTCTTGATCATATGCACCTGCTTAGCTTCTCGAGAAGGCTGTGCACTCATCGAGCCAAGAGCAGGTGTGTGAAAGGATCGATTGAACTTAGGCCATGAGGACCTCTGACCGTGGAAGCTTGTGCCCCTATGTCCATCCTCATAGACTAAAGCCATCTTCGTGGCCTCTATCAAGAATTGACATCTCTCCTTCCTCACCAAAGGTCTAATAGTCTCCTTAAGTCCGAAGATGAAATTGTGGACATGGAGAAACTCTGGGATAGTATCAAGCATTTTAAGAAGCACCTCTCTATACCTATCTATGTACTCCTAAACTATCTGATTCTTCTAAGTGATGAAGAACCAATTGTCTAGTGCTCTAGACCTCTCATCAGGTGGTACAAAATTATTATAAAATAGGATCTTGAACTGATTCCAAGTCTCGGGCTCTTTCTTATCCAATTCTATCTTATACCATCACCTATGGGCAATGTCCATAAGGTTATATGTAGCCCACTGAATCTTGTGCCTATCATATACAATATGGCATAAGCGGAAGCACTACTCTCACTTGCTGAGCCACTGCTCAACAACATAAACAATCCTAGCACTAGTGCAACCATGATATCTAGGCAACTTAAGATCCTTAAGCTGCCATCTAGCCTCTCTGATTGGAATGCTATCTCTAGGGACTTTTGGAGTTTGATGCTCATCTTGAGCATCTACGTCTATCCCAGGAAAATCAAGTACTGGCACATCTTCCTCTTTCTTGGACCCACTCACATGTACCAAGATATCACGAAGAGTGCTCTCTAAACTGGTAATCCTATTACTCATGGTTTGCATGGGATCTAAAAGGGGATGACGGTGCTGTGCCCATGCTAGGTGATGGTCAATCAATATATTTTTTTTTATTTTCTAGTTTTGGATTTTTTTCTTGTGATTTAAGAATAGTACGTTCTATGTAAACCTAAATAATCAATGGTAGCGGAAAAGAAACTAAGCACAAGCCTTTGCTTAATAGAAAAATAAAGCAACAAGAAACTTTTAATATGTTTTTAATGCTTGGATGTGTATGCATACTAAATTTCTAGAAATTTTGATAGCATAACAGTGCAATTTTAAAAACCAAAAAAATTATTCCAAGTACTTAACAAGCAATTCCCGTGATAAGAGTGCCGACAAGCACGATCTAACTACAAATAGACCGAAGGGGATTACACACCCTGGCAATTTATATTTTTCTCCTCACTAACCTGCAAGGAAAATACTTACTTGTCCCTGCAAAGACAAATACATGCACCACACAATACAAACTCACGTCCAAACTACGCATATATTCTAGGTACTATGCAAAAATTGCATGTCCTATATGCAATATGATGCAAAAAGAGAGCAACGATGCATATAAATTGACAAGAGACTTATCTCAAGGTTCAAAAAGTAATTTGGAGGTGTGTGTAGGTGTTGAAGATGGTCCACCCTTCATCAAAATAACGTGCCAGTACTCCTCCAAGAGTCAATGCTTCAAAACTATGCTTGAAAGAGGATAGTTGAAGATGAAGGATCAAAGTTGAAGCTCTCCAAAGAAGTGAAAGTTAAATCAAACTAGAACTTGCAGCCATTCTATGGAAAGAGTTCGGAGAGCACTTTCCTCAGTAAGAAAAAACTCTAGATTTGGAGAAGATATGTGCGAAATAGTGTTAAATTGGCTAAATTGGCTTCAAAAAGAAAGTTTAAGGTATGAACTCTCTATGAGAAAATTCAAACTTGTTGGAGGAGATGGATGGATACCTCAAGGAAGTGAGGTGGTACTGCTAAAACCGGCTTTGTACCTACCCCAATACACTTTAGAGTTATATAGTAGGCCCTTTTAGCTTGCAAATGACACCAAGAAAGTACCTATGTACTTTGGAGTTGATACTTGAAAAATTTGAATCAAAACAAACTACTTCATGAATAGCTAGTGTCACTTTTAGTCCATACACCTGCTGGTTCTTTTGCTCAGTGCTCACTGTACAGTAACAATTGATGAAATTCCTTTTGAGGGAATTCAATTGACTTAGATAGCTAATGATTACAAGTGGAATCATATAAAATGATCAACTATGATCTGAGAAATAAGTTTAGCAATCCAAAGCTTACCCCCGATTTTTTAGGGACTAACTAGTAGATGAAGAGTGAGCACTTCGATGATGATTTCTTCCAAATGGCTAAAAAATGGCTTGAAATTTTGACAGCTCAAATTAGACTTGAAGCTCATTCCAAAAACTCAAAGATTATAAAAAATGGTTGAGTATTCACTGAGATATGACCAGAGAATTTTGACTATTCTGAGTAGTCATAATAGAGAAGCAGACAGAGATGTTCAATGAACTATATGTATTATAAAACATGATTATACAAGATCATTGGCATTGTAATGATGCTCAATGATGATGGACTGAGTGGACTATGGTGTAAGCTACTCAACTCCTACAAATGATCAAGGAGAAAGCTCTCAATGAGGCCACACAGCCGCAAGATTTTCAAAGGCCTTTTTATAAGAAGTTTCTTCTAAGTCTGAATTTGAATTCAAACTTGGCTCCAACTAAAAGTGACTCCCTTGATTTAGGAATTATTCCATCATTTGAAACTCGTAACTAATATTCCTCCTAACTCCACGAGATATAGGCTCTTGAAAGATTCTTCAAGGTTTTAATCTTTTACAAACGGTAAATGACCAAGTGATTACAAGCTAAGGTTCACATGCATCATCAAGTGATAGTTGCACATATTGTCTTCTGAGATAATCCAAATGCGAAGGCTTGATCATTTGCACCAACAGCTCCCCCTCAAGCCAAACATCTTGGCTTGCTTTCCTTCATCAATCTTCTTGTATATCCTACAATCCAATCATGGGCTTAAACCTGCAAAGCTTAGTACCATCAAGTGCTTTCGTTAAGAAATCAGCACATTGCACATTTGTGGATACATATGCTAGTTGAATCTCTTTGCTCAAGAGTTTCTCTTTAACATAGTGATAGGGCACTTCTATATGCTTGGCTCTTGCATGATAAATGAGATTGGCTGCAAGATGCAAAGAACTAGTGTTATCACCAAATATCATTGGTGAATGAGTGTGAAGTCCCAAATAAGAGTAGAGCAATCTAATGCAAATAGCTTCTTGTGTAGAATTTGCTAATCCCCTGTATTCAACTTTTGTTGAAGATAGAGCAACACTTGGTTGCTTCTTTGAAGACCATGAGATAGGTTTATCACGTGCAAAGGATAAATAACCAGAAGTACTTCTTCTATCATCCTTACATCCTGCTCAATCTCCATCTGAGTACAACTTTATGTCCAAATCTGATGTGTATGGGAAGTAAAGACCTTGATTTTGAGTACCTTTGACGTACTTCAAAATTCTTTTGGCAGCTTCCAAGTGAGGTGCTCTAGGTTTATGCATGAATTGGCTCAGAACACTTACTCCATAAGATATGTCAATCCTTGTTAATGTTGCATAATTTAGAATTCCAATTATGCTTTGATAACCTGCAATGTCGTCAAGCAAATCACCTTCATGAGCACTCAATTTATGATTTACCTCCATAGGTGTGCTAGCTACCTTTGCATTCTCCAAGTGGAACTTCTTCAACATGTCCTGCACATATTTCCTTTAAGTGATGTAGATTCCAGAGTTAGTGTATACTAACTCAAGTCCAAGAAAATATTTTAGAAACCCTAGGTCACTGATTTTGAAATCCTACATCATCTGGTTTTTTATTTGTTTGAGGCCATTGGCCTCACTTCCTATAAGAATAATGTCATCCACATATACACATAAATATATCATTTCTGAATTACTCCTCTTGACAAAGAGAGAAGAATCTGCCTTGCTTATCATAAATCCTTGATCTTGAAGATAGGTTGTTAATCTATGGTTCCATGCCCTAGGTGCCTGCTTCAAACCATTAAGAGCTTTCTTCAATTCGCATACATGATTTACCTTGTTTGGGTCTTCATAGCCAAGAGGTTGAGCCATATAAACCTCCTCTTAAATCCACCCATTGAGAAAAGCATTTTTCACATCTAATTGACACATATTCCAATTTCTAGATGCAGCTACACTTACCAATACCCTGATGGTTGGCATCTTAGCTAGAGGTGAAAAAGTTTATTCATAATCTACTCCTTGGGTTTGTGCAAAACCCTTAGCCACAAGCCTAGCTTTATACGTGTTTATGGATCCATCTGAGTTCTTTTTTATTTTGTAGATCCACCTAGAACCAATTACCTTCATTGATGCTTTCTTGGCTCCCAAGTGTCATTCTCTTGGAGTGCTTCTATTTCTTCATCCATAGCCTCCTTCCATTCTACTTTGGTACTTGCTTCTTCATATGAAGAAGGTTCTTCAAGTGATGAATCCTTAGCAAGATAAATAGAATGCTTAGTGACTAATGAAGTATCATACCCATATTTGATTGGCTTCTTACTCTCTCTTTGTGATCTCCTTAAGGCTTGGTTGGATGACTCTGGTATGTCCTCCAACCTCTTCATCTTGACCTTTCCTTTTGATTTCCATGCTTTAAATTCTTCCAAATTGATGGTGTCCTCATCAACTGATTTGATGTCTTCAATTGTGCTTGGCTCCTCCTTGGTGAGGCTTGGAAATTCTTCTTCCAAGTCATATGGCAATTTGACCTTCCTGCATTTACTTTCAAACCAAGAGTCGTTCTCATCAAACACAACATCTCTACTGACCATAAATCCTTTGTTGGATGGATTATAAAACCTATATCTTTTTTATTTATATCATAACCTATGAAGATGCATTTCTCTACCTTGGGATCTAGCTTACCTCTCATTTGAGATGGAACATGCAAATAAGCAACACAACCAAATATTTTGCAATGTTCAAGTGATGGTCTCCTACCATGACATGCCTCATATGGAGTCATCCCATCAAGGGACTCAGAAAGGTAACCTATTACTAAGATAAGTGGTACTAGAAACACTCTCTTCCCACAAGTAATTTGGCAATTTTTTTTCATTTAGCATTGATCTAGCTGCTTCCACAATCAATCTGTTCCTCCTCTCTACTAGTCCATTTTGCTCAGGAGTATATCTAGTAGTGATCTCCCTTTTGATACCTCTGTCTTGCAAAAATGCATCAAACTCATTGGAGAAGTACTCACCTCCTCCATCTGACCTTATCCTCTTTAAGCTTTTTCCTGTTTGATTTTCCACAAGTGCTAGATACTTCTTGAAACAACTGAATACTTCATCCTTATGTTTCATGAAATGCAAGATAGTCTATCTACTGAAATCATGAATAAACGACACATAGTACCTTGAGCCTAAAATTGAAGGGTCCTTGCTTGGTCCCCACACATCTGTGTGGGAAAGTTCCAAATAATCCTCATGCATACAACATTTCTTTGTAAAGGGTAACCTGTGTGATTTACCAAACTGACATGCACCACCTTTTTAGATCATATGTTGCTTGGATACATTAGGTATCCCAAGTACACATTGATCTCTACATATCTGCTTCAATGTTCTCTCACCAATGTGTCCTAATCTTTTGTGACATATCTCTAACTTAGACAAGGTTTGATCCTTATAATTATAAAGTGCAATGTTTCTAGTGTCCTCAAGCTCAAATGTAAACAATCTAGCTGTTTTCTCTCTGTTAGACTCAAGATATAACCAAGAGATGGTTGAACCACACCCTAAGAGGGAGGATTAGGAAGTAATTCTCAACCATGGCTTTTGGGGCAAGTGGTTAGCCCATCATACTCCTAACTGGTAGGTCGTGAGTTCAAATCCCTTAATTGGTATCAGAGCTAAGGAAGTAGACTTGGGCAAGGTGGATGGAAGGCGCGCGTGTCGATTTCAAAGGTAAGCTTAACAAAGATTTGAGTGTATCTCCCAATCCGTAGGTCGGATTTCAACGTGTAATATACTGTTGGAAAGCTCTCGGAACGAGCATTCCAAGAGAGATACTAGATTGGGGATCCAAGATACCGAGCATGGGTGAGAACTAGGTTCAAGAGACCGAGGTTGAGAGCAAGGCAAGTCCGTAGGCTAGTTGTCAAGAAGCGGAAAGGCAAGGTTCAAGATACCAGGGTTGAGAGCAAGACAAGTCTGTAGGCAAGTGGCCAAGAAGCGGAAAGGCAAGGCTCAAGACACCAAGGTTGAGAGCAAGGCAAGTTTGTAGGCAAAGTGGCCAAGAAGCGAAAAGGCAAGGCTCAAGAGACCAAGGTTGGACAAGATGGTTCAAGAGACTGTGCGAGGGTGAGGACATCAATCCAAGGGGAGAGCAAGGATTGATCATTGAGGACAATGATCTCTAGAAGGGGAAGAGAGTGTTAGACTCAAGATATAACCAAGAGATGGTTGAACCACACCCTAAGAGGGAGGATTAGGAAGTAATCCTCAACCATGGCTTTTGGGGCAAGTGGTTAGCCCATCATACTCCTAGTTGGTAGGTCGTGAGTTCAAATCCCACAATTCAGGAACACCATGATTTCATTATTATTATTTATGGTTGTGAGTACTCACTGATTTATTCTTATCATTTTTGAGAGAAGTGTTCGACTTTAATCTCATACACACATCTATGTGGGGTATAAAGTTTGGTGGTATGGGACATCAAACTTTGTATTCTACCTAGGTGTAGGACAGATGGTATGGGAGAGAAGTCTCTGAGATTGTATTTTTTATATGATTTGGAGTTCATTTATATGATCTTCTGGTATCATCCTATTATTAGACAATAGAGGGGCAGTTGAGACAGTCACTCTGTATGTGATCGCAAACAAGCCAAGTCCGCAAATAGAAGCGGAAAGGCAAGGTTTGCACATAAGCACTATGAATAGGTAATTACATTGGGAAGAAATTCATAGAGTACGTACTACTTTATTTGATATGCCTGAGAATAGGCCATGGTTCATACATAGTGTGTATGAGGTGAGCTAGATGCTTAGCCTAGTGGGCGATGAGTGTACACACATCTACTTACCATTTTTTAGAGTATTTAGTGGACTTATATTTTGGTTCTCGTTATATCTGGGAGTGCCGAATTATTATAGTAGTTTACTTGAGACAACTTATTCCTAGTTAGGAATGATTTGATTATAGTGATGATCAGATGGTGGTCAGAGATAAAGCAAGTTTCCTCCACTTGGAACATATTGCTTGTTGTTATTGATAAGGCGGTGGTAGTTCCACTAGTTGCTATAATTTTTTAGCATGTCTTCACTTGACATGATGGATTTGATTCCAGAGAGTGGATTTGAGACTTACTTTATATGGGAGAGATTCGATCCATAGTTTGGATTATCATATATGACAGATCGAGCTTTTGATCCACCGTTTGGATTATTATATATGACACACTGAGATCTTAATACATAGTTTGGATGTGATTGATTGAGATCTTAGTCCATGTTTGGGATGTGACTGATTGAGATTTTAGTCCATAGTTTGGATTGGGAGATTGATATTTTGGTCCATAGTTTGGATCATTGACATATTGATATCTTGGTCCACAATTGATAGATTGACATATTGATATCTTGGTCCATAGTCTGGATCATTGATAGATTATCATCTTGGATTCATAGTTTGGATCATGATGAGATTTTCTTTAGTTGTATTTCATTACGGTGAGTAAATCAAGCAGATTTACTTGAGTTTAGAGATAAAACACTACTTGGAAAATTTTCATTTCTTTTTAGTATTCTTCCACAGAGAGTTGGGACATAGTCACATTGTTTCGAATGAGCATAGTATTTTTTTTTCATTACTCTAGTGGAGTAAGTGATTTTTTTCATGATTATACCATATGAAAAGTTGTCAGTGGGTATTTCAGGGAGACAAGGGCAAGCTGCCGAGGTCTCTATAGGTGACAAGCCGTCACAAGTTAGTGGTCAAGGTCTAGGCATAGGGAGTCCGATAATATTCCGAGTACTTATGCTGCGCACATATGGACTCATTGGACCTCAGAGGGATTCCTGCAGTATGCCCAAGGCAAGGACTACTATTTGTTGGTGGAAATGCTAGATATAAAGCACAGAGACTAGTTGTCTACTAATTGAGCATCTAGTATTTGACACACCTACCACACTCTACTTTTATTATTTGGAATCACAGATTTTGATTCCTAGCTTACAACTCCTTCTATATCATTGAGGACAATGATCTTTAGAAGGGGGAGAGAGTGTTATATTCCAGAGATGTACATGCTTGGAGGAACGAGATGTTCCTTGCTCGGGGGATAGCCAAGGCCAAAAGTCAGAGAGTTCATACGATGTGCCTACTCATGATGGCCAGATGAGTAGAGGGATCTTAGAGAGAACTCTAGATGGTGACTAGGCAAGGGCTATAAATAGGCTAGGAGGTGAGTCCTAGGCATGTCGTTCTCCACTTCTCACACTCTCCCTTTGTAATTCTCCTAAATCCATGTTGGGAGTCCTCCACAAAGGCTCCAAATTTATTGAACCTAACCTGCAAACCCTTTTCCACTATTTGTCCAACACTCATCAAATTCTTTGTGATAGTAGGTACATAAAGAACTCTACTCAATATATTCCTATTTCCATCAGAGTTTTGACATTCCGTACCTTGAGAAATGAATGCTTGGTATCATCACCTATCTGCACTTGATGTTTTCCCTTGGGCTCTTCAAGATCAGAAAGGAGAGCTACAGAGCTTGCGACATGGTTTGAACAACCTGAGTCAATAAAGAAGAGGTGCTCATCATTCATACCTTGGTTTGAATTCATATTCATAATGAGAAGAGAATCCTCTTGGTCCTCTATACAGTTGTTGAAATATTTTCTTGATTTGTATCCTCCTTGATAATTGTTTTTGTAGCCATGGTTGTAGCCTTGATTATGGTTTTATTGTGAGTAGCCACCTCTTTGAAATCCTCTTCCTCTCTGGTTCTTGAAGTTCCTATAGCACTCATCTGTTGTGTGATTAGACAATCCACATATATTGAATGTGGAAGAGTTGAAAGGTCTCCCCCTACCTTGCTTACATCCTCTGCCCCTTCCTCTTGAATTCCTACCTCTCCCTGCATAGTTAGCTTGAGAAGTAGCACCTTCATCTTCAACTTTCTTGCTCTTTCCTTTATCCTTAGACTTTCCTTTATCTGTAGAGAGGGTAGAAGAATTGTTACCTCTTGATGGTTCTCCATTTTTGTTGAGCTTGGCCTCATGGGTGAAGAGTTGCCCCATGAGAGTGGTTAGATCAGGGATTTTCATATCCCTATAAAGATCCATTGCAGTTGTGAAAGATTCCCACTTTTCATATGCCTTGATGCAATTGATTATCTGTCTCACTATTTGCTCTTCTTCAATCTCCTCTCTTATGCTTGCCAATTGATCACCTACAACTTTCACCTTAGCCACAAACTCTAAAACATTCTGCTTAGGTTGCTTCCTTTGAGTAGTAAACTCCATCCACAATTGATTTTTCCTAGCTCTTGTATTGGAGGAAAAATATGAAGATAGAGTATCCCAAGTCTCTTGGGAAGTTTTGAAATTCCTAATATGAGGAAGAAGGAAGTCAAAAATAGATTTAAGTAGATATGACCTGGCTAAAGCATCTTTGGCACGCCATGAGTTGAGTCTTTCTTGATCCTCTCTTGTAGGTTGATCTTTGCTTCTGAATCTGGGCATCTCCTCATCTCCTCATCTCCTCATCTCCTCATCTCCTGATATGTATCCATAGAGACTCCTTCCTTGTAGGTAGGTCTTCATCCTCAAGGACCATACTCGATGATTATTCTTGTCCAATTTATCAATGAAAGAAAGGAAACCATCTCCCATTTTACCTCAACTTGCTCTAATACCACCGTTGGAGGAGATGGATGGATGCCTCAAGGAAGTGAGGTGCCCTAACACACTTTAGAGTTATATAGTAGGCCCTTTTATCTTGCAAATGACAGCAAGAAAGTATATGTACTTTGGGGTTGATACTTGAAACAATTGAATTAAAACAGACTACTTCATGAATAACTAGTGTCACAAAACTTGCTATTTTAGTCCATACACCTGCTAGTTCTTTTGCTTAGTGCTCATTGTACACTAACAATTGATGAAATTCCTTTTGATGAAATTCAATTAGCTTAGATAGCTAATGATTACAAGTGGAACCATCTACAATGATCAACTATGCTCTGAGAAATAAGTTTAGAAATCCAAAGCTTACCCCCGATTTTTTAGGGACTAACGAGTAGATGAACAATGAGCACTTCGATGATGATTTCTTCTAGATGGCTAAACCAAATAGCTTGAAATTCTGCCAGCTCAAAGTATACTATAAAAAAATGGTTGAGTATTCATTGAGATATGACCAGAGAAAGTTGAGTGTGCTCAATAGTCATAGCAGAGAAGTAAGCCAAAGATTATAGAAAATGGTTGAGTATTCACTGAGATATGACCAAAGAAAGTTGTGTGTGCTCAATAGTCATAGCAGAGAAGTAGACAGAGATGTTCTAGCAAGCCAAAGATTATAAAAAATGGTTGAGTATTCATTGAGATATGACTAGAGAAAGTTGAGTGTGCTCAATAGTCATAGCAGAGAAGTAGATAGAGATGTTCAATGAACTATATGTATTATAAAACATGATTATACAAGATCATTAGCATTGTAATGATGCTCAATGATGATGGACTGAGTGGAACATGGTGTAAGCAACTCAAGTCCTACAAAAGATCAAGGAGAAAGCTCTTAATGAGGCCACACAGCGATGAGATTTTCAAAGACCTTTTTATAAGAAGTTTCTTCTAAGTTTGAATTTGAATTCAAACTTTGCTCCAACTAAAAGTGACTCCTTTGATTTAGGAATTATTCCATCATTTGAAATTCATAACTAAGATTCCTCCTAACTCCATGAGATATAGGCTCTTGAAAGATTTTTCAAGGTTTTAATCTTTTACAAATGGTAAATGACCAAGTGATTACAAGATAAGGTTCCCGTGCATCATCAAGTGATAGTTGCACATATTGTCTTCTGAGATAAGGCAAATGTGAAGGCTTGATCATTTGCACCAATAGAACTAAGGCAAAATTCTTCTCTACTTCCTTCAAATGCATGTGTGCATCAAGTGGATATCCCACATACAACGTTAAGCAACCAACAAGTATATATATATAGATCCACAGTGCATGTGTCCTTTAACTCCAAAACTAAATACACAAAGTGCGCTCGCATATATACGCAATGCCTATATAAACAAAACCAAAAGAGGCTTGCTTACAACATAAGAGAAGAGAACAAGTTGCGGGGCATGATACTCCTTAGAGTAGGGTTGTCTCTCCGTTGAAGGTGCTGATCGTCTTTGTTGACTACAATGGGGGGGTCTTATGAGGCTCTCACATGTCCTTTTTATTATTTGGTTCTTCATCCCCAAAACCTACCAAAACAACCACGAAAAGCTCCCATCGATAGAAGAATGCAAATGCATATGCATGAGGAAGATGACGATGACCCTAAAAAAACTAGAAATTTGTCAAGAAAATTTGAGCTTTGATAAAAAGTGTTGGAAATCACTTGAATGATGTGTGTGTGACTCACCTCCCATTCATATATACCCTCTTGAACTCTAAAAATAGCAATGATATGCTCTAAGAATAGCAATGATTTGGAATAGTCTAGTGTGAACATGTGGCCATCATGCAATACTTGTTCCCATTACTACCCAAGTACTTCCCATTACTACCAATGTACCTTAGGGTATCCCCCGAGCTTGGGACCTTGGCTAGCTAGCCCTTGTCCCTCACACACATGGATTGATCCTTGTGGATCAATCATCCCTGTGGATCAATGATCCCCGTGGATCAATGATCCCTGTGGATCAAATGGATTGAACCTTGTGGATCCATGTCTAACAACAGCTCCTTATACCCCAATACAGAATGGTGTAGCTTAATGGATGAATATAACTATTCAAGATAGAGTTGTTTCTATGCTGCATCATGCAAACCTTTCACAAGGCTTTTTGGGCAAAAGCAGTATTGATTGTAGTTCATGTAGTCTGACGGAGGAGGTGAATACATGTCAAATGACTTTCAACAACATTCTTAAAAGTCATGGAATTTGACATCAATTTTCATGCAGGTACACACCACAACAGAATTCCATTGCTTAACACAAAAATAGACATATTGTAGAAATAATAAGAGCTTTGATGGCTGAGAAGATATGCCTCATTGTAATTGGGCAGAAGCTATGCATACTATTGTATATATTGTTGGTGTAATTCAAGCCTTAACACTTGGTTTTGATTTGTACCTTGAAGACTCAACATAAAACTTGGACCTTGGAAGCCTAGCTTGGGTTAATTCATGAAGTTATCACTTGAAGAATGAGCCATAGGAACTCATGCTTATGTGTTCTTACTTTTTTATCTCATGTAAAAGTCTATATGACTTTAACCACTCTTGTAATCACACCTACTTGAGAAAGTCATGGAAATATAGATGAGATGATTGAGGGAATATCTCAATCAACTTTTAGGTACAAGATTATAGGAGATTGATTGGAATCCAAATTCAAATTATTACTCAACACTTATAAAAACTATGGAAAAAGGTCACGGGTACAGTACACTCTTCCCGAGGTATTTCCTGAGTCAATCCTAGAGTGTGTGTGTGCTACACCATAGCCAACACCTCTGAGTACCATTGGGCATTACATTTCATGCCAATGGGAATGTACAATCAATAGATCTAATACATATACTTACATTCATAGTCTCTGATTTCTCTGTGTCACCATTTTCAACTTTGTCAACTTCCAAGAGGCATATCTCAAGATCTACTGAACCAAATTAGATGATTCAAACTGCATTGGATTGAGCTCAAAGTCTACTATACACGTACAAAATTTCAAGGCCATTGGATCAACCATTGCAGAGAAATCCAAATCGAGGTGCTCACTGGTCTGTGACTGTAAGTCTCCTAAAAAATCGGGGGTACACCTTATTTTGCTAAAGTGATTTCTCTGAGTGTGGTTTATCATTTCCTTTCATTCTACTTGCAAATGGAAGCTTACTAAGCTAATAGAATATCTCTAGAAGGAATTTTGCTAATTGTAACTCCACTGGTCACACTGAGCATAACACTGAGTAGGTATCAAGACCAAAATAGAAAGTTTTCAAGTCTTGTGATTTACAAAGTAGTCTGTTTTGATCAAGTCATTACTCAAACCTTTTCCAAAGTACATATAGCATATTTTGGTGTCATTTGGAAGCTCAAGGAGTCTACTAAGCATATCTGGAGTCAAAGGAGGGCAGGTGTGAAGCAGGTTTTGCAGCACCAACTAATCTCCTAAGTGCATCCAACCATCACTCCCAACATATATCATGAAAAAAACTCCAATTGCTATTGTACACCAAGTTACACGTGAAGACAAGTTTACAGATAAAACGCCAAACTTATCACATATGAAAGTATTTGACTGTATTGCATATGTACATGTTCCAGATGAGTTGTGGATGAAACTTGATCCAAAATGAGAAAAATGCATCTTCATTGGGTACTCCCTTGAGCAAAAGGGGTATAAATGTTATAACCCACCCACACAATAGATGAAGGTAAGCAAAGATGTGGTGTTTGATGAAATGTCAAGCTTCTATGCAAATGCCAAAGATGGAATTGATCTTGAAACAAATAACAAAGAAAATGCTAAAATATCAAGTGGAGAATCTCAAGTTTTGAGTGGACTAGATGCATCACCAAGCAATAGTTCCAACCCAAATCCATGGAGTTGAAGATTGCATGGAAATTTCAATCCAACAAATTCATCAAATGCATCCAAGAAAGGTAAAGAAAAGCTTTTTGTTGGTAGTAAAACATCTATAGGTTCTAAAGACATTAATGGAGATTCAAGTGGTTCAGAAAAGAGTCTTGATGAAGAACTTGGATTGTCCTTTGTGAAGACACTAGGAATAGGAAAGGCACATGTAGATGATACAAGAAGAAGTGACCCTGAACCAAGAAGATCTATGGGGATGCAGAATTTTGTGCAATGATTGACGTATGATAGTTATATAGCTCGTCATTGTGCGTACTTGACCAAGGTAATACAAGATGTTGAACCTTCTTGTTTTGAAGATGCAATTGGAAATGCAGATTGAAAAAAAGCTATGGATGAGGAGATGGCTGCACTTTATGAGAATGAAACATGGAAGCTAGTTCCATTGCCACAAGGGAAGAAACCCATAGGTTGAAAATGGGTTTACAAGGTAAAGCACAATGCTGATGGTAGCATAAGTAGGTATAAAGCATGATTAGTAGCAAAAGGATATGCATAGGTGTATGGCATTGATTATGAGAAAATGTTCAACCCTGTAGCTAAAATGTATACTATCAAAGCACTTGTTGCATTAGCTTTAGCAAAAGGATGGACTTTGCATCATATGGATATGAAGAATGCTTTCCTACATGGTGAGTTACAAGAAGTATATATGGTCCAACCACAAGGATATGAAGATTCAAAGCACCCAGAATATGTTTGTAGGTTGCAAAAGGCTTTGTATGGACTTAAACAAGCCCATCGTGCTTGGCATGGAAGGATTGATGATTATTTGGCCAACATTTGATTTTGTATGTGTGATGTAGATCATTCATTATATGCAAGGAAGGGCCATGATGGCATCATGATTGTGGCTATAATGTTGACGACTTGATTGTCGGTGGTGATAATGAAGGAAGCATTAAAGAGGTAAAGCATCTCCTTATGCAGGAATTTGACATGAAAGATCTTGGTGTGTTGCATTATTTCTTGGCCATTGAGTTTATACATACATAAACACGTATATGGATGTCATAAAGGCAATACGCCTTAAGTATGCTGCAAAAGTATGGTATGGCTGATTATAAGCCAATTTATATGCCATTAGAACAAAATTTGAAGTTGGATACTACATCATGTGAAGCACTAGAAAATGCTACCATGTATAGGAAAATTGTGGGATGTTTGATATATCTCACAATTACAAGTCCTGATCTAAGCTACACTATTGGACTTGAAAGTCAATTTTTGTAGGTTCCGAGGAAGTCGCATCTAGATGCTCTGAGGTACACTCTACGTTATGTGAGTGCTACTTTGGATTATGCATTGCTATGAAGGTGGCGTAGATTTTTAGGTTCATGGATACACTAATGTAGATTCGGCTGGTAGCATTCCAGATAGAAGATCTACTAGTGCCTTTATATTCTCACTTGGGAGTACAACTATTACATGGAGCAGTAAGAAGCAACCCACTATTGCTAAGTGAAGTATAGAGGCTGAGTGTTGTAAAATTCTTTTGCTTCTCTGATCATCGACCAGCTTCGCTGCCCACACACACAGAGATACTTGGATTCAATCCGCCCAGCCGCCGAGCCTACCCTCGTGAGAACCACTACTCACGTCTTGATAATGATCTCTTCTCTATTTTATCTTCTACCAAGGATTGCCATGTGGCATCCTTCTCATAAGGTGGCTCATACCCACTAAATATTATATGACATTTCCTTCCCCTTGAAAACATTTTCGTCCTCGAAAATGTAAATGAAATGTCCATAATGGTAGAAGAAAGTGCTCGGACTCCCCTGAACCCCATGTACTCTATGTACATGGTCATCTCTGTGTGTTGTTTCCCCATATCCTTCCCCTTAAGAAGTCTCCTATGAGATCATCTCAAAGGTGGGAAACCGTCTGAGTGGTGTCTACTATCTCCCATAAACACTGAACTTCCAAATTATCACTCCCATAACATATAACATCACCAAAATGACCTAAGTCCATATGATGTATCCTCTGGAGTAATAATATAAAAAGCAAGTGTAAAGTGCCAAGCTCATAAGCTTGACCATACCATAATGGAGATAGTAAACCATAGAATCCTCTAAAATATAGAACAAAGTCCCATAACAAATGATTCCAAACCCATGTAAGAGTAAATGATAGATTGCCCTCATACCACTCTAGGTCTTCCTAACCTTGAGTGTAATCACAAGTAATAGTATAACTTAACTATCTTGTGACTATGCAATTCCATCATCTAGCTCACGGTAGTAAAATGCAATCTCTACATTTCACCAACCAAGAAGTCTGTGGTTTGTCATTCTTTACATTTTGGACTAAGTTCTATTGGAAGAGCATCTATTGGCACTTGTGCAAACCATAATATTTCTCTTCCCTGTAGTTTGCTATATGAATGCAAAAAGCATTCCCTTTGAGATTCAGATAATCCCTAAGTACCCATCCTCCTAATTGATGTTTACTCATCATACTCATGATGTAACACCAACTAAGAGCTCGATACCCTAATAGATTAGATAATAGAAACTCTACAGAGAGGTGTGATCAATCTACTCCCAGTGTAACTAATGTCAATAACTAGATTATCTCATCTAGTCAAAGACCATCACTGAAAATAGCATAACTGCTTCTCTCTAGAGTTTACAAGTGAGACTCAATCTAACCATCATGATTAAATGATCTCCCTCTTGTTCTAGATAGAAGAGTGCCACTTCTATCTAGACAACCATAAAGTGAGAAAGTGAAAAACTCTCTCTCTCTATTCAATCTCTTCTAAGGGAAAGAGGTCTAGTAGTGGAACCTATTCCACTTTCCCTTTCCCTTTGAAAGAGATTCTGTTGATCCATTTTCTCTACTCATCCATAGTTGAGAACATGCACATAAGTTCTCCATACTTTTCCTTCCAAAATAGTGGAGAATCATACTCCCATATGAAGGAAAATTACATTGAAAAGTAGAGGAAATGAATTCCTTCTGAAATATAGACTAAGAAATGTTCTCAAAACACCTCTTCTATCTAAAGGAAAACATACTTTGTTCTTCTCCTATGAAGAAATCATGTTTTCCTTTCCTTCTTTCTCTCTCAAAGAGCAGGAGCTAAAGTGAGACCATTCTGAGCTAAAGTGAGATGTCTCATGGATCTCTGAGCTGATTCCCACTTTCTCCTTTCCTTAAAAGAGAGATTCATGAATCTATTTAATCCTCTCTTCCATAGCTAATGCATAATCCTTCATTACAAATATTACTATGAAGATGGAGAACAGATCTCCGCTAACTAATGAAGGTGTATGTAGTGAAGAGTGGAGAAAATAAATTCCTAATAAGGGTCAAAGCCCTCTATTAAAATGGTCAGCAATGATGTGACATGATACCGTAAACATATATGTATCCATAGTAAAGAACTATCTCTGCCAACCATACTCTGTGCATGGATCTATATGATCCAATCAAACTGATGAAATTATCCTTCCTGAAAGACTAAAAAATGAGTATGTGGGAGATGTCTACTAAAAAATCTCCTCTGATCTAGTGAGACATGATGCCATGAATGATGAGTCCTTTTCTTCGTGGCCATAGAAGAAGAGTGCTCAAAGGGAAGTCATTTCCACCGTCCCATACCAGTGAAAACTTCTTCCAATTCACGGTGTCATACCTACACTAAACCGAATATATATATATTCCATGTAATGGAATATGTAAGTGGACTCTAATGAATCCCATATGCTAAAATCATGTCAGTGGACTCAAATGAGTCCCATGTCGTCGAACTAGTTAGTTTGGTTCTAGTCAACAAGTGACATTGGATATCCCTTTCTGTTCCAAACCAACTTGTTCATAGGTACCAGGACTAAGCCTAGATACCTCTCTGTAGATCCCAATACATTGGTACCCATCTATTCCTGACTAAGGGATCTATGCTCTATACCATAGAGCTAGTGCCATGCCTATGGTCTTCTTAACCATCACTCGAATCACATACGCATCCGTCGATGCTGTCTCATGAAACCCATCTCTGTGATGCCATCTATTTGGTTTCCTTAGTAGTGTAGTAGAAATGCTTCACTACTCGCTCAAGTGAGGTGTATCAGTGAAACTAATCACTCTTTGGGTATTCTGAATAATACCCCATAGTCTCCTAATCATCATGTGAGACTCTTGTGAAGATAACTAAATCTTCACTGACTTGGAGATTATCAAGCTGTATCTCCCGTGCCTCTATGCAACTTCCTAAACTTATATGATTGCTTGTGCACACTACTAATGGTGAAGGTGTAGCTCCTTCCCTAAACAATCCTATAATCTAAATCCATAAGGATTTTGTGTAGGGATCCTGTTACTACTGAAGTTGCCTTATATAAAATACTATGATGGTACTAAGTCCATCAAATACATGCGTAGAAGCATGCCTATACCTTATTGACGTTTGCAGAAAAAGGCATTATGGCAAGTGCGTATATAACGCCATGAGGGGGGAAATTTTTTGACAGCATTTCCCCAGGAAATGGAATCCCAAAAAAATTTAAACCATAGCTCAGTGGCACATAGGCCACCCAATAACATAGGGCTTGACAGGCCCATGGCATGCACGCCATAAACTCAAATATGGATTCCATGACTTGCAAAAACACAAAAGCATTTGCTCTGATACCAGTGTTGTAAAATTCTTTTGCTTCTCTGATCATCGACCAGCTTCGCTGCGCCACACACACAGAGATACTTGGATTCGATCCGCCCAACCGCCGAGCCTACCCTCGTGAGAACCACTACTCACGTCTTGATAATGATCTCTTCTCTATTTTATCTTCTACCAAGGATTGCCATGTGGCATCCTTCTCATAAGGTGGCTCATACCCACTAAATATTATATGACACTGAGTATAGAGGTGTGACAATGGTACTATGTGAAGCATACTTGTTAGAGATGCTACGTGTAGAGATGTGGAAGTGCAAAAGCCTATCACTATCTATTGTGATAATCTTAGCACCATACAATTAGCACTGAACCCTCTTTTTCATGCCACAACAAAGCATATTGAGGTACATTATCACTTCATCAGAGAGAAGGTATTAGCAAGTGATATTGATCTTGTTTATGTGAGAACAGATGAGCAGGTTGCTGATATTTTCACTAAAGAAATTGGAGCAAAGAAGCTAATGAAGTTTTGAAAGATGCTTGGATTAGAGGACATGACGTTGAGCTTGAGGGGGAGTGTTGAGATATCAAGCTCAACATGTTATGATCCAGGATGGCATGTGTAGCTCAGCAATGAGTAGCACCTCCTTTAATGTCAATCCGGGAAGACATGAGGATGGTATGAAGACCTCAAGAACAACTGATGGCACAAGTGTGTGAGTGAGAAGCACACTAACATGCACACACATACACACACACACGTGCACACAAGGTAAGAACAAAGAGAGAGACAATAAAGTTCTTTAGATTACTCAAAAGTGCTCTTACAAGTTCAATTCTACAACACGCTAACCTCAAAAATGAGCTCTCTAGCTTTTTTTGTAGTTTTTGACTAGTTTTGGCCTTGTCCAGACATAGTGTCTGGCCTAGTTAAAAATTAGGTTCTAGGCCCTATTTGAGGGCTCAAACGAAGTCTAAAAATCATGAAAATTGGTGTGATGATACTTCTAATACTCCTCAAGCTCAAAGACTCCTTGACTTGCACAAAATGAAGTTACAAAAAGGTGAAATGGTATTTACAATGCTTTTTAGTGATGAGAATCATTGTTATGAGGGTGTTGATTGGGAAAAATTTGAATGGCCTACTTGCCAGATCTTCATTGACTACTTTGTCTGCTTGTGCCTTCTCTCCGCTCTGGCTCCTTTCTTTGGATTCCTTGTCTTGTGAGTCCTTGGGTGCTTTGACTGCTGCCAATACCCCCCCTCTCTCGTGTCTGTCGTCTCTGACAAACCCTTGTTTGGCTGAGTGTTTGACATAGAATTCAACCACATCTGAAGCTAGGTGGTGTTCTTCCAGCCGCAGCCCTCGTGCTAAATCAGTTAGGAGGGCATCCCAATTCACTGGACCTGGAACGTCCGGATGTGGCACACGCAGTTGTTCTGAATGTAATGTTCGCTCCATTGCAAAGAGGTGGAGTAGATGGGAGGGTCTGGAAACGAAGACTTCAGAGTGCTATTCCCAGAACTCCATGATGAACATCTCTTCACATGTTTCTGTTGTAGCAAGCGGGGAGGTATTTAATTCGTGCGTGCCATGCATATATCACCTGTATGGAGGGAGTTGTACTCATATCGTAGACCAAGTCAAGGTTACCTGCTGTGAATCCTACACCTGAGAAATGTGGATCTTGAATATTTTTGAAGATTTTGAAGGTAACCAACATCAACTCGAATATCTTTATGCACATCTGAGCCATTACATTTGGGATGTTTCGCATTCTGACTCCCCAATCGCGGATGGTAGAGATCATGTAGCCCACCGTAGCTTGTCCCCGTGGCGGTGCCATGTATACGTAATTGAGCCACTTTGCACAACCTTTGACATTCTTCACCGTGATGGAAAACTCACGTCATGTGCGTCTTCTGAGTATGCGAGGATAACAGCGATTATACTTAATGAATAGTGGCATGTTGTTCTAGGTTCGAACCTCTCAGGGTAAGTTTCTAAGAGTCATAGCCGCCAGGTAGGTTGATGAATTGATCCTTGTTTAGCACCCTCAGGGATATCATCAAGGCCGAATTGAGTGGCGAAGGTTGGAGCCTTGCCACATCTTCATTGAATTTCGGCGTTGTAATCTGCCAAGAGTACACAATACGGTGCATATTGATCATCGTTGGTGCCTATCCATCTGTGATGAGACATGTTGATGTATGAAACACCACAAGAAATGAATTAATGTGACACTAGAACACCTCTATGGTCACCATTAACTCATTGCCACTCCAAACTTTGAGAAATGATAGCCGAAACCAAGAACTTTGCTTCTTCAGATTTTTCTAGTCACTGAAATGACATACCTTCCGTATTTTGCTAATTTCTCTTAACTCAAATATTACTTCTCTAAGATCTCTTATAAGCCGAAACTAGAAGAGTAGAGCTTTCCAACAAGCTATCATATGCATGAAACGGATCTCTAGAACTCAAGTTATGGCCTTCACAAGATGACTATGTATAACTGCCAAAATTGGAAATTCTTCCTGTTTTAGTAAAAAGCGCCTGTCTAAAAATGGAATTCGATGCCAGGCATCGAGTTGCTTGGAAAAACTTAATCTCTTGAAATCATCACACAGAAGGTAATCATGGAGATGATGGAGAGAGTCTCATACACAGAACTTTACTTAGTTCTTCTCATAACTATAAAAAATTCAGAAGTTTTACAAGTGCTTTCTCACTCAGAGAAGCCCGACTATACTCAGTCATACAAAATGAGTAGTAACTTACCTTCTCATTGTCTTCCTCTCTTCTTCTCTCTCTACGTCAATTGATACAAACTAACTTATATAGATTTTCTCATTCTCGTGACTTTTAAAAAACTTCTAGAACTAAAGTGAACTAACTTTACAAATATGATACACTTGTGAATTTGTCCCTTCACATAGGCATGGGGTTTTCTTCCTAAGATTTGGCCTTCAAATATATGTACAATTAGTGATTGTTTCTCCAACAGCTCCCCCTCAATCACTAATTGATATTCTCTATTTCTTCATATCATCTTCTTTTCTTTTACTCCTGTCATGCTTTTGAATCTGCTGGTCTTCACACCATCCAAGATCTTTGTCATTATGTCTGCTATCTGATCTTTAGTAGAAATGTACTCCACTTCAATCTCCTTCTCCATTACCTTTTCTCTCAGGAAATGATAATGTATCTCTATGTGTTTTGTTCTTGCATGAAATACTGGATTTGCTGCAAGATAAAGTGAACTCATATTATCTCCATGTATTGTAGGTATACCTTGATCAATGCCCAAGCTTTTGAACAATGTCTGCATCCATATGACCTCCTTAGCTTCTTCCACAAGTCCTTTGTACTCAGCTTCAGTTGATGATAATGCTATTGTAGGTTGTTTCTTTGAACACCAACTTACAAGCTTATCACCAATGTATATCATGTAGCCATGAGTTGATCTTCTGTCATCCTGGTTACCTGCCCAATCTGAGTCACTATAGGCTCTCAACTTCAAATCTGATGTAAAAGGATAATATAATCCTTCCTTTATAGTTCCTTATATATCTGAGAACTCTTTGACCTGCAATCCAATGTGGATCCTTTGGACAGTGCATGAATTGTGACAAAACTCCCACTGCATAACTAAGATCAGGTCTTGTTAGTGTAGCATAAATCAAACTACCCACAAGAGATTGATACTTCCTCATATCTTTGTATTCTGCACCATATTTACTAAGCTTGTGATTAACTTCAAGTGGAGTTGAAGCTTCTCTGCAATTTTCCATATCAAACTTCTTCAATAGATTCAGAAGATACCTTTCTTGTGATACATATATGCCATGATCTGTATAAGTGACTTCCATTCCAAGAAAGTATGACAACTTTCCTAAATCACTGATCTTGAATTCTTTTTCAAGTAATCTCTTTACCTCCTTGATTCCTTCATCTGAAGTACCTGTGATTATAATGTCATCTACATAAATACAAATGTAGATTGTACCTTCCTCTATTCTTTTGATAAGTAGACTTGGATCTGCTTTTGAACTTTGATATCCAAGATCATTGAGATACTTCACCAGTCTATAGTTCCATGCTCTTGGAGCTTTCTTTAATCCATATAGTGCTCTTCTCAACCTGCAAACAAAATTTGGATACCTGGAATCTATAAGACCTTGAGGTTGTTCCATGTTTACCTCATCTGATATGTATCCATTCAAGAATGCATTCTTTATATCCAATTGACTTAGGGTCCATCCTTTTGAAGCTGCAATAGCAATTATTGTCCTTATAGTTGACATCTTAGCTACAGGACTGAATGTCTCATCATAATCTATGCCATAGGTTTGGGCATAGCCTTTCACCACCAGTCTAGCTTTGTATCTGGCTATACTTCCATCTGCAAGCTTCTTCACTTTATAAACCCATTTATTTCCAATTACTTTCTTACCATTTGGTTTAGGAAGAAGTTCCCATGTCTTGTTCTCCTCCAGTGCATTGAACTCTTCCTTCATTGCTTCTTCCCATTGTTTCTTACCTTTAGCTTCATCATAGTTCTGAGGTTCTTCATCATCTTTGACCATATATGCATAGTTCTTCTGAGTTATGTAAGAAGTATCATAAGAATGCCTTTCTGGTTGTCTTCTAGTCTTGCTTGATCTTCTTGGTTCACATTCTTCATGTGTCTGGATACACCTCTTCATCAAATATAGGAGCTTCTTCATTCCTTCTTGTTAATCCACTTCTGGATGTACTTGCTTGCATATAGTCTTCATCTCTATTCACCTGCACAATTGATTTTCCTTTCTCACATCTTCTTACCTCTTCTTCAAGTTCTTCAGCTGTATGACTTTGATCTGCATACCAACTTTTCTGTTCATCAAATGTAACATCTCTAGAAACAAGAAATTGTTTGGTTAGAGGATTCCACAACCTGTAACCCATCTGCTTTTCATCATAACCAATGAACACATATTTTTCTGCCTTTGGTTCAAGTTTATGCCTAAGCTCTGATGGCACATAACCATATGCAATTGATCCAAACACTCTACAATGATCTAGTGTTGGTTTCTTACCCCACCAAGCTTCATATGGAGTCATTCCATTTAGAGCTGCACATGGTAATCTATTCACAAGATATGTAGCTGTATTTACAGCCTCAGCCCAAAGATAATTTGGACAACCTGTAACCCATCTGCTTTTCATCATAACCAATGAACACATATTTTTCTGCCTTTGGTTCAAGTTTATGCCTAAGCTCTGATGGCACATAAACATATGCAATTGATCCAAACACTCTACAATGATCTAGTGTTGGTTTCTTACCCCACCAAGCTTCATATGGAGTCATTCCATTTAGAGCTGCACATGGTAATTTATTCACAAGATATGTAGCTGTATTTACAGCCTCATCCCAAAGATAATTTGGACAATTCTTCTCCTTTAGCATAGCTCTAGCAAACTCAACCAAAGTCCTGTTCCTTCTTTCTGCTACACCATTTTTTTGTGGTGTATACCTGCAGGTTATGTTACCGTTAGTGTCCATGTGAAAGGCCAAATGGCCATCAGACACTTCTTTTGTATATGTTCTTTAATAAAACATATAGTGGCCTGGTCAGTCACAGACTGTAAGTTCGACCGCATTTATAAGACCTAAGAAGTCTATCTTCGTGCTCCCTGTGTACTGTGTTTTCAGCGTATTGTACAACCTCTGTGCGGAGTACTGTGCGCGGCGTCAGGAGCTCGGTTTTCTACTCCGAGCATACCGTCGTGGAGCTCTCGAGAAGGAGATTGCAATGCGGTGCATCACCATTGAAATACTTCAATGGTATCAGAGCATTTCGAGGCAAAAGGCTTTGTTCCTTTTGTGCGAGCGAAGCGAACCCCCCCCCCAGGCTTTCTCTAAGGCTGGCGACTAAGGCGGCGACCAAGGCATACCTTGTCATCCGAGTCACCGAAGTCACCGTTGGCGCCGTTGGTTGCGCGCGAGGGAGGACCTCAACGATCAAGGAATATAGAGGTTCCCGGTACTTCCCGGGAGGTCACCCATCCCAGTACTGTTCCCCCCAGAGCTCGCTTAACCGTGGCAATCTCTTGCCACTAAGCTACACTCTTGTGGTGTTTGAAGAAGGGGAAAGACTAAGGTTGACATTACCTTGAACAAGTTTTGGTCCCTCAAAGCTTCATTTTTGCTTTTAAATCCTATTTCTGAAGCAATTTTTGGGGTGTTTTTGGAGCCATTTCGGAGTACTTTCGCACGTAGTTCTCTTCACACAGGTCCAAGAACATCAAGAAGAGTGTTCCTTGTACTTCTCAGACAATAAATATCAACCTTTGGGGCTGTATTTTCAGCCACACTCGTAAAACTACAGGTTTCTCGAGGGGTTTTCAGTTTTGGTGGGAGCAGTCGCTGCAAATTTATGCAGGTTTTTAAAGCCTAAAACATCAGAGTTTACAGACACTTGCAGGTGTTATTGGCTAGTTTTTGGGCTGTGTATTCAGCCTTTTAGTGTCATTTTACTGCATATATTGAGCACATACACACCATGTACGCTTCTGTGGATACCGCTTATGTACGTCCATGTGGGCATTGATATAGCGGTTACGTTCTTTGCATAAAGCCTTTTACGTTTGATAAAGAGGGTCGTGGTGAGGTTTTCTTAACTGGGAGACACCGAGATGTCGGGGTCTCTTCCGTGATGCAGGTGGAAGACTTACCCAGCCTCGCCATAGGAGATGTATGATAGTTGTTCATAGGTGCTCGATAAGCCCTAGTTGGCTTCTATTGGGTAACTGATTATATGCAGTGGAGTCAGTGATTCACTATGCAGGTAGACATGTCAGTACTTGCAGTTTTATGATACTTTGACACTGGTCATATGCTAATTTTGCAGAGGATACTCTGGCAAAATTTTTCTAGATTTTTGGTTTAGTCAACTATATAGTGGTCGATTTACTCCTTGATACACTTATTTGTTGGTGTTTGGACTCTTCTAGCTCCATTATCATTCTATTCAGTTCTCTACGATCATGGCATCAGAGGTCTCAGGCACATCCGGTGGATCAAGGTCTAGTGCTAGCGTTCCGAGGAGGAGTTGTAACTTGCAGGGCAAAGACCATTTTGAGATCCGAAAATTTGATGGCACAAACTTTGCTCTATGGAAGAATCAGATTAAAGATGTGCTAATTCAAAGAAGGCAATGGAAGCCAGTAAATGGGATTTCAAAGAAGCCTGCTGACATGGATGAAGATGATTGGGATGAGTTAGATGAAACGGCCAGGTCTACCATTCGCTTGCACCTGGCAGATAATGTTTACTTTACAGTATTAGACTGTGAAAGTGCAGAGGAGCTTTGGAAGAAGTTATGCAATACATATGAAAAAGAGACGGCATCAAATAAAGTATATCTGATGAGAAAATTATACGACCTTCGTATGAAGGACACAGATAGTGTTGCTGCTCATCTAAATGAGTTTGATGCCATATTCTCCCAGTTACAGGCTCAGAAAATGGATATGGACAATGAAATGAAAGCAGTATTGCTGTTATGCACCCTGCCATCATCATGGGATACATTTTGCACAGCTATTAGCAATAGTGCACCAGGTGGTAAACTCGTCTATGATGACATATGTGGAGCACTCTTGAGTGAGGAGATTCATAGAAAATCTATGGTTGGCACTCAGAGTGGAGATGCATATAATGTTCGTGATTCTTACCAAGGAAAGAATCAACAACGTGGCAGGAGCAAGAACAAGGAAAAGAATGGTCAACGGAATAAGAGCAGAAGTAAATCAAGGAAGAGGGATATTGAATGCCATTATTGTCATAAGAAAGGACACATGAAGAAAGACTGTTATGCATTAAAGAATGCTAAAGGTAAAGGACAGAATGTTGATGGGCATGTTAAACAGTTACCTGCACCATCTACTTCGACTGTGAAGATTGAAGAAACTAATGCTATTTCTGATGATGCTGATGTGTTGACACTTGATAGTACTGTGCCATCTGAGGCACTTATGGCTGATTCTCTTTCCCACACCTGGCTGCTAGATTCTGGTGCTTCTTTCCATGTGACACCACATAGAGAATGGTTCTCTAATTATGCAGCAAAGTCTCTTGGTACCGTGAGACTTGGTGACTCTTACCAGTGTGATGTTGTGGGGATTGGAGATGTGGTTGTGCAGTTCATTGACGGTTCAAAATTTACTATGCATAATGTACGCCATGTACCTCAGTTATCACGCAGTTTGATGTTAGTTGGTCAACTTGATGACCTTGGTTACAAGGTGTTCTTCTATGCTCAGTCCTTTCGTATATCAAAGGGCAATATGGTTATTGCAAAAGGAAGGAAAGTAGGCTCACTTTACCCTTTATTTGTATCACAGAAAGAACACTTGTTAGCTGTTACTGAACAGCCTATGGCTTGTATTTGGCATGGTCGTTTGGGCCATATATCTCGTAGTGCAATGGAAAATCTTTCTCGTTCTGGCTACTTACCTGTGTTATCTTTCTCTGATTTTTCATTTTGTGAGCATTGTCAGTATGGAAAGCAAACCAGAAATGTGCATAAAACGCACATTGACTCTTCAATTCAGCCTTTAGATCTTGTTCATACAGATGTGTGTGGTCCTATGCCCACTAGGTCCTTAGGTGGTTCTCTTTACTTTGTCACTTTCATAGATGATGCTACTAGAAAAGTCTGGGTATATCCTATAAAATCGAAGGATGATGTATTCCCTACTTTCAGAAAATGGCTTGCTTCAGTTGAGACTGAAAAAGGAACTAAGCTTAAGGCTTTACGTTCAGATAATGGGGGTGAGTATACCTCACATGAATTCAGCCTTTTTTGTCAGTGTAGAGGGATTCGTAGAGAGTTTACAGCTCCTTATACCCCAGTATAGAATGGTGTAGCTGAGAGGATGAATAGAACTATTCAAGATAGAGTAGTCTCTATGTTGCATCATGCAAACCTCTCACAAGGTTTTTGGGCAGAAGCAGTATTGACTGCAGTTCATGTGATTAACCTTTCACCTAGTACTGCCAAAGGTCTGAAAGTGGCACAAGAGTTATGGACAGGGAAACCACCATATTATGATCATCTTCGAGTTTTTGGGTGTGAAGCATATGTTCATATACCCAAGAATCTTAGACAGAAGTTGGACCATAAGTCAAAGAAATGCATTTTTCTTGGATATGGTCGAGAAGGACAATTTGGATATCGCTTATGGGATCCTGAAATACGGTCAGTGATCAGAAGTAGTGATGTCATTTTTAATGAGTCTAAGATGCATAAACAGCCGATTAAGGTGGTTGAAGTGAGAAGAGTGGTGTTTGAGGATACTAGTCCTCCGGTTAGCATGCATAAAAATGTTGCACATAGGGATGTTCAAGAGAATGTCCATTCAGATCAGTCCGCACATGTTCCTGTTCAGCAACCATTGAGACGTTCTGCACGTGTCTCATATCCACCTGATAGATATGTTCCAGGTTTAGATTTTGTTATGCTAACAGATGCCGGTGAGCCCTCTTGCTACAAAGAGGCTATGCAGACAGAGGATCATGTCAAGTGGGAGCGTGCCATGAAGAGTGAGTTGGATTCTATTCACAAGAATGGTACTTGGGACTTAGTACCTTTGCCAAAGGGCAGGAAAGCTTTACCATGTAAATGGGTATATAAGCTGAAATTCACATCAGATAGTGCTTCTCCAAAATATAAAGCACGACTTGTTGCAAAGGGTTTTAAGCAACAACATGGTGTTGATTTTGAGGAAATCTTCTCTCCAGTGGTGAAGATGACTACTTTGCGCATGTTGCTTGGATTCGTTGCAATGGAGGACTTAGAGCTAGTCCAAATGGATGTGAAAACAGCTTTCTTGCATGGAGATCTTACAGATGAGATCTATATGGAACAACCAGAGGGTTATGTAGTTCCTGGCAAGGAAAGTCTAGTTTGTAAGCTCAAGAAGAGCTTGTATGGACTTAAACAGTCTCCTAGACAATGGTACCAAAAGTTTGATGCTTTTATGAAGTCCCAAGGCTATTATATGCTATGGTAGCTACGAGACCAGACATTGCATTTGCAGTGGGTGTTGTGAGCAGATATATGTCTAATCCTGGCAAGAAACATTGGGAAGCGGTCAAAATGATTTTGAGATATCTGAGTGGCACTAAGGACAAGTGTCTATGTTTAGGTAGAGGGAAAGCATCCATTATTGGTTACACAGATTCTGACTATGATGGTTGTGTAGACAATCGTAAGTCTACATCAGGGTACATTTTTCATTTTGCTGGAGGTGCTATCTCTTGGAGATCTCGTCTTCAAGAATGTACAGCTGTTTCCACCACAGAAGCAGAGTATGTTGCAGCAAGTGAGGCATGTAAGGAAGCATTGTGGCTTTCTCGTCTTGCTTGTGATATGGGTTTGCCTCAGCATGTACCTCACTTGCTCAGTGATAGTCAGAGTGCCATTGCTTTGGCTAAGAATCCGGTCTATCATGCAAAGACCAAGCACATTGAGGTGAGGTATCACTTCATTAGAGATTGCTTAGCCACTGAGAGCATTATTCTTGAGAAGGTTCACACTCGAGATAATGTTGCAGATGCTTTGACTAAAGCTCTACCATAGGATAGCTTTCGTCATTGTTGTCACTTGATGGGGGTTACTTGATTCTTGATCTTACGCAATCACTTGTATACTGTGTAACATGCCCATCAGGTGGGAGGTATAGTTTGTATACTTACACTCAGGTATTCTTTATCATTCTTTCTTTTTTCTCCCATAGTTACTCTGGCCATATTAGCCTTTAGTGGGAGATTGTTACCATTAGTGTCCATGTGAAAGGCCAAATGGCCACCGGACACTTCTTTTGTATATGTTCTTTAATAAAACATATAGTGGCCTGGTCAGTCACAGACTGTAAGTTCGACCGCATTTGTAAGACCTAAGAAGTCTGTCTTTGTGCTCCCTGTGTACTGTGTTTTTTGCGTATTCTACAACCTCTGTGCGGAGTACTGTGCGCGGCGTCAGGAGCTCGGTTTTCTACTCAGAGCATATCGTCGTGGAGCTCTCGAGAAGGAGAGTGCAGTGCGGTGCATCACCATTGAAATACTTCAGGTTATTTCCCTCTTAATACCTACATTCCAAAGATAATCATTGAACTCTTGGGAGAAGTATTCTCCCCCTCCATCAGACCTCAGTCTTTTAAGCTTTTGACCTGTGAATCTCTCTGCATATGCATGAAAATTCTTGAAAGCTCCAAACACTTCTGATCTTTCCTTCAAAACATATAATGTTATCCATCTTGTAGCATCATCAATGAAAAGAACATAATACCTTGAGCCACTGATAGATCCTTCCTTTGTTGGTCCCCATACATCTGTATGAATGAGCTCAAGTACTCCATCATGTTTGAATCCTTTCTTTTGAAATGGTAACCTGTGTGCTTTTCCCATTTGACATGCTTCACATTTATAAACCATATGTTGACTTTGCACATTTGGTAATCCTAGTACAGACTGATTAGCAACCATAGCTTTAATTCCTCTTTCATTGAAATGACCTAATCTCTTATGCCAGAGATCAAGTTCTATAATCACTTCTTCACCATGTGTGAGCAAAGCTTGACCAATGTTCCCTTGTACTCTTAAAGTAAAGAGTCTACCTTCTTTCTTACCAGAGACAATCTGATTATATCCATTCTCTGGATCTTCAACAAATACTCCTTCATTTGTAAACCTGACTTGAAAACCTTTTTCAATTATCTTTCCCACACTAATCAAGTTTTTAAGGTATTGTAGGAACATACAAAACATTGGTTAGCAAATCTGCTCCACTCTTGCATTTCACTTTTCCAATTGAATGTACACTATGTCTTGTATTATCACCTGTTTGAACACTATGACTAGAAATGCCTTTTTCCAATTCTGACATCAATTCTATGTTTCCTAACAAATGATTAGAACATCCAGAGTCAATATAAAATACCTTTAGATCTTCTTTATCTGATGTGCTGATTGAATTCATCATCAATGGTGTATGACCTTCATTCTATGTGTCATTTGCATAATTGTAGTAGGTTGTGTTGTAGGACTGATTCTGTCCCCAACTTCTTCCTCCACCTCTACCATAGCCTCCTCTTTGACTTTTTCTACCTCTTTGAAAATTACTTTGATATCTTCCACCTCGACCTCTACTATTGTTGTTTTGATTCTGGTTTGATCCTTGTTGATTGTGCCAACAGTCATGAGCCAAATGATTACTCAATCCACAGATCCAGCAAGCCTTCTTGTTGTTATTCTGATTACCTCTACCTCTTCCAAAACCTCTTGGTCTTCCTCTGCCAGTGCATTTACCTCTTGCATAATAAACTTGAGAAGTTGACTCTTCTTCATCCTTTGCTTTACCTTTATCTCCTTTCTTCTTGTTCTTCATGTACATTGCAAAACTTTGT
This sequence comes from Ceratopteris richardii, assembly GCA_020310875.1. NCBI lineage: Eukaryota > Viridiplantae > Streptophyta > Polypodiopsida > Polypodiales > Pteridaceae > Ceratopteris > Ceratopteris richardii. The sequence continues at coordinate 84,991,567 of CM035426.1, forward strand.
CCTTTATCTCCATCTCCCTTCAAGTCTTGCTCATATGTGAGCATCAAACCAAGCAATTGGTTCAAATCTGGAACATAATGATTTAATGAAAGTTCTGTTGATAAGACAAAAGGTTTCCACCTTTCATCCCCTCTCAATCCTGCAAGTAGTTGAGCAATCAATCTGTGATCTTCAACATCTTCATCTATGGATCCAAGACTATCTGCTAGATCCTTCATCTTAGTGACATAATCACTAATACTTTGACTTGGCTTCTTTTTGAATGTTGTAAACTCTGACCATAGACTTGCTTTCCGTGCTTTAGTAGTGCTTTGGAAATGATACTCCAATGCATTCCATATATCTTCAGATGATTCCAATCCTCTGATGTGTCGTAGCAAATGATCAGAGATTGTATTGTAAATGTAGGCTTTTGCACTTGCATCCTTCTTCTGCCAATGCTTTAAAGCATCAAGTTCTTCTTTCTTTGGTCAGCTTTCATCTTCAAATATTGGCTTCTCTTCTTCACCTGTAACATATATCATGAGATCCTTACTCATAAGTAAGGCTTCCATTCTCATTACCCATGCGCGGTAATTATCTCTGTCTAGTTTGTCAATGGAGATATGATCTGCCATACTCGTTCCCTTCTGCTGCAACATGTGAGCTTAAAGGATAAAGGATAATACCTTTTGAAGTTCTTTTTGTATGAGGATACTTCCAAAGTAATCTTTTGATGCCTTGTGTCTTCAAATGCTTCACCTTTGAAACTTTAAGGGAAAACTTTCCAAAACTTCTTGTACCTTTGTCGCCTTCTGCTCTCTAAGACCTTTCTGCTCTGATACCACTTGTTGATGTATGAAACACCACAAGAAATGAATTAATGTGACACTAGAACACCTCTATGGTCACCATTAACTCATTGCCACTCCAAACTTTGGGAAATGATAGCCGAAACCAAGAACTTTGCTTCTTCAGATTTTTCTAGTCACTGAAATGACATACCTTCAGTATTTTGCTAATTTCTCTTAACTCAAATATTACTTCTCTAAGATCTTTTATAGGCTGAAACTAGAAGAGTAGAGATTTCCAACAAGCTATCACATGCATGAAACGGATCTCTAGAACTCAAGTTATGGCCTTCACAAGATGACTATGTATAACTGCCAAAATTAAAAATTCTTCTTGTTTCAGTAAAAAGTGTCTGTCTAAAAATGAAATTCGATGCCAGGCATCGAGTTGCTTGGAAAAACTTAATCTTTTAAACTCATCACATAGAAGGTAATCATGGAGATGATGGAGAGAGTCTCATACACAGAACTTTACTTAGTTCTTCTCATAACTATAAAAAATTCAGAAGTTTTACAGGTGCTTTCTCACTCAAAGAAGCCCGACTATACTCAGTCATACAAAATGAGTAGTAACTTACTTTCTCATTGTCTTCCTCTCTTCTTCTCTCTCTACGTTAGTTGATACAAACTAACTTATATAGATTTTCTCATTCTCGTGACTTTTAAAAAACTTCTAGAACTAAAGTGAACTAACTTTACAAATACGATACACTTGTGAATTTGTCCCTTCACATAGGCATGGGGTTTTCTTCCTAAGATTTGAACTTCAAATATATGTCCAATTAGTGATTGTTTCTCCAACAAGACATACTTCGGAAATATTATGATTTGAGAATGGTGTCCTCAATCTTGGTCATGGACTCAATCTGGACTGTGACCCGCTCATCATGTGTATTGGCCGTTTTTTCAAGTTTTTGCATCCATTCTGGGGCTTCTACCTCTAGTGTGTCCAATCCCTCAGAGGTTTGTTGGCCACCCGGCATTGGCATAGGAACATAGGGCTCTTCATATGATTCATCCACTTCGATGGGTACCAATTCTTCTGGTTCTGGCTCGATGACTAGAGAGAGTTGTCTTTCATATTGGAGTAACTTGCTTTGCAACTCCATGACCTGTTCTCTCAGTGCATTTACCTCTTTTGTATATGGTGGTAGAATCGGTGATCTTGGGTTGGGCTTCCTGCATCGTTAGCTATTGATGGAGAGTATCCCGTTCTTTGCCCAACTCGTCATGCGCTTCCAGTAGATCTGCATAGATTTCTAGAATTGTCTTCATAGTCTCAGATGGAACAGGTTTGAATCTTTCAGGGTCCATCTCCTGGGGGGAACCCTCCATGGCTGCCTCTAAATTTTCTTCGTTCTGCCTTTGCAGGCGCTTGTTCTCTTCGAGGGCAGTGGCCATGTGCTTTTTGAGTAATGTCGAGTTGCGACGGCTTTTAACATGTTCTGACTGATAAAGTTCTAGTAGAGCTGTTAGTTTTTTAAATTCATTGGAATCGGATGGCTGGGGAGCTTCCAAAAGGGTATGGTGAGCATGCTCGAGCGTAGTGTAGCGTTGATTTAGGTTAGTATTTTCTGCTTCCAAAGCTGCAAGCCTCTTCTGTAGTTGCTCATGATCCGTAGTTATTTGGCGATGTCGATCTTCCAAGGTTTGGTATTCTGTCTGCAACTGATGTACACACTGATGTAATGTAGAAAACATGTTATTTACATTTATGAATGCAGGGAGGGTGGAGGATGTAGGGGGAATGGGGGGGGGGGAAAGGGATAGTGAATGAAGTGGACACGAGGGGTGATGTGGGTGGAGGGGGTATGGGTGATAGTGGTAGAGAGGGGGGAGGGAGTGGTGTTGTGGCTTGTGATGTTTCCATGGTGTCAAAAGTGTGGGTGAATGTGTAGATGGGGACCATGGGTGGGGTGGATGTGATGTTCATGAATATTGTTGTATATGTGGGCATTGTGATCCCTCCAAGTTGGGTGCCTGGTGAAATAGGAATCCCCATAACATATGTGGTGAGTGTTGAAGTTGGGGTGGTAGTGTCGTGTGGTGAAGTGAAGTGTGTAGTGAGAGGTAATGAGGGTGGTGATGGTGGTGCCTCGTGATGTTCCTCTGTCTGTGTAGTGTCTCCTGGTGCCGATACATTCATGTGAATCTGCTTGCCGGAGCGCATGGGGCGGGTAGGCACCCGTTTCTCAAAGCGATGAATATAAGCCATAGCTGAATGAATGGCTTCATCCAAGCCCACCGCGTCCGTGTGCAGGTTCATGGATTCAATAAACATTTCATCCACGCCTTCCTCTCCTAACATTTGGCTCATTAGCACCTTTTCTGTTTCGAGCGACAGTTTGTGATGTTCCTAGACTCGCTTCATGGTTTCATACAATCTTTTTATTTGTGCCAAATAGGCTGGGGCATTCGCTAGTTCTGAAGTTTCTTCGTATTCTTGATCATGTTCCTCGTCTGCTTCCTCTTCAGTCTCTTCTTCATCTTCCTCTACTTCTACTACTTCCGGTTGGGTCGGGGCTGAAGTTGTTGTAGTGGGTTGTGGTTCGTGAGTCTGCTCTGCTTCTGTCTCAAGGTTAGACTCATTAATCATCTTAGCGATTTCTTCATCCGTTAGATCAGCCAGGGTGTAGCCCTGTGGGAACTCAAGGTCAGAGGGGATTGGAGGGAAAACTAGTTTTGGTCCTTCTGCACTTTGTCTGGGTAAGCGACTAGTGCCCTTTGAATAGGCACGTCATAAGCTAAGCAGCTGTAAATTATTTCTGTCAGCGCACAACACCCATGAAGCATGTTCTTCTGTTTCTTATTCCATCGTTGATGTGCTAGGTGGATTTGATCTATGATCCAGTGTGGTAAATTGATTGTGAGATCCTCTGTCTCCGGAAAGTACAAGCTGAACCAGATTCTTTTTGGTGGCATAGTGAAGCGTTCTTGGGCGGGGAAGGCAAAGTGTTGCATGATCGTTCGTAGGTGGAGGGCAATGGTAGGTGTCATAGCAACCATATCCTTTAATTTGTTAAGATTTTTGTGTTTCATTCTTCCAGGGATCAATGTTTCCTTCTTTGTGGGAATGTGCATGCCATGCATATCCAAGGCCTCTCGTACTAGGTTGAGGGTCAGTTTGAATCTTTTGAACTCATGCCCTAGTGTTAATGAGGGTAGCACAAAGGTACTATCGCCTCCCTTGGCTCTGCTAGGGGTGATGGTACTGATCAAATAGGAGCAACGTAGGAAGTCTGGCTTAGGTAGGAGTGCCCGGAAGCAGCTATCCAATCCCGCTTTGTCCCATACAGATCGCATTACTTCTGCATTCTAGTACTTCTAGAATTCATGGGTGAAGAAATGGTATCTTCCCCATTTTCCATTAAACTCAATTTCTGCCTCCCAAAAGTAGGTGCCTTCTCCCAATGGTCCTACGACATCACTGAACCAATGTGCGTGTTTCCCCACTTGAGAAGTGTGTCCCTGCAGAGGGTCCTGAATGGGAAGTACATGCACAGCTCTAAGTTCTTGAGGCCTCTCGGTGAGTTGTGGTTCGAGGAGGAGGGTTTCAATGTCCACTATCTAGGCGCTGGACCCGGCCTGGGAACTGGTACCTCCTGCTTCTACCATGTTACTTCTTGTTTGCTGGTTCTGTGAGAATATAGAAGCATGTGTTAACATTGTAATGGACAAGATAGAACAATTATTGTCCCCGTTACAACATTAACATGAGGTTAATGGGTTAGTGAGTGCTCGGTGATTGTGTGTGTGCTCGGTGATTGTGTGTGTAGTTAGTGAACGAATAATCCTATGAGCTCAATGGAAGGATGTAGTGTGAGAATGATGCAGTTAGTAAGTGGATATGAATTTACAAATGGGGGTCGGGGGGTTTATTACAAGCTTTGGGCTGCCAAATACAGTGGATGGCTTTTGGTTTCGATTTTGTGGAGACCCTGGAGGGATTTGTAAGAGTGTATGCTTGGAAATGAGGCTTTTTAGGGACTCTTTTACAAGTGATTCTGCTCGTGCTCATGGGCGAATATGTGTTCGTGCGTGTTGAATAAGAGTGAGTATCAACTGTTCGAGTGAGTGAACCATGTTGTACTTGGTGTGATTTGTGTGTAGCTATTTGAGCCCGCAAGAAAGCCTTAGGCACCCAAATTTGTCTTGATTGTGGGTCAGCCTTCATCGACTTCTTGGGTACCCAGATAGACTTCACTTTCGTGGAAGACTTTTCGAAAGACATCTTATTGGTGTCTTGTCATTGCCCACTAGTATGAAGTTGAGCCAGTGGTTGTGACTAGACCGCAACATGTTGATCACCTTTCCGCACCCACACTTGTTTTGGTGGTTGAGACACCGTGCTTCATATTTTCTTTTGGCTTCGAGCATAAGACGTCTGCTTCTTCTGCATTTGATCTGCCTTTGGTTGCTGCATCCCTTTGGCTTTTGGAAAAGAAGGGAGTTCCGTCGTTTCCTTGACTTCTTTGTTGAGACAATCATCCCTCTGCATCACATAATTTTGGACATTGCAGTTCTGATTTACCCAGACCTGAAGAAGTCCACTTCTTAGGTTTAGGTTGACTGCATGATCATAGATCCAGTCTTGACCCAGACAATAGGCTCAGTGAGATCCTCATCTTGACACACTAGTACTTTAACTATCAGTAAAACATCTTGAATGTAGAGGGGAAGTTCCACCTCGCCCATGCAAGGGGTTTCCACACCTCCCAATCCGATGAGATATGCTTCTAGAGGATTGACATTTAAGTTCAATTCTCGATAGTAAGAAAGTTTAACAGCACTAGTGGTTGCACCTGAGTCAATCAAGGCTCTTACAGTCCTTGCACTCATTCCTTGTCCTATCTCTAAGGTAACAAAAGGACGTCGATCAATTATTCTATGAGAGCTAATACCTGAAACTTCACACATAGCCATGTGATATCCTTCAGCTGCATAGGCATCTGTCCTAGGCTCTACCCTATCTTCTCAACTTCATTCTTCGGATGCGTTCCAATGCTTCTGCCTGTGCCTCTTCTCGAATACGCTTTTCCTCTTCTTTACATTTGTTTGCAGTATTGAGTCGATTTAACATCTCCTCCATGAGGGGTTCCTGGTATAATTTGACTCTGCATCTGCTAATGTAACTAGGAAGAACATCACCTTCCAGTGTAGCTAATTGAACTGCTCCACTTGTGGAGATCCTATTGATAGTCATGGGTCCATAGCCTCTCTTCTCTAATTTCCATGCATGTTGCTTCAAGGTGTAGACCAGGACTAGGTCTCCTGCTTTTAAGCCCTTATCCTTCACATGTGTGTCGAATTATGCTTTTTGCCTCTTCTTGGCTGCATAAATTCCTACTGCAGCTCTCAATCGTGTTTCACCTAATCGTTCAAGATCAAAAATCCTCGAAGAGATTTCATGACGTGTCCACTCATGCTCTTGTGCTACGCTTAGTGTAGGTATCAAGAAGTCTAATGGGAGCACTGCATTCTGGCCAAATACCATCTAAAAGGGCGTGGCTTGGAGTACCGTTTTATAGGAAACTCTATGTGCCCAAACAGCATGGTGTAGCTGTTTGTCCCAATCAGAGCGTTTATTATTCACTAAATTCGTCAGTACATTGCAGAAAATCTTATTTGTGCTTTCAACTTGCCCATTAGCTTGTGGATGATAGGAGGCAAACTTCTTATGTATTACCAAGAATTCTTGGAGCAGATTTTCAATAACTTCATTCAAGAAGTGAGTGCCTCTATCACTTACTAGCTCGATAGGTAGCACGTATCTAGTGAACACATTCTCAATTAAGAACTTAGCTGTCGTTTGAGCATCGTTCTTTGTTGTGGCTTTCACTTCTACCCACTTGGTTAAATAGTCTGTGGCCATAATAATGTACTCTACATGTGAACTCTTAGCTAGGGGATTAATAGGTCCTACAAAGTCTATTCCCCACTTAGAGAATGCACGTCCACCCATCATAGGTTTCAGAGGCATCTCATCTTTGCGTATAGGATACTGAGTTCGTTGGCAAACATTGCACCTCTTCACATAGGTATGTGCATCCATATGAATGGTTGGCCACCATAATCCTGCAAATAGGATTTCCTTGATCACCCGATCTGGTCCAAAGTGTCCTCCTGCTACACCCTGGTGAATAGTT